>OZ024813.1:104006868-105206868 GCA_964017055.1 Chloromyia formosa
CTTGGCGAAGACTATGAAGATCTCTAATAAGAGTTATTTCGTTTCGTTTGTCAGAAAAGTGTAGGATAAGATTTGTTTTAATTTGCTGCCAGTTAAGTGGAGTACGATACATAATTAAAATTTCATTGGCTGGGCCAACTATTTTATTACGGATAGCACGTAATAGAAGCTTTCCGTATGGTGTTCCGTCCGAAATACCAATATATGTTAAAATTTCTTCGACATTTTCAAAGAAATCGAACATTTGGCGGGGATTCCCATCAAATTTTGAAAGATCTTTGATGGGGTCCGGTATCCTCAATGAATTAAAAATATCCAATGAAGTAACGGTCGCGGGAACAATAGATGCCGAAGCAGTTGAACTTTCTCCAAGTGCACTAGATCCAATGGGAAATGCACCGTTATTGCCAGTCGCCATTTCAGGTTTTGGAAGATTTTCGCACGAAAAATATGGAAATTTCGATAATTCTCGGAGGTCACTATGTGGTACAATATCTTTTCTGACAAAATCGATCTTTTCGCTAGCGATATTAGCACTTAAATCACTTGCCAGAATCGAAACTTCACTTTCACTGTCCAAATGATTGGAACTTCCTAACTCGTTTTCCGCGAAATTTCTTTTCTGCACAATATACGGCTTAGTACGTTTTGTCGGCATCCGAGGAATATATTGGGAAATGGAGAGAAGGAAAATTCAAATTTCACTTACGAAATATTCGTTGACTGATGATTTCGATAATCCGTCGAAATTCAGTGTTCCTTGGAACGGGCTCGTTGATTTATCTGTATGGTGTTCGATAATCCGTCGAACAAAGATAAAAAAAAACTCGGCTGCGCCAGTTATGGATTAAACGAAAACCACTCGGTTTGCTTTCCAAAATTCAACTGATTTTATTTTTACAAAATTTTAGTTCACATTTCAAGTAACTGTATTCTTTCTTCATTTCATTTCAATATGTTTTAACTGCATTTATTTCTATATTTTACATGTAACATACATTCGTATTCAAAACCGGATTTATAAGAATGTTGTCGGAAGATTTATAATTCATTAAAAAAGATATTTATTCATCCAACCACGTCGGGACTCGAACCTCGTACCTCCGGGCCGCCGATCTGGGACAGAGCCACCAGGCCATGGAAGCCATTGACGATCCAGCGCACTGTGCTAGTGTCGTTCGGATCCTAACTCTCGCCCTTTCATTTGTGTGTGTGTCTGTGGGAAGGGTATCATACCTTCGTTGAGATTTATGGTGCATTTGCCACTTTCAAATTAGTAGTAAAGCTTTTTCCGATTTTACGGTTCCTATGAGAAGTACATATATGAAATAGTTGGCCGATTTCAAACAACTTTAGGAACGTGGTTTGGCAGTCAATATGATTGAATAATATGAAATTTGGTAAAGATATATTCAGAAATAAAAAAGTTTTTCTAACAAAAACATGCTTTTGGAACGGTCGTTCCTATGGCAGCCATATGACGTAGTGATCCGATTCCTTTGGTTCCGACATATATACTGCGTGCAATAGAAAGAAGGCTTTGTACATTTCAGCTTGACAGCTTTAAAACTTAATCGATTCGTCTCATCATACTGACTAAGAATATATATACCTATAGTTTATATGATTGGAGGTGCTTCCTTCTGTGCGTTGCGAACTTCATGATAAAGTTAATATACTCTATCACATCCGTGAAGGGTATTAAAAAAATACGTAACGCTATGTAATTTTTAGAATAGACTTTTATTGATTGAAAAAGTGAATGAGATTTTAATTGCAAAACTTTCAGAAAAGGAACAACAAACAGTTAATATATACAGTTAACAGCTACACATTTTTTTTCATATTTATCCGAGCTGTCGATTTTTTTTTTATAAATTTATATTTTCGGCGCGTGAGACGTGTTTGTAAAAATCTTCGCAAGGCATTTGGTTCAAATTGAACTGAACCATATACTTCGAACTGTTTTAACCGACATACGAGTTCGTTCGTCACTCCATTGAGTGTTAATTAGCGAGAAAACCCTTTAGCATTGTGCCCCGGAATAGATAGAAAAAACCGGGAAATTTTTAAAATTTCAGAACAAGAATCAGTATTTGAATTGGCACGAAAAAATTGACAAAGCTGGGCATTGCAAGATTGTTTGAAAAATCTGCTTGTTTTTCTCTCTTTGAGTTCAAAAAAGAATTCAAATTAATCAGCTGATCAAATATTTTTTCGTCATCGATCAAAATATTTTTTCATTTCGGAAATTGCAATGAATTACAAATATGAGTTATTGAATTTTTCGGAGGGGATCGGAACTGAAGCGCAGCCAATTGAAAACCTGAAAGTCGGATAGTGAAGTGGTCCATTGCGATAAGTATTCAGGAGCTTCTTTTTGAACCGAAAAGACAATTTCCTTGAAATCTTTGCACTCTTTTTCTTTGCCGTTTGAATTTAATTTATTTAACTCGGAAATTAGAGTGAGAGAAAGAAAATGTTGTCTTTCACGAATCAATCAATGATAAATATAAAATATTAAATTTAGAAAATAATGTTTTCTTGCCTTTCAATTAATACTAATGAAAAAGTTGTATGCAGGATTGCACAAAAAGCAGGAAAAGCTCGGCAAAATGGTTTGAATAAAAGTTTTTCAAAAATTATGGAGACTTGTCAATTGAGCGCTATTCGTGAAATTTGAGAATATTTTGAGCAATTCTGAGAAGGATTTAGTTTCTTTATTAATTATCGCTTTCCATGGGTGCACAAAAAAAGGCTCAAAGCGTAGATAGGTTTTTTTTGTAGGAGCCCATATATGGCGACCGGTAGCTCAGTGCGTCAGAGTGGTATGACAGGGCAAAGAGCAACAAAAAAAAGCTTAGTGCGTAGATACGTTTTTATACCCTTCACGGATGTGATAGGTTATATTAACTTTGTCATGAAGTTTGCAACGCGCAGAAGGAAGCATCTCCGACCATATTGACTATATATATATTCTTGGTCAGTATGATGAGACGAGTCGATTAAGCTTTGTCCGTCTGTCCATCTGTCTGTTTCTATGCAAACTAGTCAGTTTTAAAGCTATCGAGCTGAAATTTTGTACAAAGCCTTCTTTCTATTGCACGCTGTATATATAGTATGTCGGAGCCAACAGAATCGGACCACTACGTCATATAGCTGCCATAGAAACGACCGGTCCGAAAATTCATCTTTGTGGGAAAAACTTTTTTATTTCTAAAGACATTATTTTCAAATTTCACAATAATCAATAGTATTTTTAGTGAAATCACATTCCCGAGTTTGGTTGAAATCGGACTACTCTATCATATAGCTGTCATAGGAACGACAGTTCCAAAAGCAAGTTTTTGTCAGAAAAACCTTTTCATTTCTGAAGATATCTTTACAAAATTGCATATTATTGAATCAGATTGACGGCTAAGCCACGTCCTTAAATGTAGTTGAAATCGGCCCACTATTTCATATACCTCTTATAGGAACAGTGAATTTCAAAGTGGCAAATATACCACAAAACACAACGAAGGTATGATACCCGAAGGCTAGCTTGTTTTTTTCTCTTTTTTTTCAATTTTTCAAATTTTCGGGCCCAGAAAAACACAGCCTACTGACGGCTACCGAGCGCGTCATCGAATTGGGTTTTTTATGGTAGAATTTAAATGAAAACAAGATGGCCTTCGGCTAACTTGCCGAAGGTATGATACCCTTATCACACCTTCAAAAGGCAGTGTTGCTATAAATGGTAAATGCAAAATGGATCGAGCATTCTGTATTTACCACTTTGAAATTAGAGGTAAAATTTGTTCCGATTCCACTGTTCCTATGAGAGATATACATATAAAATAGTTGGCCGATTTCACCCAAATTTAGGAATGTGGTTTGGCGGCAGTTCTGATCGACTAATGTGAAATTTGTAAAAGATATTTTTAGAAATAAAAAAGTTTTTTTGAAAAAAACTTACTTTTGGACCGGTCGTTCTTATGACAGGTATATGATATAGTAGTCCAATTTCAAACAACTTCGGAAATGTAGTTTGGTAATGATACCATTGAAAAATATGAAATTTGGCTAAGATATTTTTAGAAATAAAAAAGTTTGTCTCACAAAAACAGACTTTTGGATCGGTCGCTACTATGGCAGCTGTACGACGAAGTGGTCCGATTACGTTTGTTCGACATATATACAGCGTACAATAGAAAGAAAAATTGCAAATGAATGCAAAATTTCAGATCGATAGTTTTAAAACTGAGAGACTAGTTTCCATAGAAGCAGATGGACAGGCAGACAGACGGACAAAGCTTAATCGACTCATCTCGTCATACTGACTAAAAATATACATACGTGAGTCACAGTAAAAATGAACCACCTTACGTTAAAGAAAAAATTACTTAAAAAATAACTGAAAAAACATTCAGATTAAAATTATTTTTATCTAATTTTTTTGTCTCAGTGTGTTTTATAATTTTTTTTTAGTATACATAAACTGATATAAATTGTGTCGAAAAGCTTGACTTTCCGAACAAAATCAAAATTTGCCACTCCTCCAATCATTTAATCCGAGATTTGACCTCACTTTCTGAAACTACCTAAAATTTCATATAAAACATATTATATTTCCCAGTTTCGAAATTGACCGTTACTTCAAAGATACAACTGTTCAAACTATCAAAATCGATTTTTGATCGAAAATTCAAATGATAACTCTTCAACGGTACTTTGGACTGGCAAACCTGAAAATTTGAAAAAAGTTTCCCCAGTGTGGTGGTTTTGCAACGGTATATATCTTCGATACGTTTGGATTTGAAAATTTTTGAGTAATACGCATTGAAGGAAGAAAACATAGCATAGAGATGACACAAATTTACTTCAACCTTGACTGAACAGGTAGTCCATCCTACCAACGAAAAATAGCAGAAAAAAAAAGAACGTATACTTTTTGAATTCGGCACAATTAATATGGAGAGTCCTCTGGATATATGCTTCAATCTGTTGCTAGGGGGTCCGGAAATCTAGGAGAAAGGGGGTCAAAATTCCTTTTTTTCACAGTTTTTCTTGAATATTTTAGGTCGGTTTCTCCTTCAATCCGTATTATTTGAAAATTTCCAAATACAAACGAATCATAGAAACATACCGTTGGAAAGCCAACACATTGGGGCAACTTTTGGCAAATTTGCAGATGTGTCAATTCAAAGTAGCGTTGTAAAAATATCATTTGAATGTTCGGTGAAAAATCGTTTTTGATAGTTTGAACAGTGATACAATATCTTCGAAGTAACGGTGAATTTCGAAACCGGCAAATTTTATATGTTTTATATGAAATTTTATTTAGTTTCAGAAAGTGAGGTCAAATCTCGAATTAAATGATTGGGGAAGGGGCAAATTTTGATTTTGTTCGGAAAGTCACACAATTTACAAAAAATGCTATAACTCTGCAATGATTAAAAACAGAGTGTCCACTTCGGTGTAAATTTTTCTCAAATGAACGGTATTATCTACCATTAAAGTATTTACTATCTGAAGCGGGGCACCCTGTATATGCTTTTTACTTTCATTTAAGCGGTTCATTTTTATTGTGAGGTGTATTTTTGAACTTACGAAGTTTATATAATTGTTTGTGTACCAAGAAGAAAAAATAATTGTAAAACATACTAAAATGTCGCGGTCGGTGGCTGCGATCGTTCGGTCACCGCTCTACGATACTAATCTAGAGCTCGGAGATCAAATCTCGGTGCGATAAAAAAAATACTGCCTGTGAGTACTAATAGAACTCTCATAGTGCTTCGAACTTGTCAGTACGAGTATAAAGACGCGCGGATAAGAGGTGCATGCTAGCAACTGCACTTCCGAAAAGTAGATATGCTACTGAAACGTCAACAAGGCATAGAAATGCTAGAGATGTTGACGCGCCCATGCCCCTGGAGGGGTCAAGGCAATAAAAGAGATACTAAAATAAGAGACTTATATGTTTAGAAAATAAATTCATAAAAAAACAATTTTATTCTGAATGGTTTTTTTTTTGTAATTTTTTAAGTAATTCTTTCTCTAACATAATGTGGTTAATTTTGACTGTAACACACTATATATGTAGTTTATATGGCCGCACAGAAGGGAGCATCTGTGCGTTGCAAAACTTCATGACAAACTTAATATATCCTATCACATTCGTGAAAGGTATTAAAAGAAATTCCAAATGCGCTTAACAACAAAAGCTAAGCGGGAAAAACATTTCAGTGAGCGACACAAGAAATTATTATTGAATTTTTTTCAAGTGCATTATGTACACCTATTATACTTTTTTTTACAATAAGAAGAATTTCTTGTCAAGGGTATGATTTTGACACGATAGAAAATATTTTATTATTTTGTTTATTAAGGACCACTTTAATAAAAAAAAATGCCATTTATTTGGAATATCTCTCTCAGGATTTGGACTTCAAGAGTTAAGCGATATGTGCACATGAAAAACCGAGCATTCAAGCAAGCGTGCAATATAAAATCGCAAACATACTCGTATTGTTGGGTGACTAGCAGAAAACGATTGGAAGAATTTCCGGTATAAACATCTTATCCAAAAATCTTCATAGCGAAATTACATTCGAGTGTTGAATCACTCGATGGTATGCAACGGAAACATTCAATTTAGTATGCATCTCAATGGTCGCTGAAGAATGTCTGTTGATGGTATACCTGAACTTAATTTCGTTAAAAAAAACAACCGTAGAAGAAACTGCGATATCTAGTGGCTTGACCTAAAATAAATAATTGGACATTTGACTTTTGAAAAACTGTTCCTTTTGCATCAATGGTTTGGATTTTGTAAAGTGCAATGATTAAACTGAAATTAGATGTATTCAAACAGGTAAAAATAGTAAATACACTATGTTATAGCAAATGAACTGATCATATGATGGATTATTTGAAAAAATCCATAGACAAATGAAATGTAATGTTATTCTTAAAAATGTGATCGAGAGTGGGCGACCGATGGCGCAGTGTGTTGAGGCATCAGTCTCATGTTTGACTACCGGCGTTTCGGGTTCGAGTCCCGTCCACGACGACGTTCAACGCCATGGATGTGCAGGAGGTGCATGCTGGCAACTGCATTCTCCGAAACTAGTTTATGCCGTCGAAACGTCAACTGGGCCACATGGAACAGTTGACGCACTATGCCCCACAAGGCGTTGGGGCAATTGAGAGATACTCTGGTCAAAACTTCTACATAAACTTCGCGTTATCGACTCCTACAAGGAAGAACCGATCGTCTGAAGACATATTGTACATACATATTCTATAGGCGTTTTATAGTAAATTCTCTAATTTGATAAATTAGACCGAAACCTTACTGAAATGACAGTAGCATTTAAAAAGCACATTATAAACAATGCACATGTACGGATTACACAGAATGCAATAAATTGCAAATAAACAGTGAAATAATTTAAAACGCAATTGATGTTATGAGTAGCATCCATACAGTAGTAGTACGAGTATACGTAGTATACCATTATAACAACGCGGTGTTGGTTTGGAGGTACTTAAGTACTACTAAATCACAAAAAAACATATACCTACATATGTACTCCAGTAATTGCTTGTCAATTAGAACCGGATTCAAGAGAAATATAAAAATTTGTTTGGGGTGCTGAATCAGAATCACTTTGCCACCTTGAAAAAACAGCGAGCAACGCGAAAAATGTTCTTTCTTTTTTCAGTTTTTTGCTTGTCACTTGAAAACTGATAGCTTTTATATTAAAAGGCAAAAGTACAAACATGAAAGTCCAACTATCCCCAGGTAGAACTGGAAAATTCTCAAGGAGGACGAACTCCATTTCAGCAGCCGTACCTTACTCCTTCTTATCAACAAGTAAAGCCTGACGCCGTTCGAAGCGTCCGGATGTAAACTTCATTTCGGCATCAGGAACGCCAAGTCAAGGTGTTTCGCTCCCATAAGCGGAAACGGCTGATCTAGTGGTGGATGCAAAGGTCGCGCTAGGGGGTTGAATATCGAGGTTACATCCACCATAGAAAGTGAAACACCCAGTATGGGGAGCGAGACGGATACAGGCGCAATGGTTGTGTTGTCGGCGGTGTAGGGGGTGCCAGGGTTGCCTCGGATAATATGCTAGTTCTCCTTGGGGAGAAGAAAATCGGTTTCGTTCAGGAACCATGGACCAGGGATCTGAGGGTCCAGGGCATCGCCAACATTTCCAACCTTTTCTATTGCGGCATAGGCGTAGAAGCTGCGTCGTAACCAAGAACATAGCAAGGCTTTCATGTGCTCGGACCTAAGCACGGCGGAGCAGACCGTGATAAAGGTGGAAACGTCTAATGGAGAAACGCCCTATTTCCCCTCCGGTTACATGGCCCACGACTGATTTGCACCAATTGAGGAACTACTCTTCTTAATCCGAAAGGTGACTGCAGGGAAAGCAAGCCTGCTTGTGGGAGCCGATGCCAACGCTAGCCGCGGTCTGTGGGGTAGTTCCATGACAAGCGACAGAGGTGAGTCGCTTTTTGATTATATTCTCAATAACAATCTCAACGTGTGTATCAGGGGAAGTACGCCAAATTTCACCTTTTCGAGTACAGATAAATTTCAGGAGTGAGAGGAGGTCCTCGATACCAGTCTGACGACTAACAATAACGAGACTCTCAGAGCCGAAGACTGTCTAACGAATTATGGGTCGTTTAGCTGAGCTTAACACAGGACGAAGGTTGTGGCATGGCCGTTCAAACCGTCGGTGACACTAAGTGTAGAAGCCTCCTTAGAAGTGACCAGATGTGACGCCTGCTAGATAATTAGCTCGGCAATGGGTAGTGTGGGTGTGGTATTCTGAGGTCACTAGCTGCCGCTGTTGTCGTTACAAACCAAGATACTCACGCGTCGGCCCGAGCGCTGAAACAAAACGAGACGACCCTAACGATCGATAAAAAAACTGACGGTAGAAACCCTAAACTCGACCTTGGAACAAGCACGGGACCTCCTGATGGCGATGGGGTTCCGCGCTCCTCCCCAAACCTTAGGATAAGTCGCGCTATTTTGGTTAACCCCCTTTGTTGATTTGAAACGGCCGTTGCGGGAAGGATGAGGCTGAAACAGTATACATATTCAACTATTTATATGCAATAAACTGACTTCATGACTGCTTCGCACAAAAGAAATAAACAAAAACCAGGCACCAAAAGTCCCAATTGGCAACGACCATATGCATTAAAAGTGGGTTTCTTATATGGCCAGTTCATAGGGGACGTTGGCACTCATTCAGTGGGATCTTGACCATTCTTAAAATCAATTAACTAACCCATTCTACAAATATTTATCCAATTTTTCAAGTCGCTAGCTTCATTCTATCGAAAATTAACGTTTATTTGAAGTTTCACTTGTAGGGGAGGTGGGGGTTCCTTGAGTCGGATCTTGCCCAGCATTTCCATCAACCAATTAGATCCCAATACAAACATTTAAACAAAATTTCAAGTCTCTAGCTTCATTCTATCGAAAGTTATCGCTTATCTGAAGTTTCTTTTGTAGGGGAAGTAGGGGTTTCGATGGTCGGATCTTACGTATTTTCAACATTAGTCGACTGGATCATACTACAAACATTTGACCAAAATTTCAAGTCGCTAGCTTTATTTTGTCGTAAGTTATCGCTTATTTTAAGATTCTAGGGGAGGTAGGGGTTCCTTAGGTCGGATCTTCCCATCTTTAATGCCAACTAACTCAATCTCACTTTCAACATTTTACCAAAATTTCAAGTTGCTGGCTTCATTCTATCAAAAGTTATCGCTTATTTGAAGTTTCATTTGTAGGGGAGGTGGGGGTTCCTTGAGTCGGATCTTGCCCATTTTCAATACCAACAAAGTAGGTCTTATTAGCAACATTCTTTCAAATTTTCAACTTGCTAGTATCATTTTTTCGAAAGTTATCGTAATTAAAGGAATATTTAATTTTTGGAAATTTGTAGGGGAGGTAGGCGTTCCTTTGATCTGATTATGCCCAACTTACAAAACCTTAAGCAGCTTCTCACTTCAAGGTTACACGCCAAAAATCAGGTGTCTACGTCAATTGGTTCAGGAGTTATAGACAAAAAACCTGAAAAGTAGGGTAGTACGGGGTTCTTTGTAAGAAAATTACCGTTAGTTTTCAACTTATCAGTTTTATTTTCCCAAGAGAGTATGAGATTACCCTCATGAGTAATCTACCAAAGCTAGAGCTTTTCATGTTTCTTTAATCAGGAGTTATAGATACATTTATGTATTTTACATATGTAGGGGAGGTAGGCGTTCTCTTGGCCTGATCATGCCCATTTTCAATACCATCCAACTAGATCACACTTCCAACATTTGACCAAAATTTCAAGGCTCTAGCTTCATTCTATCGAAAGTTATCGTGCGAACGGACAGACAGACGGACAGACAGACAGACAGACAGACAGACAGACAGACAGACGGACGGACAGACAGACAGACAGACAGACAGACAGACAGACATGGCTAAATCGAATCAGGAGGTGACCCTGATCATTTATATATATACATTGCTATACCTCCGGAGCCTCCTTTAAGGTGTTACATATTTCCGTCGTGACAAAAACAATATACCCTATACTATAAGTCTAGGGTATAAACAGTTACTCTACAAAGAAAATTTATGCTGGAGTTTCGTGAAAATGTGTACAGGTACTCAAAGACGATGTACTGAAGCCGTGTCGTTTGTGACACTTCGTAAACTCAATATTGAAATACGTGACGTGTGTATAACGGACGGTTTGGTGGGCATCAGAGCCTAAGCCTAAGGTTGCATAATGACTGTGGGGATGGAGCCTAAGGTTGCATGATGATCGTGGGGATGGAGCCTAAGGTTGCATGATGACCGTAAAAGTCGGGCAGTGCCATCTGGCGAAGAAATAGGCCCCTCAACGAGCTAAGCAGCGGCCTATGCTTGTTGTAGCTCAGTTCGGGAGACGTGGGCGGGTTTTTCGCAGCTCGTTGCCCCTGTCCTTTACGTGTTAATAAACGGCGTTCAATTGTTCGTAGAAGGAGTCTTTCGCCAAGACACTGTCGAATTCAGTTGGAACATAACATTGTATTTTCGAGATGCTTCTCATTTTGATCCGGAACCTGGCGATCATGATTCAGTCAGAGACCGGATCCCACGATAAGAGACAGTTTCGTGCGGCTCTGGTTAACAGGAGCTCCACACCTGACTCACGACGACTACCGGTAGCTTTACCGTAGTACAACATTACAGTGTTACCCGTTGGAGAAATAAATTCTCCACTGTTCCACCACCTTGTCTCACTAACTCCTAAGGTGCTTAATTTATACCTCAGAAATTCACTCTCTAATTGAAAAAAATCGTGCATTCGGCGGATCTTCTGATGCATTCCTCAGGAGAGTACGCACATTCCAGAATCCAATGTTTGTCATTGTAGCCAAAAGTTGAGTCAGTCGTTATCCGAGGGATAGTTGACGTTTCGTTAGCATATAAAAGATTTCGGATAGTGCAAGTTGCTGGCATACACATCCTGTTCTTTGTTTGTCGGTTTCAACGACAAGCCGTCAAAGGGAAATTCCGTGGTATTATTCTTACGCCCTGCACCACAGGGGAAAGTTTACCTCAACCTAATGATCGCACCGCCATCACTGGCGGCTTGACATTGGTAAGCAATGGTCAGTGGCCACTGCCGTTCCAGGGGCGCCCACGCGGATAATTATGGAAAAGGAATTTTTACATTGCTCCATTACTCCCAATGTATTTCGCCTGATTGAAAGTGACGCGGCATCCCGATTACTTCTGACGCCCATATGAATCGGTACTTACTATAAATTTGTCAAGACCCTAAAGAAAAACCTTGATCTCCCATAATTTAGTTGTTTACAGACCATGCAGCAGATATGGAGAAAATAGTCGTTGTAAAAATTTCTCCTTCGTTTGTACGGGTTGGCGAAAAAATGCTGTACATATGTAACATGTACATCCTCTTATAAGGTGACGCCTAACAAGCGCACTTAATTCGGTTGCAATATTTTAGCGAATTGGCCTAAATGCAAACTCTATGAATCACCTATTCTGATTCTGATGTCTTGTACCAACTCAACACTTAATAATTCGTTTCCGACATTGTATCCGGTTTCCACTTTATTTCCAATTTTACTTTCCTCGTACTTGACCTCACTTGTTAATTTCTTAGTTGCGTCATATCAGCCAAATGTTCAACGTCCGTTACTTGTTCGCACCTCATCATTACCATCCAATAACGAATGGCGCTCAACCATCTCTTAAATAATGGCTAGAATCGGAATAGTGATGAATGCCCAATCTGCGGTAAAACGCCAATATGTACTTCAAATTTGACCGGCTATTGTATTGACCAGATATGGAAGCAAATATAACAACAGTGACTTGCATTTTTCCGAAAGCATGGAGTATCTCTCAGATTATAAAAATAGTCTTCTCGGCTCAATCTGAATCATCGGCCTGCGTACACAGTAACACGTTTTTAAGACTACGTGCTAATTAGCAAATAAAATTACTTCAAGTTGGTCACTGGTGGCTAATAATTACGTACTGTAACTATTTTTGAATTTCACGACATTTGCTCAACTGCGGGGAACCACACATCTTGCCATCTGGGAAACAGTTAAAATAATCCAGGCGAACCGTCGTGAAAAAGGGAGTTAGAGTACATGCCAAGTACTGTCTGAGTTTTCTTTTAGAAATCGATAGAGGGTAAATACGTCAATCATATTGTACATCCACCATTGCAAAAATTAGGGTAAATTAATTTTTTTTATATGTTGTTAAGGCCTAACTAGATACTATGAATCCAAATTTGCAGCCCTGAAATAGTTGTGCAAGCGGTGATATGTACTCGTATAGTCCAAAAACCACGAAATTTTTCCACTTCCCGTTTTTTTTTTGCGAAAAAATCACTAAAGGGACATTCTGATGAAAAAAGTCAATGGTAGCTTTTTAAAGTAGATAAGGTACAATACATACAATACAATATGAGCTATACGGGAGAGGTGTGGCTGCAGTAGTTACTCAGATACGAATCTTCAAAATTGCGTCATTGTTTCCAAAAATTGCAAATTTTAACTTTAAACTCTTATTTTCAAGTGATTTTTGGCAATAACACCCATCGTACAAAAAACTCGTAAGATAAGAAGTTTTAGTACATCTAAATACTTTCAATTTAAAACCAGAATGGTGCTCCTACAAAAAATAAGTACTTCAAAGCAAACGGTTTAAAGATCCGTATCTCAGTAACTACTGGAGCCACACCACTCCAATATAGTCTAAATTGTAATATAAGACACTTTATTTACCTATGTACAGTACTTTAAAAAGCTGCTATTGACTTTTTTCGTCAGAATGTTCCTTTAGTAATTTTTTGGAAAAAAACGGAAAAAAGTGAGATAATTTCGCGGTTTTTGGGCTATATCTCCGCTCGCACAACTTTCTCAGGGTTGCAAATTCGGATTCATAGTATCTAATTAGGCCCTATCAACATATAAAAAAATGACACTACACTAATTTTTGCAATGTTGGACCCCTTTTTATGTACTATATATATCTCTCTCTCTCTCTCTCTCAATTGCCCTAACCCCTTGTGGGGCATAGCGCGTCAACCGTTCCGTTGTGTACTATATGACTGGCGTAAAAGCACATCTCAGACAAGCAAATTTTTGTACTAATTTTTGTATTATACGGAATCTTAAAAATCTTTACAAAAATTTGCTAGTCTGAGGTTTGCTTAAGTCAGAAAGCCTGAATCCAAATTAGCACAACCTTAAAAATTTAATTGTCTAACGGTACCTGAGAAGTTTTTTTTTTATGTCAGCTCACATTAGTCGGCTACTTTAAAACAAAATATCCAATACCATTTTGAATTGCTACTACATTGAACCAAGACAAAAAAAGGCAAAAAAAGAAGAAAAAAAGCATAAGTACCGTCAGAAAATTTTGCATGTGGTTCAAATTTGGATTTAGGTTCAATTTACATTGCCGCATGAACCGGATGAGTCGTATGAGCAAAACACATTGGCGACCAACTCAAAAGTAGGAGCAACCGGTAGCTCAGTGCGTAGAGGCATCAGTCGCACATGGTTGGAAAAACATTTTTTTGTTCGATTAATCGTTAATGGTTATGGTCGACTAGTGATGGAATTTGTTCGGTTATTCGATTCGTATCGGTCAACCGATATTTTTTCTTAAAAAGCTTATTATGAGAGTTTTTGCGTCCGTGATCCCATACGAGAGATATATTCTTTCTATATCACACAGTACACAATATACTTGGAAGGTAATGGGGGATACTAAAATACTAAAAATTGTGTGGAACTTGTTATATTTATTATTAGTCACTCTTTAAACTTGTCAAATGTTAAAAAAAAATCACATTTCAGGAACGTTTTATAAATACTAATAGATAAGTAATTAATCATTCTTTAGAGTTAAACTGGAATATCAAAGGAACATTTACGAAAACCACAGTTCAGTACTTACAGAGCGCAAAAATACGAGGGCGGTCCGATAAGTACTTAGGCTCACCGCCCGATGGCACCACTATCGCAAGAGAAATTTACTATCGTGTAGTAAATTCTCGTAGCCCGCTACTGTCAATATTTCAGATGAATCGGACCCCCGTGTGGAAGCGGGCGTGTCTGCGGATTTTAGAAAAGTGGACAATAGCAATATCGGTCGGTGATCCGATTCTTATTTTTGGAAGGGATGCTGTGTACGGTGACTCTTCTCCTTCGAAGGCGACCGTCAAAAATTGGTTTAACGAATTTCAACGTGGTCGCACGTCAGTTTTTGATGAACCACGCCCAGGTGCCCCGAAAACGGCTACCACGGAAGATAACGTGACAAAAATCCACGATCTCGTATTAGCAGACCGCCGATCGAAAGTGTGCGAGATAGCTGAGACAGTAGGCATCTCAAAAAAACGCGTGGGCCATATCCTGCATGAAATTTTGGGCATGAGAAAGCTGTCGGCGCGATGGGTGCCGCGTTTGCTCACTTCGGGCAACAAGCGCAACCGTGAGACCACTTCAGAGCAGTGTTTGACGCTTTTTAAGCGCAATCCGAAGGAGTTTCTGCGTCGTTTCGTGACCGTCGACGAAACATAGATCCACTGGTATACACCAGACACCAAGGAACAGTCGAAACAGTGGACTTCACCCAGCGAACGTGCTCCGAAGAAGGCGAAGACTGTCCTATGGGCCGGAAAGGTGATGGCCACCGTTTTCTGGGATTCACAAGGTGTGATCTACATCGACTAACTGGAGAAGGGCAAAACGGTCACAGGGCTCTACTATGCCGAAATATTGGGCCGATTCGACGCCGAATTGCAAAAAACGACCCCATTTGGCGAAGAAAAAATGCTCTTCCACCATGACAACGCACCGGCTCACAACTTCGCCGTCGCAACGGCCAAATTGGTCGAATTGGGTAACGAACAGCTGCCCGATCCACCGTATTCTCCAGATTTAGCCCAGTGCGACTTTTTTTGGTTTCCAAACTTGAAAAAGTCACTCGCCGGCAGAAATTTGAGTCGAATGAGGAGGTCATCGCCACCACGGAGGCCTACTTTGCAGACCTCGAGAAAACGTATTTTTCAGACGGGTTAAAGAAGTTGGAGCATCGCTGGGTCAAATGTATCGAGCTAAAAGAAGACTATGTTGAGAAATAAATTGCCACTTTTCCAAAATTTTCGTTTTTCTTTTGTAGGTTAAGTATTTATCGAACCGCCCTCGTATGAGCTGGTTAAGGTGCTCAGGAGATAATCTTATAATCATTTTTATCGTATCGTATTATTCGATCGCGAAAGAAATGAGCGCTTTCACGCGATCACACGATCTTAAACATGTTTAGTATTCAACAAGTCGAAAGCATGTATCAGAAAATTTTTCTGATTTTTCCTGTTTACATGGATTTGCATACACATTTATTTGGTTGTGAAGAGATTTCTAAAAATATCGATTAATTGACGGATTTGTTCGGTTAACACGACTAATCGACACCTCAATTTCGGTGACGGTTAATCGATTAACCCCGGACATTGTTCGAACAATCGAATATTCGATAATCTGTTCTTCCAACCCTACGGTCGCATGTCTGACTACCGGCGTTTCGGGTTCGAGTCCCGTCCACAACGACGTTCGTGGCCATGGATATACATATGTGTTGCCTTCCCCCTGTGGTGCGAGCGTAATAATAAGCCACAGCATATCCCGACTTGGTGCAGGTAGGCGGCTAAGTGGGTGAGCAGGAGGTGCACACTGGCAACTGCATTCTCCGAAACTAGTTTACGCCAACGAAACGTCAACTGGGCCACATGGAACAGTTGGTACGCTTTGCCCCATAAGGGGTTAGGGCAATTGAGTAATTCAAAAGTAAATGGTTTTGGCCCGAGAGCATGCAATTCATCCGGTTCATGCGGCAATGTACGAGTATATTGAGCCTTAAGCTTTCCGGCTGAGCCTCTATCAATTTCTATAAAAAGTTTCAGACAGTGTCTGGTATCTTAAATTACGGTTCGCCTGGAGCAAAATCACAATTAACCTTGTTAGTATAAAAATCACGCATTTGTTTATGAGCCAACGATGAAAGTAACATATTTTACGTGGTTGGGAGCCATCACTTAAAACGCCATTGGAAAAAATTAAAATACATTTTATTGTTTCGTAAACTACATAAGGGGAAAATTCACACGATCATGGCAAAGTGATTTATTTTGGTGGAATGACGAAGCATTTCTGGAAAATTGGGCCACGACTTGTTCGGCTCTCCGGAAATAGCTGGTTTTGTGTTACCTGAGATAGTTTTAAAGACCTAACACGAAGGTTCCATGATTCGCCCTTATGAAGAATATGCGTCATATATTGAAGCGTCTTTATCTTTCTAATAACTTTGTAAATTCTGGGACCATTCAGCTATCTTTATTGGGATCGGTGGTTGATATATTCTCAAAATCGGTAAACTGTCTAAAAATTCCGTGAAAAATAAAAAGAAACGCCGAAGTTTAGAAATAATCGGTGCAATATCAAAGGACAATCTATACTTGTATCTCACATTTATGACTGCTGTGCTTCTGAAGTCCAAATTAACAAATTTTAAATCTTAACTTTTTTTTCGAATGGTACAGAAATCATTCCTTAGTCATCATTTACTTTGTCAACCACTGACCTCATTACTGTAGATATCAATTAATTGAACACTTGATTTCAAATATATCATAATTCAACGTTTTAACAAAGATAACAATATTTATGAGAATGTTGTTGAAAACTTTGGAACATTGTATTTTGCATTAATGGAAAGTTTTTTTAATATATCGATATGTTATATCACAATGAAATATCGAATGCGATTTATCCAATATATAGGTAAATACATATATCGTTAAAATACATCCATAAATGTGTCGTTTGTCTTTGCGTTGTACGTACATATATGCATAAAGCTGGAATCAGACGCATTGGCAAATTGGTGTATTTATGCACATCATCATCGTGGCGCGACAGCCCGACGTCGGGCCTTGGCCGCATTATGCACATAAATATAGCAATAATATGGAATGTGTTTGATTCTAACTACAGTAATCACACGGATGATGTATAAAATTGAAAATTTCAATATGACGTGCCTACCAGTAGCTGTGGCAATTGAGTTTCGCATATATAGGTATTGTAGTACGCAAAAAAAATCATAATTTGAAATAGAAGGATGTATTGTAAAGAAGTACGGATGGTGCAATGGTTAGCACGTTCGACTTCTATACGCTGGGCCCCGGTTCGATTCCCACTGAGTGCAGTAGTTTTCGATAAAAAAAAGGGATTTATGTATCGGACTATGAGCCCACCACTTAGCTGTTGAATAACTCGGTTGGGCGTGTTGTTGATCATGATCACACACCGTCACGATCTAGAAAATGAGATGATGCTAACTCATCTCGGGGCCATGATCCAGATTGGACCGTTGTGTCAGTTATTTATTTTATTTTAGAGAATAATAAAAATAATAAAATGGAACCGTAAAGTAGAGGGCTTCGCCCGCAATACGAGGGTTTTGTAGTGTCCGGTGCCAATAGAAGATGAACTGTCCTACTCCTGGAGATGCTTAACCATTTATGTTAACACGAAATTGCAGACTGTAAGCCTGCATTGAAAAAAAAAGTGTATGAATAATTCTAGTTAGAATCATTTTCAACACCGAAGTTGCCCCCTTGCTGTTTTACACATTCAAATAACGTATTGGAAAACAATTCCCTAGAATTTTCCCAAGAATAAATGTCACAAAAAGAGCGATGATGTTCATCGGCACTTTAGACCCGTCCCACGGAA
Organism: Chloromyia formosa; assembly: GCA_964017055.1. Classification (NCBI taxonomy): domain Eukaryota; kingdom Metazoa; phylum Arthropoda; class Insecta; order Diptera; family Stratiomyidae; genus Chloromyia; species Chloromyia formosa. The sequence continues at coordinate 104,025,217 of OZ024813.1, forward strand.
GTACATTTTAACTTTGATTCATTTGCTTGCCAATTGTCTATGATTTACTTTTAAAAAATGTTGTCCTTATCGCGACTCGGGACATATCTGTTATATATGGTAACAACGTAATAATTAAAAGTAATAGTAATACTCTAGTACAATAAGTAGGTTAAGTGATAATTGTGAATGAAAACGTCAGAACAAAATGTGTTCTTATTCAAGCCAGACACACTGACTCTCATTTATTAAGGTTAGAACACGAGTTCCCTGAAGTAACAACACCCGTATGTACCACGCGAATGCAAGAATGTATTTTTTCCGCCTAGAGAACTCAAAACAACATCAGTAGTGTCAGTAGTCTACTGCATTCGCCTCATGACCCCAATCATATGATACTCATCTTGGGTTCGGTTGAAAGGGGTTTAACTCTATGTGGGCGCGAACTACGTTGCTAACCATTTCAGCTCGCTAAATATACTCCCGCAAAATTTGGCGAAAATCGCCCCAGTGGTTTAAATATTTTTGCACGACAAACATACAAAAATCATCTTCACTTTTATATAATCAGAAGTTAGTTATAAAAGTAAGTTATTTTATAAAATGGATTTAAAATATTGTAAAAAGCTCAGATGACCGTTTTAGGTTGATACCTAATGTATTCGGTCATTTCAAGTCGAATGAAATCAAATGCGATTTCATACGACCATTAGTTCAAAAGATATTCAGTTTTCCCCATTTTTTTATAATTAAAGAAGCTATTTTCTTAAATAAGTTCAAAATAAAAAGTTTTAGGTTGAAACCTAATGTATTTAGTCATTCTGAATCCACTGGAACCAATGGCACTCCCATGCGTTCAAAAGATATTCACATTTTTTCCGGATTTTTAAAATTTAAATGAAATACCTGCATTTCAATGGATACCATTTCTCACCCTTCCCCCCTTGAGCCATAAATTCTAGTAATCCTTCATGTTCCTTCCAAATTTCATGAATATTGCTTTAACAGTTTTTGAGATATTATCTGCTCAGTCGGGCGGAAATATATCCGATTATAAGTGTTTTTTTTTTTCTACAAAGTCCTAAAAAGCGTCACTATACCTTAAGCTATCAATCCAAGCTGTCGAACAAAGACTTTTTAAACAAGATTTAATTATCAATAAATTGGAACTAAAACGAAACTTGTAGCTATTATATTTACAGAGATAGATTGCTGAGTTTATGCTCACAACTGTACTAGTAGATGGGCTGATGTGACAAAACTTCAAACTTTTTAAGAACTTTTTTAATTCGAGTATCTGTTTCGAAGATCGGTGAGCTTCAAAATTGTTAAAGTGTGATTTTGCTCCTAAGCCTCAACAGTTGAGGTTTTTTGACTGTCGATTTTGACTATACCACTGAACCGAATTTCAAATTTGGTTGATTTTCGGAAAGAGGACGTCAAAAGATTTGATTTGACACCGTATTTAGCGCAAAACGCGATGCGGGAAGTTCGTCGATTTGAAACACCACATTTGCGCTCACCTGCCAGTTCCAGTAAGTTTGGACGAGGTAGATTTTTCTAAAAGAAGACCTCGATTTCAATAAAGGATTCGAAAAGGACGAATAAGGGGAGTTCAAATTTATAATTGAGTATGGGCATGTTTAAGGTTAGCTGAAAGGAGACGTCAAATACATTTGGTTTTTGATATCATTTTCTGCTCGCTTGCGAATTTTTTAGAAAATGTACTCAAACAAGAAATCTTCAAAGCAGTTTGTGAAAAAAGTGAATAGCTTTGATTGTACTCTAATTTAATTCTACCTTGTTGAAAATAATTAAAGGAAAAAATATACCGAATATAATACAATATGTTTCTTCAATGTGGCTTAAACGATTTCGCAGATTTGTAATGATTTAGATCCCACAATGTACGGGTGCAGAGAAAAGATCGAGAATGATTCCGTTGTAGGCTCCGAATTTAATTGGTTTGCAAGTGAAGTCGACATCGCAAACCAACGACGCAGAATCACTTGACGACATGGACACTGATGCCGGTAGCTTTGCCTCCGATAACGATTGAGTCCGATGTAATATTATACGTGTAATACTATTGAAATATTTTGTAAGAATACAGTAAGAATACATGTACATTTTGAGTTAGTCTTTCATTTAAACACGTTCGAGCACTATTTCATTTTGACGTTTTATTTTGACGGTCAGCATTGGTTACCGAAGCGGTGTGGAGTATGCTGACGTACGTCTCTTATCGAGGGACTCAAGATCTAAAAATTCCATACAAGTTAATCCGGTTACTCTATGACGAAGTTTGCAAATATTTTTGAGCGTTTTTGGGACTGTCAGCATGTGCCACGGAATCAGTCAGGAGTATGCTGACGTTCGTTTTCGTAATCTTCATACGATGTTTACAACTGGTGTAAATTCCAATCGGTTACATTATGACGAAGATTACACCCGAAAATTAACACAAGCGATAATTAATTACCCCAATATGGAACCGCTAATTGATGGGCTAACTGGCGGTTCCGCATAGAGACTTGCACGAAGTGTCTTTGTAAATTTTTTCAGCCGTTTAGAGATGACCAAGTTTTTTTCCTTTTTGCAATGGGCTCCCGTACTATAACGCTAAAACTCTATCGCTAAAATTCTCTAAACGCTTTTTGGCTTGAAACACATCGGTAATTTGATTAATTTATCCGGTTCAATTTATTCAGCGCAATAATTTTGCTTCTAACTGAATCAAATTTACGATGTGTTTCATACCGAAAAGCGTTTAGAGAATGTCAGCGATACAGTTTTAGCGTTAGCGATTGCTGGAATAGGGCCCCAATATTATGCAACGTATCAAGCAAGAAAAACACCATCCGGAATTCCTGTCCGGAAAAACTGATGAGGCCCGGCCTTCCGGTTTGCCTGAATATAGAATACACCATACACCGTCCGGAATTCCTTCCGGAAAAACTGATCAGGCACGGCCTTGAGGAATTCCGGATCGTGTATGGCTGCTTCAGGCCGCCGGCCAGGCCTTTGAGGCGGCCGCATGGATAATTGCAAATCGATCTTATTGCCATAGAATGAAAGTATCTATCTATTGCATTGAATTGTATCGCATTTTACTTTCCATAACCAAGCTTCAGATACATTCGTCTATTGAAAAAAACTGCAGTGAAAATTCATTCTAGTCACGCGGCCGGACGATTTTCCTTCCGGCCTCCTGAAAGGCCAATCCGAAACGACCATACACCATCCGGAATTCCTCAAGGCCGGGCCTGATCAGTTTTTCTGGACAGGAATTCCGGATGGTGCATGTTCGGCTTTATGGATCCTCATTTCAACACTCTTTTTTTATTGCACTGAAAACTACCAAAGAACCGGATGACGTTGTGCTACTTGACGATGAAAGTTAAATGGCAATATTATCCCTCACAATTTTACCCAAAGACAACTGTCGACAACTGTTTTCGTAAAATTCGTATTTCTTTTCCTTTAGTTAAAAATACGTTTGCACAAAAAAAAGGTTAATAATAAAACGGACCGAAAAAAAAATCTTTCTGTCTTTTCCTTTTATAATTTTTGTATAATTAAATTTAAATTCACGCAAAACCGGTCTCATGCACAAATTGTGGATTTAATTTTTCACAGCAAATGTTGCAGCAAAAGCGGGTAGTCAATTCTCCATGAAATAATTCATCCATTTCTTTTCCTAAATGAATACCAACTAGCTAGCCTTCGGCTAGCTTTCCTTCGGCTAGCTTTCCTTCGTTGTGACCTATGGTTCATTTTGCACTTTGAAATTAGCAGTAAAATTGTTCCGATTTCACTGTTCCTATGGGAAGTACATGAAATAGGGGGCCGATTTCAACCAAATTGAGAAACGTAGTTTGGCAGTCAATATGATTAAATAATACGAAATCGTAAGGATATCTTCAGAAATAAAAAAGTTTTTCTAACAAAAACTTGCTTTTGGAACGGTTGTTCCTATGACAGCTATGTAATAAAATAGTCTGATTTCAACCAAATTCAGAAATGTTATTTGACTAAACATACTATTGATTAGTGTGAAATTTGAAAAAGATATCTTCAGAAATAAAACAGTTTTTCTCACAAAGACGAAATTTTGGTCCGGTCGTTCCTATGGCAGCTATAAGACGTAGTGGTCCAATTCTGTTGGTTCCGACATATTTACAGCGTGCAATAGAAAGAAGGCATTGTACAAAGTTTCAGCTTGATAGCTTTAAAACTGAGGGACTAGTTTGCATAGAACCAGACGGACAAACGGACAAAGCTTAATCGTCTCGTCTCATCATACTGACCAAGAATATATTAGTTTATACGGTCGGAGATGCTTTCTTTCTGTGCGTTGCAAACTTCATGACAAAGTTAATATACCCTATCACATCCGTGAAGGGTATAATGAAACATGTCTATAAACTACGAGTATGTCTACAGATACAAAATTTAAACTTGACAAAATTTTATCGAACTGAATTCCGTAATGGAATGCCACTGATTTGACCACTTTGCCTAAAATGATGACTGGCAGTTCCGTTAAATACACTGTATTTACATGCCTTTGCCGTATTTTAATTATATCCTTTAAATCATCATTTTGGCGCGACAGCACGATGTCGGGCCATGGCCGCCTGGATCGTTGTCCTCCAATTATCTCGGTCACGGGCCCGCATCCTCCAATTTTGGAAGCCCAGTAGCTGCTCGGCGTCCGCATATACTGAGCTCTCCCAACGAGATCTCGGTCGTCTAGGCAGTCTCGCTCCATCGATTCGTCCTAAACTCATTACTCTCTTTGGCACGCGATCATCGCCCATACGTTGCACATGCCCTGCCCATTGAAATCGTTGTAGTTTGCCGATTTTCGAAACTTCCAGCTCATCGTACAGTTCATACAACTCATGGTTGTACCGGATGCGCCATCCATCTCGATCGTAAATAGCCTCGAAAATTCGCCGCAGAAACTTAAGTTAAAATGTATCTAGCATGTTTCCGGAGGCTTGAGTTAGGGTCCATATCATGGTTTTGTACACGCGGAGTTTCCTGTTTCTGTGCACATGCTCCGATTTCATTATAGGGTGAACCGAGAAGAAAGTCTTATTAGCTAAAAGTATCAGTCTCTTGATTTCGTCAGTTTCGTTGGCGTCCCTTGACAAGTTGCAACCTAGGTATATGTAGTCGTTTACGATGTTGAGGGCACCTACATTGATACTCGACTGTGCAGGTGTCCTTGTCGTCGGTTGCTTCATTCCTTAGTTTTACCCTCGTTGATACGTAGTCCAACTTCTTTTGCAGCGGTATCAAGCGTATGCAGAAATTCTTCTGCGTCGTGCCGACTTGATGAGAAGCGTCTTGCAGTTCTCCATATTCAAAGACTGAATAGCGTACTCCAGTGCAAGGTTGAAGAGCGTCGGTGCCAATCCATCGCCCTGTTTCAGACCAGTGAGTGTTTCCAATAGATCAGTAAGTCTATTATGGATCCTGACTTGTGAGACGGAGCTGGTCATCGTCATCTTTGTCAGTCGCACTAATTTTGCCGGTGTTTTCAAATTGCAGCATGATGTTATACAGTACATTACGATCGATCCTGTCGTATGCCTGCTTGAAGTCGACAAAAATACGCATACGTCTACGTTGTATTCCCAGCACTTCTGGAGTATCAGTTTGACCGTAAAGAGTGGATCGGTTGTGGAGCATTCAGGTCTGAAACCGCTTTGATATTCGCCAATGATTCGTTCTGCGTACGGTTTTACTCTATTTTCGAGAATTTTCGTCAAAATTGTACAGGACGTACAGACAAGTGGCATGCCCCTGTAATTTTCACACCGCAGCTTATCTTCCTTTTTATGAATTGGACAGATGATGCTTCTGCGCCAAATCGTCTGGGTTCAACTCGTCCTCCCATACTCGTAGGAGTTTTTGATGTATGGCATTAACTGGCCCGTTCCACCGAATTTTAGCAGTTCAGCTGGAATTTCGTCAGCGTGCGATGCTTTATTTCGTTTTAGTGACCGCAACGCGAGATCAACTTCCTCTACTGTCGGGGGTTGTTTGAGGTGGGCCTAGATCAAAAATTTCGTCGAGAGCTTCTTGAGTGGGGATGTTAGATGGTTCAGAAGCTCTTCAAAATAAGAAGCCCATTGGTGTCACTGGTGATGTTTCCATCCTTACAGAGGCTAATCCTGGCTATTAACGTTGAATTCACTAGTCTGTACGCTTGTCTGGTGTTCCTATTAGCTAAGTTAACGTTAATATTCAGCAACTGCTCGTCATAGTATTGACGTTAGTGACGTCTAATTATTCTATTCGATATTCGCCGTACCTAGTCATATTTTTCTGTTTTGGATCTGGTTCCTCGTTGAATCCACTGCCTACGGGCCTAATTTGTCGCTTCAAGTGAAATTTTGCATTTTTCGTCGAACCAGTCATTTCGCGCTCGCCGGGCTTTATATCCCACGACCTTCACTGCGACAACCCTGATGGTACCCTTGAGTTCTTCCCAAAACCCATGAACGCCTGTTTTGCTGATGTTGTGTAGCATAGCATCTTTTCTCAAGGGCGGTAGTATACGCCGCTGCCGTATCATCGCTCAGAAGCTTATCAACCGCAAAGATTTTGGGAGGGCTGATTCTCGATTGGTGCACTGAGAAAATTCTACATCTTAATCCTGAGTCGCAGTTTGCTCCTCGATAGGAGCGGACGTCTATCACACGAGATGCATATTTTTTAGAAAATGAGGACGTGAATAATTTGGTTGACGGTATGTGCGTCTGGAGATTTGGTCTGCTTCTGAATGCGTCAATGAGGGAAACAGGTAGAGCTTACGACTAGATTTCCACTGCAGGCGAAGTCGATAAGTCACTGGCCGTTGTCGTTACATTCTCCATGGAGACTGGCCTCCATTGGTCCCCCGGTACCAACTTCCATTTCCGACTTTCCCGTTAAAATCGCCCAGCAGCAGTTTGACGTCATTTGTTGAAAGTGAGTCGAAGAGAGTTTAAAAGGCTGGCGTAGAACTCGTCTTTTACTGCGTCTTCTTTAAATTTAGTGGGGGCTTGCACAGTGATTGAAGAATCGAGTCTTAATGCGAATCGCACACAGCCGTTTATTTATGGGTTTGAAGTTAATAACGTGCGGCTTCAGGTGATTGTCCACTATAAATGCTACTCCAAACTCCTTGTGACCCAAGGTTTGCCACTTGTAAAAATTGTGTGCGATTTCTTGTCAATGGTCTCGCTGCCAAGCCAATTTGTTTCCTGGGCTGCAGTAATGCTCAGTTTGTACTTTTCGATCTGTTGAAGGAGGGCCTTCTCGGCCCCCGGTTTGTTCAGTGGGCGTAAGTTCCAGGATCCGAAAATATAATGCTTTAGTCGTTTGCGTGGTCTTCGTTGTTGATCCGTCCAATCCGACGCTTTTGTTTCAGGTTTTTTGACGTGACGTGAAGTGGTTTTTACAAAGACGAGTTGTCAGGACTTCGCTCAACCCCATTCAGGGGATGGCCTCGGAGATAGCAGCTTCAGATGATTTAATAAGCAATATAGAATCCTGGTTCACACTATCGAAAGCCTTCTGGAAATCCATGAATAACAAGTGAAGCGGGGAATCGCACTCAGCGTACTAGTGATGTGTAACACAGTAACGAGTCGCTCTTTTTGAACGACTCAACAGGATGAGCGAAAGATTCGGCACAACGACATAGCCTTCGAGTCGTTCAATTTAAGAATGACTCACTGTAAAATTAATTCCCAAACAAGCCCATCGCATAAATATTACCCAACGCATAACCAATCCACGCTCATTTCTCAATACATATAATGTACTACAATACATTCATTCACTCACATCCCATCCCATTATCTATCTAAAAGCAAAACCACCATCATTTATCTACCAAAGCAATCCCATCTAAATCCATTCATATTCATCTCTATACAGTATGCAATGCACGCATTATGTATACGTCTAAATATATACGCAACAACCCATGCTGACTGCAAATGCAAACATATCAAAAATAATTTACTTACGTCGCGTCCCACCGCACAGCCAAGTTTCTCCAAATACAGAAAACAATCCCAACATTCTAAAACAAAAGTATTCGTCTTACGTATCATCATCTCAAGCTCAACTTTAGATGAAACCAAACAAAAACCCATAGCTTCCACTTCCACTACAGCTACAGTGTAAAGCAGCGTTCTGACGGGGCCAATACATGACATTGTGGCACGCTTTTGATCTCATGTTTGTATCGAGCGTGGACTGGAAAGTGAACTGCCTTGGGTTGTGGACCGTTCACACGACCACGATTCAGTTTATCCCATAAATCATTCTGTTTTAAGCAGTTACACCACTACTATACCCTAGTTTTAAATAAACTGTTTTGTGGCCATAACTTCTAAAATATAAAAAATTTCGCATTTTTGACACTATTTTGACCCCCCTTTAGATCCCCTATCCGGGCTGAGGAGCATCCATCCCCACTATTTGGACGCTCCTCAGCCCTCTCCCTCCCTATCCCCTTCACCCTTCTCTATGTAAAATTCGTTCAAAAAGAGCGATACAAAATCGTACCGCACAATAAGATTCGTTCAAAAAGGGCGACACGAAATCAACTCGCACAAAAAGATTCGTTCAAAAAGAGCGATACAAAATCGAACCGCACAAAAAAATCCGTTCAAAAAGAGCGACGCAAAATCGACTCGCACAAAAAGATTCGTTCAAAAAGAGTCAAAACAGCCCGCCCCAGATTGGCTGTCCCGTTTTCATGGGAAATAGTGGTCCCATCGGGCTGGCTCGAACTAAGGGGTATTGGGGGGTCGCGAAGTCCGAATCTGGGGTCAAAAAAGAGAAAAAAAATTGGGGTCGCCCATCCTAGGCTGGCAGCCCCCTTTTCATGGGAAATAGTGGTCCGATCGGGCTGGCTCCAACTGAAGGGTATTGGGGGGTCGGTAAGTCCGAATCTGGAGTCAAAAAAGAGAAAAAAAATTGGGGTCGCCCATCCTAGGCTGGCAGCCCCTTTTCATGGGAAATAGTGGTCCGATCGGGCTGGCTCGAACTAAAGGGTATTGGGGGTCGCTAAGTCCGAATCTGGGGTCAAAAAAGAGAAAAAAAAGTTGGGGTCGCCCATCTACGACTTTTATTGAATCTGTTATTAACCAAGTTTCAGTCTCTTTGCATGACTCTTTTTGAACGACTCTTTTTGAACGACTCATTGGAAAGAGTCAGAGCTTATGTGCTGGCACAGTGAAAAGAGTCATTATGCCCATCACTACAGCGTACTTTTAGCGGAATGTTTTTGGCAAACAACTGTATTACTGGATACAAAATTAAAATTTGGTAAAATATTTTTGTTTTCAAAGAATAACGACAATTAATTCACTGACCTGATTTCATCCTTTCTTCTACAAAGCGAATCCTTTTCATGGCGCATCTTTGGGTTTTTCCAATATTAAATATTTACACCGCGGCAAATTTGGAATTTCCACAATACTGGTTTCTTTGTGTTTAATAATTGTCCCAGATTAAGTGTTTAACCGGTTTTTATATTAAAATTAAACATACGATGAAAACGTCCAGAAATAAATAAGACAGTCGATACCGCTTAATTCTTTACGCCAAGAAACGACAAATATGTTAAATGATAAATTATAAAAGCTATCATTTTTAAATAGCTTTCCGATGTCATGGGAAAAGGGATAAACACTAAAAGTTGTCATATAAAAATAGTATCGACAGTAATGACAGAAAATTCTAGGATCCTAGCTCATTTGGTTATGTCGAAAGTATACTTTATTAAACTTGACTGGTATTCGGATTGAATGAAATTATCACCGTCGCTTTGGTTGAATGATCAGAGTCCTGTAGATTGTCGCATGAGTCCTCACAGAAGAGAAAGTTGTGTCATGCTTTGGAGGGTTTCGTCCTAGGGCGCGCGTACAAAATGACAACAAAATAGTACTATACGATACGAAAAACAGTTTTTCCACAAATGCAGAATATTTTTGATCCACTTCGATGGATCTCTCTTTCTTTCTCCAATTGACACCTCCAGGTGCATGGGCGCGTCAACATCTCTAGCATTTCTAAGCCTTGTTGACGTTTCAATAGTATATCTACTTTTCGGAAGTGAAGTTGCTAGGATGCACCTCCTCTCCGCGCCGTCTTTATACTGACTAGCTCGGAGCACTGTGAGAGTTCTATTAGTACTCAGAGGCAGTTTTTGATCGCGACGGGATTTGATCTCCGAGCTCTAGATTAGTATCGTAGAGCGGTGACCAGCCACCGAGGTAGTATTAAGGTGGGCACAAATGCGTCTATTTGGACGCGGATTAAAATGGATCCGATCCGACTGATCCCGATCCAAATTTCGAGGTCACACACTGCGGAGCCGAGCCATCGCCAGCCAGGCGTTATTTTAAAAGTCAAATTGGACGTTGAACTCAATTTTCACTTATTCAATTTCATGTCGGGGCGACCCTTAGCTCAGTGCGTAGAGGCGTCAGTCTCATGTCTGACTACGGTTGTAACGGGGTCAAGTCCCATCTGCGGTGTTCGTGATCATGGATGTTTGTGTTGTCTTCCCCCTGTGGTGTGGGGCGTACTAATGAGCCACAACATCTCACGACTTATCGCAAATAGGCGGCTAAATGAGAGCAGAAGGTGCATCCTGGCAACGTCCATCGTCCGAAATTGGTTTATGCCAACGAAACGTCAGCTAAGCCACATTAAATTGTTGACACTAGTTCTTGTTCCCCACTAGGAGTTAGGGCAAATGAGTCATTTAATTTCATGTACCGATAATTGGATTGCAAACGTTTTTAACGTGAATACGTCTATGGGGAGTGTGTGGAGAAATGCGAGACAAAAATGAAGTAGAAAACGAATTGAATTGAACTGAAACCTTCAGTGTCGACACAAGTACACTTTTGGACATTAAGTGAAATCTAGGAAATAAGATATCGTCTGAATCGGTGTGATGAGACCAATGCTCTGGAGTGTTGTTGTAGGCGCTTTTAACCCTATGATGTTGACACAAGCACACTTTGGGACATGAAGTGAAATCCAGGAAATACTGTTGTCGTCTGAATCGGGGTGATAAGGCTAATGCAATGGAGTGTTGTTAATGGTCTTTTAAACATTTTCGTATTGATATCAGATATCAAAGCGATATCGACCCGATTCCAAAACGATATTAAATGGATATCGAAGCGACATCAAACCTATATTGAAGCAATCTCGAAGCGGCATATTTGCCAGAAACGAAACGGCGTTCGGGGCCATGGATGTCTGTGTTGTCTCCCCCTTGTGGTGCGGGCCATAATAATAAGCCGCAACATCTTCCGACTTGCCCCAGGTAGGCGGCTTAATGGGAGCAGGAGGTGCATGCTGGTAACGTGCAACGTCCGAAATGTCGGCTAAGCCACAGGGTATAGTTGACGCGCTGTGCCAAACTAGGGGTTAGGGAAAATAGTTGGGAATAAGAAATCCTACTATACATGGATAAGGTGCTCTACAAGGATGGCATAAGGATTTAAAAGAAAGAGCAAAATATACAAAGGGGGGGATGTGTCCCAACGACCGTGCAAGTTGTACGAACGAGAATCGGTCCCTGGGCTTTTTCTGACATGTTAACTCCCCGTTTAGTATTCTGCAATTTGGCCTACTCCAGGATATTTTTTTCTTGTGACACCGAGCGCAAAAGTGTCACTATAAAACCCCGCCTATACGAACGATAGCTGGACTAATTATGAAGATCGACCTTGTCACTACTGGAGGGTTTTGACATTTAGTTGCCCAGGATGGTCTGAACGACCGTCAGCGTGCGTGCTTTGTTCGACGATATGTTACAATAGGCGCGTTCTTTTGCTTTTCTTAATCTGTATAGGTTAATGAAATAACACGAAATAAACCAACAATGCTACCCTATATATGCTAGCGCTTAACCCAGTAAATTATCGAGGGCCGATCCTAACCTTGATAGCGCACAAATAAAGCTTTAATTTAGGGCGCATCTAGCGGTTGGTAGGAGTACTTCGTTCGTGTTCCACTCTATTTTTACCTCCGTTCACCTCAATTAGATTCAATAGAATTCCACATTTTTTCCAATTAGAAAAGTGATTTTTGTCGAAATATTAGGAAACTACTCGAAATCAATTACATAGTTTCTTCTATCACAGTTGCATTTGACAGGTTCAGTGCTTGCTCTTGATGTAATTGGATGAAGTTTGTTTTCAAAGAGTGGGATTATTCCACCACTTAAAATCCAAACTTTATCCGAGACAAAGTAAATTTCAAGTCAAATACATGCTTTTACCCTTTAGGGGTCAGAAACATCGTTTTTTTTGGGTGCAAAAGCTCGGGTTAACTACCCTTGACCTGGATAGCTAGCTGCAAAAGAACAGGCCTAGTGTATGTAGAATTTTAGTTTGGTGGTTTGAAATCTGTATTATCGGTAATTCTATACACTTCGCGAGAATGCTTCAAGAATACCCTGAAATAGTTCTCAAAATACGAGATCCCCAACGATTACGGCGGATAAAATACGCACGCATGGAATTTAAATTTAAGTTCGATGTTGAAGGTAAAATAATGGAATCGCTAATTGCTGTGAAACTTGATTCTTACGGTGGTTTTTGCAATTTATAAAAAACTTAGTATAATATGCGATACTTAATGCGTGGGGATTTTGTCCAAAAAAACATTATGAACTGGTTTTCCCGAAAATTCGTCTGACCTATAAATTTTCCCAATCTTGGGGACAAAATGTCCCAACCTAGCAACCCTGTTACCGCTGCACAGTATGATATCGTTGCGAGCGCTTCGAAAAAAAAACAAACAAAAGTGCAGTTTAATCTATAGATGAACACTAAAATGCAGGTGCGATGAAAATCTATTTACAAAAGAGCGCGAGTATGATCAGTACATTGAATGCATTATCTCCCAATGTAAGAGTCAACCATGAAATTTTCCAGCAAATTTTTATATAAATGTTTGAAATTTTTTTTTAATATTTGCAGTAGTTTGAGGGATACACGGTGTAATGAACCATATTCTGGTCTGGTTGTGCTGCTTCCACCGGCACATCTATAGCAGCACCTGATGAGTAAGGATCTGTCGGTGGTACGAACCCAGAAGCCGAGGGTTCCATTACGCCTAGATCCCGATGCGAGCGCGAGGGAATCTGCAATCATCGCCATATTTTTTTTATCATTTCCCATTTTTGCCTCCCATGTTAGTATTGTCTTCCCCAGGTCTATGAATTTTTATTAATACGTAAAGGACAAGGGCAACGAGCGGCGAAAATCCCGGCCATGTCTCTTGAGCTGAGCTACAGCAGACATAGGCCGCTGCTTAGCTCGTTGAGGGGCCTTTTTTTTCGCCAGATGGGACGTTCCAACCTTCACGGTCAATATGCTACATTAGGCTCCGTCCCCACGGGTATCTTTTGATGCCCACCAATCTGTCCATTACAACGGTCGTACAACATTTTAAACGAATTTTTGACTAAAAATTTGCGTTCAGAAATTTGTCTAGTTTGAGTACCCATTTTGTCAAGTACGATTTTTCAATATTAGCAGCCAAACCGAAACGTAATGGTTCTATTTTTCCTTATAGACCGTCACCATATTCGTCGTTTGTTTCAAGTTTCCCCGAAATGATCCAAGTCCGGAATCAAGATCCTATTCTCAACGGATTAGGTAATGGTTTTCCCCGACAAACAAACCAACAAGTCTATAAATATACACACCACAAAACCACCCCTTTATGCAAATATCCGCCATCTATGAAACTTCATAATTGCCGCGGTTAGTTTTCATTTAGACACAAATTGATCCTCACATAATAAGCTCAAATTCATATTATAAACAAATCGTCATTAGAATCCGCTATCCCAAACGCTCCCCAATGACATCAGAACAAGTCAAATAATAAATAAAAAAGAAACTTCATTTTTACTTTTTGGTTGTTGTGCTGTCCAACAAATGTGGACGTCATACAACATCCGTCAATGCTTAAAACAAACATCAAATTGTGGATTTTATAGGTGTGAAATGGCCGCTAGATAAATTGCATGTACCTATGTATAAACGATGTTGTGTATTGTCGACACACCCTCAAAATTTGCATCCATTTGCTTAACTTGCACCGGAAAAGTGTGCCCCTAAATGCGCGTGTACTCGTATATTAGCAATGCATTATCATCCTTATTAAAATCTTCTAAAAATTGGGAAATGAGGTGAAATATTGAAAATTTGAACTAACAATTTCAAGAATTTGTAGATATTTCCCTTTGCTCAAAATTCGACAGTTTTGTAGTCAGCGAAATATTAATTCTTCAACACATATTGAGAACAATGTATAGCTAAAGTTTATGCTGACAATAAACGTCACCTATCCTCCAATTAAAAATTTATCGGACGATAATTCCGAAAAGCTTATACGGGCTGCACAGATTTTGACAGTTAGAACTGTATATTTTTGCACATTCAAATCATACAATTAAACTGGTCATAAAGGAAGGACAGAGTTCTGGAAATTCATTCGATGGAAGAGAATTTGAGACCAACTCAGCCGCAAATTAATGCTTAGAAAGGGTTCACACGTGGAATGGAATAGAACAGGTGGCAGAGTTCCGCTAAGAAAATCAGCGGATTTTTCAACTGCATCATCATATTTTGAGCATTGCCATATGCTCAGGTTTAGTCTAGTGTCCCAGCTAACGGACAGTTTAACCAGGCTTTGTGAAAACGGCACGCAGTATTTCACGTAATTTTTTAAGAAAATTATTACGGTGTAAAAGTCTCTCCGGCAACCTTATCACGTTGTCGGCCGAATGGCTGACCAACACCTAAACGTCTCAGGTTTAGTAGGATGAAATGACTTGCGTAGCTGGACCTGCAACATAGCTGAGTGAACTGGATTGAACGGATCAACAACCACGGCCTCGCAAACGACTAAAGGATTATTCTTTCGGATCCTGGAATGTACGCTCCCTGAACAAACCGAGGGCCGAGAAGGCCCTCCTTCAACAGGTCAAAAAGTACAAACTGAGCATTACTGTCGTCCAGGAACAAAATTGGCTTGGCAGCGAAATCAATGACCAGAAATCGCACACAATTTTTAAAAGTGGCAAACCATCGGGCCACAAGGAGTTCCGAGTAGCATTTATAGTGAAGAATCACCTCAAGCCGCACTTTATTGACTCAAACCTTTGAACGGCTGTGTGCGATTCGTATTAAGACTCTATTCTTCAACCTCTGACTCATCAATGTGCACGTCCCCACTGAAATTAAAGAAGACGCAATAAAAGACGAATTCTACGCCCGCCTTGAGACTCTTTTCGGCTCACTTCCAACAAATGACATCAAATTGCTGCTGGGAGACTTTAACGCGAAAGTCGGAAATGAATGTTGGCGCAAGGGGACCACTGGAGGAGGCCACAGTCTCCATGAAAAATGTAACGACAACGGCCAGCGACTTATTGGCTTCACCTGCAGCGGGAACCATGTCGTAAGCTCTACGTGTTTCACGCATCGATGCATTCACAAGCAGACCTGGAAATTTCCAGACGCATATACCGCCAACCAAATTGACATATTCACGATAGATGTCCGCTCCTATCGAGGAGCAGATTGCGACTCAGATCATTACTTGATGAAGACGACCTACAGATGTACAATTTCCTCAGTGCACCAATCGAGAATCAGCCCTCCGTAAATCTTTGCGGTTGATAAGCTTCTGAACAATGCCACGGCGGTGCCGTATACTACTGCCCTTGAGGAAAGACTATCACCTATGCTACACAACATCAGCAACACAGGCGTCCATGGGTTCTGGGAAGAACTCAAGGGCACCATCAAAGGGGTCGCAGAGAAGGTCGTGGGATATAAAGCCCGGCGAGCGCGAAATGACTGGTTCGACGAAGAATGCAAAAATTCAATTAACGCGAAAAACGAGGCCTACAGACAATGGATTCAACGAGCAACGAGAGCCAAGATAACAATAATTAGAATAATTAGACGTAAGAAACGTAAATACTTTGACGAGCAGTTGCTGAATATTATAAACTTAGCTAATAGGACCACCAGACAAGCGTACAAACTAGTAAATACAATTAAGAACGGTTATCAAAACTGAGGGCATTAACAAACAATGGACATCTTATTTTGAAGAGCTTCTGAATCTACCATCCAACATCCCCACACAAGAAGCGCTTGACGATATTGTTTATCTAGGCCCACCCAAACAACCACCGACAGTAGAGGAAGTTGATCTCGCGTTGCGGTCACTAAAACGAAATAAAACGTCGGGCGCTGACAAGATCCCAGCTGAACTGCTAAAATTCAGTGGAACGGGTCTAGTTAATGCCATACGTCAATTAGTCCTGCGAATATGGGAGGACGAGGTGATCCCAGACGATTGGCGCAGAAGCATCATCTGCCCAATTCACAAAAATGGAGATAAACTGCGGTGTGAGAACTACAGGGGCATATCACAAGCCTGTACGTCCTATAAAATTCTGACGAAAATTCTGGAAACTAGATTAAAATCAAGTCGACACAATTAGCAGCGTACACCGACGACATCAACATAATGCACAATCGAGCATGTCTTGTCAAGACAAGCCAACGGAACTGACGAAATCAAGCGACGGATACAGTTAGCTAATAAGACTGGGCTTTCAAAATTGGAGGACGCGGTCACGTGACCGAGATAAATGAAAGACAATGATCCAGGCGACCAAAGCCCGAAGGCGAGCTGTCGCGCCACGATGATGATGATGATTGCAATAACGTAATTTAATATTTTTTTTAACTAAAAAGCATAATAACATTTTTATTTCCGTTTAAATAGAATTTAATTTAAACTTGAATTTTGGGCACTAAAGGTAACTTTTTATGATTTTTTTTAATATCAACTGAAAGAGTCCTTAATTTATAAGAGCATATTTTTCCATTTTTAGCGCATATGTTGGGAACCCAAATATATTTTCCAGAGCGAATTTTGGTTGCCCTAGTCATCATAATACAAGAAAATAAGAATTTAACCTTGGAATGTAAGGCAATAAGCTGAATTTGTGTATACATGCTGCTTTTGACCGTCTAAACACAGGGTAAAAAGTCACATGACATCACATGTACGCGTCTTAAGATATTTAACGGTAAATAAAAAAAAAATCCATTTATAACTGATTTTAGAAAAAAAGAAACTATAAGTATAAAACTTGTCAAATTAGTGGGTGTTAGTAAGGACGAGGCTGATATTAAATTTCAGGCAAATCCATGAATTTGTTCAAAAGTTACAGCTGTATAACGCCAGAATTTTATTAATAAATTATTTCTATAGCGGAAGAAGTTAGCTAAATGTTTAATTGGTGGCCGTTAATGAAGAGTAGGCTCTTACTTAATTCCAGCAAAATTCATCAAGGTATTCAAAAGTAACAGCTCCATAACGGCAACTTTTTGTAAGCTAAATATCTAAATAACGGAAGAAGCTAGCTGATACAGACTAGCCTAATTGGTAAACACTAGTAAGAGCTAGGCTTTTATCTAATTTCAGCTAAATCCATCAAACGGTTTAAAACTTATATGAATTTATTATATTTAATTGTATCTCAGCAAAACTAAGACGCCCATTGACTCCGTTGTGGTAATCAAAAATAAGGAGCATCAAGTCCTTGAAATTTTTCTGCAGGATGATCGGATGGTCGCCACAATCGTGATAATACTTCTAATTGCTATTTAAATTATTTTGTGGTTCTTTAGTTAAAATAGATGATGTATTTATGTGACAGATATTCTTCCGAACTAAAGTATCTACTTTCTAAGCTTGATGAGCTAATTTATTATCGATACTACATACCATATATTCCATTCGAGTATATTTTTCTTTGTATAAATGTATTTGAAATAAATTCAGTACTCGTCGCAATTCGATTTTTGTTGTATGTTTCAGGCCAGCCGCTATGGTAGTTTTTTTAAAGCCTTTATCAGTAATAGATTTTTTTTTATAGCAAATCTACCTAATATTTACGTAAGAATTACGTGGGATAACTTAAGATTTATATTGATATGATTGATAAACACAATAAGGTTTGGTAAATATTGTATAAATCATATTGTAGACAACATTTTATACGTCAAGGAAGTTGTAGACAGCATTTAATGCGTCAAGGCAGTTTAAATTGAATCTTTATTGACACTTGGACAACTACGACTCTTTTATTAGTATTATTATTAGTTGCAAAACGGGGATTTCCCTTTAACGGAGGTTATTCACGTAGCCGCTTCATAGTCTAAACATATATCGCTGTTATTGACACTTACCTTATTTAAGCACCTCCCAGGTCAAGCTTCCCTCTGAAACAAAAAAAAAACCTTATTTAACCATCGATTAGCTAATATAAATAAAATCAGTCGAGATTCATGTATTTACGAAAGTACTCGACGTTTCTTTTATGTATACATTCAAGGGACAGTAATCGCTAATAAAGAATTTAAAGTAAAATGCTGATCAAATCGTGTTAACACGATTGAACGCCCTCTCTTGCGTGGTCCCCTTTTACTAGCGGTTATGTTGGCCATCACCCTTATCAATTTATTGAGAGTCCGTTAACTTCCCCAAACTGAAACAAGTCACTGAACATATTCATTATATTCAATTGTCGATTGAATTTGAATCGATACACCATCATTCATTTGTCATAATTTAAATTGTGAAGGTACTACAGTGAATTTTATGCTTACCTTAATCGCCTTATCTCCTGCTTTACTATAATACACTTTGGGCCAAATTTTCTAAATTAACGTACGAGTATTTCTTGCACGTAAACCAAATTAAATGACGATGGGTGCAAAAACTGTATGGCCCAATAGACCTGGCTAAAAAAGTCGACGTCTTAAGGAAGGAAACCACTTCAGGAGGTTAAAAAAAATCCAATTTTTAGGGTTTTGTAGTAAAACAAAACCCTTATGAAATCGGTCAAATGTCTGTCTGTCCGTCTGTCCGTCTGTCCATAGAATATCTAAGGAACGGCTGAAGCTACATACATGAAATTTTGTAGGAATGTGTAGAATTACTATAATTCGCCGGAGAAAGCGAATCGTCGTAATAGGTTAACTTTAAGGGGAGGTCCCCATAGAGGGGAAATGAAGGTCGAAATTTTTTTTTTGTTTGGGCAAGTGGGGTATCATAAGAAAGGTACCGTCGAGTACATTCCATTTTTGAAATTTTTTTAAAATTTGAAGAAACGGGAAAAGAGGGAGAGGGGAAAATATGTCATCCGAGTTTGTCCCCCCCCCCTTGCATTTCGAGACCGTTATACTTAGAAATATGAAAATCTACAGAAAAGCGCCATTTTACTAGTGTAGAAAACCTAGATTTCTAGAATTTTGAAATTTCATCAGGAAAGGTTAATAATAGTACATTTCTATAGTTTCAGTTAGCACAACCCTGCACCCCTTACGCGTAGCCGAGGTCAAAAATATTGATGGCCAATGATAACCAACATCATAGGCAATAATATCTTTAAGTTTTATTATAATCATATAATATTTAATAATAGTACATTCATTTAAAGTTCGGCATTTTGACACTATCCACACAAAAAATACACCTACCGGCCTCATAGGTGTGAGTACTACTATACTTTCATGTGGTTTTTCGTAGTGCGAATTGCAGTTATTTAATTAATCATTTTTTAAAGGGTAAAGATTGGTTGGGGGCGCTGTGTCTTAATTGGCCAACTTTACCGGGTGGAAGGAAGGGGGGGGGGGGGGGTCCACATAGAGGCAAAATTAAGGTCAAATTTTTTTATCGACTGATATAAGCAAATGAGGTGTCGTGAGAAAGGTAATGATGAGTACATTCCATTTTTTCGCATTTTCTCGAAATTTATAGAAAGGGGAACAGTGGGGGAGGAGAAAATATTAGTTCGTAATTTGACCCCCCCCCTTGCCTGCATTTTGAGACCGTTATACTTAGAATTATGAAAACTTACACGAAGTGGGTTTCGAAAAACATATGAAATGGAAAATAGTGGAATTTGTATATCTTCTCAGAATAGGTCAATAATAGTTTATTTGTATAGTTACAGTTAGCACACCCTTGCACGCCTTAAACACGTTCGAGGTCAAAAGTACTGATGGCCAACGATAACCAACACCTTAAGCAATAATATGTTCTAAGTTTCGTTACAATCACGTAATATGAATTAGCATGTAAAATGTAAGTGGGTAAGACATTTTAATTACGTTTTTTCTATCCATCTGAGTGATATCAAGAAGAGCAAGGAGCCGATATTTATATACCAAAATAAGCGCTTGCTACAAAACCCTCGGATTGCGGGCGTAGCCCTCTATATTCCGGTTTCATTTTTGCATAAATTGTTAGCTTAGTAATGCAAGAATACGCTGTCAAATTTCAAAGCCAAATTCGCATTCGTTTAGATTTTATGAGTATACTCGTAGAACCGAGCGTTGAGCAGGTATAGTCTACCTCTACAGGCTCGAGCGCACAGCAGGTAGGGCGGAGCACTACCTCAGGTAGTCGCTTGAAGCACTTAAGTAGCCTTGTAGCGGAACCCCATATTTGCATCTTTGTTTTCAAATAATAGGCGTGTTTTTTTTTGTACTGCGGTGCAGGTTAATTGGGGGCTATCCAGGTTAACTTACACACATTACACAAACAACTAGGGTATGTTGTTTCTGTAATGTGTGTAAGTTAACCCGGATAGCCCCCAATTAACCTCCACCGCAGTACAAAAAAATACGCCTAATAATAATACCAGAAGCATCACCAAAAGGGATTTTTTAGATTATACGAGTACTCTGTTTTTCAAACGTGTTTTTGTTAAAATGATTTTTTTCACATTTGCGGGAAGTCTAACTCAAAAAGCAATGAACCGATCATTATGAAAATTGAGAGTATGATTCTTTATAAAATTATGAAGAATATAAGCCAACATTTGGGATATCATATTTTTAGGGGTGTTTTTTTTCACAATGGTTATTTTTGGCTTAAATTATTCAAAACAAGCTAGCCTTCGGCTAGCTTGCCGAAGGTATAATACCCTTCACGCGAAGCGTTGTGTTTTATGGTATATTTGCCACTTTGAAATTAGTAGTAGAACTTGTTCCTATTTCACTGTTCCTATAAGAGGTATATGAAATAGTGGGCCGATTTCAACCAAATTTTAGGAACGTGGCTTAGTAGTCAATATGATTTAATAGTATGCAATTTCGTAAAGATATCTTCAGAAATAAAAAAGTTTTTCTGACAAAAACTTGCTTTTGGAGCGGTTGTTCCCATGACAGCTATATGATAGAGTAGTCCCATTTCAACTAAATTCGGGAATATGATTAAGCTAAAGATACTATTGACTATTATGCAATCTGAAAACGATACCTTTAGAAATAAAAAAGTTTTTCTTACAAGACGAATTTTTGGACCGGTCGTTCCTATGGCAGCTATATGACGCAGTAGTCCGATTTAACCAAATGCGGAAATGTGATTTAGCTAAGGATACTATTGATTAATGTGAAATTCGAAAACGATATCTTTAGAAATAAAAAAGTTTTTTTAACAAAGACCAATTTTCGGACCGGTCGTTCCTATGGCAGTTATATGACGTAGTGGTCCGATTCCGTTGGTTAGTTCCGACATATATACAGCGTGCAATAGAAAGAAGGCTTTGTACAAAATTTCAGCCCGATAGCTGTAAAACTGAGGGACTAGTTTGCATACAAACAGACAGACAGACGGACAGAGCTTAATCGACTCGTCTCATCATACTGACCAAGAATATATATAGTTTATATGGTCGGAGATGCTTCCTTCTGCGCGTTGCAAACGTCATGACAAAGTTAATATACCCTATCACATTCGTGAAGGGTATAAAAATTCACAAAAGTTGTTCGAAATATGAATAAAATGATGTAAAAATTTGATTGAATTCTAGTTAATTCTTTCTACCCAAAAAAAAATCCTAAAAAATCAGTGAAACTGAGCCTCTTAATGTGATTTCGCCTCTTAAGGCAGGCAAAAATTCGATATCGATACGAATGTATTGCCTCATACAGCCAACCAAAATGGTTGATTGAAGAGAACTAGCTCGAAACCGATTCATTCGTCAAGTCTTGTATCTGGCCTCGACCGCAAATCATCGGCGTTGTATGGAAATTACGTTTGTTTTTTTTTTTTAAAGAATGAAGCATAAAGATCCAGGAGATCCAGGGCAATTTTTTGCGTTACATACAAAATCCATTAAAATCAGCATCCACCTATTCAAAATCCACAAAACAAATAACCTCCTAATTCAAAATTCATCAATTCAAAACCACCAGTTCAAAATCAATTAATTTGTGTATTGAAAAGTACCAGTACTGCGAACGAATCCGGTTTTGATATTTCTCGAATTCTACCCTATTTGCTTTCCCTCGGGAAAAATTTGTACAGACAAAGACAACTGTCATGAAAATGTTTGCCTCCGGATCAGAATACTTCTCAGATCCTGAGAGGAACAGTTTCATGACAGTTGTCCGTACAAATTTTTCCGGAGGGGAAAGTATATGGAGGAGAATTCGAGAATTGTCAAAACTAGATTCGTTCGCAAGAACGCATCCAACGTATGGATTTTTTATGGCATACCAATTTTCGTTTATGTCACTATCTGGGTGACGGGTTATCCTAACTGATATCGCCACCCTTATCTTATTTCGCACGTCCAGGAGGCAACTATTAAATCTTTTACTTATGGCAAAGTGGTCGATCTGATTTTTTCTTCTGCGTCGATCAAAAGAGGACCAACTGATTTTGTGGTGGGCCTTATTCCCAAACAAAATACCACCTATGAAGAGATTGTGAAAGTTGCAGAACTCCACAAATCTTTCACCGTTGTCGTTACAAAAGCACATGAAACTCATTTCCTTTCAATATAATGTTCGTTTTGTGTAGTTAAAAGGAACAGTAAACATACAAAATGATTCTGAGGTCTAAAGGAAATTTGTTCTATTGTATCCGTACTAAAAATTTAAGTTTCCTCTTGAAATTTGAGTTGACGTTTGAATCCTAACTAAACCAAGACACATAACAGCAAAGACATGCCCCGTTTTCGTTTAGTTGTTCGTAGAAGGAGTTTTTCGCCAAGACATTGTCGTGTTCATGTGAAGCATAACATTGTATTACTATGATGCTCCTCAGTTTGATCCGGAGCCTGGCGGTCATGATTCGATCGGAGGCCGGATCCCAGAATAAGAGACAGTTGCGTGCGGTTCTGCCTAAAAGCAGCCTTACACCTGATTCACGACCCCTACCGGTAGATCTACCGTAGTACAACATTACAGTGCTACCCGTTGGAGAGATAAATTCTCCGATGTTCCACCATCTTACCCCAATAACTCCTAAGATGTTTAATTTATGCCTCAGAAATTCATTCTCTAATTGAAGAAATCGAGCGTTCTGGAGACCTACTGATCCATTGCCCAGGAGAGTACGCACTTTCCAGAATCCAATCTTTGTCAATGTATGATAGCCAAAATTCGTAACCGTTAAGTGAGTCCTTATCCGAGGCATAGTTGACGTTTCGTTAGCATATAGAAGATTTCGGATAGTGCAAATTGCTGTCATACACATCCTGTCCTTTGTTTGTCGGCTTCTGCGACAGACCGGCAAAGGGAAAAAACCGTGGTATTATTCTTACGCCCCACACCCCAGCCGGAATATTAACGTCAAGCAAATCATCACACCGCCATTACTGACGATTGGACTTGGTTAGCAATGGTCAGTGATCACTACCGTTCAGGGGGTACCCACAAGGAGGACTATGAAGGAGAGCTTTTGCCCCAAAACATAAAGGTACCAAAAATCAAAACTCCTCCAAAACTTTCCTTTATTTTCGACCTCGTTCTTAGACTATACATAAATATTCGGATTCAGTAGTAAATCTTTGAACAGCTGTAACTTTTAATAAAGACAATTTTATTAATCGAAATAGGTACCAGCTGATGCGAAACACTTTTTCCAACGAGATACAAGCGCATTTATTCCTGTTTCGTAAAAGTCCGAGTTTCTGGCTCGAAGAAACTCTTCGAAGGCATTTTTGACAGCTGCTTCATTGTTAAACTGTTTTCCTGTCAAAAAGTGATCCAGATGTTCTGTTGGCGAGGGGACGAGCGGTAGCGCAGTGTGCTGAGGCATCAGTTTCATGTTTGACTACCGGCGTTTTGGGTTCGAATCCCGTCCACGACGACGTTCGTGGCATTGGATGTGCAGGAGGTGTATGCTGGCAACTGCATTCTCCACCAACTGCAACGCAGCTCGTCGTTATCGATCGATGGTCCTGGTTTTCCACGTGGCTCATTTCGAGGGTTCATATCTTCGGATCGACATTTTTTAAACCATTGCTGAGTGGTTCGTTCGTTAACCGTATCAGGCCCATTTGCCCTGTTGATATTCCTCGTTGCTTCCATTGCGTTGTGCTCTAGATTAAATTCATAAAGGAAAAGTAGCCGTTTTTGACACGCTTTCATATTCTTTTCTTTTCTTTTTTTTTCACCGATCTTAGTGATCGTGCAAACCGAAATGACTCCATAAGCCAAGGTAGCAGTATTTATATTTTACTTCAATATATCATATCACTAACGCCGCCTGGTGGCAGTTTGATACATAACAATCGTAAAAAACTTGATGTCATTGGAAAATCCGACATTTCATCTGCACCAACCATTTCGCGCAAATTGCGGCGAAACCTAAATTGTTGCTTTCGACATATGGTTTGAGTTATCGAGTTATAACGTTAAAGTCATTGCCCTTATCCTGTCCCCATACGACACTTTCATTCACGGTTTAAAAAAGTTGATGCAAAAATTTGGTTGTGTGAAGTTCCTACTCGTAGTACACTTGATTCTAATAGGGTCTGGGGTATAATTATTGGAAATGAATAGTTGCTTTGATGCGTGGTCTAATGTCAGGTATGATTCGTGGTCTAATGGATGGTCTAATGGGCGGTCTAATGCATGGTCTAATGGCTGGTCTGATGCGTGGTCTAATGGGTGGTCTAATGCGTGGTCTAATGGCTGCTCTGTTGAAAAAGCATCAATTGAACTATTAGACCACGGTAGGTATTCTAATGAATAGTCTAATGATCTAATGCGTGGTCAAACGGCTGGTCGATCTAATATCTAAAAACCCCTTAACACGGAGGCTACTTATAATAGTAACACTGGGTGGGGGGCACAGCTATTAGGCGAAATACCTGTGACATTGACGAATTTTGTCATTACCCAATCCTTAACATTTTGTAACACCTTTGCGGGGGCTAAGATTCTAATGTTTTAGCTCCCCAGGTAGTTAGCCACGCTTTTTGCTGGTCTACTACGCTGTATGTACATACATACATACTTCAGCCAAAGAAACCCAAAAGAAAAGGTGAAATATAGAAAATACAAATTAAAATCTAAAACTAAACAAATGCTACGAGAAAAACTTGTAGCACCTCACCTACCAGCAAGGTTACATAATGACAAATAAAGCAGAAAATCAGTTAAAAGTAAACGCGTAATTATTATGGTCGTAATGAAAGGTACAAGCAAAAATTCCACAAGTAAAATTCCGGAAATGCCGAAACAGATAGTCAGCGCCAAATTCAGCCATAATGCGACGACCATCTAGACTTTGCTTTAAATTCACACAACCTTCTGCCATGTACATACATAAGTACTCGTACATATCTATAGTATCTTTTTTTTTTCAGCGTCATACGACCATAGAATTTCCACCGGTTTTATTCATGCATGAATGCAAAGTCGAGGGGGTGTGTGACCGCAACGACGGTAAATTATTAGTCAGTACAACACTTAATTCGTTTAAGCTGTGCCGGCATTACCACCTGCATCGCTTTGTCCACACATGACATACATGTATGTATGTATGTATGTTGAATCTAAGAGCTAATCGAATTTATCGAAATATCAAAACCGCCGCCAGTATTAGGGCTGAAAAGTGCTGTATTAATTATAATATAACCATCGTTATACGACCTTGATTTCCGCTGTTAACTGGTTTGTATAATTGGCTAGAGCTGCCACCTGAATCTTGATCTGCTCCAGGCCACCGCATCTGTCAGAATCAGAAGCGAATAAAACTGTCAGCAAGGTTTTAGGTTAAGGTGACAATAAAGATTTGTAAGGGCAATAAGGATTTGGAGTATACTTCATCCTTCCGGGAATACACTGAATTGTGAATTGTAATATTTTTGCTGCAAGTTGGTGGCACTGAACGCCCCGCAGCCTTCCCAGAAAGGCAAAGCGATATCTTCATGCATTACCAAATCTAAATCACTATATTGCTTCCGGCAACTCCGGCGAAATTTTAGCCATGTACTCGTAAAAGGATCATTTTGGAATTAATAATTCATACCCACATTTATTAAAGATTTGACCATCAGAAATTGATAATTCAGCAAATAGTATTTTGCTATCAAGTCCCCCTCACTGCCCTCGCTTAGTATAAAAGAAGCCGAGGAATCTTTAAGCCAACAAAAAACTTGGTCGCATCATTTGTGTTAACGAGAAAAGACTACACGACGAGGATGAAGGACTGTTGTTATGGTTTTCTTGGACGCATGACACCGTTAAATGGTGCCAAAGGATTCAATCAGAATATTTGAAATTCCAACGCAGTGAATCGTCCAAGATGTGGCAGAAACAAGGGAAACGTACTCGCTTGCTTGGCTAAGTACGTCACAGATACATACAAATGTTTACAGGGGAGAAGATGTCTTAACCGCAATCATCACGCCAAGACAATGAATGAGTCAACACGAAATGGTTATATCCGTAGTAGCGTCGTTAAACGCAGATTATCGTATGAACGAGATGTGAAGACGTTTCACCTAGATGACCATTCCATTCCATGGCTCAATTCTCATTTGCATATGCAGCGGATATTTTGATGACTTTGATGTGGTGGTGACCACAGTGATCGCAGAGTGGAGGCTCCGGAATTGTAGGAAGAATTTGCATATTGGCTCAGTTTCCAAAAAATGGGTCACCCCATAACAGCAAGAAATAAATAAATATTGTCGTAATTAATCATCCTCTCTGGATATTGTGGAAGTGTAAAATTTGGATGATCAACAATTTAGTAAAGTGATGGGAATTGAGTTATTTATATCTTTCTCAATCCATCAAGATTCAGGTATGTTATACATACAGTTGTTGATAATTGCTCTGATCCCTCCATGGGCATGGACGCGTCAATATCTCTTGCGTAGCTATGCCTTGTTGACGTTTTCATAAAATAGCATATCTATCGGATAGGGCAGTGCACCTCCTATTCGAGCCGTCTTTAACTGACAAGTCTGGAACGCTGTGAGAGGTAGTTTGTATTGACGCGCCGAGGATTGAACTTATGTTTCTCTAGATGTACATAGAATCGTAGAATCGCGACCGAGAAATCACGGCTACCATGGTACATACAGCAGACGTTTACAAATTGGAAACACTCCTGGCTAATACTACAGGCGTTTACATCGACGTATTAATATTAACTTTAACTTATACATATGATATTATTACCGTTAAAAACAAAGAATTCTAACTAAAGAAGAAGAATACACGGAACAGAAATATATCGCATATACACTGTCTGTGAAACTGTTCCAAGGAAATAAAAATGCTTGCTTTGTTTTTAAAATCTGATCAGCAGCTGTTAGTAGCTTGAATTACATTTCTAATTAGAAATTTCCTTCGAGCGGTAGCGAGCGATAAAACTTAAAAAAAAGTTTGCTCCGAGTTCAAGCAAATTTAATTTCTGGTAGTTTATCGGAAAACGGTGATAGTGTATCCACGGTTCGCGTAGTGTGAAAATTAGTTTATGTCAGTGTGTTAAATAAGGGGTTAATACAATTAATAAGTATGTAAGTGGTAATTATCAATAGATTTAACCTAAAAAAGCTTTTCTTTCAGAATCATTTGTGGCCGAACCACTCAACCGATCCCCTCCTTTTGCTATCAAAATCTGCGGAATTTTGTAGCAATCAGCTGGGGGGCAAAGACCTTTTCCATAGTCCTCCGCGTGGGCGCCCCCTGGTAACGGCAGTGTATCAAATCGCTGACGGCCAATGTCTTAGCGATAAGACAGTTTGGAAAAGGCAGATAGCTGTAGCCTGAATGGCTGACGAACACCTAAGCGTCTCAGGTCTAGTAGGATGGATTGACTTGCGTAGTTGGACCTGCTACATAGTTGTGTGAACTCCAGCACGTTTATTAAACCATCTGAAGCAGCTATCTCCGAGGCCATCCCCTGAATGGGGTTAAGCGACGTGCTGACAACTCGTCCTTGTAAAAACCACTCCACGTCAAGAAACCTGGAACAAAAGCCTCGGATTGGACGGATCAACAACGACGACCACGCAAACGAATAAAGGATTATTCTTTCGGATCCTGGAATGTACGCTCGCTGAACAAACCGGGGGCCGAGAAGGCCCTCCTTCAACAGGTCGAAAAGTACAAACTGAGCATTACTGCAGTCCAGGAAACAAATTGGCTTGGCAGCGAGATTAATGACAAGAAATCGCACACAATTTTTACAAGTGGCAAACCATCGGGCCGCAAGGAGTTTGGAGTAGCATTTATAGTGAACAATCACCTCAAACCGCATATTACTGACTTCAAACCCATAAATGAACGGCTGTGTGCGATTCGCATCAAGACTCGATTCTTCAATCTCTGGCTCATCAATGTGCATGCCCCCACTGAAGTTAAAGAAGACGCAGTAAAAGACGAGTTCTACGCCCGCCTTGAAACTCTCTTCGACTCACTTCCAACAAACGACGTCAAATTGCTGCTGGGAGACTTTAACGCGAAAGTCGGGAATGAAAGCTGGCATCGGGGGACCACTGGAGGCCACAGCCTCCATGAAGAATGTAACGATAACGGCCAGCGACTTATAGACTTCGCCTGCAGCAGGAATCTAGTCGTAAGCTCTACGTGTTTCCCGCATCGACGCATTCACAAGCAGACCTGGAAGTCTCCAGACGCACATACCGTCAACCAAATTGACCACGTCCTCATTTGCAGGAGATGGGCGTCTAGTGTCATGGATGTCCGCTCCTATCGAGGAGCAAACTGCGACTCAGATCATCACTTGGTGAAGACGACCTACAGATGTAGAATTTCCTCAGTGCACCAGTCAAGAATCAGCCCTCCCAAAATCTTTGCGGTTGATAAGCTTTTGAGTGATGCTACAGCGGTGGCGTATACTACCGCCCTTGAGGAAAAACTATCACCTATGCTACACAACATCAGCAACACAGGCGTCCATGGGTTCTGGGAAGAACTCAAGGGTACCATCAAGGATGTCGCAGAGAAGGTCGTGGGATATAAAGCCCGGCGAGCGCGAAATGACTGGTTCGACGAAGAATGCAAAAATTCACTTGACGCGAAAAACGAGGCCTACAGACAATGGATTCAACGAGGAACCAGAGCCAGAAGAGAAAAATATGACGAGCTACGGCGAATATCGAATAGAATAATTAGACGTAAGAAACGTAAATACCTTGACGAGCAGTTGCTGAACATAAACGAAAACTTAGCTAATAGGAACACCAGACAAGCGTACAAACTAGTAAATACAATTAAGAACGGCTACCAACCCAGGACTAGCCTTTGTAAGGACAAGGATGGAAACATCATCAGCGACACCGATGGTATTAACAAACGATGGGCCTCTTATTTTGAAGAGCTTCTAAACCGACCATCTAACATCCCCACACAGGAAGCTCTCGACGATATTGTTGATCTAGCCCACCCATTCAACTCCCGACAGTAGAGGAAGTTGATCTCGCGTTGCGGTCACTAAAACGAAATAAAGCGCCGGGCGCTGACGAGATTCCAGCTGAACTGCTAAGATTCGGTGGAACGAGTCTAGTTGATGCCATACATCAATTACTCATGCGAGTATGGGAGAACGAGGAGATCCCAGACGATTGGCGCAGAAGTCCAATTCATAAAAATGGAGATAAACTGCGGTGTGAGAATTACAGGGGCATCTCACTAGTTTGTACGTCCTATAAAATTTTGACGAAAATTCTGGAAAATAGAATAAAACCGTACGCAGAACGAGTCATTGGCGAATATCAAAGCGGTTTCAGACCTGGTCGCTCCACAACCGATCAGCTCTTCTCAGTCAAACTGATACTCCAGAGGTGCTGGGAATACAACGTAAACGTATACCAAATCTTTGTCGACTTCAAGCAGGCATACGACAGTATCGATCGTGGAGTACTGTACAACATCATGCTGCAATTTGGTATACCAGCAAAATTCGTGCGACTGACAAAGATGACGATGACCAACTCCGTCTCACAAGTCAGGATCCAGAATAGACTTGCTGATCTATTTGAAACACGCACTGGTTTGAAACTGGGCGATGGACTGGCTCCGACGCTCTTCAACCTAGCACTGGAATACGTTATTCGGGCCATGAATTTGGACAACAGCAAGACGCTACTCATCAAGTCGACACAATTAGCAGCGTACGCCGACGACATCAACATCATGTCCCGAAGATTGGCTGACGCAGAAGAACTTCTGCATACGCTTGATACCGCTGCAAAGGAAGTTGAATTACGTATTAACGAGGGTAAAACTAAAATAATGATGCAATCGGTGACAAGGACACCTGCACAACCAAGCATCAATGTGGGGGACCTCAACATCGATTTCGTGAACAGCTTCATTTACCTGGGTTGCAACCTGTCAAGGGACGCCAACGAAACTGACGAAATCAAGCGACGGATACAGTTAGCTAATAAGACTTTTTTCTCGGTTCTCCCCATAATGAAATCGAAACATGTGCACAGAAACACGAAGCTCCGCGTGTACAAAACCATTATACGACCAGTGCTGTGCCATGGCTGCGAAGCATGGACCCTAGCTCAAACCTCCGAAAACATGCTAGACACTTTCGAACGTAAGGTTCTACGGCGAATTTTCGGGGCTGTTTGCGATCGAGATGGATGGCGCATCCGGTACAACCATGAGTTGTATGAAATGTACGATGAGCTGCAAGTCTCGAAAATCGTCAAACTACAACGACTTCAATGGGCAGGGCATGTACAAAGAATGGACGATGATCGCATGCCTAAGAGAGTGATGAATGCAGAACGAGTCGACGGAGCGAGACTGCGAGGACGACCGAGATCACGTTGGGAGAGCTCAGTAGGTGTGGACGCCGCGCAGCTGCTGGGCTCCCAAAATTGGAGGACGCGGTCACGTGACCGAGATAATTGGAGGACAATGATCCAGGCGGCCAAGGCCCGACGTCGGGCTGTCGCGCCACGATGATGATGATGAGCTGTTAATGCCTAAGTTTCCGTAACTCAGCATCGTGGCGTTGGCATCGCTAACAAGGAGCGTCGCGAATTTCACCATCTATTCAAATTACGTAGTCAGTCGAGGTCCGCGACTCAAACAGTTAGCATGTATATTTATAACACACACATATGCAAAAGACCTTTTCCATAGTCCTCCTCGTGGACGCCCCCTGGTAACGGCAGTGTAACAAACCGATGACGGCCAAGTCTTAGCGATAAGACATTTGGAAAAAGGCAGATAGCTGTATCCTGAATGGCTGACCAACACTTAAGCGTCTCAGGTTTAGCAGGATGGAATGACTTGCGTAGTTGGACCTGCAACATAGTTGTGTGAACTCCAGCACGTTTATTAAACCATCTCAAGCAGCTCTCTTCCGAGGCCATTCCTTGAATGGGGTTAAACAATGTGCTGACAAGTAGTCTTTGTAAAAACCACTCCACGTCAAGAAACCTGAAACAAAAGCCTCGGATTGGACGGATCAACAACGACGACCACGCAAACGACTAAAGGATTATTCTTTCGGATCCTGGAATGTACGCTCCCAGAACAAACCGGGGGCCGAAAAAGCTTTCCTTCAACAGGTTGAAAAGTACAAACTGGGCAGTCCAGGAAACAAATTGGCTTGCCAGCGAGATCAATGACAAGAAATCGCACACAATTTTTACAACTGGCAAACCATCGGACCGCAAGGAGTTTGAAGTAGCATTCATAGTAAACAATCACCTCAACCCGCACATTACTGACTTCAAACTCATAAATGAGCGGCTATGTGCGATTTGCATTAAGACTCGACTCTTCAATCTCTGGCTCATCAATGTGCATGCCCCCACTGAAGTTAAAGAAGGCGCAGTAAATTCTACGCCCGCCTTGAGACTCTCTTCGACTCACTTCCAACAAACGACGTCAAATTGCTGCTGGGAGACTTTAACGCGAAAGTCGGAAATGAAAGTTGGCACCGGGGGACCGCTGGAGGCCACAGTTTTCATGAACTATTTAACGACAACGGCCAGCGGCTTATCGACTTCGCCTGCAGCAGCAATCTAGTCGTCCTGGGAAGAACACAAGGGTACCATCGAAGATGTCGTAGAGAAGGTCGTGGGATATAAACCCCGGCGAGCGCGAAATGACTGGTTCGACTAAGAATGCAAAAGCTCACTTGACGCGAAAAACGAGGCCTACAGACAATGGATTCAACGAGGAACCGGAGTTAGAAAAGAAAAATATGACGAGCTATGGCGAATAGAATAGAATAATTAGACGTAAGAAACGTAAATACTTTAACGAGCAGTTGCTGAATTTAAACGAAAACTTAGCTAATAAGAACACCAGACAAGCGAACAAACTAGTAAATACAATCAAGAACGGCCAGGACTAGCCTTTGTAAGGACAAGGATGGAAACATCATCAGCGACACCGATGGCATTAACAAACGATGGGCCTCTTCAATTCAATTCAATTCAAATTCAATTTATTCACAATATAATAAGATAGAACAAGGTGATTACAATCATAATTTTTGTGTGTTAATCTCCCTAAAAGCAGTGCTTGTGCACAGTTAAAAAAAGCGGTGCGAAATAACACCAACAGTAGGATATGATTTTTTTTTTATCCAAACGAGGTTGCTTGTATCCGTTTTAACTGCACCTGTGCGGAGTTTAAAATCTAAAATTCATTTTGGGTGTAGTTCGTTTATCGATACCTTTTATGGTGTTCAAAACCTATAATTTCAATATTTACACCTATTCCGTTCAATCAAAAATGAAAAAGACTCCAAGCGGATATACAAGTCTAATCACGTTTATCTCATAATATCTCAGAATTTCGGAAATAACACCATTTGGTGTTTGTTTGTAGTTAGTTATCCGAGTGGAAATCAAATTGGCACCGTACGGTTTTATAAGAATTTCGTCATTAGTTTTCATTTGTTTACTCATTGTAAAGTGCGACTTTAATCTCTGCAACATGAAAAGATTATTTAAAGTGAGTTTTAGTGAAGTGCAAAAATTCGTGCTTGTGGAAAATAACGAGGAAGAAGATATTTCTTATATCCAGTTCATAGGAGCATGTTAGTAGCAATTAATTATGAAGTAGTAATATACATATGTGAAATGTTCAGTTCATTTATTACGCATTTTGGTATTGTAGATGCAAACAGATTTGATATTCAGGCAACACGTAAACACGTAGTGTGTTTTCTATATACGGGCGCAGGTGTCCGAAATGAGCTTGAAAATCCAATTTACCGAGTTTTGCGGGGGATTTGCTTGACCACAGGGCAATTTCACATAGTAATTTGCTGCGGTTAGTGGCCCTGGCCGCTGACCTACCGAATAAAGCCCGGGCCACATATTTCATGCACCCATCCGATCATACAGTTGGACGAATATAAGGGATTTCGCATTTTTGACACCATTTTCGCCCCAATTAAGAACCCCCATGCAGGCTGAGGAGCACCCACCCCCAATATTTTCGACACCATTTTCACTCCCCTTAAGAACCCCCATCTGGGCTGAGGAGCATCCACCGCATTTGGATGCTCCTCAATCCGCATGGGGGTTCTTAAGGGGGGGGGGGGGGATGAAAATGGTGTCAAAAATAGTGGGGGTAGATGCTCCTCCGCCCGGATGGATCTTAAGGGGGGTGAAAATGGTGTCAAAAATGCGAAATTCCTTATATTTTAGAAGTTATGGCCACAAAACAGTTTATTTAAAACTAGGGTATAAAAAGTAGTATCAAGACAGAGACACAAATCTGAGTGGAGTCGGAAGTGTGTATGATATGTGTGTTCACCGCTTTCCGATCACGCACCAATCCGAAAAAATCGGACAGGAGTATGATCGGATGGGTGTATGAAATATGTGGCCCGGGCTTAAGTGGAGTACGTCTGTATTAAACACTTGAGCATGTATTAAACTTGTGTAACACTGAACATTTCATAGTAAAGGTATTTCACGAATTCTTAAATTGCTCCGTAATATTTTAGGTATTGATAAGTTTAATGCCCGGTTCACATTATTCCAGTCCAGTAATCCAGTCCAGCAATCCAGTCCAGTGCTGGACTGGATCATATCGTCTACATGATTCCAGTCCAGTAGTCAGGCGAGTGTGTTGTTGATTCGGTAACTATAGTAACAATGATTTCTGGGCGAGCTGGAATCAAAAAGTAGACCGACAATCCAGTCACTGGACTGGATTGCTGGACTGGATTGCTGGATTGGATAGCTGTCCAGTGCCGGTTCACATTATTCCAGTAGCAATCCAGCGCTGGACTGGATTACTGGACTGGATTGGTTACTGGAATAATGTGAACCGGGCATAATATAAACTGCGAGAACTTGCTGATTTCAGTGACATGTGACAACTATGAACTGGACGACGAAACTTTTAAATTTTTAATCGGAGCCAACTCCGCTTGCGTTGAGAACTTATTTATTCTCAATACATTTATCGATGAGGGTATGTATAGGTATATGAAGTGCTAATTGTCGAATTTAGTGAGTTACAAATATTACAACATATTTCAGAAAAATGTGCTTCAGTTGGATTGCAGACGCAAGAAGAAGAATACGAACCGGGAAATGTACGAAAATGCGATGCTTTTGTGGATTCATTTCCAAAAAAAAATTAAATTTAATGTCGAATATACAAAAAAGATGAACAATATCAATTATCAGGAATGGAATATATAAATAAATATAGATTTTTTTAAAACAGATTATACAAAAGGAGCTTTCGACTAAACTCCCTGAAGCTTTAGAAGAGCACCAGTCGGCTGGAACTTTATCAGAGAGCACCAGACGAAAAACAGTCAACACAATTGTGCATCGTATGACATCCGATTTAGGATTTTATCCTTCTCATGAGCATAAAGTTTTGTTGGCAAAACCTACTGCTTATTTATTTTCAAAACTCTGTCGCTACGAAAATTCAGACAACCACGTAAATTTTGAAAATATTTACTTTATAAAACGAGTTTGCAAATCGCATTTATTATAGGAAATTTTTTACGACGAAAAAAGTAGAGGCGGCTTTTTCGGCTATAGATTAAGAACAGTAAATAGAACTGCCGATCATAGTTCGCGGTTTGAAAGAAGTGCAAGAGATAGTGAGACCACTGACGATGAAAGTTTGCACTCAATTAACATTGATGAAGAAATTCAACGGCTGAAGAATGCTTACCGCAAAAACCAAAAGGATGACATTTTCAAGAAAATGGAAATTACTTTTCAGACTAGGCAAAAGATGCCAAAGGAACAAGTACTAATTCATTTTCCCCATTTCGTAGATACTCTAGGGCTGGTAAGCTTATAAGTTTTTATGACTCAACTCGTTTAAAAAAATAGTTTTGTAAAATAGGTAACACAGGACTTTTGTTTGATGTACAAATCATGTAAATGTAAAAGAATAATGTTTATGTTAATTCGACTCTTCAGCAAAATATTGTTTAATTTTTATTTTCTAACTGGCTTAATTATTTCTTCAATAAACTACTGTCGAAATATTATGTTGTGTTTTTATTTTCAAATTAATCAAAATAAAATTAAAATTAATAAGAAATTAAAAAAAAATAAGTTTACACCGGAAACATTTTTACATAAACTTCACCGAGTGGATTTCAAAAGTGTGCAGCATGGAAACCATTAAATTACCCACTGCGGATATTTTTTCGGAGTTATATTAAACATCACTTGGTGTTGAATTTCTTATACAAAACAAGTAATATTTAAACCGAAATGGATGACTTTTTTTCCATCCCAAAGGTGTTTTTATAGACACCCTTTTTCGGGGTAGTGCTTACACCTAAAAGGGCTGGACTCCATGGCACACCGAAAGGATTCTAAATATACACCAGATTTTTTACTGTGTGATGGGAGAATAGTTAACTTAAACTAATCGACTACATACCATGAATTTACATAAAACTTTAAACACAAATTTTAAATAATTTTTAATATTATAATAATATCACATTTTAGATTCTATATTATATTATAAAGGATAGTTTTAACAATAATTTGCCCTCAATTTAAACGAAATAAAAGATAGAAAAGAATTCTTCATACATTAAACTGAGGAGCCATTTTTTTGCCTGATATTTAAATAATTGAAAATAGTTGATATTTCGTATCTCAACAGGCAAAACATTGAAACTACCTGGTCCAATGAGTGACACATACCTTTGAGTGTGTGTTTTATAATGAAGGGGAACATAAAGCCTTCTATTATTAAAACGTGTGGTTCGATGGTGTATAGGAGTAATAACGTGTCTTTTGAATGTACCTATATAGTATAGTGCTGATTTGATGTAGAGTTGTTTCAAGTATAGAACTTTTGCTAATTCGAATAAGTTGGAAGTGGGATATAATCTCGGTAGTGAAAAATGTTTTTCAAGATTAAACGCTGAGTTACTCTAAGGTTTTCAAGGTGGATGTTAAAGGTCCCTCCCCAAGCCGCTATACAATACTGTAGTATGGATTGAACTAAGGCAAAATAGATAGTTTTAAGTTGAGCAGTCGTTAAGAATTTTTTTAGCATATTCAATATAAAGAAGCTTTGCCTAATTTTTTTATTAATGTGGTCGGTGTGCAAATTCCATTTAAGGTGTTTGTCCATTGTTAAACTAGTTTCTTCTACAACTTACCTAGGGGTAAGTTGTAGAAGAAACTAGTTTAATAACCTCACGATTTGCATTACATCTAAGAGGACTTATATGATTATTAATATGCAAATGAATGTCATCAAATGAAAGCTGTGATAATGAATTACTGGAGAAAGCAACGGTTTTTGTTTTTTGGAGATTCAATTTGAGGCGGTGTTTAATTAGCCATTTTTGGATCTTTCTCATTGCAGATTGTATTGTGGTCAAAGTAAGAGACTCCAAGTAGGTGTTGAACTTAATAACACTGTGTAATCTGCAAAAGCAACTATATTACAGCATTTATGTTTACAATTGCACAATTCATTAACATAGATTGTACAATATATAGAATAGGCGACAGAACAGTTCCTTGCGGAAGTCCTACATCTTTATTATATTTCCATTCACTAAAGTGACCTTGGATCAAAACTCTTTGTTGTCTATTGCCTAAGTACGATTTAAATAATTGTAGGGGTTTGTTTTCTATTCCTATACCTCTTAATTTGTTTATTAGAAGATCGCATATGATGGCATCAAATGCTTTTGATAAATCCATAAATATTGCAAGAGGTTTGTGATCTCTATCTAATTCTTCGTATAAGAAATTCGTGACATTCATTACAGCATCTTCTGTATCAAGTCCTTCTCGAAAACCATATTGTTGGGTAGATAGTATATTATTTTCCGTGAGAAATTTAACTAATCTTTTTTTCAGACATTTTTCAAAAATTTTAGCTAAAGTTGACAGAACAGATATGGGACGGTAGTTATTGACATCCTGTTTATTTCCATTTTTGAATATTGGAACAACTATTGCTTTTTTACGTGCAGCTGGAAAAGTTCCTCCTTGCATACTTTTGTTCAATAATTTTGCAAGGGGCTTCTTAATCTCATTTTGAATATTTTTTAAGTTCAGTGAAGTTATATTGTCCCAGCCAGGAGACGTATTACTTTTAAGCGAATTAATGATCTGCAAGACTACTTCTTCTGTAATTTTTACAAATTGTAGATTCGCCTTAATATCAGACGAACAGTTTTCTGGTGGTAGTTCCTGGTCAGAGCTATAATCATTAAATATGCTTGCTCCTATATTGACAAATGACGCATTAAAGTAGTTAGCTAATAATACCTCTGGTCTTAAATTATATTATTATTTTTAAGAGCTTCTGAACCTACCATCTAACATCCCCACACAAGAAACTCTCGACCATATTGTTGATCCAGGCCCACCCATACCATCCCCCACAGTAGAGGAAGTTGATCTCGCGTTGCGGTCACTAAAACGAAATAAAGAGCCGGGCGCAGACGAGATTCCAGCTGAACTGCTAAAATTCGGCGGAACGGGTCTAGCTAATGCCATACATAAATTACTCCTGCGAGTATGGGAGGACGAGGAGATCCCAGACGATTGGCGCAGAAGCATTATCGGTCCAATTCACAAAAAGGGAGATAAACTGCGTTGTGAGAATTACAGGGGCATATCACTAGTTTGTACGTCCTATAAAATTTTGACGAAAATTTTAGAAAATAGAATAATACCGTACGCAGAAGGGATCATTGGCGAATATCAAAGCGGTTTCAGACCTGGTTGCTCCACAACCGATCAGCTCTTTACGATCAAACTGATACTCCAGAAGTGCTGGGAATACAACGTAAAGGTATATCTTTGTCGACTTCTGGCAGGCATACGACGGTATCGATCGTAGAGTACTGCACAACACCATGCTGCAATTTGGTATACCGGTCAAATTAAAGCGACTGACAAAGATGACGATGACCAATTCCGTCTCACAAGTCAGGTTCGATAATATTTATTTGAAACACGCACTGGTCTAAAACAGGGCGATGGACTGGCACCGACGCTCTTCAACCTAGCACTGGAATACGCTATTCGGAATATGAACATGGACAACAGCAAGACGCTACTCATCAAGTCGACACAATTAGCAGCGCATGCCGACGACATCAACATCATGTCCCGAAGATTGGCCGATGCAGAAGAACTTCTACACACGTTCAATACAGCTGCAAAGGAAGTTGGACTACATATCAACGAGGGTAAAACTAAAACAAGGATGCAATCAACGACAAGGACACCTGCACAACCGAGCATCAATGTGGGGGACCTCAACATCGAGTTCGTGAACAACTTCATTTACTTGGGTTGCAACTTGTCAAGGGACGCCAACGAAACTGACGAAATCTAGCGACGGATACAGTTAGCTAATAAGACTTTTTTCTCGGTTCTCCCCATAATGAAATCGAAGCATGTGCACAGAAACATGAAGCTCCGTGTGTACAAAACCATTATGCGACCAGTGCTATGCTATGGCTGCGAAGCATGGACCCTAAATCAAGCCTCCGGAAACATGCTAGACACATTTGAACGCAAGGTTCTACGGCGAATTTTCGGGGCCGTTTGCGATCGAGATGGATGGCGCATCCGGTACAACCATGAGTTGTATGAACTGTACGATGAGCTGGAAGTTTCGAAAATCGTCAAACTACAACGACTTCAATGGGCAGGGCATGTACAAAGAGTGGACGATGATCGCATGCCAAAGAAAGTAATGAACGGACGACGAGTCGACGGAGCGAGACTGCCTAGATGACCGATATCTCGTTGGGAGAGCTCAGTAGGTCTGAATGATAAAGTCAAGGCTCCCCGACTTATTTCGAGGTTTCGCAACCTGATACGCCCATTTTCAAGGAACAAGCGCAAAAAAAACATTTTTTTTAAAGAACGGTTTTTCAACAACACCGGTTGAAGTTAAGTCTTCCTCGAATTCTCTTTTAGCCTCAGCAGAAGAAGCCGCAAGAAGTAACAACTTAAACGCCGTATACAGTGTCATCAAGGAGTTTACAGGTGGTTGTAGCTTCTGCCAACATCCGGTAAAGGATAGTGATGGAAAGCTACTTATTTTGGAAGAAGATCAAATGAGGCGGTGGAAAGAACAGAACCAAATAGCTAAAAACATCCTGGAACGACTAAAGGCCCACTTAGAAAGCACAATTGATCAAGAGCAGGCTGGTTTTCGATCTGGATCCTCCTGTGTCGATCACATTGGCACCTTGCGAATCATCATCGAGCAATGCGCTGAATACGATTCTCCGCTTCACTTGCTTTTCATCGATTTCGAGAAGGCTTTCAATAGTGTGAACCGGGATTCTATATGGGCAGCCTTGCGCAGAAGAGGTATCCCTGAGAAGCTTGTGGCTACTATTAACCTATGACGGCGCGAAATATCGCGTTCTTCATAAAGGTTGTTGTCGGGGGACTTTGAAATTCGCAGTGGAGTTCGGCAGGGTTGCATCCTCCCAACGATCCTATCCCACATAGTGGTCGGCGATGTGTTGCATGCAGCCCTATCCGGATTAGACAGATGAATTCATTCAATGGACTTTGACATCTTATCTACAACATCTTGACTACGCTGACGAGAAATGCCTACTTTCTCACAAAATCATGAATCTGTCCGCAATGGCGTTAGATCTCGAAAGAGAGGCAAGAAAGGCTGGGCTAAAGATTAATACCAACAAGACCAAGGTTTTTAGCCCGCCATTGCGAAAAAGAAATCCGACACCTATTGCCATCAATATTAATGGGCAGCCTGTGGAGAAGGTGGACAACTTCGTCTACCTGGGTAGCATTGTTGCCGAAAATGGTGGTACGGAGCAGGACATCGCTAGTCGTATCAACCAGGCTAAATACGCCTACGGAATGCTGTCCAAAATCTGGCAGAGCAGTTATCTCAGCATCAAGACCAAGCTAGGGCTGTTTCGCTCCCTGGTACTGTCAGTGTTTTTGTATGGGAGTAGTACATGGAAAGTTTCCGTAGGAGTTATCAGAAAGCTGCAAGTTTTCAGCTACTCATGTCTTCGTCGAATTTTAAGAATATTGTGGCCCGAAACAATATCAAATGAAGAGCTAAGTCGGCGTACGGGGCAGTACCAATCGACGAATTGATACGCCCGCGAAAATGGCAGTGGATAGGTCACACATTCCGGAAGAGTGATAACTGCATTGCTTTGCATGCCATGAAATAGAAGCCCATTTCGAGCAAAGGCCGACCAAGAGGGGGTCCTAGAATCACATGACGACCATCTGTGGCAAAGGAGTGCAGCGTGCTGGTTAAGTCTTTTGGGGAGTTGCGCCCCATTGCCCAGAACAGAGTACGATGGGGCGCAGGAGTGGTTGACGCGCTATGCCCCACTAGCGGTTAAGGCAAAGTAGTAGTAGTAGTAAGGCTTCTTCGACTTATTTATGAGTTTCAAAATCCAATAAATATATTTTAAGGGAGCTTGACTCTGAAGGCCAAGGCAATTAACAATAAATAAAAACGAAGACAGACATTGCACACTACATAGCACATAATTATTAATGTAAACCAGTGTACATATTTCCGGATAGTGCATAAAGCCGATAAGAACTATGCAGGTGTACCATCTCACTTATAAAATTTGATATATCCGAATGGCAGGTATGTATGCGGTTTGAATTTAAATTATTACCTACAGATGTACGTCGTACGTTTATACTCGTATAACATGGTTTTTACATGTTAGATCGTCCAACCGTTAGATCGTCCATTAGACCGCGCGTTAGACCGTCGGTCAGACTGCACATTAAACCACGCATTATAGACCGTCTATTAGACCGCACATTAAACCGCCCCTTAAACCCGCGCCCGTTAGACCACGGATCAGAGCAACTATTTGATTTTTAAGCCGGTTTGATACGTTGTCTAATGGGCGGTCTAATGGACGGTCGAATGCGCGGTCTAATAGGCGGTCTAATGCAGGGTCTAATTGACAATCTAATGCGCAGTCTAATAGACTATCTAATATATGGTCTAACGCGCGTAGTTGGTCTAGCGTCTAAAAACAGCATAAGCATTTCAGGCACATTCAATTTATAACAAAATTTATATCAGCTATAACATAATCATAAAGTGCCGGAAGCAATGCATCATGCAGAATTTGAAGATCTAAAATTATTTACATAGTACGAATACTACGGGACTCACTATTTTGGTTAAATTTTTGCTCAATAAAAATGCCTTTAACACACAAAATGTATTTTATATGAAAAGGAGCGTTTTTTTAACAGCCATGTAGAGCAGACCAGGTTGACGCCACACAATTACACTAACATTGATCTGAGCTGCTCTGGATAAAATGTTAGTGCATGTATGCTGAATCCCGGTCCCGGTGCTGCGTTTTGAAATGCAGGCGACGCAGATGTCGAACTTTTCGGCCAAATTATAGTTTGGGAAGCGCATAAAATTAATTTCCTGTCAATATAATTTCGATTGTGTAATTATTGTATATGGAGTGGTAAACATACGAAATGATTCTGCAGCCTAAAGGAAATTTGTTCGATTGTATCTGTACTAAGGATTTAAGTTTTCTCTTGAAATTTGAGTTGACGTTTCAATGTTAACCAAACCAAGACACACTCACAGCAAAGACATACCCTTAGAACATACAGACATGGAGCGAACTTGCAGTGTATGTCTCCATAGCAACAGTGGCTCCAATATCTGGGTACTAAGTCGACAGGTGGTCGACAGTCACCTAACTAAGTAGACCGTTTAGTAATTATGAAATTAAAAAATTTAAATATTGACAAGAGTTGACGTTTGTTTATGCACAATTCGACAGAATAATCAACATATGTCAATACCAAAAAACTGAGTAGGCTGGTTGTCGACTCATTCGCCAAATGTTGGAGCCGAATACATACTACTTGCCTTAACCCCTAGCGGGACATAGCGCGTCAACTACTCCTGCGCGCCATCGTACTCTGTTCTGGGCAATGGGGCGCAACTCCCCAAAAGACTTACCCTGTGCCTGACACTCCTTTGCCACAGATCGACGCCATGTGATTCGAGAATACATACAGAGCAACCTCATTCCATGTACTGTACATTCTAGCGACATGACCCGTTTTGTAGATAATACAATATGTTAAAGTCCATTGTCTAGTCTGGGTAGGGCTACATGCAATACATCGCCGATCAGTATGTGGAATGGAGTCGGCGATATAATCCACGCATGTACCCCTGTCGAACTCCACTAGAAATCTTAAAGTCTTCCGACTTTATGCACATCGCGACATTTCGAACCGTGATAGGTTGCCTTAATAACAGCCAGAAGCTTCTCAGGGATGCCTCTCCTGCGCAAGGCCGCCCATACATAATCCCGGTTCACACTATCGAAGGCCTTCTCGAAATCGATGAGATGCAAGTGAAGCGGAGAATCGTAATCAGCACATGATGATTCGCAAGGTGCTAATGTGCTCAACACAGGAGAATCTGGATCGAAAACCAGCCTGCGTTTTATCAATTGTGCTCTCTAAGTGAGCCTTTAATCTTTCCAGGACGATTTGAGCTATTGCTCGTCACTTGATCGAGGCAGGAAGCACACAAATGCCTCTCCAATTATTACAGTCTGTAAGGCCACCCTTCTTCGGAAGTTTGATGATCAATCCTCAGTGGGGAAGGTCTCTGCATTCCACGCTTTATCAACAAGTGGGTGCAGCAACTCGGCAGTTACGCTTGGCGCTGCTTCATAAAGTTCGACAGGGATACCGTCGAGTCCGGCGGCCTTTCCTCGTTTTAGTGCAATTTTTGCAGCGACTAATTTTTCTTTAGTCGGGACAGTGGAGCGTATACGCACATTTTTAAGATTCGCTAAATTGTCTATATGAAGAAGA
The DNA here is from genome assembly GCA_964017055.1 of Chloromyia formosa. NCBI lineage: Eukaryota > Metazoa > Arthropoda > Insecta > Diptera > Stratiomyidae > Chloromyia > Chloromyia formosa. The sequence continues at coordinate 104,068,934 of OZ024813.1, forward strand.
ACAATACCAGAGGTTACATGGTTCAAGGCCGCGGCGAAGTGTTCCTTCAATCGGCTCGTTTGATCTTCCTCCAAGATAAGTAGCTTCTCATGACTAACCATCATCGGATGTTGGCAGGAGTTACGGCCACCTGGCAACTCCTTGATGACACCGTATACGGCATTTAAGTTGTTGCTTCTTGCGGTTACTTCTGCTAAGGCTAGAATATAATTCACATAATCTATTTTATCGTGTCGCACACTACCCTGAACTTATCGAGCTTTCTGACGGTAACCAAACGAACCTTCAGCTTTTACCTTTCAGCAATCCACTGCCATGGGGCACCGGACATCCCAGGCTTATTCCGGCAAACCGGGTTTGTACCAAGGATGGGTTCTGCGCTATCAATATACGCATTTTTTATGGCATCCCAGTTTTCATTTATGTCACTATCTTAGTGACTACCTATCTCAGCTGCGCTATGTACAATATGGTCGTTATATTACTGTAAGGCAGCTGTATTTTTTAGTCAAGCGGTGTTGAAGTTGCGGTGAACGGATCTTTCGCCGCTAGGACACCACACGGCTACAATACGCAATCGATCATAAGATAATTCTCTCTTCCCAACCGAATATCGACGCCCTTTTTATTTCGCACGTCCGGGAGGCTACTTTTCAATCTTTTACTACTTTATGTAAAATGGAGTTATTCTGAATGAAGAGCTAGTCTGGATGTTGTTGTTGTTAATTGCCTTAACCCATCCAAGGGCATGGGTGCGTCAACACCTCTAGCATTTCTAGATGTTCTTGTCGTTTCTATAGCATATCTACTTTTCGAAAGTGCAGTTGCGAGCATGCACCTCCTATCCGCGCCGTTTTTACTCGTATACTGACAAGTTCGGAGCACTGTGAGAGTTCTATTAGTATTCATTGGCAGATTTTGATCGCGCCGAGAATTGAACTCCGAGCTTTAGATTAGTATCGTAGAGCGGTGACCGAGCGCGACAAAAAATTAACAATCATCAGATAATGATTTCTTCCCATCCCAATATCGGCACCCTACTTATTTCGAACGTCCGGGAAGCAACTCTTGAATCTTTTACTAATGGCGTTGTGTCAGTCCTTATCCAAGGCATAGTTGACTTTTCGTTACCATATAGGAGATTTCGGATACTGCAAGTTTTTGGCATACACATCCTGCTGTTTGTTTGTCGGTTTCTACGACAGGCCGGCAAAGGGAAAAAACCGTGGTTTTATTCTTACGCCCCAAACCACAGGGAAATGTTTACCTGAACCAAATCATCGCACCGCCATTACTGGCGGCTTGACTTGGTTAGCAATGTTTAACGACCACTGCCGTTCCGTTAAATTTAAATAAATAATAAATATTGGCATAAGTTTTACTTTTTTCTTTATTTTTCACGAATGACATTGGTAATTTTTACACATGCAAATATGGACCTTTCGAAGTCGATTGGCATACATATCTTAAATTTGGCCAAAACTGACATTGGCGGTTTTAGAAGCAGGTATTACCCAAAATCTAATTTAACAAATGACTCGTAGTTGATTTGACATTGTTTTGGAGATTTTCGTCGATCATTGTTGACTTGAATTTGAAGACAACCAATGTCAAGGTTAACTTTCTCGGGAAAATTTGCTGACGTATTTTGATGTGGGAAATTTTTAACAACTAGTTTATGCATTTTCGAACTTTCCCTTAATGTTTTGACAAACGACTCGCGAATTGATCGAATTAAATAAAAGACTTGATTTGATTATCGTAGATTTTAGAAAATTTTGACCGTTTCTGGCTGTTGACAACATTTTGATGGGTAAAAATCTGAATTTCTGGTCAACGCATCTTTTCAAATTGTCTCGGACAAAGATTCATGAACTTTTACGGTATAGGAGATTTTTAACACCTTTTTTTATAAATGCGGGCCGTAATAATAAGCCAAAACATCTCCCGAGTTGTCGCAGGTAGGAGGCTAAATGGGAGCAGGAGGTGCATGATGGCAACGTGCATTGTCCGAAAGTTGTATAGGTATATTACAACGAAATGTCAGCTGAGCCACATGGAATAGTTGACGCGACTTATGTCAACCTTCACGGAACGTAGGAAAAAAAACAATATTCTTTCGTTTTACTAATAGCTTATTATTTCGAATCTGTTACAAGTTACAAACAAGACTGCCTGATTTCATATCTTTACGTACTATTTATTAATTTACAAAAGTGCCAACAAATCATTATTATTACAAAGGTAAGAATTAAATTATGAAAAATGGTGCAAGCAAATTGTGCATTCTGGGTAATTTTGATATGTTGTCCGGATCATGTTCGAATTGGGTCGGGGTTCGATGGACGGCAGCGGATACGCGTGTTGGGTGTCGTCTGTGAGAACGGATGTAACTCCTCCCTCCTCAAGAAGAGTGACAGTTAGAGAAACTGTGGTGCTGGGGTTTCTCTTATCTGGAGCGATGGCGTAGTATGTTGCTTGTTGTTGGTTCTTCTTTTGAAATGTAGGTATACGCTGACTGCTAAGGCGATGGCTAACAGGATAATGGGCGTTTGCAGGATGTATTCGTTGGTGGTGCTAGGTGAACCAAAAATGTTGATGAAACTGGAGTCCGGGAATTGAGTTTTTTCCAAGTTTGGTAAGTAGATGGAGTCCTTTGTGGTTGAGTTGTCGCCAAAAGCGACAGGAAATACGGTAACTTCGTCCCAGAAGATTCTGTTCTGGCTGGTATAGGTGATATCGTTGATTTCCAGGCGGCAATTCTCGTGATGGAGCAACAGAGTGCCGGCTATAGATCTGTTCGTGATTCCGCAAGTCGATCTCAACATGGTTTCGGGAATGTTGATGGTGATTATGTCGGCTCGGGTTGGATTATTTCAGACGTTTCCGTTATGTTTTTGAGCTGGCAGGATGCTGGCGTACCATTTAAGATGTTGGTGATACACCTGGAATTGCTTAGGTCTTTTTGATTACTTGTTTCTTCGCAGTAGTAGAATCCCTCGATTTTAGGGCATTTTTTGTCAAAAAATTGGACACTGTTATGGTTTAGGATCATGTAGGGTTTCGAGGATATTATTTTGGTCCTCTGGATGGGGAGAGGTATGATGTGGAAAAATGGGAGGCTTTCTGTTGACAAAATGGGAATTTGGATGTTGAAAATAATGTTAGAATTATTGTAGTAAGCTTGAAGGTTTAACATCTCGTAGATGTGTTCATCGGATTTTATTTGCACGGATTGATTTTCGAGGGTGCGCGAAATTTCGTTTAGTTCAAGTGGGCTCAAAATTTGTTTTGATATTATATTCAGTTTTGCGAGAATTACGGCCTCTGCGATTCCCGACAGATGGTCATTTAGAATATCTATGTTATAATGTAGCTGGTTAAGATATTGAATGTGTAGCATGGAATCGTATTTTTTGTTAATTCTGTTCTGTGAATTTTCTAAGTATTTCCTGATTACATCGGTTTGGTTGTTAATATGATTTGTTATTTGATCAAATCGTTCTTTCATAAGGTTGTTCAATTTCGTCTGTTTATTAACTTCAGCTTTAATATTCGATTGATTTAGCAATAGCATTTGGATATCGTTGTTTATACGTAAAGCGTCATTCGCATCCATATTACCTGTGATACCTTTGATGAGTGACCCCAGTCCGTTAATTAAACCCCTTTTTGTTCGAAGTCTAGGTTTCAACGTCTGTAGCTTGTGGGTTAGTCCTCTAATTTTCAGTTTTGTAATTTCGAGTGTGTCCGTTGTGTCATTAGTTCGGTCGAATCGTGAAATTGAGTCAGTTATTTTTTGTATGGCATGTTCGTATTTGTCGAGATTAACTATGTGCACCAGGTTTTCGTAGGATTTAATTGTTCTACTCGTCCCCAGCTGTAGTGGTAGTAGGCCGTGGTTGTTGGTCAAGTCCTGTATTTCTATTTTCTGTCCTTCCGTCATTATGATGAACCTGAAATTGACGTTTTTTCTTAATTTTTGATTTGTGTAACTTTTGGTTTTTTGTGGTAATTACAGTGATTTTGTTATCTTTCTTAACTTTGTGCTTACTGAATCGCGGGGTGATTTTATTTCTCCTACATTCATTCCGAAAAATTGTTTCATTTGATTCTAACGTTTGGGGTTCTTCACGATTTCTGTTAATTTTTTCTACGTTTTTGCTTACTATCTGCTCTACTCTTTCTTTTATACTTGGATATAATTTCGTCCTAAATTCGTTAAGTTTCTTTAAGTACTCATGTTCATCATTGTAATTTAGATTTTTGTTAAATGTGTGTGTTCTGCCTGAAAACAATTCGTAGGGAGTGAGTCTTGTCGTCGAGTGGATTGCGTTGTTATAAGTTATTACCGATTCGTTTAGTATGTCGTCATGGTCAGTGTTGAGTTTATTCTTTTTCCGTTTCTCTAGGACGATTCTATAAATCTCTGTCAATGTCGAGTGCCATCTTTCTACGTAGGCATTGCTACTAGTTTGTTGGAATGATGTAAAGTGAGTTGATATACCATATTGTGTGCAAAAGTCTTTGAAAATTGAGGCAGTCATTTCGGTGCCCTGGTCGGCTACTAATATTTTGGGGATACCGTGGAGACAAATGAAATGCCTAAGCGCTTTCAGGATGTTCAGACTGTTTTTAGATTCTAAGGTATAGGCGGCTGCGAATTTTGAAAAGCGGTCGACAATGGTTAAAATTGGTTTGCCATTGATAGTATACACGTCTATGTAGATACTATCTAATGGTTGCTGTGGGCTTTCGGAAATTTGGAGTGGTGGTTTCTGTGGACTTCTGTCGTACTTCTGAACTTGGCAGGTTTCGCAGTTGTTTATAATTTTAACGACTTTCTCTTTAAGGTAGGGGAAATAATAGCTTCTTTTGAGATGCAGCACCGTTTCGCTTATACCTCGGTGATTGTTATTTATATGGTAATCGTTGATAAGTTTTTCTTGCTCCTCAGTGTCGGTTACGTCTTGGAGAACATCCATGCATCGGATTAGCTTGAATGTCTTAGATTGTGAAAAGAATTTGGAATAGATTGTTTGGACAATTTTGAAGATTTCGTCGGCTGTATGAATCGCGTTGAGTTTATTTGGTGCCAGGAATCTTTTAAAAAGTTCTAGTACAGTATTTTCGGTATAGTCTAACATGCGTATGGTTCTTCTTTGCCTGTTTTTAAATGGCATCTGCAAGGAAGTTTTGGGGGTCGTTGTTGATTTTTCGAGAACGATTTGAAGTGTAAATTCATTTAATGGTCTCTCTGATATTGGAATTCCATCATCTAAATTCTCTTCGGCGGAGTGAATGGTTGAGCCGTTTTCCGTGATTACTGAGGTGTTGTTATTTCCTGGGGGTGATTCGTTAGCATTCAGTTCGACGTGTGTATTTGGTTTTGTATCGGGGAGCCGTATTCTACTCAGGGCGTCTGCGTTAGAATTCTGACTTCCCTTTTTATACACGACCTGATAGTCGAATTCCTCAAGTTTTAGCCGCCATCTCACTAATTTAGAGTTTGGGTCCTTGAGGCTCATAAGCCACGTTAGGGGCTTATGGTCGGTCACTATTTGGAACTTACGCCCAAATAGGTAGGGCCTGAAATATTTTACTGCCCAGACTATAGCCAACAGCTCCTTCTCAATTGTGGAATAATTGATTTCGGAGTCTGTAAGAGTCCTACTGGCGTAACAGATGGGCTTGTCATTGCCAATTGTTCCTTGGGACAGGACAGCACCGATCGCAAAGTTACTGGCATCGGTTGTCAGGATGAACGGATTACTGAAATCCGGATATTGTAAAATTGGATCGTTCGTCAACAGGTCTTTGCACATTTCAAATGCTTTTACATATTCCTCGGTGAGCCGGACTGTTCTACCCTTTTTCAGACATTCGGTAAGAGGTTTTGTCAGTCTGGCAAAATCCCTAATGAATTTTCGGTAGTAACCCAATAAACCTAAGAAGGATTTTATTTCTTTCTGGTTCTTGGGGATTGGAAAATCTTTTATCGCTCTGATTTTTTCGGGATTGGGTTTTACTCCGTTTGTTGTAACTATATGTCCCAAGAAGGCTAATTCCTTGTGGAGGAATTCCGATTTATTGAGTTGCACTTTCAAGTTGGCATCGCGCAACTTTTGGAAGACTTTTCTCAAGTTTTCTCCATGCTCTTGGAGCGAGGTGGAAAAGACAATAATGTCATCAAGATAGACCAGGCATATTTTGCCTTGTATATCTTGGAGCACGTTGTCCATCACACGTTGGAAAGTGGACGGAGCGTTTTTTAGTCCGAACGGCATGCGGACGTACTCGTAGTGTCCTCCTTCTACCGTAAAGGCAGTTTTCTGGATGTCCTTTGGGTCCATCTCGATTTGGTAAAACCCACTGGCAAGATCTAAAGTTGAAAAATACAAACTCTTGCCCAGTTTATCCAATATGTCGGAGATGTTAGGGATGGGATAGCGATCTGTTACCGTCTTCTCGTTCAGCTTCCGGTAATCGATCACTAGTCTCCATTTCTGTTTCCCGCTTGCGTCCGCTTTCTTCGGGACAATCCAAACTGGGGAACTCCATGGAGAATAGCTAGGCCTAATGATGTGCTGGTCTAGCATGTCATTAATTTGTCTCCTAACTTCTTCTTTGTGCACATGTGGGTAGCGATAAGATTTCGTATATATTGGTATGTCATCTGTGGTTGAAATGTGGTGTTTAATTTTGTTGGTAAAGCTGAGGCTTTGACCTTCGCGATAAAAGACATCGTCGTATTCGCGACATATACGGAATATCGAGTCTTTCTCTTCTTTATTGAGATGAGATACGCGAATTAGTTTAGTGATATCCTCGGGGGGTATAAAGGTGTCGGGTCCACAATCGTAATCTATATTGAAGTTGTTCACTTGTGCATATTCGGAAGATGAGAATTTAGAAACTTTGAGAGGTTGCTCTAGGAAGAGAGTCTGCTCGTTATCCGATCGATTGATAACAGTAATTAAACCGTACCAATTGTTACTAGTGTATATACCTTCGGGAATAAATAATGCGGGTGTGATTTCGGTGTTCTCAATATAGATATCTCCATTGCAAATATCGACTGGCAATTTGGCTACAAATTTTGTTTTTGGGGGTATGGTATATTTAGATGAGGTGAGGTTTGGTTTGAATAACAAGGGGATTTTGGCGTTATCCGTTATTAGGGCCTTTTGAGCCAGATCTACTTTGGCATTTAAAGCTGTCAGAATATCCAGTCCTAACAGTCCATCGAAGTATTGGTGGAACTTGAAGATTAGAAATCTGAGTTGGCCTGGTTGCCTAAATTCCTTGAATCGGGGCAAAATAACTTGTTCGTTCAAAGCGTATTTATTCAGGATGGTTTTAATATGGATGGTTCTAGTTTTTTCGATGTCACTCGGGTGTACGAATTCGGGATTAATAAAAGAGGAAGATGCCCCCGTATCTATTAGAAACTTGAGGCTTCGTCCGAATGGAGAGGATATTTCGATAAATGGTAGGTTTGAGCCGTGTGTGTTTATATCTATGTACCCAGTTGGTCTGTCGAGGCAAGTAACGTAAAATTTCTATCGTCGATTTCGTGATTGTCTGTTTGGTTTTGGTTGTCTGGTCCAGTTTCGATAAATTGATCTTGATTTTGGTAACTTTCCGGATTCTGCCCATAAAAATTATCGTAAGTATTGTCTGGTTCTGTGTAACAGTAATATCCGTCAAGGTCCTGTCTGTAAAGGTCGTTCGGGGAAGGTTGAAAGTATGAGAATGTTTTGTTACTGTTAGTGTTGTCGGTCTGTTCTGTCTCTGTAACATTAAATAGTTCCTTACTTATGACTCTTGGTGGTCCCGTTGATCTAAAGAAGTTATTTGGAGGGTTGACTCTTGGTGGTCCGGTAGGTCTGAAGAAATTATTACTTAAAGGATTTTGTAGTTGAGCTGGTTGACCATTTCCATAGCGGAGATGGGTATTGCCCGAGCTTGTTTCCATAGGAATAGGTTTTGGAAGTAATGGCCTATTGAATGGAGGGTTTTGTTGTTGATTGAATGGATTGAATCTATTGTTAAAATTTTGAGGAGTCGGGTATCTTTGCTGAAAAGTATTTGGTAATTGGAAATTTTGCCTCGGAGGGATAATTGGTTGCCGGAAGTTATTGAAATAATTTATAGGTGGATTGACTGGTTGTGCTGGTGGAGCTCTCTGTGAAGCGACAGGAGGAGCCTGGGTTTTCTGTTGTGAATTTGCGTTATCGTACTTCGCATAAAAGGTATTTTGCTCCTTTATGCAGTATGAGAACGCTACAGCAAGGGAATCGGGTCTCATAGCTCTTATAGTTGCACCGAGTGGCTCTTGAAGTCCTGCCAGAAATGCGTTGAGGCACATTTCAGAATATAGTGTGCGTTTCGCGGTAATTACACTTGGGTTGGTCTCGTGTATCTGTATGTGGTTAACTATTGTCGACAAGGTTTCTACTATCTCACTATAAAACTTCTCGACCGTTTTACCTCGTTGGTTAAGGTTGTGGAGGTCTCTAATCAGGGACGTTTCGTTTCTTTTGTCACTGTAGTGAAGGATTAGATTTTGTTTAGTTTCTGTCCAGTCCAAAGGAGTACCGTACATGTTTAGTACTTCGTTGGCGGGTCCCACAATCTTATTGCGTATAGCGCGAAGAATCATTTTGTTGTAAGCAGGTGATACGGATGGAATGAGTGAAATTATTTCCTCGATGTTTTCAATGAAGTCATGAAGCAGCCTAGGGTTGCCTTCGAATTTTGGCAAGTCCTTAACCGCATCAGGAATTCTCAAGGAATTGAATACTTCCACAATGTTCGTCATTTCGGACGTACTATTCTCTAAATCAATCGCACTTCCAACACTAACACTATTACCAGAACGATTAGATGGGTCACAAATTTCAACCGGTTCGCAGGAAGCACTTAGAATCTCACGATCACTTTCTAATATAGAAGTTAGGGGTATTCTACGCAAATTATGCCTAATTCTAGGATAAGGTCTAATTCTATTTCTCATATGAGGTATATGGGTAAGGAAGTAGAGAGGAAAGTATCCAATTATTTTGACTTACGTGATAATAATCAGTATCATTCTTTAAATGAGTATATATTTCGATGAGCCGTCGAATGTAAAGTAGTTCCGGAGTTTCTCGATAATCCTTCGAGGGTTGAGATTGATGTCGTCGACGATTGGGGTGTATGCTGGATAGTCTGGATAATTCTCGATGATCCTTCGAGGTCAGGTTCTATGTCCAAGCTGGAACACACGATTTTGCACTACCGATAACAAGAACGCGTAGCACAAAAATCCGCACGACTGCGCCACTTATGTCAACCTTCACGGAACGTAGGAAAAAAAAAACAATATTCTTTCGTTTTACTAATAGCTTATTATTTCGAATCTGTTACAAGTTACAAACAAGACTGCCTGATTTCATATCTTTACGTACTATTTATTAATTTACAAAAGTGCCAACAAATCATTATTATTACAAAGGTAAGAATTAAATTATGAAAAATGGTGCAAGCAAATTGTGCATTCTGGGTAATTTTGATATGTTGTCCGGATCATGTTCGAATTGGGTCGGGGTTCGATGGACGGCAGCGGATACGCGTGTTGGGTGTCGTCTGTGAGAACGGATGTAACTCGCGCTATGATCCACCACAGGTTAGGGCAAGTAGCACATATCTGTGTAGATGCTTAAATAATGCGGCGGTACGGACAACACATTTCAACCTCCACAATATTAACAGTACATCAAACCGACCGGTAGCGCAGTGTGTTGAGGCATCAGTCTAATGTTTGACTGCCGGCATTTCGGGCTCGAATCCCGTCCACGACAACGTTCGTGGCCATGGATGTGCAAGAGGTGTATGCTGGCAACTGCATTCTCTGAAACCAATTTATGCCAACGAAACGTCAACTGGATCACATGGAACAGTTGACGCGCTATGCCCCACAAGGGGTTAGGGCAATTGAGTATTAAACTGACATCAGAAGCAAAGTCAACACTTTCTGATTCCACAACTCTTTTCCTGTAGCTCTGGATCACATGGAACAGTTAAAGCGCTATGCCCCACAAGGGGTTAGGGCAATTGAGTATTAAACTGACATCAGAAGCAAAGTCAACACTTTCTGATTCCACAACTCTTTTCCTGTAGCTCTGCTATAACAAACGAGGGCAATGATGACGCTTTTGACACGTTCCTGGGTTTGGCCATCAAATTTAGCTTCATGGCCAGACTTTGGATCCTGAAAGTATGCATTATCCGAGAGAGATAGCGTCACCTACTTCAAGACAGATGGGAGTCCTTATTGTTTCCTTGTGAATAGGGTAACTTCAGTTTCACTTGGGCTGACACTAACGCTCCACCTGTTGAACCTATTTCAAAATCATTCTTTCATAGATTCGCAAAATAATGTCTCCGGAAAAATGTAAATATGCTAGCAGTCTTAGCCAAATTAGATCCCATGTTTGATAGAAATTCTTCCATATCAACTGCGGTGTGGCGTGTTTGCTTGGGCTTGACGTTTGTCGAGTTTATATCGGCCATCATGCCATTTTCTCTTATAGATTGGTTTTCAATATACAATAAGTGTCTGTCTCTAATTATGTTTTTCTAAACGTACACGCATAAGGAAAACATCTTATCGCAGTTTAAAGTAGGTTACATAAAAACCACATTTACGTAAACAAGTGTGGAGTTTAACGACTCCGCATGAAATGCTGTAGAATATGACGTCAATAGCTTTAGTGAATGGAATAAATATATACATATTTTGGAAAGATGTTCATGTTGTTTTTGTCCAAGAACGAATATGCAAATACTCGAATCAATATCAATTTTTTGGACCATCAGAATCCTTAATTTTTAATTATGAAGGAGGGGGAAATAAATTCCGCATTTATAATATAAGAAAAGCGAACTTTATTTATAATTTTAACAAATTTCGGGGTTACGTTAAGTTTTGTACCTTTGGTAAGGAGACAAAATCATCGTTCATTTTAAGACAGAAACACTGTATTGACCCTTCATCTATGTTGAAATTCGGTTTATCAATTTTGTGCGAACAAATTTGCTATTCCTTTGTTAGAAACGTACTAGTGAACTAATTATGAAGACTTACTTATATTTTTTTAAAGTTTATCCGCTCATAAACCACTGCGCGGCGTAGCGCCTGTATTCTCCCAATATTTTCCACGCTTAAGTTTTGGTAGTGTTATATTCCAAAGAAGACAACTAAACACTTTCAAGGTTGGATTCGGAAATGCCATCAGCTGTTAAACTTGACAAAAACATGAAAATTGTAAAACAAGTCGTTCGGGTGAAGAATTGACGATTAGTTGAAGGAGAAATCCTTACCACAATTACAACGTTGCGGGTCATGAACACAGCCATTGTTAATTCAAAGGCAACTTGATCGATTTTGAATAAAACTCTCCAAATGTTTAATATTCGCAGTGCAACAAATTTCACTGTTTCCCGTAGCAATAAGCGAAAATTTCAAAAGTGATTGAATTTACCTTCTTTCATGATTAGCGATGAATGGCCTACCATTCGCAAGGAAATTTGGGGAGAAGTTCCTATTAAAATTATATGCACTTTCTTTTAAATATTCTCAAATTCTGTTGAAATGAAAAGTAATCACGATTCAAACTATGTACCATATGTACATACCTCTAAACCGCCCCTTAACATAATTTTCGATTAATTTTTGTAAGATATATCGGCTTTTATTTCGACTCATAGAATAATACAGCACGACGAAAACTGCACCGTAGCGGCGATGTTGCTCTATGGCAGAATGCACGATCAGCTAGCCATCAACGTAAATCTTCTTCGGTAATTTTCAAAACCGCAAATAAACGTGGCTTGGTGTATTAAATCGCGATATATGTATGTATGTACGCTTTGTCTTTGACTTTTTAAGATACTCAATAGACAACATGATGCCATTTCACCCACGTCAGGTTTTCCCAACGCAAACCGTGAGACTGTTTTTGTCTTCACCGCTCGACATCAGCATAGGACTCAAGAAGCGTCTAAGTATTTATAAATAATATAGTATATTGTTGCCGCCAGAGATATCTGTATACAGACGAAATTTCCGGATATCTCGAAATATCGAATGCTTCTCAACAGATCATAAAAGGAATGGTCAATTATCGAGAGCAATTAGCGCATTAGAACAGGTGGAATTTCTTTCGGTAAGAGTACAAAAACCTAGTGAACTTGTCTTATTAAGGTGGTTAAATGCGTTTTTTCTTATACTTCAGATCGAGTTTTAAGAGGTAAATTTAATGCAGATTTTTTTTTTATTTGGTCATCTATTGAGAACTTTTGAAATCACATCCGCTTATAGGTTCTGTTCGCACACCAGATCCTGGATAACGTAATGTGAACTTTAAGAAAGCGGAGCTGGTTGCAAAAGTTGACGTCATGTATTAATTACACTGGATTTCTCATATCCGGGAGAGATTAGTTTATTTGGCAGTATCGTATACTCGTATGAGCTACTTTTTAGGGTTTTCTATAAAAACAAAACCCTTATGAAATCGGTCATGCGTCCGTCTGTCCGTCTGTCTGTCCGTGAAATATCTCACGAACCGCCGAAGCTGCATGCATGAAATATGGTGGAAATATGTAGAAATATGTACTATAATTCGCCGGAGAAAGCGATGCGTCGTAATAGGTCAACTTTAAGGGGGGTCTCCATAGAGGGGAAATTAAGGTCGAATTTTTTTTTTCGTTTGGTATAAGCAAGTGGGGTATCGTAAGAAAAGTACCGTCGAGTACATTTCATTTTTGTAATTTTTTTCAAATTTGAAGAAAGGAGAAAAGAGGGAGAGGGGAAAATATGCATTTCGAAACCGTTATACTTAGAAATATGAAGATTTGCAGGAAAGCGGCATTTCACTAGGATAAAATAAATAAATAACTGGCGCGACAGTCCAATTTGAACCACGGCCTCGAGATGAGTTAGCATCATCTCATTTTCTAGATCGTGACGGTTTTTTTTTGTGCAGAGGTATGTGATCAGCAATACGCTCAACCGAGTTATTTACCCCATAATGGGTACTCATTTAACAGCTGAGTGGGCTCATAGTCCGACACGTAAATCCCCGGAATCGAACCGGGGCCCAGTGCGTTGAAGGCGAACGTGCTAACCGTTGCGCCATCCGGACTACATTTCACTAGGATAGAAAACTAAAAATATTAGTTTTCGTTTGAAGTGTTGTTTTTCCTCTTACGATTTCCGAGTATTAAAAGGCTCAAGTTTTTTCCTTTTGACCAATATATTTCGGGCTATAAGCCCATCATCAGGGTCAGGGCCCATCACAGGTGTGATATCTTTGCTTGTATTCTATTATATTGACATTTATTCAACTTTTTGTTAACCACAAAGTCTTTGTCCGGTGACAATTGTTTTGTTAATTTTAGAAAAAAGACCCTGATGATGGGCTTATAGCCCGAAATATATTGGTCACACAGAGGCGAAATTAAGGTCATTTTTTATCGACTGATGGGCAAGTGAGATGTCGTGACAAAGGTAATGTTGAGTACTTTCCATTTTTCGCATTTTCTTGCAAATTGTAGAAAGGGGAACAGTGGGGGAGGAGAAAATACTAGTTCGTAATTTGTCCCCCCTGGCATATCGAGACTGTTATACTTAGAATTATGAAAACTTACAGGAAGGTGGGTTCCGAATAGCATATAAAATGGGAAATAATGGAATCCGTATATTTTCCCAGAAAAGGTCAATAATAGTTTATTTCTATAGTTACAGTTAGCACACCCCTGCAAGCCTTAAACACGTTCGAGGTCAAAAGTACTGGTGGCCAACGTTAACCAACACCTTAGGCAATAATATGTTCTAAGTTTCGTTACAATCACGTAATATGAATTGGCATGTAAAATGTAAGTGGTTAAGACATTTTAATTATGTTTTTGTTTTATCCACCTGAGTGGCATCAAGAAGAGCAAGGAGGCGATATTTATATACCAAAATAAGCGCTTGCTACAAAACCCTCGGATTGCGGGCGTAGCCCTCTATATTCTGGTTTCATTTATCATTTGAGATTTGAATTGCTCAATTTTATTGCGGCGAGCCGGGCGGTGCAAATTAAATGCTACTCTTTTGCTTATATCACTCCATAAAGATCAGCGCATTATTTACTCCAGCCGATTGATTGTTTAATAGTCGCCACACACTATCGCGCGAATTACATATGTTGACTTTCCGAATATAAAAAAAAACGATTTTCCTTCATTATAAATTTATTCTTAATGTCTAAGGTACAACTGTCAAATTACAACTGCCGATGCATGGCGATTCGATCAATATAAATAATTTCTTACAATGTATTGATACAGGAATTATAGGTGGTATAACTTGTTACAAAAAGCATGTGCAATGATCTAAAGTTCTCGTAATTTGCGGGAAGTTTTGATCTTGTGCTTCCATTTGAAAAAAACTGCAGTTGAGGCTCATCGAATGCTCTCAGAAACTTACGGTGAGGTTGCTCTGAGTGACAGAACATATCGTGAGTGGTTTCAACGTTTTCGAGGACAAGCATGGTGGTGGGAGAGAAAAAATTTCCAAAGACGACGAATTGAAAGCACTGCTTGATGAAGATTCGTGCCAAATGCAAGAAGAATTAGCTGAATCACTGGAAGTGACTCAGCAAGTCATCTCGAAACGCCTCAAGGCCATGGGCATGATTCAGAAACAAGGAAATTGGGTTCCGTAGGAGTTAATACCGAGAGATATTGAACGGCGATTATTTGCATGCGAACAGCTGCTTCAAAGGCAGAATCGGAAGGGATGTCTACATAGCATCGTAACCGGCGACGGTGTCCGGACATGCCTCAACGTCGACGGTAAAACCGAATATTCACGGCGCCATGTTATGCTTTGCATTTAGTGGGACCAGCTCGGTGTGATATACTACGAGCTACTGAAACCGAATGAAACTATCACAGGAGATCGGTACCGAATGCAACTGATGCGTTTAAGTCTAGCATTAAAGGAAAAACGACCACAGTACCAAGAGAGACACGAAAAAGTCATCCTCCAGCATGACAATGCTCGGCCACACGTCGCAAAAGTGGTCAAGACATACTTGGAAACCCTGAAATGGGAAATCTTGCCCCACTCGCCGTACTCCCCAGACATCGCTCCTTCCGACTACTATCTGTTTCGTTCCATGGCGCACGGCCTGGCTGATTAGAATTTTCGTTCGTACGAGGAAGTCGAAAAATGGATCCAATCATGGATCGCGTCGAAAGCGCGCTCGTTTTTCCGAGATGGAATCCGAAAATTGCCGGAGAGATGGGCGAAAGTTGTTGCTAGTGATGTACAGTACTTTGAATAATACAGCTGTAAGTACTTTTGGACAATTAAGCTTTTAATTCAAGGGAAAAACGGCTGAAGCAAAGTTGTACACCCAATATATTAAGATTATCGTGCGAACGGACAGACAGACATGGGTAAATCGAATCAGCAGGTAACTCTTATTATTTATTTATTGTCACACCTACGGAGCTTCCTTTAAGGTGTTACATATTTTCGTTGTGAAACGAACAATATACCCTATACTTTATAAAGTCTGGGGTATAAAAAGTATCTCCACTGCATGCAGGTACATCGATACATTGATAAACAATGCGTGAGACATGCTTCGACGAATTAATTCATCCAGGATAATTAACAATACTGGGATCTCAATAAAACCCATATCGAATCTTCGACAAAACATGCTCCACGCTGTTGGTAGCGGTAGACATATCCATGTACCGATGTATCTGCATGGACTGTAGATACTCGTCATTAGTGATGAACTACTAGGTAAGAGGATACGAGCACTAAGCTGTAGACTACATTCTTTCATCCTAAAGCTGGACGCGAACCTGATTGTGCCTTTTGATACTATGTTTATGATCGCCAAACATAGTGGTTTTCGGAGAGTAAAATTTTTAGAAACGGATAGAACGGCACCTGCTTTTCAAGTTATGAGAAATCGCATCGACGCATTCCCTAGCAAACCTGGAAATCTCCAGACGCACATACCGCCAACCAAATTGGTCACGTCCTTATTTGCAGGAGATGGGCGTCTAGCGTGATAGGTGTCCGCTCCTATCGAGGAGCAAACTGCGACTCAGATCATCACTTGGTTAAGACGACCTACAGATGTAGAATTTCCTCAGTGCATCAATCGAGAACCAGCCCTCCCAAAATCTTTGCGGTTGATAAGCTCTTGAGTGATGCTACAGCGGTGGCGTATACTACCGCCCTTGAGGAAAGACTATCACCTATGCTACACAACATCAGCAACACAGGCGTCCATCCATGGGTTCTGGGAAGAACTCAGGGGTACCATCAAGGATGTCGCAGAGAAAGTCGTGGGATATAAAGCCCGGCGAGCGCGAAATGACTGGTTCGACGGAGAATGCAAAAATTCACTTGACGCGAAAAACGAGGCCTACAGACAATGTATTCAACGCGGAAGGAGAGCCAAAAGAGAAAAATATTATGCGCTACGGCGAATATCGAATAGAATAATTAGACGTAAGAAACGTAAATACTTTGGCGAGCAGTTGCTGAACATAAACCAAAACTTAACTAATAGGAACACCAGACAAGCGTACAAACTAGTAAAAACAATTAAGAACGGCTACCAACCCAAGACTAGTCTTCGTAAGGACAAGGATGGAAACATCATCAGCGACACCGATGGCATTAACAAACGATGGGCCACTTATTTTTAAGAGCTTCTGAACCTACCATCTAACATCCCCACACAAGTAGCTATCGACGATATTGTTGAACTAGGCCCACCCATACAATCCCCGACAGTAGAGGAAGTTGATCTCGCGTTGCGGTCACTAAAACGAAATAGAGCGCCGGATGCTGACGAGATTCCAGCTGAACTGCTAAAATTCGGTGGAATGAGTCCAGCTAATGCCATGTATTAATTACTCCTGCGAGTATGGGAGGACGAGGAGATTCCAGACGATTGGCGCAGAAGCATCATCTGCCCAATTCAAAGAAAGGGAGATAAACTGCGGTGTGAGAATTACAGGGGCATATCACTAGTTTGTACGTCCTATAAAATTTTGATGAAAATTCTGGAAAATAGAACAAAATCGTAAGCAGAACGAATCTTTAGCGAATATCAAAGCGGTTTCAGACCTGGTCGCTCCACAACCGATCAGCTCCTCTCAGTCAAACTGATACTCAAGAGGTGCTGGGAATACAACGTAAACGTATACCAAATCTTTGTCGAGTTCAAGCAGGCATACGACGGTATCGATCGTGGAGTACTGTACAACATCAGGCTCAATTTGGTATACCGGCCAAATTAGTGCGACTGATAAAGATGACGATGACCAACTCCGTCTCACAAGTCAGGATCCATAATAGACTTACTGATCTATTTGAAACACGCACTGGTTTGAAACAGGGCGATGGACTGGCACCGACGCTCTTCAACCTAGCACTGGAATACGTTATTCGGGCCATGAATATGGACAACAGCAAGACGCTACTCATCAAGTCGACACAATTAGCAGCGTACGCCGACGACATCAACATCATGTCCCGAAGATTGGCCGATGCAGAAGAACTTCTGCATACGCTCGATACCGCCGCGAAAAAAATGTTGGACTACATATCAACGAGGGTAAAATTAAAATAATGATGCAATTGACGACAAGGACATCTGAACAACCGAGCATCAATGTGGGGGACCTCAACATCGTGTTCTTGATCCACTTCATATACCTGGGTTACAATTTGTCAACAGACGCCAACGAAACTGACGAAATCAAGCGACGGATACAGTTAGCTAATACGACTTTTTTCTCGGTTCTCCCCATAATCAAATCGAAGCATTTGCACAGAAACACGAAGCTCCTCATGTACAAAACCATTATACGACCAGTGCTATGATACGGCTGCGAAGCATGGATCCTAACTCAAACCTCCGGAAACATGCTAGACATATTTGAACGTAAGGTTCCACGGCGAATTTTCGGGGCTGTTTGCGATCGAGATGGATGGCGCATCCGGAACACCCATGAGTTGTTATGAACTGTACGATGAGCTGGAAGTCTCGAAAATCGTCAAACTACAACGACTTCAATGGGTAGGGCATGTACAACGAATGGACGATGATCGCTTGCCAAAGAGAGTGATGAATGCAAAACGAGTTGACGGAGCGAGACTGCCTAGACGACCGAGATCTCTTTGGGAGAGCTCAGTATATGTGGACGCTAAGCAGCTACTGGGCTTCCAAGATTGGAGGACGCGGTGACGTGACCGAGATAATTGGAGGACAACGATCCAGGAGGCCAAGGCCCGACGTCGGGCTGTCGCGCCACGATGATGAGAAACTGGCACTGGGTTTTTGATTATATATAAAAATTCAATTCAATTTTATAGAGTATGGGGTCGAGGAGTGGTGGATTTTGTCAACACGAGTTGTTGAGATAAATTGAGAGCTATAACGAGTGGTGAACGGTTCTCATGGGATGAAAACTAACGGAGCCCAACTTCCCTTAACAAAATCGTGATATACATAGGTACATATTACGTGACGGACAAATTTTCAGAATGATCCCCAGCGATAAGTCATAAAAAGTAAATAACTAGCGCAATAGCCCAATTTTGGACCAAGGCTTCGATATGAGTTAGCATCATCTCATTTACGAGATCGTGACGGTGTGTTTTTGTGTAGAGGTGTGTGATCAGCTACACGCTCAACCGAGTTATTTACTCCAAATGGGTGCTCATTTAACAGCTAAGTGGACTCATAGTCCGACACGTAAATCCCCATTTTTTTTGAAGACTGCCGCATTCAGTAAGAATCGAACCAGGACCTAGTGCATACAAGTCGAACGTGTTAACGGTTGCGCTATCCGGACCACGATAAGGCCGCGACGGTTACCGCGACGGCTGAGGTACTTTGAATAAACTCTGCCAAAGACATATCCATGTCAAAGAAAACACCATTAGGACGAGCGATGTCTTCTTGTCTGGTGCATCACAAGAGGGTAGCGACGACAAGGATGGTAATGCGAAAAGGATTCTATGTACTTTGGCTGAGTTTCAGGCTTGTACCCCAGAGCATAATCATCGACATGATCAATTAAATGTAAAATGTTTTGAATAGAAATTCATCAACCTGATTTGATTCATTCAAGTAACCAAAGTCATAACATCTCTTGACAATATTAAATAATTTGAAAGAGTGACGTCGTAAACAAATAATCGCGACAGCGAGTCGTCACATTACACTGCTAGACACAGCGTTAATTTGCTTATCACAGTGCTATCACAACACTCGTCTCATCGCGTCGCGCGCGCCACTCCAATCACTTATCGCTGATTCAAAAGTTTTGTCCGCTAAACATAAATAAATAAACGCGCCAAGTTTTTTTTTTTTACTCCTATCTCGGCAATATTGCTCACCACCGCCGATTACTTAATCGCATTGACTCGCCTGCGCCATGTTCTGAACCACTTTGCCGGCGCGGTATGGCGCAGCACTTTATATAAACAATCCAACGACCGGCAGATGCCAGTCTCTGCAACTGACCTACCGCAACGCAATGCCAATGCGAAGGTTGTTCAAGTTCAACAGCTTGGACTGCTCTCCCATAGATAGACCAGTAAACACGCCGCAGTGGGGTCTGAAATCGGGTGTATTGGCGAATGTGTTGTTGTTGTCTGTGTATATATTTTTAAATATTCTACACATCTACACTATTTAGATTAAATTTTTTTAACTAAGTAATTTTTAGTTATTTTGTTGGGAGTAAATGATGAAGAAGAAGCTGAAGGTGTTAACATAGGCTGCGTTCCTAAAAAAAATCGTTGAGTCAGCTCGTCACAGTTGCTGACCATGGTTCAAGAATAGAAGGTTACGCAAAGAAGTGTGCAACTTTATCGTTCTCTCTGCGCATGACGTCACAGTTTCACTTTTCGAAAGCTTCCAGTGAATTTGTTGGGAAATCAGATACTTTTTTAAAGAGAATTCGCTTACAAATCTACAGTTTTAATCCGATTTTCGTGAAATTTCGAGGATTTGACTTCCACGACTAGAGGAAGGTAAATGTTGACATACCATTTCAAAAACCTACCCTCACCTCCCTTCCCACCCCCTAAAGGAAATCTGCGAATTAAACTACAGTTTTATTCCGATCTTGATGAAATTTTGTATTTGAAACCTTCCAGACAAGCGGAAGGTGACTGTCTACATCGGCTTTAGGAAAACTATCCCCAACTGTGTATCAGCAGTTTTATTCCTATCGTGACGAAACTTTGTATATTAGACCTTAAACGCTAGACGAAGGTGAGTTTCTAGGTTTCGAAAAATCTCCCTCATCCCCTTTCTCACCCCTAAAAGGAAATCAACGAACTTATCCACAGTGTTATTCTTATCTAGCTGAAACTTTGTATATTTGACCTTAATGGCTGGGGGAAGGTGTTTTCAGAAAACTACCCCCATCCCCCTTCTCACCACCAAAAAAGTATCAACAAATGTTTGTACAGTTTTATTTTGATCTTAATCAAATATCGTATATTAGACCTTCAATGCTGGGGGAAGGTGACTGCCTACATCGAATTTTGGAAAATCATGGCACGGAAATCACGCGGATGAGGATGTTTTTTTAAAACCTATGTAGACTTCCTCTAGCGTTTAAGGTCGAATACACAAAGTTTCATCAAGATCGGAATAAAACCCTAGATAAATTTACAGATTTCCTTTTAGGGGTGAAAAGAAGGATTGGGGTGGTTTTCGGAAATTCTATTTAGACAGAAACTTTCTCCCGGCCTTGAAGGTCTAATATAACAAATTTCATTAAAATCGGAATAAAACTGTAGATAATTTCGCAGATTTCCTTTTAGGGATTAGAAAAGGGATGGGGGTGGTTTTCCGAAATCCTATGTAGACAGTCACCTTCATCTACTCATGAAGATCAAATATGCAAAGTTTCATCAAGATCGGAATAAAACTGTAGATACATTTGCCGATTTGCTTTTAAGAGTAAGAGGGGGGTTGGGTGTGGTTTTCCGGAATCTTATGTAGACAGTCACCTTCCCCTTGCCTGTAAGGTCGCATATACAAAATTTCATTAAGATCGGAATAAAACTGTAGATAAATTCGCTGATTTCCTTTTAGGGGTGTGAAAGAGGATGAGGGTGGTTTATTGAAACGTTAAGTGAACCTGCCTCTATCCACTAATCTTGGAGGTGCAGTATACCAAATTTCGTCAAGATACGAATAAAATCGTATATAAAAATGGAAATTTACTTTAAGGGAGGGAGGGGCTATAAAGGGGGATTGGGTGGATTTTCAAAGTGCCCTTCAAACAGTAACCTTCCCTTTGTTGTGGAGGTCCAAAATGAAAAATTTCATCAAAATTCAAATAAAACTGCAGATTTGAAAGCAATTTTTCTTTAAAAAAAACATGAAACTTCATACAAAATACACGCGCTCAAATGAAAAATTGAAACTGTGACGTCATGAGCTTTTTCTCTCGTTCGGCGGCTGAATAACGGACCTGCGCGTTGCGTAACCTTCTATTCTTGAATCATGGTTGCTGACCAGCACATTGTGATTATTTTCGTGTTTTAGAAACGACATACCGTCTTGTCTCATTTGTCAAATGCCATGTTCAGTTTGGCATTTGACAGAAAACTCGAAATTTCCTGCTTTGATGAGTCTCAGGTGACACACAAGATATGGTAAAAACGTTCTTTCCCACAATAAGGTTTAACAATTACGTTTGAAACACGACCATCGACCATACACAACACAAGCGGGGTTAGAATCGAAGTTTGGTAATTGTCGCAAATGTCAAATATTGCGCCGAGCCAGAAAAGCGAGGTAACTTCATGCTAACTAGAAGTGCCAGCGCTTAGTTCAGCGCACCGTTTCTACGACGAATTACCATGGAGCACTAATCGCTTCTAAGTGCTGACTCAACGCTGGCGTTTTTAGAGCTCAGCCATAGTACATGACATCCTAAAACAATCCACACAGTAAAATTAGCTGGAAAAAGAAAAAGATCAAACCATCTCTAGGGGATTAAAGGACAGTTAAGGCGGACAAAAAATCAATACGTTTTAAAACCTGACATGATTGTTGTTTGTTACTAGGAATACATACACCATACTAAGGTACCAGATTAGATGGACGGCAGTTGGCCCAGAGGGCCAACAAGCACTGCGACCCGGAAGTCTATTGTGCTACACCCTGGAGTCTACGCAGATTAGTGATCTGACTAATTCTCGAGACCAATCATCCCAACAAATCTGCTCAGCTCTACGAGTGTTAGTGAGGCAATCGTTTCCGCTTCAGGGAAAGCATCGCCGAAGCATTTCAAGCGGCGGAGATGAAGTGCATCACAGTCACAGAGAATGTGCTGGGAAGTCTCATCTTCGATCTCACAGAAGCGACACCTTGGGTCAGAGACAATTCCCATTCTATGCAGATGACCCCTCAAGGTAAAGTGACTCGTGAGGAGCCCACAAATAATTCTCACCCGGTTTTTGCGTAGTCCTAGCAGTTCATGGGTACGGTTGCGTGAGTGGCTAGCTATAAACAGCTTAGCCTGTCTAAGACCAGGGGTATTGTCCCAGTGCGCGATGGTTACTGAGTATTCCCATTCTCTGATTATTCCCATTCCCTGATGAGCCGTCTTACAGTACACAAAGGAATTCCACATTATGGCTCTGGACCGTCAGCTGTTTCATTTCCTGGGATACCGGCGTATCCGGGGACCATGGTAACCTTATTTAAGGAGCCTAATCTTTGCAAGGCTTCACGACCACTAAGCACCAATTTCGACGAGACGGAGAAGTTACTTAGTGCTTTGATGGCCGCCTGGCTGTCTGTGAAGATTGCAATATTCCTGCCTCGGTATCCAGGTGCTAAGCGTGTGTTCGCGCAAGTCTCGATTGCGTGAAGTTCCGCCTGAAATACCGTAGCGTACTATCTCATTGGAATGGATATCCTGTGAGACGGACCTACGACGCCCGCCCCTGTACCCTCTTCGGTTTTACAATAGATCCATCTGTGTACCACGTAACAACGTTTGAGGGGAGAGTGTGGAGCTTCAGATTTCTATCCTCTCTACTCCATATTTCGGTTGAGAATGGAAGTTTGAAGCAAAGCTCCCTAGCTAAATGATCTGATGGCATACTAGATATGTGGTCCTAATTTACCCAGTTGGTTTGCTCAGGGTTTAGTTTGAGGAAATTCTGGCAAGCTTTTAGTCTTGCTACTGCTATTTTTTCCTCCACCTTTATGTGAATGTGAAGCGGCGGGAGGTCGAGATGGTGGCTGTTGAGTCAGGGAGGAGAACTGTATCAAGATCGTTTCTTTTTACTATATCTTCACAAATATCAGTCCTAAGGAAAGTTTTTTTCTATACAAAACACAAAATAAATTCATTCCTCTGACGATGTTCGAGAGAATGAACCACGTCCACAATAATAAAAGTCCTGGTGGAATGGTTGTCAATCGAATCAAAAACTTTCAGACACAAAATTAAAGATCACATAAAAAATATTTGTTCTCTTCCATAGTCCTTCTCGTGGGCGCCCCTGGAACGGCAGTGGTCGTTGACCATTGCCAATCAAGTCAAGTACGATGATTTGATTGAGGTAAACACTCTCTCTGTGGTGTGGAGCATAAAGGTCGATTCAGACACATCAGTCACGTCACAGTTCAGTCAACCTTCCGAATCATAACCGTCGTCGTCAAGTCACAGTCAAAATAGCGGCTGTATTCACATATAGCCGTCAGGGTATTCAGACCGTAGTCGGTCATTTTTCTTTTCAAGAAACGATATTTTTTGTGACTGATACCGGACGGTTCTGACGGAACTGTGACTAGACGTGACTGATGTGTCTGAATCGACCTTAAGAATGAAAAATACCGCGGCATTTCCCTTTGCCGGCCTGTTGTAAAAGCCGACAAACAAACATGATGACATGACAGCTTCCACTATCCGAAATCTTCTATATGCTAACGAAACGTCAACTATGCCTCGGATAAGGACTGGCTCAAAGGTTACGACTTTTGGCTATTGTACAGTGACAAAGATTTGTTACTGGAATGTACGTACCCTCCTGGAAAATGGATCAGAAGGCTTCCAAAATGCACAACCATCATCAATCAGAGAATGCATTTCTGCCGTATAAATTAAACATCTTAGGAATATCCGTAAGTGAGATAAGATGGTGGAACAGGGGAGAATTCATCTCTCCAAAGGATATCACTGTAATGTTGTACTGCAGTTTAGTCAAGTGTGGGGCTCGTCTTAACTAGAGCCACACGAAACTGTCTAATATCCTGGGATCCGGTCTTAGACAGAATCACGACCGCCAGATACTATGCGAAACGTCGTCCGATCGATGGATCGGCCGTTCGATCTGCTCGTATGGCATGATTAAGGCACTAACTGAAACCGCCAATGTTTTCGCCAAAGAATTCTTTTACGAACAACTATACGCCGTCCGAATGGCGCAACGGTTAGCACGTTCGCCTTCTACGCACTGGGCCCCGGTTCGATTCCTACTGAATGCGGAAGTTTTCGATAAAAAAAGAGATTTACGTGTCGGACAATGAGCCCACTCAGCTGTTAAATGAGTACCCATTTATGAAGTAAATAACTCGGTTGAGCGTGTTGTTGATCCCACACCTCTGCACAAGACATACCGTCACGATCTAGAAAATGATATGATGCTAACTCATCCCGAGGCAATGGTTCAAATTGGACTGTTGCGCCAGTTATTTATTTATTTTATTTAAACGCCGTCCAGAACGGAACACATAAAAGAGGCTAAAATGTTTACGGAGGATTTAAATGCAAAAGTTGGCACTGATAACTATGGGCCCACGCAGATGATGGGGAGATACGGTCATGGGGATTGTAACGACAACAGTGAAAGATTTGTAGAGTTTTGCAACTGTCATAAGGACCACCAGAAAATCAGTTGGTCCACTGTTGATCCGCGCAGAACACAAAATCAGATCGACCACTTTACCATTAGTAAAAGATTAAAGAGTTGCCTCTTGGACGTGCGAAATAGGAAGGGTGCCCGATATTGGGATGGAAAAAAACCATTATCTTATGATCGCTAATGTTCTATTGCGTATTGCAGCCGTGCGTCGTCATAGTGGCGAACGATCCGGGCGCCCTGGATGTCCGACGCTTCATGACTGCGAATTTTTGAAAGAAAAGAGCTAAAGATTCGTTTGGCTGCAGCATCAGACGACAGTCGAAGCAGCATGGAACTCCCTTACAGTCAGAAAGTTCGAAAAGTTCAGCGTAGTGTGTAATGCGATTAAAGAGATTATGCGAATTCTCATCTAGCGTCAGCAGAAGAATCCGCACGAAGCAACAACCTAAACGCCGTATACGGTGTCATCAAGGATATTAGAGGTGTTCGTAACTTCTCCCAACATCTGTCGAAGGATAGTGATGGAAAGCTAATTATGTTGGAGGAAGATCAAATGAGGCGGTGGAAAGAACACTTCACCGTGGACCTGAACCACGCGTAACTTCTGGTGAAGTCCCCCCCCGCATATATACACTTAAGCTAATCAATAAAATGTGGGTATACGGTCCACTGCCCCGACTAAAGAGGAATTAGTCGCTACAATTATTGCACTAAAACTAGGAAAGGCCGCCGGACTCGGTGGTATGGCGCATGGGCGCGTCAACATCTCTAGCATTTCTATGAATTGTTGATGTCATCTTCTCTACAACATCTTTACTAGGCTGACGACATATGCCTACTCTCTCACAAAATAATGGATCTGACCGCATTGGCGTTAGATCTTAAAGAGGAGGCAAGCAAGGTTGAGCTAAAGATTAAGAAGGTGGACAACTTCGTCTACCTGGGTAGCATACGGAATAGGACATCGCTCCCCGTATCAATCAGGCTAAATACGCAAACGGCATGCTGTCCGAAAACAGGCTGAACAGTTATATCAGCAGCAAGACCAATCTGGGCTTGTTCCGCTCCCTGGTAGTGACTGTCCTTTTGTAAAGGAGCAGTATGTGGAAAGTTTCAGTAAGGATTACCAGAAAGCAGCAAGTTTTCGTCAATTCATGTCTTCGTCAAATTCTAAGTGTTCTCTGGCCTGAAACAATATGAAGTGAAGAGCAAAATCAACGTACGGGTCAGATTCCAATCGACGAATTGACACGCAGGCGAAAAAAAAAGTGGATAGGTCACACATTGCGGAAGGATTATAACTGCATTGCTTTAGATACCATGAAATCGAACCCCATTTCCAACCAGTATCATCAGAGAGAGGTCCCTAAAGTCACATCTTTCTGGTTCTTGTTAACCTCTTGTCGGACATAGGGCATTAATCACGCCTACTTTCCACATATTTTTGTTCATCGCTATTGCTTTTCGCTCACTCCACGACTTGCCTATTGAGGCACTCTCTCTCTTAACTGATTTTCCTCCAGTGTTACTAGGTCGTCCAACGAGTCGATTCCCGGCGGGTTCGAATCAAGGGCCTGTTGAGCAATGTTGTTCGGCCCTTTTCGGAGAGTGTGACCTATCCATTGCCACTTTCGCCTTTTTAATGGAAGTTCATATCCTGTCCTGTCCAGTAATAGTAAGGAGGTCGTCTTTAGAAATGACCTCCGGCCACCGTATGTGTAGGATCCGAAGCAGACACCGGTCCACAAAAGTTTGCAATCTAGTTGTTTTCTTATTGGTCACCTTCCAAGTTGAACAGCCATAGGCTGCGCGCACGTTGGGACACGTTCGCGTGTCGCGTTCACGTGTTTTATGTCAAACGGTTCGAGTCTATGGTTTGCAACCAAAGATGCGAATCTGTCGAATTGACAAATGCTCGGCTGTTGTCGTATCACCAAATTAAGTTCATTATTGTGTGTTACAGTCAATAATTTAGTATGAAATGTGTGTTTATGCACATCCTACTACTCCCCAGTCGTTTGTTTTGCCACTCAATTCTTACCTAATTATCCATTTTAAAGCACAATTATGAAGTCAATTTGTTGATACGACAATAGCCGAGCATTTGTCATATTGACAGTTTCGCGTCTTTGGCTGGAAACCATTGACTCAAACCGTTTGACATAAAGCACGTGAACGCGACACGCGAACGTGTGCCAACATGCGCGCAGCCATATAGAAGCACTGATTTTGATTGGTTTCGAAGATTCGGAGTTTGGTGCGTCTGGAAATGTCGCTGTTTTGCCAGAAAGGAGTCAAACTGAAAAATATACCTTGTAATGAACCACCAGTAATGAACCATATTATGGTCTGGTAGTGCTGCTCCCACCGGCAGATCGAAGCAGCACCTGATGAGTAATGATCTGTTGGTGGTACGAAACCAGAGGCCGAGAGTCCCATTACACCCGGACCCAGGTGCGACCGCGTGGGAGTCTGATCCGTACGCCAACCATTCCATCCTTATCGACTATTTTTTTTTTCATTCCCCATTTTTACCTCCCCTGGTTGTGTTGTCTTCCTCAGGCCTATGCATTTTTGTTAATACGTAAAGGACAGGGGCAACGAGCGGCGAAAACCCCGCCCACATCTCCCGAACCAGCTACAGCAAGCATAGGCCGCTGCTTAGCTCGTTGAGGGGCCTTTTTCTTCGCCAGATGGCACAGCCCGACCTTCACGGTCAATTAAGCTACCTTAGGCTCCGTCCCCACGGGCATCTTCGGATGCCCACCAAACCGTCCATTACATATTTGGCGCCCAACGTGGGGCCCATTTCTGGTACAGAACAGGACTAAGAAGGACCTCTTTGGGTTCCTTTTTAGTCCTTCTACCGATTTGTATCTCCACAAGCACATTAAGGCTGCTTGCTCTAAGTCTTAGGACTTAGCCATTTTTACTTCACGTATTTTCCACTTCAAGTAGCTGTGCTTTCCTCTGTAGCACCCCAATCCTTCCTATAGAGTAGCTTATCCTTTTAGAATCAGTTCAACAAGGCAATCCCGGTGTTGTGTTTGTCTTTTGTGGTTTAGCCACGTATTTAAGGCCTCCATAAATGCTTTGAATTGCCGGCATTTGGAGCATCTTCTGTGACCGGACGAAGCGCGGAGGAGCCCTGGATACCTTTTTGTTTGCCAGGATTGTCCTTCTAAGTAACTTAAAAAAATTTTCTTTACACCATATTGCATTTTTCTATTATTCATGTGCTCAGCAGCTTACAGAGTTTATGAGTAAATTACGGCAAGGAATGCAGTGTTGCGCCTCTGCTGGCCTCAGAATTCTTTGTAACCTGTTGATTATCTGAATGATCGGGAAATGCAGTATTTTTCTTTTTTGCGTTGCTAATTTTTCCCCTCTACAATGGTTGTCGGCCGACTCCGGTACCCAGCTCGCTTTTGTTTTGTTTTCTATTTCTAGCAGTACACTTTTTCCTCAGCTTCTTCTTCTTGGCAGGCCTCGAAGTAAAAGCTGCCCTGTAATGAACCATATTATGGTCTGGTAGTGCTGCTCCCACCGGCAGATCGAAGCAGCACCTGATGAGTAATGATCTGTTGGTGGTACGAAACCAGAGGCCGGAGGTCCCATTACACCCGGACACAGGTGCGACCGCGTGGGAGTCTGATCCGTCCGCCAACCATTCCATCCTTATCGACTATTTTTTTTTTCATTCCCCATTTTTACCTCCCTTGTTTGTGTTGTCTTCCCCAGGCCTATGAATTTTTGTTAATACGTAAAGGACAGGGGCAACGAGCGGCGAAAGCCCCGCCCACATCTCCCGAACTGAGCTACAGCAAGCATAGGCCGCTGCTTAGCTCGTTGAGGGGCCTTTTTCTTCGCCAGATGGCACAGCCCGACCTTCACGGTCAATTAAGCTACCTTAGGCTCCGTCCCCACGGGCATCTTCGGATGCCCACCAAACCGTCCATTACAACCTCTCCTATGTAAAGCTTTCCAGATGTATTCCCGATCAACGCTATCAAACGCCTTCTCGAAATCGGTGAACATGAGATGTAATGGGGATCTCCACTCTGCGCATTGTTCAATAATAATTCGGAGGGTGTTGATGTGGTGGCTACATGAGAAGCCCTCGCGAATGCTGGCTTGTTCATCATTCAATGTGCGGTCCACTGTATGTTTGATCCGGTTCAAGAATATTTTTGCCACCAGTTTGGAGACTGCTGGGAGAAGACAGATCCCACGCCAATTATTGCATTCGTTCAGGTCGCCTTTTTTCGGGATCTTGATAATGACGATTTTCTTCCTTTCTTTACGGAAAGTTTCGGTTTCCCAACACTCGCGGATAAGGGGGAGAAGAATATCTACAGTAGCACCGCTTTAAAAAGTTCCACCGGAATTTCATCTATTCCCGGGGCTTTACCCGCATCCATTGATTTAATAGCCACAGTTACTTCCAGCTTAGATGGTGGGCTGGTATCAACTCTGGCTATTTGCGGAATATCTTCTGCTGCTAATGAAGATGCATTCGAAGGTCCAAAAGTGTTGTTGAGGACCTCAATGAAGTGTTCTCTCCATCTCCACAGTTGGTGTTCTTCGGTTAACAGCAGTGACCCATCTTTATCTTTTACAGGATGTTCTTTGCAAAAGATTTGCCAGTTAATGGCTTGATAAGCTTAAAAAGCTTCCTCTACCTTCTCCGTTAATGCGTTGATGTAATTTCGCTTGTCCCGTCTTAC
The DNA here is from genome assembly GCA_964017055.1 of Chloromyia formosa. NCBI lineage: Eukaryota > Metazoa > Arthropoda > Insecta > Diptera > Stratiomyidae > Chloromyia > Chloromyia formosa. The sequence continues at coordinate 104,098,643 of OZ024813.1, forward strand.
GCTTCTTTGGGTGCCTTTCTGTAGTGAACGGTATTCAGCTTTGAGTTGGTCTGGTTGGCTGAGCCGTCAGCAGCTGAGTTAATCTGTTCCTTAACTCTCTTGCGTGCCGAGATTAGAGACGGTGCAGAGTCGCTAATGAATGGTCTCCTACCGCGCTCCAATCGCCCCGCAGGTGTTACGCCACACGAAATAAATGAGTCCTTAGCGACGTTCCATCTATCTTCAATTGTAGGATTCTCACAAGGCGGTGGTGCAATAGCTCTCTCGTGCAAGGCGATGGAATATGCAGATCTTATATATGGGTCTTTAAGCTTTTGCACATTAAAACGTGGCCAGATTCGTGCATTCGCTACCGGTCGAAAGCGTATTTTTGCGATAACAAGTTGGTGGTCGTTGACTTGGCGTCCAAGAGACAATTCCTCCATGTCTTGGAAACGGCTATATGGTCAATCTGGTTTTCTGGTCTGTCATCCGGAGAGGGCCAGGTTGTTAAGTGGCAGCGTTTGTGCTTAAACAGGGTACCGCCAATGATGCGTGGACGAGCAAAACTCCACGAACATCTCGTCATTTGTGTTTCAGTTGCCTAATCCATGATTGTCCATTGTTCTAAGCCTACATTGACGTTGAGATATTGCGTGATAATTTTTATGTCACCTTTGGGAGCCTTACCGAAGGTGTCGCCAAGTGGTATATAAAAGGTGTCCTTAGCTAAATGTCAAATGGCGTCGATCTGTGGCCAAAGAGTGTAAGGCGATGAGTAAGGGTGCATTTATTGTATGTTGGAGCTTCGACAAACGATAAGCACAGCGCTGATGGGAATGTATCCGTGCTTTAACATAGAGCTGTTTATGTTGGAGCTGCGCGATAAACGTTTAGAGCGTTGCTGAGAGCAGTTCTTTGGAAAAAAAGAGAGATCAAATGCGTTGTTCCAACCAAAACAGGTCTATGTATCACTATCAACGCTGCTCTTATCGTTTGTCGAAATTCCAACATATATGCATCGTAAGTCTTGTAGAGTTGCGCCCAATTGCAAACCACCCCCCACAAGGTACAATGGCGCGCAGGAGTGGTTGACGCGCTATGCCCCCCTAGGGGTTAATTAAAAGTAGTATGGTTGTTACCAAGAGGAGTACGTCATACTAAAGTACCACATGGTGGGTGTTGAGCCAGGGAGGAGAACTGTTTCAATTTCCTTTCTTTTTATTTTCTCTTCATAACTATCAACCCTAACGAAAAGTTTTTTTTATACGAAAAAACAAAAATAAATTCATTTCTCTGACGATGCTTGAGAGAGCGAAACGCGTCAGTAATAAATAATAAAAACCCCGGTGGAGAGATCGTCAATCAAATCAAAAACTTTCGGAGACAAAATCACTACTTTAACAACTTTTTCTGCATTTTAGTAGTTGTCGAGATAATCTCACTCAAAAAAGCATATATCATGCTGCTTCTTTGTTTGCTCTTGTGTTCCCACTAAGACGAAAAATCTTCGTTTTCATGCTATATTTTGCAAAATGTCAGAAAGAAATACTCATCCCACAAGCAAAATAATAACGAACGATTTTATTGATACTAAGTTTTAAGATAAGTGATATGCCGATAGAAATAATAATACATAAAAAAATACAATAATATTTGCGAGTTCCGCTGTTGGATAACTCATATCCGTTATGAATCGACAATAATCAGATAAAAGTATTGTATTTTTTGTCATATAATCAGTGACGTGCATTGGAAATTCCAATTCATGCGTTTCTATGCTACACTACGTAAAATATTTTATAAAAATTTTATGAAATTTCAATGTTGTCGGTATGCGGCGTGTTGATGCAAAAGTTCGAAATGATATTGTTCTACAGTAGTCATGGTATGCGTATGATGCTCTAATTTTGCAGATCGGATTTGAACTGGTCTGGTGCGGTACATGATCTGGGTCCGAAATCATAGGTCGGCAGATCTAACAAATGTTTGTGAAATGGATTAACCCGATTCATATTCGATTCGACTTGCGTTTGCAATCTTTACTATAAAACAGCATTTTTTAATGTTTTCGCTCGTCTGGGTTTCCTTCGAGAGGATAATGTATAATCATAATAAAAGTTGGAAGCACATTATGCATTCATTTGCAGAGTATTGTCTGCCATTTTCTGGAGCTAATATTTTTTTCATTATTGTATGTATTATAACATGATAATGTTTGACTTACTTCCAACAAACGACGACAAAATACTGCTGGGAGATTTCAATGCAAAAGTTGGGAGCGACAGTTGGCATTGGGGAAGCACAGGAGAACACAGCCTCCACAAGGAATGCAATGACAACGGTCAACGACTTCGCATGAAATAGGAACCTTGTCGTAAGCTCAACAAGCTTTCTTTTGGGACCAAATCACTTGACGCAAAGAACGAAGCTTACAGACAATGTATCAACCGTCCTCTCTCTAAAATCAAACGTCCAACTAGAGCCTAATATAATAATTTGACGTAAGAAACGAAAATTCTTTGACGAGCAATTGCTAAACATGAAAACTTAGCTAATAGAAACATTAGAAAATGCGTACACAATAAACGAAGGACTATCCTTTGTAAGGACAAGGATGGAAACATCATCAGCGACGCTGCTAGCATCAACAAACAATGGGTGTCCTATTTCGGGGCTCAGTACGTAGAGGCATCAGTCTCATATCTGACTACCGGCATTTCGGATTCGAATCCCGTCCACGACGACGTTCGTGGCCATGGATGTTTGTGTTACCTTCCCTCTGTGGTGCGGGGCGTCATAATGAAAAATTGGGGAGCAGGAGGTTCATGCTGGCAGCTCCATTCTCCGAAACTAATTTATGCTAATGAAACTTCAACTGTTCCACATGGAATCAAATCGATCATGGCCCCAATACACAACACCCGAAGAAGAAGACGTTGATCTCACTTTGCAGTCACTCAAACAAAATAAAGCGCCGGGGAGCAGACGAGATTTCAGCCGAACTGCTAAAATCTGGTGGAACAAGTCTATTAAATGCAATACTTCAACTACTTCTGCGAATCTGGGAAGATCAGGTGATACCAGAAGATTGGCACAGGTGCATCATTTGTTCCATCCACAAAAAGGGAGCTAAATTACGGTGTGCGACTTTCAGAGGCATCTCACTAGTCTGTATGTCCTACAAAATACTGACAAAAATTCTGGAGTATAGAATAAAGCCGTACGCTGAACAGATCTTTGGCGCATATCAAGGCAGTTTCAGACCTCGCCGATCTACAACAGATCAGGTTTTCACGGTCAAGTAGATCCTGGAAAAATGCTGGGAGTACAGTGTTGACGTGTACGAAATCATTGTTGATTTTAAGCAAGGACAGGATAGTATCGATGGTGGAATACTGTACAACATCATGCTGCAATTTGGCATACCACTAAAATTAGTACGATTAACAAAGGTGACGATGAGCAACTCCATCTCACAGGTCAGGATCCAAAACAGGCTGACTGATGTCTTTAAAAAATGCTTCAGTCCAGAAGCATGGCGATGGACTTGCTCCGACGCTCTTTAACCTGGAACTTGAACACGCAATCCAGGTAATGAGTGCGGACCACAGCATCACACTGCTACTCAAGTCGACACAGTTTATAGCGTACGCAGACGACATCAACATCATATCCCGAAACCTGCCCGTCGCAGAAGAACTTCTGAATAATCTTGTCATGGCTGCAAAAGAAGTTGGACTATACGCATTAGGACAAAACAAAAGTAATGATGCTATTAAGAACAAGGACGCCAGAACAATTGAATGTCAACGTCGGTTACCTCAGCTTCGTAGACGACTTCATATACCTGGGTAGTAACCAGAAAAAAGTTAGTGTTACGCATATGCGTGAAAAAAAAACAAAGATTTTTGATTGGAGATGATTCGGACTCGTGCCGTATAATGCGCACTATATATAGGTATAGTGTGGTCGTTGTACTCAAAGGCGTATTCCGATGTAGATTAGGTTAGGTTAGATGGGCTGCTTCAACCAAACAATGATCAAAGCACACTTAGACCCCACTGGGTTCGTTGTGATATAGTATAGCAACCCGAGCCTACCTCAGTCATTACACCAGCCAGAGCTGACAATGAAGCGATGAAGCCGATCGACCTTAACATCCTTTAATTCATCCAACTCAGTAAAGAAGTAGGACCCAAGGATAACCTTCCTGCGTCTCGCCAGGGCAGGAAAAGCACACATAAGTTGGAAAGGACTCTCCTCCTCTTCCTCGTCCCCACAGCTCCTGCAGTAATCATTGTGTGGGAGCCGAAGTCTCCTAGCATGCTCCCCAATAAGGCAGTGCCCAATGATAAGCCCGACCACGTTTCTCAAATGGTTTTTGCCCAGCAGCAATAGCCTGCGAGAGCGGCCGGGGTCCATTTTTGGCCATATTTGCCTAGTTACATGACACCTACTGCCATTGCACCATCTGGTCTTAGCCTTATCGTATGCCAACGCCTTATTGACCAGTTTGCAGGCTGCCCAGTACTACGAAAGCATTCCGTTGTCATATTGGTAGTTCCAGCTCGGGCCAGTTCATCATCTTTGCAATTACCAGAAAAACCACTATGACCTGGTATCCAGCACAGGGTAATGTTGAAACATCTCGCCATCTCACTGAGAGAGCTGCGACAATTTAACACTGTCTTTGACATAACCAAGACGGAACTGAGCGATTTGATTGCAGGTTGACTATCCGTGTATATTATAACATCCCTAGCAGATATGACATTACGCGCAAGCCATTTTACCGCCTCGGAGATTGCACAAACTTCCGCCTGAAAAACGCTACTGTGTCCTGGAAGATGGGGCGATAAGCCAATACGCAGCTTCTCCGAATATACACCAGCCCCAGTGAAAATGCTGATGGTATCAGATGCCAAATTAGCGTTCTCTAGCCACGCATTCCTCGATGGGATGAGGCTAGTAAAGCCCTTGTCGAAAAGGTATTTCGGTGAGGTGTAGTCCGTCACAACGGGAATATCAGTGTTGTTCAAAACAGTCGAGTGGCCTATGGTTGCCGCGGTCCACTGACCGGTTTCGCGGAGGCGGATGGCAGTGTTCGCCGCCATTTGCTCTGCGAAAATATCCAAAGGAATCAAGTCTAACAGTGCGCCCAAGGCAGCAGTCGGGGTGGTTCTTAGGGCTCCCGTGATGGCAACACATGCTGTTCTTTGGAAATTCTCCAACAGAGCTCTGCACGACGCGATGCGAAGTGCCGTCCACCGGACAACAATCCCATGCATCATTATAGGTCGCAGCACCGATGTGTATAGCCAGTAGACCACCACGGCTGCAATCCCCATTTTTTCCTATGGCCCTCCTGCAAGAGTACAGTGCAACAGTAGCCTTACTCACACGTTCCTGAATGTTTGCCTTCCAGCATAATTTACTATTCAAGAAAATTTGGCTTTGTTAGCGAGTATGAGCCTTGTGCCCTCCATCAGTGGTGGTGCAAATGCAGGTATACTAGATCTTCTAGTGAAGAGAACGAGTTCCGTTTTCTGCAGATTTGTTTTGACCCCAACCTCACCAGCCCATTTCGTCAGGATGCCGAGGGCATTTTGCATTATTTCGCTCAGGACACAGGGGAGTTTGCCCGAAATTGCAATGGCATTGTCGTCCGCATAAGCAGTAACATGGCAACCCAACTTCTGCAGGCTTCCGATGTAAGTCGGACTACCACCCACTGATCAGGTCGAGCTACCTTCCCGATGGATTAAGGTAGCTCCTGATGAGTAAAATCCATCGGTGGACGAAACCAGAGGACAGTAGTATGATTGGCCTAGTGCTGAACAGTTTTTGGTGGCAGTGGATAACCGAGCCGAATTATCATGGCTTACGAGTAGTATGACATTCCACTCCACTTTAATTATTCTTAATATCAAACACAAAAAAAAAGTTTGTGTTGCATGTATGCGTGAAAAAGCATATCTTTCATTTATAGAATCAAAGATAAGAAGAACAAGAATACATAATGCAAATATACAAAACATAACAAGTCAGAATTGATACAAATAAATGTAAGCCAATTTTTCCATTAAGATAAATAACTGTTTAATCTCAATATTGTTCGAACAGATTAATCCTTGAAAATGCATGAATAAATAAAAAGCGAAACGCCGGCAAAAACAAAAGTTTTTATTTGTTAAATTGGATGCTGGAAGAGTGACGAAATTAAATATGCATAACAATAATTCACCTGTGATAATAACAACATACAACGGCTTTTGAGTGGCTACAGCCACATGAGATAAGTAGGATGTAAACAGATTGTTCATTTTGAACGACTCAACATATGAGCGAGAGAGTCAGCACCGCTGCCTAAATTACTTTCACACGGCGCTAACTAATACGATATTTTCTCGCATGAGCTTTTCTCGAAATCGAAATAGCATTTGACACGGCGACATTCGACTTTCTTTTCCCTGTAGTGTGTGCTTCGTGCCGCCTATAAGAGGATGCGTTTTATCTCCATTACGAGTACCAATCTACTTTATTCTAATACTTCCATTTAAGTACTCTTAAATTCGGTGACGGGCTCATGTTTTGATTGTTTTTACAGATGAGACGTACTCTTTGGAGTGGATTAGTAAGTATTGGGTCGATATGGCAAAAAAAAAAAATTATCACAACGTAAAATTTCAAAATTTGAATGTTAGGTGTTGGATGTTGATGGATTGAAAAAATTATAGGAAACACATAGCCTAGTCATTAAGTGCTTATAGGAACTGTTCTAAAACAAATCGTGGTGTAGTCTTGATTTTTTTCTGCATATGTTTTTGGGGTGCTGATTTCGAATCTGAGGTTTGCCCGAAAACATTTTTTTCTGTGAAATTTGAATTATACAAAAAAAAAATACCTTTTTTGTGTTCTTTTCTTTTTAATGTTTTGAAAACGGTTAACCCTAGTGAAACAAAATAAAAGAATTTGAGCAGTTCAATAAAAATGGTTAAGGCCACTTATCCGTCTTCAAAGTTTTCGAGATACTCTCACTTGGAAAATACATAAGTAAACGAAGATTTGCCCCTTTTTATAGCCGGGTTTTCATCAAGGCCGGATTTACCTTCTATGCCGCCCCTAGCCAGAAGCAAAATTGCACGGCAAAACATATTCACACAGCTATGGGGTGGGGACAAGAAATTGAATAAGGAGCTCCACGGAAGTAGTCATATCCAAAATTATGCGACCGCGAACAAAATTACTTAGTTTCCCGAAAATACCTCTACGTAGACCGAAGATGCACTTAATAACAAGCGTAATAAGGGCATTTACTTATGAAACAAAACTTCCGTGTACCGGGAAATCCGCCTGTTCCGGCAATCATTTATCACGCACTCCATTTCACGAATAATTCAAATTTTGACATCATTTTATTCATATTTCGTACAACTTTTGTGATTTTTTTTTGAATAATTTAAGCTAAAAACAACAAAGTTAGGCACTGATGTCCGCTGAAGGTCGTAACTAGAGTTCTCCAATTGTGGGACCTGCAGCGATTCCAATTTTTATCTGAAATCAAATAGGTTTTAGTTTTACATTATTAGAATATCTTCTGTTGAAAATCTTGTTCTCCTATTGATGTAGGCTATTGTTTGTGGCCTGGGATGCCTGCTGCCCGTGCCACCTTTGATGAGTCGAAAAGGTGAGATTTGCAAACTATATGTATTATTTGCAGCTCACTGTGGATTAACAACACCTTTCTGTTCTACGACTCGAATGCAAGTGCAAGTTTATTGGGTTACGTTGGTACGTTGGTAGTTTACATAGCATTTTTTACAATTCATAGCATTTAATGATTTACATAGGATTTGATAATTTTCTGATAGATGGCATTGTATGTGATATGCGTACATTAAATAAAAACAAAATTATTATTATTATTATTTCGACATTAATTCCTAAACATACTCGCCGCCTTGGAAAACAGTGTTTTTCAAAAGATTCAAAGCTCTAAATTTATTTTATGTACACACAGATAATTCAGTTAAGTTTTGAAAAATTCATTAAAAAAAATATATATGCCACAGTTTAATTAAGTTTTGTAGTTTTACTCCTTCTCGTTTTCGTTGTTTGCGTACTCGATCGGCAGCGGACACAGTTTATGGACGGGTCTTCGAGTAAGCCCTTTGGATGTTCGTATGGTTACAACTCGAACGACGGAGTCCACGCCAGGATGCAGCTCGATAGCTCGGCCAAGAGCCCATTTCATGGGTGGCAACTTGTCATCTTTTATAAGGACTAGTTCATCCCTTTTTAAAGATGCATGCGATTCGTTCCACTTGGACCTTGTTTGTAGCTCCGATATGAACTCCTTGGACCAACGTATCCAAAAGTGCTGTCGAAGTTGCTGGATTAGCTGGTAACGAGATGTATGAGAAGGTGCTATATGGCAGAGATCTGGATCTGGCACTGAAGTCATTGATCGGCCTATGAGAAAATGCACAGGCGTCAACGGGTTAAGATCCATTGGACTAGTGGATAATGGGGTTAATGGACGGGAGTTGAGGATTGCGGATATTTGGGATAGCAGGCTGTATAATTCGTCAAATGTTAGAACCATATTCTTCATTATACGGCGTAAATGGTGCTTGGTGGATTTAACACCGGCCTCCCAAATACCACCAAAATGTGGAGAGTAGGATGGAATAAATTGCCAATTAAAGCGCTCCCCAACAAACCGATCATAGAGGGCGGACTCATTCATTTGTAAATATTTTCCAAGTTCCCAAAAGTTCATTTTTCGCGCCGACGAATGTAGTTCCGTTGTCGGAATATATGGTTCCCGGCATTCCCCAACGGGAAGCAAATCGCCTCAAGGCTAATATAAAACAATCTGATGTCAAATCAGTGACGAGTTCCAGGTGGATCGCTCTTGTGACAAAACAAATGAATAGGGCAATATAACACTTTGTGGTCTTGTATCCGCGACCTTTCCTATCCTTGATCATGTAAGGACCTGCATAGTCTACGCCTGTAACATAGAATGCAGGTGCCGAAGTTACCCGACCGTGGGGTAGATTACCCATTATTGGGTTGAAATTCTTTGGGCAGATTTTAAAGCATGTTACGCATTCGCTAACGGTCCTTTTGGCCAACTCTCTGCCACCAATAGGCCAATATTTGTCCCTTATATATGAAAGAAGCGTCTGTGGACCGACATGTAGGAGTCTTTTATGTTCTCTTTTAAATATCAATTTGGTTAAATGATGTTTAGAAGTAAGAATTAGTGGGTGACGTTTACAAAAGATATAATTCGAATTTTCCAAACGTCCACGTCCTGTAAGTGTTCCATCCGAATGTATAAATGAGTTCAGTTTAGACAGTTTACTTCTCTTCTTAATTTTCATCTTTTCCATAATGCATTTTATCTCTTCGGAGAACGATTCATATTGTGAAAGCTTGACCAATTGACAATGAGCCGTTCGAATTTCATTGATAGTTATGTTCTGAAATTGACGTTCGTTTTTGGACCGTCTCATATTATTGATGAAACGTAAGCAATATGCCATAATTCGTTCTAATTTGTCTAGATTTGAGTAGTTTCCGAATGAGATAAGCTTTGCACTGGGATTAGAAACGGCTACAGTTTTAGCCATGGTCTTAAGTTCTGGCAGATTTTCTTCAATTTTAGTTGTCGACAAACTATAATTAGGAAGAGAGAGCCATGTTGGTCCCTTCCACCAGAAGTCTCCTAAGAATTGTGGAAGAGCCCCTCTGGACAACAACAAGTCTGCTGGATTTTCCTCCGAGAAGACGTGAAACCATTGTGTTGCACTTGTGAGGGATTGAATTTCGTAGACGCGGTTACTTACAAAGGTTTTAAGAACATATGGTTCCTTTTTTAACCAACCGAGTACTATCGTTGAGTCACAGAAATAATAGAAATTATCGATCTTGACGTTCTGTTTGGCATCTTCCACCTCATTTAGAATAGTTGGTTCGTTTGAAATCCACTTACGCAGCTGAAACCCAGCAGAAGCTAGATTTGAAGATATTTGCTTTTGAATGTAGATTGCTTCTTCAATCGTATTTGCACCATACAACAAATCATCGACATACATGTTGTTTCTAATGATTTCTACGATTTTTGGAAATATCTGCTCATTTTCCTCAGCAAGCTGAAATAAACATCTTATTGCTAAGTACGAACTTGAAGCGAACCCATAGGTAATTGTATTTAGTTCATAAGTGAACATTGGTTCGCTGGGGTCGGATCTCCAAAAAATGCGCTGGAGTGATCTTTGTTTTGGATTCAAGTGAATTTGACGAAACATCATGGTGATGTCCGCTCCAACTGCATACGCATACTGACGAAAATGAAGCAGTATAGATAGAAGATCTCGCTGCATTACAGGTCCCACCATTTGTAAGTCATTCAGCGACACCCCTGAAATTGTTGCTGCTGAACCATCAAATACAGCTCGTAACTTGGTTGCTAGACTGCTTTCTTTTAGCACACCATGATGCGGTAAATAGTTGACGTGTTGCTGGGATTGATTTTCATCAACTAACGACATGTGCTGCAGATCCTGATATTCTTGCATAAATTGGACATACTTTTCTTTCAAAGTCTTATTACGCTGCAGTTTCCTTTCCATTGTTTCGAACCGCCTCTTCGCTTGTTCGATGGAGTCTCCTAAGGAGTCTGAAGCTTTGAAAGGAATCGTCACAACGAAACGACCATCTTTATTTCTTTTAGTAGTTGTACTAAAAATCTGCTCGCAAGCCTTTTCCTCGGCGGAGAAATGTTCTTGTCTAGGACATTACTCTATTTCCCAGAATTTTTTAAGCTGTTCAGAGAGGATTGAAGTATTACAACTCCTGCTTCGCTGCGATTGTTGCTGCATGGGTATCCTACCCGATACAACAAAGCCTAATTTAGTGTTATGCAGATATGGATGTTCTGGGGGTTCATAACTGAGTATATCCCAGAATAAGTCGACACCAATTAACATATCGATTTGCTTGGGTTTGTGAAATGTTGGATCTGCCAACTTGATTCCCTGTGGAAGTTTCAATTTATGAATGTTGATAAATTCACTTGGAACTTGTGATATTATTTGAGGTGTAACTAAAAACTGTAAAGAAGCTTTCAAATTTGAATGTTTCGATTTAATAACAGCTTCGGCCTTTTGTGTAATTATTGATTCATGTTGATTTATACCAACAATATTCAGATTAATTTTAGACGTGCGTAACTGGAGTTTTTTACACAAGTTTGTCGACAAAAAGTTTGACTGAGAACCTGAATCCAATAGAACAGTGCATTCATGTGCATTTCCTACATTATCTATAACATCAACTATAGCAGTTGGAAGTACATTAAATGTATGTAATTCCCTGCTTATATGAGTTGATGTAACCAAAGATGTTTTGTTAGGCTCCTCAGCATCCTTTTCCAAATGTAGTAGTGTGTTATGCATTTTTCCACACTTGCGGCAACCTTTGGATTGGCAAGTACTTGCCATATGACCTACCTTCAAGCAATTTAAGCATCGATTTTGACGTCTTGCTTCGGCAATTCGGTTGCTGACAGGCAACTTAAGAAAAGTCTCACATGCGAATAATGCGTGCTGTTGGTTGCACATCGGACAAATCTGTGTAATTGTTGCTGAGAACGTAGATTTTCGCGGAGCACTTTTACCAACGTTCTGGCGATTTGAGTCACTTGATGTGTTAGCGATTTTTTCTAAAAGTTGACACTGACACTCCAAGAACTCTGATAAATCGTTCACTGTAGGTAATTTCTCACTGTTAACTCCCAACTTTTCCCATTCCCTTTTCGTACTGGTATCAAATTTATCTGTTATCAAGTAAATAAGTAGACTGCCCCATTTGTCTACGGGTTGTTGCAAAGCTTGTAACGCTCTAGTGTGAGTTTGCATGGTGTTTGACAATGTTCTGAGTGCTTCAGGACCTGTTTTCTGCAGTTTGGGATACTCAACTATACACTTAATGTGATTGTGAATCATGAGCCCTTTGTTTTGGTAACGTTTTTGTAAAAGTTCCCAAGGTGCCTCGTAGTTCGATAGTTTGATAATTCTCTGATAGATGGCATTGTATGTGATATGCGTACATTAAATAAAAACAAAATTATTATTATTATTTCGACATTAATTCCTAAACATCTTCTAAGAATATGAACCCCTCAATGGTGAAATTAATGGAAATTAAAAATTTTGCAGGCGTTGGAAAAAATTATTTAAATTTTCATCATTTTTTTTCACTAACTATGCAAAAAAAAAACACCCTAAATATCCCAAATGTTTGTTCATATTCTCCGTAATTTTATAAATAATCATACTTTTAACTGTCATAATGATCGGTTCATTACTTTTTGAGTTAGACGTCCCGCAAAAGCGAAAAAAAGTCATTTTAAGAAAAACACGTTTGAAAATCACAATAAAACCGAAATAATCCCCTTCTAGTACCTTCAACACCGTTATTTGAAAACAAAGATGCAAAAGTGGTGTTCCGCTACATGGCTACAATACATAAAGCGGCTACCTGAGGTAGTGTTCTGCCCTACCCCCTAGAGTGCGCTCGAGACTGTAGACTACCTATATATTCGATGAGCGCTCGATTCTATGCCCATAAAATCTAAACGAATGCAAATTTTGCTTTGAAATTTTGGCAGCGTATTCTTGGATTGTAAAGCTAAGAGATTATGCTATAAGAAAATCGCATAATTAACTGGCTCATTTGAATGTGCAAACGTAAACATTTCTAGCTGTCAAAATTTCAGCAGCCGGCATTAGTTTTTGGGGTTTAGCGTTTCGTTAAATTTTTAACCGAAGGATAAGTTAACGTTTATTGTCACTTTATATTTCAACCGGACATTGAGAAATTGGCCCCTAGTCTTTTTCAAGTGCGAATATCTCGAAAACTATTAAAGATGCAAAGGAAGTCTCGATAACCTTTTTTTTACTGAACTGTTCAAGAGCTTTCATTTTGACTCAGAAAGTTTTTCGCTAAATTTCAATATTATATATGTATTCGTATTTTTTATAAACAGAAAAGGTTTGTTGTTTTTATTTGCCATAAGTCAAATTCTAGAAGAAAATCAAAATGGTGGCAAGCCTCACATTCGTCATCAGCGCCCCAAAAAGATAAATGAAAAAAAAAAATCAGAACCTTACCCCAATTTGTTTCAGGCCAACTAAACATTGCGACAAAAAAGTTCTCTTTTTTGAAACAAAAAAAGGGAATGTTTGAAGAGCTATGTATTTCGCAGAAAGATTTTGTACAGAAACGGATCCAGTTACACATTCATCGCTTGTAATTTTCCTCGAATGACATGTAATTTTTTTTTTTTTTTTTGCAAAATACATCAAAAAATGAAGATTTTTCTCTTTGTGGGAACAGAAGATAGAAAATAGAAGCATGGAAAATAGTCTAATTTTTTTTCAAGCGAGAATATCTCGAAAACTATTAAAGATACGGAACTGTTCAAGATCTTAAGCTTTGTTTAAAATGTTTTCAAAAAAAAAATTGTGTTTTTTGGTTCCAACTCAAATTGTACAAACAAACAAAAAAACTGGGGCATACCTTAGATTTGGAAACAGTACAAAAAAAAAAATTTAGAAAAAAAGAAAAAACAAAAATACACAATTTGTTTTAGGCTACCTGATGATCATGAAAGCGAAAACATCTTCTTCCTTGACCTTTCATACCACTCTGCGGCTTCGCGTTGCTCTGCGTGCGGTGTTGGCACTTCGCTCATTCTGGCGGTATAATCTCAGCTTCCTTCTGCGGGCAGCTCGGTCGTGGATCGTATCATCGCCGAGATTAATGCGTTGTTGTTGCTTCTTCATCTGATCGATCCACGTACGTTTTCGTCTGCCTCGGGGTTTGGGTCCAGCAAATGGAACATTCATTGGTAGTGCCTTCATGACAGGGTTCTCTGGCGGACGCCTTAGAACATGGCAATACCAATGCATACGACGATCTTCGAGCTTTTCAGTGATCGGTTGCACAACAAACAAGCTTCCTCGGATGTAGGTACTTTTGATACGATTCTTTTTGGCCACACAAGCTGACATCCGTAGCATTTTCATCTCGGTCGCAGTCATTTTACTTTCGTATGTCTTGTACATAGTCCAGCATTCAGACGCATCAATGAGTGCGGGATGTACGGCCGTTTTGTACAACTTGCCCTTAAGCTTTCGTGGCATCTTCTTGTCGCAGAAAACTCCAGAGTTTTCTCGCCACTTCTTCCAACCGACACTGATGCGATGTTTGATGTCATCATCGCAGCTAGCTTCCTTGTTGACCATCGAGCCCAGCTACTTGAACCTTGTGCAAGACTTTAGCTGCTCTCCTTTAATGTGGAAATCTGGTATCGTTCTCTTTGGATCTGAGAAACGACAGCAAAGATACTCAGTCTGTGGTATGCTAGTCCTTAGTCCATGATTCTCCAGTATCTTACACCACTTGGTCAGTGCAGCCTGCAAAGCTACTATTTCTTTGCTACCCAGGACAATGTCATCGGCGAAGAGAAGGGATATTTCCAGGCCGTCAGAAATGAGTGTTAGTAAATAGAGCATGATGTTGAAGAGCAAGGGACTCAATACACTGCCTGGGTGAGCGCCGACTTTAATCGGAAACTCTTCAGACTCACCAGCTAACTTTAGTGGTTGTCCCATTATACATGTCTTGTACCATCTTAACATATGCCTCAGGGACCTTAACTGCTCTTAGGGCCACCCATATCAGATCACGAGGAACTCTGTCGAAGGCTTTTTCCAAATCGATGAACACAAAGTGCAAATCCGTCCGTGCATCACGATGCTTTTCCATCCTAACACGTATGCACTGAATAGCATCGACTGTGGACCGACCCTCCACAAAGCCGCATTGATTGTCACCCAGCCGTACAATCTATTTCAGTCGATTGCAGACAACTCGCTCGTAGGTCTTCAATGTGTGAGATGTTAATTTGATTGCCCTATAGTTGTTGAGCTTGCGTGAGTCACCCTTGTTCTTTTAAAACAGGAGAAGGAAGCTTTTTCTGAAAGCGTCAGGCACCGGCTGCCCTCTTATAATTTTGTTGAAAAGAACAGTGAGCCATCTAAGCCCGACATGATCCATCTTAAACCAAAATTCCAAGGGTATTTTGTCCGGTCCAACTGCCTTTCTGCGTTTCATCTGCATCATTGCTTTCATCACCCCCTCCATCGAAAAATCAGCGATATCAGTGCTGTTTGGCTCCACAGCTTAAAAAGCTTCTCGCGGAAATTTTTCGTTGAAAAGTTCGTCAAAGTACTCACGCATTCTGCTACAGATTGCCGTGTCTGCAACCAGCAGCACTCCTTGTCGGTCTTCAACGTACCTTGGCGCCTGAATCTCTTGAGCGTTTCTTCTCCTTTGGGCTGCGACCTTATAAATCCTGGCATTGTCTTTAGGTTTCACTTACAATGCCGATCTCTTATCCGCAGTCAGATCTTCTAGTTCCTGATAGAACTTCTCGGCTGCAATCGCCTTTGCTTGAGCCACCTTTTGCTTTACTTCCCTCTGGCATTTATCACATTTCTCCCGAAGTTGGACCTTCTCGGCTTCACTGCTTGTCTTGCATGTTGTCCAAGCCTTGAATGCGTTCGATTTGGCCTACACTGCTTCTTTAGTTTCGTTATTCCACCACCACATCTCGTTGTTCGTGTGGAGCGGGCCTTTCGGAACTCCCAGTATCTTTTCAGCCTCACCTACTAACATTTCATCCAAAGCATTCCACATTTGTGTTGGATTTTGCACGTCGCAGTTGGTGTTGTATTGAAGCCACTCCTTCATTTTAAAAATGAGTGGAGTTAGAACAGATTCGAAGCATTCGTTGTTGAGATTATGCCACTTGATTTTCTCGACTGGCTTGGGGATTGATTGTGGTCTTGTTTCTCCTTTCAAAATAAATTCTGTCAGCAGCAACCGGTGCTGGGTGACCGCAGATTCACCCAGCATCACTTTGCAGTCTTTCACCCAACGTCTCATGAAATTTCGACACAGATGATAGTCTATCTGCGTTGCATGAGCTCCACTGCTGTATGTGATCAGGTCGCTTTGGTTCTTAATGAACCATGTGTTAAGGATGACCAGACCGTGTAATCTGCACATAGTCAGGATCGCCTCACCTTTATCATTTCTGGCTGTAGATTGGCTACCCTTGCCACCATGGCAATCCTCGTAATCATAATTCGATTCTCCCACATGGCCATTGAAATCCCCTCCGAAGAAAACCAGCTCGGTATCTGGTATAGTTTGAACCAGGGTGTCTCAATGTCCCTCCAAAATGTCTCTTTTTCGCTTTGCTGCAAACCCACTTGGGGGGCGTAGGCACTTATGACGTTCCACACCCTTCCGCAGATAACCAATTTGATACTCATCAAGCGGTCGCTTATCTTCGAGATACTCACGGTGCTGCCAACTAAAGCCGATTCCAGAATAACGCCAACTCCCTTTCTATCATTCATATCACATATCATATCATTTCATAATAGTACATTTTGTACTTTTTGGAATTCGTCAAAAAACGAGCTCGGTCGACTTGGTCATTTCGCCACTTGATCTCCTGCACGCACGTAATGTCTAATCTATCCTTCTCCGCTTCATGACGTCCTCTAGTTCTTCGCTCTTTCCCGTCATGGATCCGACATTCCAACTTGTAGCCCTCTATAGTTTAATTGAACTGCTTCATAGCGCTCGCCCCCCGGAAACCGTCGACCACCGGCACGAACAAAGTTCACCCTGGGATCATTCAACTGCGCATCAGAAGTAGTGCCCAGCGGGGTAGTGCTTCTAGCGTGTTCTACCATAAAGCCTTACAATAATAATAATCTCTATTCTTTGGCCTTACCTTACATGCATTATTTTACACCTATCTGAAGAAAGGTGGAGTTGGAAAAGCGAAAATATCTAATACTCGTATTTTAAGAACTGTATTATAACAACATACGTATACCAACACATTGTTATAAAAAATGATACAAAGTATCTACACTGCATGCAGATACATCGGAACATGGATATGTCTTTGGCTACCGACTGCGTGGAACCTGTTGTGTTGAAGATATCGACGTAAGTTTTATAAAGATGCCAGTATAGTTATACTGGATGAATTCATTCGACAAAACACGTCCCACGCTTTCGGTAGGCGTAAGATGTACCGATGTATCTGCATGCAGTGTAGATACTTTGTATCATTTTCAAGACATACCGTCCCGCATAGTGTACAGGAGAATACAAATTAACCCAACCGTTGCCCCGTGTGTGGATCAAGCGATCATACACTCTACATATTTATATGCGCCTGTGCTTCGTTAGTACGTCAATCCGCGATCGATCGCGTCAAGCCGCGGTCTAGCTAAACACACTTACTATTAGATACTTACATAGATAGTACTCGTCTAAGTCTAAAGACGGTAAGCGCGACAACACAATTTTATTGCATTAACGTTTACGTTATCCGCGCTGCACAAACTGCATCATCTGCACTATTCTCCTCACTAAATCAGAATTGTGCACTGTTAGTTGATATATCATCGATTCTGATAGTTCGCGGTATGCGCGATACAAGTACGGTCGTAAGTTCCTTACATCCACGGGAAAAACACGTTGGTGACCTTGGTGACACTGATTTCAGTCGGCTGGATGGGATTGGCCATCACAAGAAAGGGGTGGATCCGCCGCGGAAGTGTAGTCCAAGGTCCGTGGAGCAAGCATCTCTTTCGCACTGTCGCCGATGACGAAGCAACGCCCATCCATTGAACTTCTTCGACTCAACCGTCTCTCCATTGCCTGCATACGAGTGTGTGTGTATGTGTGTGTGTGTGAAGTTGAAGCTATTTCCCGAGCTACCCCAACGATTTTCTTACTGAGTCAGGTTAGTGACTAATTGATGAAAACAAAAAGATTGCTGTGAAGGAGGAGCCATAGCGCTGTGCACGAGTGAGGGAGACAGGTTGTCTGGATGTGGCTGGTGTTGTGAGCAGATTTGAATCACGAGGGGATGGCAGTTGAATGACGTTGACTTGTTTTATGGGTGCCTGGCTGTTTAGTCAGTTCATGATGCGAAGTTTTTCGATTTTCGTGAGTTCCCTTTGATGACTGACTCGGATTGACTGAGGATCGGCCACTACATTCATAGAACTCGGAAAAATTTTCAATGGGCTTGTTTCCTCTTCTGACCCCCGAGTAGAAAAACAGACATTTCGTGTGACGGACAGATTTTTAGGATGACCCCCAGCTATAAGACATATCCATGTCAAAAATGAAGAAAATATTTTCATTGTCGGCCTTCATTTGGATGTTCATCCCGAAAACTTTATGACACCCGTAGTGCATGTGAACAAATTTTTACTCTTCAATTTTTGTAGGTGAACGAACAATACGGGTATGTGCATCATTGAAAATATATCGTACTTGAGCTATCTGGTAAACTGCTTTTTCTTGAGAGGCAGACCTTGAACTTGCATTATCTTGAAGGCAACATTGTATTAGATCGCCTTTGGCCAGTGTTTGAGAGTTGCGTACGTGATCAAAGGCATTCGGCCTAAATGTTATGAGGAACAATTTCACTTTCAACCTATTTTCGTAATAGAATAATGCCATACATGGGTCGGAGGAATTTATACAAATAAGTATTTCCTATGGGTATCCCCCATAAGGGTCAATTAATATTGTCCTCTGAAGGGTAAGGTATATATACATATAGTACGCCACGAGTCTTTGAAATCTATTTTAGCCAATGCGGGATCAAATACGTAGCCATGACAAGTTAAGTCCGATGGGGATTTAACGTGTAGACCTGCCTCGGGCGCCACCTAAACGGCCTTCTGTAGTCACGGATTCATTATGCAAATCACAAAGATAACAGTTTATATCCATCTATAAAAACGGAACATCATACCGCTGGATGCGAGTCCTCTGTTGTTCTTTGGGTCCCGGGTCCCGGCTCCCGATTGTAAGCGCAACTTCACACCGAGTAACCACTCTACCCGCGACACGGGGGCCAACCTATACCAACCGTAGCTTGACGGTTGACTACCAAAGTATCTATGGCTCCAATGCTATCTGATATGGAAGCCCCGGTCCTACTAGTTGACTTCCATGCAGAGTCAGGACTGTGGATTAAGTTTCCGGATCCCAGTGAAGCTACTCTCCGAAGACTTCACCGGTATCCACTATACTTTTTTCACTTAGACATCAACTCAATGCGTACGACAAGACGACACAGGGGGAGTACTTTACTAAGCATTGGAAGAAAACTTATACAGGGTGGGCCATCTAGTGGTTTCTTTTTAAATCCCGCTCCCGTTTCCCGCTCGAAATCTTGACAGAAAGTCAGTATCATACCTCCGCATAAGAAAATGAGTCGCTTTACACTTGAACAACGTTGGGAAATATTGGAAACTTATTTCCAAAGTGAGTGCTGTGTAGCCTAAACAGTGTGTTTTGGAAAGGAGGTTTGGCTGTAGCCGAGAATGTGAGACTCACTCCACGAACATCAACTCGCCATCGATCTCAACAGCTCAACATATCACGCACTAGCCCGAGGAGAATTCTGCACAAGGATCTTGGATTATTCGCTTACAAGGTCCAATTGACTCAGCAATTGAAGGCGCACGACCATCCGCTTCATTATCGCTTCGCAGTTTGAGCCTTAGAGCAGCTTGAATTGGACAACGATTTTGGGCGAAAAATCATCTTTTCTGACGAGGCGTTTTTTCATCTCGGAGGCTACGTTAACCAACAAACCGAAACCATCGACATGGTCTTGGAAAATTGGAATGACAGAATGCGCTACTGCGAAGCCAGCCGAGGCAGCCACTTGAACGAAGTTGTATTTCATCATTAATGGGAATGTTTGCTCTTACTAATGAAGCCATAATACATGGAAAAAATTTAATTTTGTTCATTTTATTGCATTTTTAAAAAGAAACTTGTATTTGGCCCACCCTCACCTACGATAACTCTTGATTTTCTCAGGCCCTTTAAAAAGGATAGCGACACGTGCCACCTTCTATTCATCAGGGAACGCGCATTCTGAAGCATGCTGCGAAAATTTCAAAAAGATTATCAGGAATGGCTCGTGTCCTGTCTACTTTCTACTCTATAAGGTATACTTGAATCGATTTTATAGTGAGTAGGAGGCAGGATTTGTCTATTTTCCAACCCATAATCACGAACAGTATGCTCAGTAGCAGCAGGGAAAAAAATATTTAACAAAGATGCAACACTATCCTTCCATGTCAGAGTCCAGTTGCTATCAAAAATGATGCTCGACACATCACAGTTCTACCGAAATAATAATTAAATAGGCTAGTACAGTTAAGCCAATTTGGGGGCTTTTTAATAAAAACTATGGAAAGATCTGGATTTAATTTGAATCCCTTCTATAGATACTGAATATATGGAAACGGAGTTTGCACTCAGCGAAGCCCAGTATCTATAGAAGGGATTAACATTATTTTCAAAGCTTTCGTTAATCTTTAGTAATAAAATTTAATTTCACTGGCCTAAAAGTTATCTGCCACACTTCGTATCCAATATTCTAATTTGGAATGTGTTGACTTATGAGACAACAGAGCAACTTTTACTTGATAAAAAAAAATTGCGAAGCCGAAAAATTTACTGATTCATGGTCATGTCATGCTACCACCAAAGACTCATCATACTCATACCTTCCGAACCTAGTAATCATATTTAATGAGTATTTGGTACTTACTTGTTTACTTGGATACTCTTAGACATTAAGCACGAAGTTTATTGGTTTTATTGTATTCGTATATACACGTAAATTCATTTCGAATGATGCCAATGATTTCCGATTCGGATGAATAGATGCAACGCGTCATACACACAATACACACCTGAGTGTTTTGGCCGTCTTGATACCAAGAAAGTCCCTTTAATAATGCTTAATATTAAAATAATAACGACTTCTTAACGAGTACTGTATCTAGTCATTAATAATAGTTAACATGAAGTCGATACTCATAAATATATTTGCGTTAGTTGTAATTTTTTATGTGATGCGTACGTCATAATTCGATTGAAAATTGTTTGTTATACCTTTCACGAAATAATACCCTACTTTGTCATGAAGTTTGGAACGCACAGAAGGAAATATTTCCGACTATCCGGGGTGCCCGGAAATTGGCATATAAACGCACTGCCACGCGATTCCTCATGCAATTTCCAGCAAAAATATTCCGTAACATTTTTTCGAATTCCTAACCCTTTAGCTGCTATAGGCATTTACTTTTTTTTTTCTTTTCAAATTGCCTCTCTCTCTCTCTTTCTTAATTGACCTAACCCCTTGTGGGGCATAGCGCGTCAACTGTTCCATGTGGCCCAGTTGACGTTTCGTCGGTATAAACTGGTTTCGGAGAATTCAGCTGCCAGCATGCAGCTCCTGCACATCCATGGCCACGAACGTCGTCGTGGACGGGATTCGAACCCGAAACGCCGGTAGTCAAACTTAAGACTGATGCCCCAATACACTGCGCTACCGGTCGCCCCTAATAACATTAACAAAAACACAGTATCTGGAAACCTACGACAGCTTGAACTCTTTAGCTTCAAGCAACTCCGCTGCGTGTTGCGGAACAGACTGCTTTCGAGGCAGTCTATCTCGCAAGACGCAGCGGTATCCCGCAGCCTGGAAAACATGGCTGAAAGGAGTCTACTTCGCAAGACGCAGCGCAGTTCCGCAGCTTGGAAAACGAGAAAGTCAATCGGAGCCAACATGTTGCTCTAAAATACAAATTGTATTTCGTGAAAATCAGACGAGCGGTTTAATTGTTAATTTGCAAATCAAAAATTTGGACATAATCCAAATTTTTGATTTACTCCGAAAAAAAAAATATTTTTTTTTCCAGCAAAGTTTTTTTTTTTTTTGCATACGTAATGTACTTGCTCTGTTTAAAAAATGAATTCTGTATTTTATTATGATCACATTAGGCGTATTTTTTGTACTGCGGTGTAGGTTAATTGGAGGTTATCCGGGTTGTGTAAGTTAACCCTTCGTATACATATGAGCATTCGTGCGCGCACGAACGCTGTGCGCGCACAAATACTCATATGTGTACGGTAGGAGCATGCGTGCGCGTACAATTTTATCCGCACGAACACGATCCATTGCTAGTGGATCGCCGTGCGCGCACAGCGTTCGTGCGCGCACGATTGCTCATATATAGACGAGGCTTTACACAAACAACATACCCTTGTGTGCACCGCAGTACAAAGAAACGCGCCTATTTTGTTAACCACATTTCATTCTATTTTTAACTGATTTTTGAAAAAAAAAAAAAATCCGTAACGAGTTTCGACCACAGAGTTGGTTTTTTTTACGGTTCATAACCCCAGGAATCGATTGGCATCAATAGATTTTTTAAGTGTCATTTACATATACATATATGTATGTATATCTCCGCAAAATGTTGTGGACACGATAACAGTCAAACGCAAGTCGTAAGCGAAGTGAAGCCTTTTCAGTTGATATATGTCAGTGGGGAGCAGGCTGCTATTGAAATCCAGCAGTATCAATAAAGCGGTTAAAAAGTTACAGCTACAGGGTGGCGCAAAAGAAACGAAGGGGTTTGAATAGTCTATATTTCCTTTATTTTTGAATCAATCGAATTTCTTTTTTTGACATGGATATGTCTTATAGCTGGGGGTCATCCTAAAAATCTGTCCGTCACACGAAATGTCTGTTTTTCTACTCGGGGGTCAGAAGAGGAAACAAGCCCATTGAAAATTTTTCTTTTCTGGTTGTGCATGTCGTTTGAGTGAAGTGGTCATTGTGCATGGCTGTTGCTTGCAGATCCGCGCGGGCGGCGCGCTTGCGGGGATCCTGTGTGTACATGTTGGGATGTTGATTTGATAGCGATAAAGGTTGACGTTGTGGACAGCAAGAAATAACGTAGTGTACGGGTGAACAGGCGCTCTCTGTGCTCTCTGTCCCACGCTCTCAGTCAACGCGACGCCATAATCAAAACTCCTGCATACACACCATACCATACATTCAAAATCCTCAAAAATATAGAGTACGCTCCGTACTATACTACCTAACTTGACTAGGCCCCTAGAACACGTCGCAAGAAGTCGTCTGCTCTCCTCGCTCGACATGCTCACACGCAATTTATGGTCTCTGAATGTATGCGAAATTTCGCTCGGGGCAGCGGACCTCCTCCTTTCATTCATTCATATCATTCTCATTCTCACCATTTCATTAAACAAATTGTGCACTCCCGACATGCACATGCATAGACCCAATCTGAGGTCACAATGAATGAAATTCCATTTTTACTCATTATTTAGGTCAAGGACGTCCAAGGACTTTCAATGACCTTCAATTTCCGCCAATTCCCATTCATCATTTAATAAAATAGCCCGTGTTGTACTATCTGAATCACTAGGGTCCCAGAAAAGGTAGCAAGTAGTCAGTTCGACTAACATTTGGACATGCGCAGACGCAATTTGAGAGAGTGTACATAGTTCCTGCCCCTCCAAGATGAGCGAGAGCGGATGAAGTTCATTCGAGCCAAATCGGGTGATCCAGCGACTGCGTTTGTGCATTTGCAATGGCGGCGATTTGAGGTCTGATTGGTCCACAATGTGGGCCCCCACTACACGTGCAATAAACATATCATAAAACAAAATGGCGGATTCGTACTGCGCGAGTTAAAATCTCCCAAGCCCCGAAATAAAGAAATATTCGTCGCAGGATGTTATATGTTATGATGTACATTCAGAGGTCTGCAGAAGATCAAATGCCCCCCTTCCGTAAAAATTCCAAAATGTTTAAAATGGCTGGAATCCAAACAAATAAAATAGCGCGCGTTGTACTACATATCTGAATCAATAGGGTCCCAGAAAAAAAAGCAAGTAGTCAGTTCGACTAACATTTGGACATGCGCAGACGCAATTTGAGAGTGTGTACATAACATAGTTCCCGCGCCCCGAAGATAGAGAGCGAAAGCCATCGCGGATGAAGTTCATTCTATCCAAATGGTTGTGCATTTGCAATGGCGGCGATTTGAGGTCTGACTGGCCCACAATGTGGGCCCCCACCACATGTGCAATAAACATATCATAAAACAAAATGGCGGATTCGTACTGCGCGAGTTAAAATCTCCCAAGCCCCGAAATAGAGAAATATTCGTCGGAGGATGTTATAGTTCCGGGCAGCTCATCGTGACATGATGTACATTCAGAGGTCTACAGAAGATCAAATGCCCCCCCTTCTGCAAAAATTACAAAATTTTTCTTGTGCATTCTCTTTGTGCGTGTGTTGGAATGTTTTGTTTACTTTTGTTAGTTTCCCTTTCTGTTTGTCGGACACAATCGCATAGAGTCGCACGCGTTACTTGAGAAACGGATTGTGTGTGCCGGACCCGGACTATTGATTAATAGGGCGGGATGAGGCGGATAGTGTGGGAGCGATTTTGCAATAGATACACAAACACAATACACGTCCGATTGGGAAAAGATGGTGGGAAGCGTGATTGCGATTAACAGAAACGTACTCAGAGAAATGTCGATAGGCTGCAGTCTGCAAACTGTACCGAACGGGTAGATGGAACAGGGTGTACGAGAAGAGGTGAATATTGCACACACGCGATACAAACGAAAACGAAACGATCCCGCGAGAGAAAGGAGCCCGAGCGGACAGGACAAAGCAAAGCAGAATTTATGACGAGTATCTACACTGCCACCAGATACATCGGTATATGGATATGTCTTATGCCTACCGAAAGCGTGGGACGTGTTGTTCGAATGATTTCATCCAGTATAACTATACTGGGATCTTTATAAAACTTACGTCGATATCTTCAACACAACAGGTTCCACGCAGTCGGTAGTCATAGACATATCCATGTTCCGATGTATCTGCATGCAGTGTAGATACTTTGTATCTTTTTTCTTAGTACTCTTCATAAATGGGGAATTTTGTTAATTTAAACGTGAAAAAAAACGCATAAGTGGTGCCCATTCTCAACTTTACACTGTCGCGCTCTTTCTAAAACATTTCCCATGAATTTTTTCAAGATTTCAGGAGGTATCGCTAAAATTTCTTCTCGAATATTATTTTTTAGTTGGAGTATGGTCTGGAGTATGTGTATGGCATATGCATAAGGCACAGACCATTCCCCAACTAAACAATAATATTCGAGAAGAGATTCGAGCGAGACCTCCTGAAATCTTGAAAAAAAGCATGAAAACGTCGCAATTTGCAAAGCTGAGAATAGGTACCACTTACGCGATTTTTTTTTCACGTTTAAATTAACAAAATTTCCCATTTATGAAGTATACTAAGAAAAAAAAGAAATTCGATTGATTCAAAAATAACGGAATTAGTATAGACTATTCAAACTCCTTCATTTCTTTTGCGCCACCCTGTATATATGACGACAAAAGTATCTAAGCCTAATAACTCCTTAACGGAAAATGCTAGCTGGACCAAGCAAGTCCTGTAGGTGACGCCAATAAGGGCTGGTATATTATTGAATTTTAGCAAACATCCATCAAGCGGTTAACAAGTTACAGCTATATGACGGCATAATTTTATAAACAAAATAACTACATAATGGAAGAAGGTAGCTCTGCGAAACTTGTCCATTTGGTGGATGTTAAGAAGGACTGGAATTCCATCTAATTTCAGAGAAATTCATTAAATGGTTCAAAAGTTACAGATATACAACGGCGAAATTTTCTAGGCAAAATAGCTCTATAACGCAAAAACCTAGCTAAGTGAAACTTTGCTAATCCGTGGGCGATCGTCAGGACTGGGCTCTTATTTAATTTCAGCAACATCAATGAGTCAGTTTCAGAGTTACAGCTACATATCAGCAACATTTTGAGAACACAATTAATTTATAACGGAAAAGCTGGTTGGGCAAAACTTGTCGAATTGGTGAAAGTTAGTGAGGAATAGCTTCCGGTAGAGTTTCAGGAAAATCCGCGGTACAGTCGAAACGTTACGAAAAGCATTTAGTTGATGAAGCTTAAAATGAAATCGGAGATAAATTCATATAATGAAATCAATCGAACAGTTAAAAAGTTTCATCATCTGAAAATATCACACGCATATCGAAATAGATAATTCTGTAGCTGCATCTGGTACTAACAAGGGCAGTTAAATTATCTTAATTTTACATAAACTCATTCAATTGTTTCTTCTTAGATTGCTCACGAAACAATATTTTTCAAAAGTTCATTTTTTTTATAGATGCGGAACGTTGCGAAGTATGCTACGTGTTCGTCGACTTTTCGGGAGAGCAATGAAAATTGTAAGTTTTTGTTTGCAAGCACCAGCAGGTATGGAATTTTCATAATTTGAGAAAAAGTTCATACGTTGTGTGTGAAAAATTGACCGTTTGTCCGTCTACATGTACATATTTCGGCCTGGGCGCGTCAACATCTCTTGCATAGCTATGCCTTGTTAACGTTTCGATGGCATATTTTTCAGATGGTGCAGTTGAGAGCATGCACCTCCTATCCGAGCCGTCTTTTGCTGATAAGCTCGGAACGCTGTGGGAGTTCTAGTAAAACCCACAGGTAGTTATTATTGACACACCGACGATTGAGCCTATATTTCTCTAAATGTAGAATCGTAGAGTGGCGTCCTGGAACTCACGGCTACCGAGCGCCTTAACAATAGATTACATAGCGGTAGAGGTATTGTAATCTCAGCACTGAAGAAGGATACAAGTGGTATCCGAAACACGTGTTTGCAATAGAAATAAAATTTATCTGCAGTATAAAGGAAGCTTAACTCTTTTATTTTATTCTTGTCGAACTGTAGAAAACAACCGGAACTTAACTAAATATTATTGTAACTATTGAGCCTACGGAATTCGAAATCTACAAACTTTTATCATGGTACGACTACTCTTCTCGATTTTTGGCAAGACGCATCATCAAGGCCGATTTGTTTTCGTATCTCTGTTTTTTTTTAAGAGTTGTGATTGTACGAAGCTGAATTCGGTATTGAAATTTTGCAAATTTAATCTGCTTTAAAGAAAGTAGAGGTAACTTTTCTGTACTGAACACTTGTCGACTCGATTTTTCCGATTTTTTTATTTTATTTGAAATACAGGGTAACGAACTAACGTCAACTAATTTTTCATGACTTTCCTCGTAGGATGAATACTTTTTCCAATATCTGTCAATGTTGATGACCAAAATGAAAAAAAGAACCACTTTTGGGAAAAAAAATCATTTTTGGAGGAACTGTTTCTCAACTCACTCTCAAGAGTCGGCTTTAATAATATGTAATAATTTTGCACAGCAAGTTAACTTGCAATAAACGGTAGTACAAAAACGCCCTGTTGGTTAAATGCATGCATGAATAGCAGCATGTTTGACGATAATTTTTAAACAATCTCAATGCATAATTTTCGCTGGATGTTGAACATAGATCCTCAAGTGTTTAAGACGAGCACTATACTTACCCTGAAGGTACAATCAGAGTTCGTCTGGAAAAAAAAAAAAATATATATATGAAAATACCGACCGCTAGACCACATCGAAATACTAGACATTACATATAAATAAAATAAATAAATAACTGGCGCAACAGCCCAATTTGAACCATGGCCTCGAGATGAGTTAGCATCATCTCATTTTCTAGATCGTGACGGTCTTGTGCAGAGGTGTTTGATAAGCAACACGCTCAACCGAGTTATTTACCCTATAAATGGGTACTCATTTAACAGCTGAGTGGGCTCATAGTACGACACGTGAATCCCCTTTTTTTATCGAAAACTACCGCATTCAGTAGGAATCGAGCCGGGGCCCAGTGTGTAGAAGACGAACGTGCTAACTATTGCGCCATCCGGACTACTGACATTACATATAACATATGTACTTAAATTTAATACAGAAGCAATAGGTGTTTTTTTGCAATCCAGATTAAGTGCAGAACAACAATATGGGGCGACCGGTAGCGCAGTGTGTTGAGGCATCAGTCTCATGTTTGACTACCGGCGTTTCGGGTTCGAAACCCGTCCACGACGTGGCCATGGATGTGCAGGAGGTGCATGCTGGCAGCTGCATTCTCCGAAACCAGTTTATGCCGAGAAACGTCAACTGAGCCACATGGAACGGTTGACGCGCTATGCCCCACAAGGGGTTAGGGCAATTGAGAGAGATACTAAGAACCAGCTCAATCCATCCAGAACAATTTTGATAGTGCAACGCGTGTAACTTTTGTTGTGCTCTGATCTGGACTTGAAAAAAAAACACAGTTAATGGCTGCGTTTCCGTTTTGGACCGTGTCGACCCTGTTTCATAGATATAGTACTTTGCGAAAACGCTACGATTTAAGACACCGATTCCAGAATCTTTGAGAAGGGGAAAGTATCACGATTTTTTTAAGATCAAATTTACCCTTTCATGATTCCTACGGGTTTTGACAGATCGCTCTTGACAAGTTCTGTAACTCCATGCGTAAACAACTCTTTTTTGCTTGTTTTGCATGGAAGGTGGAAAAGTGCGTCTATTGACTGAAAAGTCTGCTGATTGTGCTGTCGAACGAGGAAAACGTCTGGTCGAGTCGGGATTGAGCAATTACATACTAGGGAGCTCCGTTTCGTTTCTAAAAGCCAACGAAGTTGACGTAGCCGAACGAAGGGATGCAAAGTAAGTAACCCAAATTGGAACATTCCTGTTTCGTGAATATTAGAAGAATTCTCTCTATTGTATTTAGGGAGAATTTTTAGAATTCCTTAATTGCGGGATTTCCGCTTTAGGTAGTTCTTTTCCACTTTAGGTGGTAAGAACTTAGAACCCATGCGGGGGGATTTGCAAGTCCTAAAGCGGAAATTTCTTGAGTTTTGTGAAAATTCTCTCTAGACGAATAGAGAGAATTCTCCTAATTTTTGCGAAACAGGAATGTTCCCCCAAATTTGGTCGAACAGCGAGCTAACGATTTCTACCTCTAGATACCATGCTATTTCTGTGAACACCTCCAAGCCGCATCTTTCTCGCGAAAGGAAACCCAACAGGCCTTCCCCATTGGTGCCCACAAGGCCATTTTGAAGTAATTTAGACGCCGCGCCACAAGCGACCTCCACCAATGGCAATCGCGTGCACAATGAAAAGATGCGAACATTGCCAATGTGATTCGATGACGCGTTGACCGGGAATACATCTGGAGCAGATAAAATAGTTTCCATCATCAGGGAGCCCAATGTCACGTCTTAAACAAGGGTCGGCTATCAGATCCTTTCGAAGTGCATAGCAGAGTGAGACACGGCTGCATTTTGTCACCCATACTGTTTTTAATTGCCATTAATGATGTAGTACATACTAAGCGGCGCGCTTCAAGAACACCACAACAAAGGTATAAGATGGAAGTTGTTCAAATACCTTCAACACCTAGACTATGCTTACGATATTTGTCTTCTATCAAATAAATTAGATCTAGTAGCTCAAATGTCTGATGCTATGCATTGCGAAAGCTGTAATGCGGGGCTGAAATTTAAAACTGTACTTGACCCAGGAAGGCAAAGCGGAATTTGTGTTTCGGGGCAGGCAGTCGAAAAAGGTCACAACTTTTGCTACCTCGGAAGCGTAGTTACAGCAGATGGTGGAGCGGATGTACAGTCTCGTATCAGCAAGGCTCGAGGAGATTTTTCAGTTTGACTCCTTTCTGGCAAAACAACAACATTTCCAGAAGCACCAAACTCCGGATCTTCGAAACCAACGTAAAATCGGTGCTTCTATATGGCTGTTGAACTTGGAAGGTAACAACTAGATTGCAAAGTTTTGTGAACCAGTGTCTACGGCGCATCCTACACATACGGTGGCCGGAAGTCATTTCTAAAGACGATCTCCTTACTATTACTGGTCAATGCAGGATAGACACTTCAATTAAAAGGCGAAAGTGGCAATGGGGAGGTCACACTTTTTGAAAAGGGCCGAACAACATTGCTCAACAGGCCCTCGATTGGAACCCGCAGGGAACCACCGCAAGTCGTCGTGTTGGACGACCTAGTAACACCTAGAGAAGATCAGTTAAAAGGGAGGGTGCCTCAATAGATGGCGATGAACAGGACGAGGGGGAAAGTAGACGTGGTTAATACCCTATGCCCAGCAAGGGGTTAACAGGAACCGAAGAGAATGGCAAATCCATCGCAAAGACAATGTGCCTAGTCGCTAAAGACGATTTTTTTTTTGGAAAGTTGTCATCCAATGATGTGAGTTCATGCGTATTTGCCACACTTGAAGTAATCTGTGGATTTGAGTTCCTGAGTCAGCTGAACTTTGTAGGCGTGCAAATTCAAGTCTTTTGTCAAAATTCACTGCAAAGAGCTCCGAGAGAAGTTAAGTTCCTGAGCGCGATGACGAATAGAGGTCGACGGAGTATCTGCCACACTTTCGCGTACAGCTGAAACGTTTTCCGTGGAACGAGCTGTACGAAGATGCACTGGTTCTATCACATCCGCCGAAATTCGAGATTGGACGATTATAAATAAATAACTGGCGCAACAGTCCAATTTGAACCATGGCCTCGAGATGAGTTAGCATCATCTCATTTTCTAGATCGTGACGGTTTTTGTGCAGAGGTATGTGATCAGCAACACGCTCAACCGAGTTATTTCCCCCGTAATGGGTAGTCATTTAACAGCTGAGTTGGCTCATAGTCCGACACGTAAATCCGCGGAATCGAACCGGGGCCCAGTGCGTTGAAGGCGAACGTGCTAACCATTGCGCCATCCGGACTACAACGATTATGCGGACCGAAAAAATCGCGTAACGCACAATGAGCACTTCGATAACTTTTACGCGTAGTTCGACTGTATACCAGTACATGGTCCAAAATGATGTGATGTACTCAAGATAAGAAATGTCAAAACAGAACACAAAATAGTTTTTTGACAATCTTAATGGGGAAATCCCTATTGGGGCAACATTTACATGCAGATCTTGTGGTTTTCCAACGCGTAAACACGCAACATAAAACTCACCATGTGGGAAGCATGGACTTTCTAAGTATAATCCACACACTTGAAGCGATTGCCCTTGTGGCTTTGTTGGTTGTCATTGCAAAGGCAAGTCGAACCTGAAATTGTAAACGCTTAAATTTAAATGGTTTGAATCATTGGTATGCGTCGTAGTAGCACGTCTTCACCTTTAAATTTGCCACTCAAAATTTTTCATCTAGAGTTCGCTAATTTCGTCGTCTTGAATATTTTTCACGGTCACCCAACCCGGACAGATGGACTTTGGGAGCGTGGTAGTACGGCCTCAAGGATTATTTTTAGGGTTTTGTATTAAAAACAAAACCCTTGTGAAATCGGTCGAATGTCTGTCTGTCCGTCTGTCCATGGAATATCTCACGAACGGCTGAAGCTACATACATGAAATTTTGTAGGAATGTGTAGAATTACTATAATTCACCGGAGAAAGCGAATCGTCGTAATAGGTCAACTTTAAGGGGAGGTCCCCATAGAGGGGAAATGAAGGTCGAAATTTTTTTTTTTGTTTGGTACAGGCAAGTGGGGTATCATAAGAAAGGTACCGTCGAGTACATTTCATTTTTGTTTTTTTTTTTTCAAATTTGAAGAAACGGGAAAAGAGGGAGAGGGGAAAATATGTCATCCGAGTTTGTCCCCCCCCCCTTGCATTTCGAGACCGTTATACTTAGAAATATGAAAATTTACAGAAAAGCTAGCGTAACCTAGATTTCTAGAATTTTGAAATTTCATCAGAAAAGGTTAATAATAGTACATTTCTATAGTTGAAGTTAGCATACCCCTGCACCCCTTACGCGCACCCGAGGTCAAACATATTGATGGCCAATGATAACCAACATCATAGGCAATAATACCTCCTAGTTTCATTACAAACACATAATATTTAATAATAGTACATTCATTTAAATTTTGAGATTTTGATGCCATTCATACAAAAAATGCACATAACCGGCTACATACGAGTACTAGTACTGCATACTTGAATATTGTTTTTCGTAAAGTGAATTGGAGTTAACCTTTTCTGAAAGGGTGGAGATTGGTGGTATAGGAGTGGTAGGGGAGAGAAGTTTAAGGGGGGAGGTGGGTGGGTTGCTGCTTTAAGGGGAGGTTCCCATAGAGGGGAAATTAAGGTCAACATTTTTTTCTGATATGGGCAAGTGGGGTATCATGAGAAAGGTACTACAGAGTACATTCCATTTTTGGCAACTTCATCAAATTCGAAGAAAGGGGAAAAGAGGCAGAGGGGAAAATATGAGATCATATTGTAATTTGTCCCACCCCCCTTACCATTTCGAGACCGTTACACTTAGAAATATGAAAACATACAGGAAGATGGCTTTCAACTAGCACAGAAAACAAAAAAATTATGGAATTTTAATATCTTCTCAAAATAGGTCAATAATAGTATATTTATGTGCTATAGTTACAGTTAGCACACCCCTGCATTTCTCAAACTCATTCGAGGTCGAAAATATTGATGGCCGACGATAATCAACACCATGCGCAATAATATCTCCAAATTTCGTAATAATCACGTAAAATTTAATAGTAGTACATTCATTTAGATTTGGTCATTTTAATATCATCCATACAAAAAAGCACACAACAGGTCTCTTGTACTCCATACTAGTACTATGAGTACATCATACTTGCATATTGTTTTCCGTAGAGCGAATTGGAGTTAACCATTTTCAAAACGGCAATGATTGGTAGGAGAGGAGGGAGGAGGGGAAGGGGGGGGGGATATGCTGGTCGCTGACTCTATTCTCTATAATTATTCAAACAATATATTCTCAATATTTTTTATGCAAACTTACAATTCGCAATATTGTCTTAACATGAATGGTTAAGCATCTCCTAGAGTAGGACAGTTCATCTCCTATTGGCATGGGACACTACAAAACCCTCGGATTGCGGGCGTAGCCCTCTATTTTCCGGTTTCATTTTCTTTCATTTTCGTAATGACAACATTTCTCACTTGGAGTCGAGGCAGAAATATACCCTTATGGAAAGCTACCCCTGAAAATTGTCAAGAGGTTATCAATGCGTGCTGCCCTTTCCAATTCCAAGAAGATTGATGCGGATCAAAAGAACTAGTGGTGGGTTTTACCTAACCATTTTGCTAACGATCATTTCAGATCTAGACAGTCAGAAAAACTGAATAGCAATCCACCTATCCCTTATAATCCTACTTAGTGCGTGTCCAGCAGTAGTTTTACTTCATTTTCGAATTAGATAACACGCTAATTTGCTATTTCTATTAAATTTGATTTGAGGAAATCTCAATATGAATTGAAATAAAAAATCGTAATTTCTTGTATTACATATTTGTAGCGTGGTCAAATGAAGGCTTTATTAACAAAATAAATAACAGTGCTAGGGGTTTGTCACTTTTGGTTTCTGTTAAGTGATGCATCTAGGGGTTTTCCAAAATCGTTTTGCTGCAGATAAAAGATTTAATACCTGTTGTTTTTTGCGCCAACAATTACTTTGAATTCAGTTCCATAACCATATGGACACTTCAGAAAGTATTTAACTTAATCCCCCTGTAAATATTTCGAGACAACGCATTAAAACTAAGAATGTATACGTAATATCTTATGGTTTATTATTATCCCAAATATGCAAAAAAAAAATCATATGGCCAATGATAAGAATACCTAGGCATGTGCTTCATTTCAATGAATGTATCAAGCCTTTAACGCAGTTGTTTATCGAAAAAAGTAGGACGGAAGCGTTTTAATTGTTGAGTGATTAATTTCCACAAGCAATGGAAATAAAAATGAAGAATCAAAAATCATTTCCTAGCTGACGTTACTTGTATTTGTAGGTTTTCCAAATTCGCCCCATGCTTATGATAAGATATCAGAGCGAAGGTTGCAGTTGTGATTTCATTGACTATGTCATCGTTTGAAATATGTTGTGATTTGATAAAGACGTGAACTATATCAAAATAAATATCGTCATCGTCATATGTAATGATTAATCGTAGTATGAGTGTTTTTGGCATTGATGATTGAAATTTTCAAATATGAAATCCTGGTCCGTACGTCAACAAACCTTGGTTTGTTCTCTAAGAACAATTATTTTTGCTGAAATTTTATTCGCATCATGAACGCGGATTTGGATTGCTATCCTTTTAGGGACATGAACTCAGCTTGAGTAGTCTTCGGAGCTTCGCTAATGAATCAGGGTCCATCGAACTCAACAAAGATGTTTTGGTAACGACTAACATCGGAACGTAATGGGTATCGAAGCACAAGCTAACCTAACCTTTCCTCGGTTAGGTTAGGTTGGGTTGTTGATAACAACAATATAACCACTTCATTGTATTATTCAACGCATGTAACCAGACCAGTAATCGCCACAAAATTGGCTTTTGTTTAATATGTTAATAGCCGTGTCAGAATGTCAGCAGAAGATAACAAGTTACGCACATTACTTTAACAACATAGCCTCCGATAGTTCTGGATGAGGAACTGGTGCCGCAGGAATCTGGTTTTTTTATTATAGTATTTCATGTTTTCAGAGTTAGATAACGCAAACAACATAATCCATATTTCCGCATTACTAATTATTTACTTTAGTAATTGCAATGACCCATTCGTTTTTTTGCGGTCCTTCGAAGGTTGCTGGGGAGCATATTGATTTTCATTTCCGTTCCAGTAGAATTACTCTCGTCATCACAGCATGCCTGTTGCAAGGGTAGGGTAGGAGGTGTGGATACAGCGCTACCCTCTATCATTGGTCACAGCGAAAGATCCTTGAGTTTCTAGCAGTACACAATGGCGAGTTTCCTGGATATCGGGGAAGCCTTTAGTAATGTCTATCAGGATGCAATTACGGCCGCACTCTTGGGGCCTGGCTTAGACCCTGGTCTGATTGGACTAATTCACCTGATGTTAACCACCCGGTAATTTCCTTCAATTTGGGAATATCCGCTGAACGAAGAAGGGTATGCAGGGTACTCCGCAAGGTGGTGTGCTTTCTCCCCTGCTTTGGAACATAGCGGTGGACAGGCTGCTGTTGAACAGATGGGTTATCATCTCAGGGAAATTTCCTGACACCCTTAGTGAGGTAACTCAGCATGCCTTCACTATCATGGCGAACTAGGCCAAAAACTGCAGTCTCGGCGTCAATTCAAACCAAACCAAGCTTGTTCAATTTACTAGGAAACATCAGCTGCCTCCTATTGAACCACCTGTACTGAAGGGGGTGAGACTATCCTTCATAGACAAGGCGAGTGCCCATGGGCTTGTACTTGGTAGAAAGCTAAACCAGAGGCTGAATATTCTAGAAAGTACCAACAAAGCAACCATAGCACACTACTGTTGGAAGAAAGTCATAGGCAAAACATGGTGTCTGCAGGCAAAAATGCTCTATGGGCTTTTTGTTTTTTGTACTGCGTCCCATATTGGGTTGTATGGGGTGGTTGTTTGGTAAAGTACCCTAAGCGCGGAGACAAGCCGCAATATCCTGGAAAAATTACAGAGAGTGGCGTGCATGGCTATAAGTGGGGTTCTACGCTCAACCCCATCAGCCGCTTTGGGGATGATGCTTAACCTTCTTCCTGTGGACTTTGAAAATGAACAAGTTGCTGCCAGCACGACGATTCGGACAGGTCAATGGACAGACTTCAGTCCTAAACAATATTGACATCGCGCCCCTCTACGGACTACTATATACAAAAATACTGGTTCGGTAAAAATTTACCCATGTATTATTCCGCCGGTAGTAGTAGCACAGAGCAGGTATACTAAGAGTAGGAACTCAGAACAGACTTATTTTTAAAGCAGGATGCAAATAATCCCACGCACACAAATAAGCCTCACCACTCTAGAAGCTTGTGGGCTTGGCTTGTGTCAAGTGCATGATGAAACGTCAGTGATGAAAAAACAATTTATTTGAAAAATTTTACAAATTTTAAAAACACCTTAATAGCACCTCCACCACTTTAGAAAAAATCATTTTACATCATAATTCATATGCCATAAATCATATTTCATACTAAATCATATAGGCCAGTCAAATTAAATATTATTAATAATAATTAGGGAAATATGTAGAAATAATTTTAATCCCTTTAATAGATACTGAGTACATAAAAACTGAGTTTGCACGGTCGTAGAACGTGAGCTTAACTTTTGGAGGGCAAAAATCCGTTGCAAAGATCTGTGAGCTTGAAAAGTGAAAAAGTGTGATTTTTCTCGGGAGCCTCGAAAATTGACTATCGATTTTGACTACGCTACTGAACCGAATTTCAACTTTGAGCAGTGCGTTGAACGCAGAATTCAACGGTCTTTAATTTACTCCTGCAAGGTTTTTCGACCCGAGGCATCGTTTAGGATTTATAACGATAATATTAAAAAAAGGGCTCAAATTTCTCGGATTTTCGCCCTCCAAAAGTTAAGCTCACCTTCTACAACCGTGCAAACTCAGTTTCCATATATTCAGTATCTATAAAAGGGATTAAAATTACTTTCAGATATTTCCCTCATTATTATTAAAAAGCCCCAAAATTGGCTTAATTTGACTGGCCTAATAGAAAACAAGCATGTTTTTTTTCTTTCCGGACATCCTAAAATGCGACCATAAAGATTCAGTTTCCGATTTTTCATCACA
This sequence comes from Chloromyia formosa, assembly GCA_964017055.1. Classification (NCBI taxonomy): domain Eukaryota; kingdom Metazoa; phylum Arthropoda; class Insecta; order Diptera; family Stratiomyidae; genus Chloromyia; species Chloromyia formosa. The sequence goes on from OZ024813.1 coordinate 104,135,266, forward strand.
GACTTTTCATTCATTCACTTGCTACAAGCCACACCCACAAAATGAACTCTTCGTGATCATCCCACAATTTCGCAAGGTTCCCCTTACCTGACGAGCGCACGGTCGCCATCTTTTCACACTTTATCAGCAATCATGTACATTTGCCAGAGAGGAAAAAACAGCATGCGATCTTATTGATAATGCATCCAATACGAAATGGGTTTGCCATCTGTTGCCATGCGACGTCCACTCCGATTGTAGAGGCCTCGCCAGGCACAATGGACGCGGATATAAGACCCCCATACACAATGCAATTCATCGTTAGACGACAACGCTATTCATCGTGGGATTAATCTAACAATGGATCGCCACAAAATATTTCGCGGCTAAAATTATAAGGAACTGTAGAAACAAAACGACAACGATAGGCGCATACACTCTGCGATCGAACTGACGATCACAATATCGTCAGATAGGTGTCGACTGATCGCAAGGTATATGGGGGGCTTTAGTTTTCACTTTTTGCACATCCATTGTTTACCGATTAGTGAACACAACACATACGCAAGTGAAATACTATGGGCAACCTTTGCTTAATTTATACTGAGTTCCAACTCTGTTATATTTTTCCTCTATGGTAGTAGTCCGGATGGCGCAAAGGTTAGCACGTTCGCCTTCTACGCACTGGAGAGAGAGAGACAGTAAGGCGCTGTGAGATCCCCGGAATCCGTCTTGGTGTCGTCAAAAAGTGTGGCAGACTGTCGAACATGCCTTACGCAAATGGGAAATTTCTTCAACATTACATTATGTTGGATACCAGGCCATAGTAATTTCACTGGCAACTGTAGAGCAAATAAGCTCGCTAGAAGGGGAACTACCGATGGCAACCTGCGGATATGCCATGCCCCTCCAAACCTGTAAGTATGGTGTAAAGATAATCTCTATCAACAAAGTAAACTCGAGATAGCTGAATAGAGATATGTACTATAAAGTGAAACTTATATGGCCTAGGCTGGATGTAAAACGATCCACTGAACTGCTTTTGAAATCTCACATAAGTCTTGTTGTGGAAGTCATTACTGGCCGCTAAATCATCGGTGAACACGCCAGAAGGCTCCGACTTCTGAGGAGGATGAGGAGGAGAACACTTTTCACCTGTTCTGTATTTGCTCGGCATTAGCACATCGAAGCAGATCTACTTTGGGGTCCTATTTTTATAGTCATCTGGGAGACTTAGCTAATGCTGATGTGGGTCAACTTCTTTGTCTAGCTTTTAACTCTGGTTGGTTTAATTATTAGATGATGACTGGAGGTATGCTTTACTAGGGTATTACAAGGGACCTGTACCTAGTCTAAGTGTGCTGTACTTTACTATACGGCAGCCCTCCTTACCATACCATATCAATTGCAATGAAAAGTTTGCAAATACGCTGATTTTACCACCTCAGTTACATTGACCAATCTCGACAAGTACCGGTTTTTAACTACCATTTTTTTACTTTCTTTTTAGTACCGGGTTTTTAAACGGTTTTTTGGGAACCGTTTTTTTTAACTATGTGCCGGGTTTTTCGAGTACATATGGTCTTTAATCCGTTTTTTTTACCCGTTTCTTTCTTTCTCGTTTTCTTTACTCATTTTTTTACCCGTTTTCTTTTACCCGATTTTTGAGTACCGGTTTTTTAAAAGCGGGTGAAAAACTGATTAAAAAAGAAGTAAAAAAACCCGAGGAAAAAAACGAGTAAAAAAATAGTATGTATTCGAAAAACCCGATTCATGGTTAAAATTAAAGAAACCGATACTCGCACCGGTACTGAAACGAGTACCGAAAATAGCGGGAGACCGCTGTACCGATCACGCTCCTTTCAGATGATGTCGCGTTTGCCTCCGAATACCCTCCTTCAAATAAAAGTTTCATAGTCATACACTAGAGGCTACCTAGCCCACTCTTGAAGAGCAATACCTACATTTTTCATTGTGATAAAAATTTGATTAATTCCAATTTCAGAAACCTCACAAATACAAAAGCAACTGACTAATATCAGGCCAGCTTTTTTACTTTAACGGAAATAATTTGCCAGCGAATAAAAAGTCATATCAGATTATTTGTTTCTACGGAAATGCCAAATTTATGAATTAAATTTTTAGGGATATTACTCAGCGCAAATTTGAGCCTAAATGAAATCTAATATACAAAGCGTGCATTAAACAGTTGCTTGACACAAACCAGATTGGACATTATTGGCGTTGGGAAAATGTTTGAAAAGGTAAAAATATCTATTGATTCTTATGGTTTTATAGTCAAAACAAAAGCCTGATCAAAATCGGTCAAATGTCCGTCCGTATGTTCATAAAAAATCCCCCGAACGGCCAAAGCTGCATGCATGAAATTTGGTGGCAATATTTAAAAATGCTATAATTCTCTGATTGGGGGGCAAAGACCTTTTCCATAGTCCTCCGCGTGGGCGCCCCCTGGTAACGGCAGTGTATCAATTCGCTGACGGCCAATGTCTTAGCGATAAGACAGTTTGGAAAAGGCAGATAGCTGTAGCCTGAATGGCTGACAAACACCTAAGCGTCTCAGGTCTAGTAGGATGGAATGACTTGCGTAGTTGGACCTGCTACATAGTTGTGTGGGCTCCAGCACGTTTATTAAACCATCTGAAGCAGCTATCTCCGAGGCCATCCCCTGAATGGGGTTAAGCGACGTGCTGACAACTCGTCCTTGTAAAAACCACTCCATGTCAAGAAACCTGGAACAAAAGCCTCGGATTGGACGGATCAACAACGACGACCACGCAAACGAATAAAGGATTATTCTTTCGGATCCTGGAATGTACGCTCCCTGAACAAACCGGGGGCCGAGAAGGCCCTCCTTCAACAGGTCGAAAAGTACAAACTGAGCATTACTGCAGTCCAGGAAACAAATTGGCTTGGCAGCGAGATTAATGACAAGAAATCGCACACAATTTTTACAAGTGGCAAACCATCGGGCCGCAAGGAGTTTGGAGTAGCATTTATAGTGGACAATCACCTCAAACCGCATATTACTGACTTCAAACCGATAAATGAACGGCTGTGTGCGATTCGCATCAAGACTCGATTCTTCAATCTCTGGCTCATCAATGTGCATGCCCCCACTGAAGTTAAAGAAGACGCAGTAAAAGACGAGTTCTACGCCCGCCTTGAAACTCTCTTCGACTCACTTCCAACAAACGACGTCAAATTGCTGCTGGGAGACTTTAACGCGAAAGTCGGGAATGAAAGTTGGCATCGGAGGACCACTGGAGGCCACAGCCTCCATGAAGAATGTAACGATAACGGCCAGCGACTTATCGACTTCGCCTGCAGCAGGAATCTAGTCGTAAGCTCTACGTGTTTCCCGCATCGACGCATTCACAAGCAGACCTGGAAGTCTCCAGACGCACATACCGTCAACCAAATTGACCACGTCCTCATTTGCAGGAGATGGGCGTCTGGTGTCATGGATGTCCGCTCCTATCGAGGAGCAAACTGCGACTTAGATCATCACTTGGTGAAGACGACCTACAGATGTAGAATTTCCTCAGTGCACCAGTCAGAGTCAAGAATCAGCCCTCCCAAAATCTTTGCGGTTGATAAGCTCTTGAGTGATGCTACAGCGGTGGCGTATACTACCGCCCTTGAGGAAGAACTATCACCTGTGCTACACAACATCAGCAACACAGGCGTCCATGGGTTCTGGGAAGAACTCAAGGGTACCATCAAGGATGTCGCAGAGAAGGTCGTGGGATATAAAGCCCGGCGAGCGCGAAATGACTGGTTCGACGAAGAATGCAAAAACTCACTTGACGCGAAAAACGAGGCCTACAGACAATGGATTCAACGAGGAACCAGAGCCAGAAGAGAAAAATATGACGAGCTGCGGCGAATATCGAATAGAATAATTAGACGTAAGAAACGTAAATACTTTGACGAGCAGTTGCTGAACATAAACGAAAACTTAGCTAATAGGAACACCAGACAAGCGTACAAACTAGTAAATACAATTAAGAACGGCTACCAACCCAGGACCAGCCTTTGTAAGGACAAGGATGGAAACATCATCAGCGACACCGATGGTATTAACAAACGATGGGCCTCTTATTTTGAAGAGCTGCTAAACCGACCATCTAACATCCCGACACAGGAAGCTCTCGATGATATTGTTGATCTAGGCCCACCCATTCAACCCCCGACAGTAGAGGAAGTTGATCTCGCGTTGCGGTCACTAAAACGAAATAAAGCGCCGGGCGCTGACGAGATCCCAGCTGAACTGCTAAGATTCGGTGGAACGAGTCTAGTTGATGCCATACATCAATTACTCCTGCGAGTATGGGAGAACGAGGAGATCCCAGACGATTGGCGCAGAAGCATCATCTGTCCAATTCATAAAAAGGGAGATAAATTGCGGTGTGAGAATTACAGGGGCATCTCACTAGTTTGTACGTCCTATAAAATTTTGACGAAAATTCTGGAAAATAGAATTAAACCGTACGCAGAACGAGTCATTGGCGAATATCAAAGCGGTTTCAGACCTGGTCGCTACACAACCGATCAGCTCTTCTCAGTCAAACTGATACTCCAGAGGTGCTGGGAATACAACGTAAACGTATACCAAATCTTTGTCGACTTCAAGCAGGCATACGACAGTATCGATCGTGGAGTACTGTACAACATCATGCTGCAATTTGGTATACCAGCAAAATTAGTGCGACTGACAAAGATGACGATGACCAACTCCGTCTCACAAGTCAGGATCCAGAATAGACTTACTGATCTATTTGAAACACGCACTGGTTTGAAACAGGGCGATGGACTGGCACCGACGCTCTTCAACCTAGCACTGGAATACGTTATTCGGGCCATGAATATGGACAACAGCAAGACGCTACTCATCAAGTCGACACAATTAGCAGCGTACGCCGACGACATCAACATCATGTCCCGAAGATTGGCTGACGCAGAAGAACTTCTGCATACGCTCGATACTGCTGCAAAAGAAGTTGGATTACGTATTAACGAGAGTAAAGCTAAAATAATGATGCAATCGGTGACAAGGACACCTGCACAACCGAGCATCAACGTGGGGGACCTCAACGAACGTGAACGACTTCTTATACCTGGGTTGCAACTTGTCAACGGACGCCAACGAAACTGACGAAATCAAGCGACGGATACAGTTAGCTCATAAGACTTTTTTCTCGGTTCTCCCCACCCCATAATGAAATCGAAGCATGTGCACAGAAACACGAAGCTCCGCGTGCACAAAACCATTATTCGACCAGTGCTATGCTATGGCTGCGAAGCATGCACCCTAACTCAAGCCTCCGAAAACATGCTAGACACATTTGAACGTAAGGTGCTACGGCGAATTTTCGGGGCTGTTTGCGATCGAGATGGATGGCGCATCCGGTACAACCATGAGTTGTATGAAATGTACGATGAGCTGCAAGTCTCGAAAATCGTCAAACTACAACGACTTCAATGGGCAGGGCATGTACAATACAAAGAATGGACGATGATCGCATGCCTAAGAGAGTAATGAATGCAGAACGAGTCGACGGAGCGAGACTGCGACGACGACCGAGATCTCGTTGGGAGAGCTCAGTAGGTGTGGACGCCACGCAGCTGCTGGGCTCCCAAAATTGGAGGACGCGGTCACGTGGCCGAGATAATTGGAGGACAATGATCCAGGCGGCCAAGGCGCGACGTCGGGCTGTCGCGCCACGATAATTATGATGTGTTTTGCACAATTTATGCAACGAAAGAAACGACAAAGTACGAGAGTCATGGCTAGAAGAATTGAAGAAGAAAGCAACGAGAGAACAGCCCAACGGTAACATCAACGCCGCGAATGAAACAGGGGCCGCTATTCGAGATTCATTGACAAAACATTTTGGTAAGTTTATATAAATATATATTTAATTAAAAAAGAGAGCATTCATTGCACAGATATTTCAGTCGGGCATTCAAAACAAAAAAAAAAAAAAAATAAGAAGAAAATATTCATAACAAAACAAAATCAACTAATAAAAAAGCATTATTGTTTGTTCTGCTGCAGCTCGCTAATGATTTGCTCCTGGCATGTTACAAGTCTCTCCAACAGAGCTATGTGACGATCCGCGGTTTTTCTATTTTCATCGACATATTCTTCAAGGAGTTCCATCTCCTTTCGCGAAAGCTCCAAGAGCTCGCTAATGTTGTCCTGTCTTTTCACTCTTTTTTTAGGACGGCTTTCAAGTGATGATGAGGGGACTTTACAGCGTGTTGAGGAGCATGACGGCTCTGGACTATCCGCGGAAGAGCATGATGTAGGCGAAACTTGGGATGATGATACGTATGTTTTCCTCAATAAACTCTTCAACCCGATTCACTTTGAAAGACCTTATCATCTCGTCGAGTTCTTCAAAGTATTCCCAATTTGATGGGGATCCTCCGGTGGTCCCGACTTTCTTCTTTTCTTCTCTGAAAATAATGAAACATCAAATCACAAGCTTAAACGAATTGTTAAATTACTCAAACTTACCGAAATCTTTTCGTCATGTTGTTAATTCTCGTACGTATCTCCTCGGGTTCGAGTATAATATCGTATAAGTTTTTCAACTCCCCCGACATCTCTGATAGTATATGCGAGTTTCTGATGTGGTTTCTCCACACATTAATGAAAATTGTCAGTTGTCGCGGTGATAAGATTGTATGCCGCTTTGTTTCCATTTTGTTTGCCGAAAAACCACTTACAAATCACAACACAAACTTTTATGGTTATGTTCATCAAATGTCATTTCATTTGTTGGAAAATTTATTTAGTAGAACATCTGCTGCTTACGTGGTATACCAGATAAAATTATCGCATCTGTATACTACGAAGTGACGTCAAAACTAGGTTATTTATCTAGTAAAAGCGTGATATTGTGCGATACATTAAAATCCTAATCCTAAAATCCCATACACAGATAAAAGTCGCCACTCCGTTGTGGGAAATTTATACGCGAAAACAATTACACTGCATTTTATTTCGTGTGGAAGCGGTCGTTAGAGTTGTGATCGCTCTCTCTTAAGTGAGGAGTGAAAGTGTCGTGTAGAGCGCCACGGGTGTGTGCTGTGTGGAAGTTTCCACTGTCACTTTTTCGTGGGAGCGATAAGCACAACATTTTCGCAGGAAATGGTTAGTAGCAGCCCTAACCGAGTAGCTGATCCAGAACGTTTTTTTTTGACGACGCTTATGGTCAAATTACGGTGATAGCTTCAAAATTTTACGCGGAGTCTTACGTCAGGGAACGCCGATTGCAATATCTAATGAACGCAGCAGCGGCTTTTTGTGGAATACTGGCGTATACTGTCACCGATCGTCCATAGAACAAATGGAAACGAAATCTGTCATCGGTAAAATCTCGGCAAAGTTTTGAGTCTGATAGAAACTTGTGGCCGCGTAAAAGCGGCAAAAACGCGCTCGTTCATTAGCTCTATCCAATACATTTTGCAAGTGTTTAAAATCGTTTTACACTACCGCAAAAATCGTGAAGCTATCACTGTATTTTCAGCTTTAACCTTCACCTAAATTAACCCACACATTATTTTTTTTTCCAAGCGCCACTTTTGTCCAAGCGATTTCGCTTCTTGCTAATATCGAGGCCATCGAGGAGAAAAGTGGTTGGTAGAGCGCCGGTTTTGCCTGGCAATAATTATCATCGACAATGATCGCCGCAGCAATCGAACCACACGACCACTACGTAACTACGACAACTTCATAGAACGTGCCGGAAAATCTACTTCTTTCCACCGCGTTTCGCGAACCATTTGGTTCGACATGTGTTTCAAGCTTGAGTCACACTTAGGCCGGTTTCACTTGGAACGCACGATACACGAGATTCTAGCTGAAAGCACCAGTGGCGAGCGAGCTTTCATACGAGTGCAATTTAAAATTAATCGTCGCACATAGAAAGCTCGCTCGCCACTGGTGCTTTCTGCTAGAATCTCGAGTATTGTGCGTTCCGTGTGAAAGCCGCCTTAGGCTGCTTTCACAAAGCGTGCACGATACACGTCATTTGACGGAAGCTTTTATCGAATCCCACAGTGACAGTGTATATTGTATGAAGGTGTTCACAACAAATGCGAGAAAATCATGCAATCGGGTATAGGCACACGCGCCATCATTTCACATTTCGATAAAACAATTTATGTGGAAAATTGAATGTGGCCGTGTGAAATGCTGTTTCGATTTCGAGAAAAGTTCAGCCGAGAAAATATCGTATCGAACGGCGTCGTGTGAAAGCCGCCTTACTGTAAAATTAAACCCAAGATTCGAAATTGAATCGTTCGCTCGCAAAAATTGGAACTGCAAGGTTGGCACACACTTGCTTCCAAATTCCAAATTTCCCCCAGTCGAATCCAAAATTTCCCTGTCAAGTGCACACGCAGACAGGAGAAATTTTGGATTCGACCGGGAAAATTTTAGAATTTGGACGCAAGTGTGTATCCACTACCCTCTAACCCCTTTACCCGCCTCGAGGCAGGTATCATAAAATCTTCATCATTGTACAATTTTATTATTTTTGTTTAATTATAGTTAGTTATCCCGTTAGAAAATTAACAAACGATTGTTTTCTTACAAACTTCGGTTAGACAAGTCTAATAGAGTGTCATTTCTGATCATTTTTGCGAGAGCTTGCCGAGTGAACAGGCGTATAAAATATTTTTGAAAAGTACAAAAGTAAAAAGTGAAAAAAAATTATTTCCAATAATTGGACTTCGGTTGGAATTTCGGAGAGCATAGGTAAGTAAGTTATTTCCACTATAGTTTACAACTGTGTTGTAAATTTTGAAAACCGGTGGAGTTTGCTGATATATACCGATGACCGCCTAGAGGCGGGTTAAGCGAAGTTTTGTTGTGATCAAATCTTGATTGTGTCATAACTATTTTATTCGTTATTTTTTATTTTATTGCCGAAGCCATCACCACTATTCATCCGAAAAAGGCTGGGAGACATGACCAAGGCAGAACGAACTAAAAAGTAGGATCTAATCCGGATGACTGAAGAGCAGTCTTAAAAGTTTCTGACCTTAGTAAGCGATGATGAAGATTTTGACGCTGATGATGACCTAAATATATTTCGGAATGAAAGGAAAGAACAAAAATATGACGAAATTGATTGTCAACAGTGACTGTCCACAGATTATACGAGAGTATAACAGTCACATGGGAGGTGTGGACCTTATGGACGGACTCGTGGTTCGATACCAAGACAAGAAGACAAGAGTTGCCGTTACAAGGCCTTTTTATCATCAACAGATATGGCAACTCTAAGGCTGAGCGCACGTTGTTTGCGTTCGCGTGTTTTCTGTCAAATGGGCTGAATCTTTGCTAGAATGACAATGCGTCAGTTTGACAAAGATTCGGCGGTTTCTGTTTCACCAATTGTGTTAACTCTTGTGTATTTAAACGAGCAATTAGGTAAGAAATGTGTGCTGATATGTCTTATACTGTTCGGTCGTTTGTTCCGTCGCTCTTTTCTTGCCTAATTATCTGTTGTAAAGGACAACAATAAACCCACTTTTTTGAAACGATGATGCCCGAGCATTTTTTAAACTGACGGAGTGTCATTCTAGCAAAGATTCAATCCGTTTGATAATAAACACGCGAACACGATCAACGTGCGCTCAGTCTGAATGCGTACATTCTATACAAAAGAAAAATCTCGCATGCAACTAATGCTGAATCAGCTGATGAAGAGCCAATAAGATATACACTACCACAGTTTCGTGAAGAAATTGCAGCAACTTTATGCCTTTACAAACACAAACGATCAGTGGGTTACTCTTCTGCTTCAAAACGAGAGCCAACTAATTTCAAAACCAACCACAGCTTACAAAGAGGTCAACAAACTGACCCAGTCTCCTCCCAGGGTACTTGATTAAAAAAAAATGTTTAATAAAATATTTAAAACTAAAAAAAAACACTTTGTTAGAACAAATCTTTTTTTCTAAGGTAAACCCGTATACCCGCCCCGAGGCGGACATTCTTTTTAGGGTTTTGTATTAAAAACAAAACCCTTATGAAATCGGTCGAATGTCTGTCTGTCCGTCTGTCCGTCTGTCCGTCTGTCCGTCTGTCCGTCTGTCCGTCTGTCCGTCTGTCCGTCTGTCCGTCTGTCCATGGAATATCTCACGAACGGCTGAAGCTACATACATGAAACTTTGTAGGAATGTATAGAATTACTATAATTCACCGGAGAAAGCGAATCGACGTAATAGGTCAACTTTAAGGGGAGGTCCCCATAGAGGGGAAATGAAGGTCGAAATTTTTTTTCGTTTGGTACAGGCAAGTGGGGTATCATAAGAAAGGTACCGGCGAGTACATTCCATTTCTGGAATTTTTTTCAAATTTGAAGAAACGGGAAAAGAGGGAGAGGGGAAAATATGTCATCCGAGTTTGTCCCCCCCCCCTTGCATTTCGAGACCGTTATACTTAGAAATATGAAACTTTACAGAAAAGCGGCATTTTACTAGCGTAGAAAACGTAGATTTCTAGAATTTCGAAATTTTATCAGAAAAGGTTAATAATAGTACATTTCTATAGTTGCAGTTAGCACACCCCTGCACCCCTTACGCGCACCCGAGGTCAAAAATATTGATGGCCAATGATAACCAACATCATACGCAATAATACCTCCTAGTTTCATTACAATCACATAATATTTAATAATAGTACATACATTTAAATTTTGAGATTTTGATGCCATTCATACAAAAAATGCACATAACCGGCTACATATCCGTACTAGTACTGCATACTTGAATATTGTTTTTCGTAAAGTGAATTGGAGTTAACCTTTTCTGAAAAGGTGGAGATTGGTGTTATAGGAGTGGTAGGGGAGAGAAGTTTAAGGGGGGAGGTAGGTGGGTTGCTGCTTTAAGGGGAGGTTCCCATAGAGGGGAAATTAAGGTCAACATTTTTTTCATCTGATATGGGCAAGTGGGGTATCATGAGAAAGGTACTACAGAGTACATTCCAGTTTTGGCGACTACATCAAATTCGAAGAAAGGGGAAAAGAGGCAGAGGGGAAAATATGAGATCATATTGTAATTTGTCCCACTCCCCTTACCATTTCGAGACCGTTACACTTAGAAATATGAAAACATACAGGAAGATGGCTTTCAACTAGCACAGAAAACAAAAAAATTATGGAATTTTAATAGCTTCTCAAAATAGGTTAATAATATTTTAGTATATTTCTATAGTTACAGTTAGCATACCCCTGCATTTCTCAAACTCATCTGAGGTCGAAAATATTGATGGCCGACGATAATCAACACCATGTGCAATAATATCTCCAAATTTCGTAATAATCACGTAAAATTTAATAGTAGTACATTCATTTAGATTTGGTCATTTTGATATCATCCATACAAAAAATGCACATAACAGGTCTCTTGTACTCCATACTAGTACTACGAGTATATCATACTTGCATATTGTTTTCCGCAGAGCGAATTGGAGTTAACCATTTTCAAAAGGGTAATGATTGGTAGGAGAGGAGGGAGGAGGGGAAGGGGGGGGGGGGGGTATGCTGGTCGCTGACTCTATTCTCTATAATTATTCAAACAATTTATTCTCAATATTTTTTATGCAAACTTACAATTCGCAATATTGTCTTAACATGAATGGTTAAGCATCTCCTAGAGTAGGACAGTTCATCTCCTATTGGCATGGGACACTACAAAACCCTCGGATTGCGGGCGTAGCCCTCTATTTTCCGGTTTCATTTTTCTCTTAGAGGGCAATCCTCAAAAATAATCATGAAACTGAGGTCGTATTCGAATTTATCATTCCAAATTTAAACTAGATACAAAATTCTTATCTAAGTATTTCTTCGTTTTATGAATCGGGGGCTAGAGGGTTAAATCACTTTCGATCGGATAAATCGCGAAATATGTACAGCTAAATTGGATGATATTAAAATTCAGCTCTAAATTGACAAAATTCACTGTCAAACTTGGCTTTCCTATTCGGCGCCCCAGACGATCGCCTGTTTCGCCTTAGCCTTTGACCGGCCTTGGACGCACCCATGCCGCTGGAGAGGTTAGGTAATTAATAATGAGTGCATTCACGACACTCGTTTCATCCGGAGCGCTACGGAGCTCTCCGTAGTGCTACTACCCCTCCCGCTCGTGATTGCAATCGCTCCTTCCATCCGCCCCGGAGCGGTTACTTCCCCTTGGTAGCATAAATTTTTTACGCTCTCTGGGCATGTAGCCGCTACATTTGACTATTCGCAGCTGGTATTTGCGTTGTGACGTTTGTGTACATCAAAAGCGCAAATAGAATAGTCTTCTTGTCGTTTGATTTGATATTTCCTTGTTTCGTGATGTGCCAAAGAAATGTTTTGCGATGGAAAATTGGTAAACGAAAGTTGTGGAGAGGATTTTAGCATGTTAACATAGTCACCATTGTAGCGGTTCAATCACGAAAGAAATGTTGACAGGTAGCGTCTCCTCAAATGTGTAGTGGAGGGGAGGTAGCGTTCCGTAGCGAAAATTGTTCACGTGAATGCAGCCAATGTCTTCTATCAAAGCAATTTTTTTATACCTTCATCAAAATAAACAACATGGATTTAAATTTTACTGGAACACACTATACATACATACATATATAATACAATATCAATATTTATACGTACGTTATATGAAAAAAGAGTTAATTCCAAAAAAAAAGTTATCAATCCACTGATTTAAACTCACAAACTTCTCAGCCATTTCAAATTGCATTGTAGGGAAACGATTATTTACCAAATAACCGACAATGACGACGGATGACTCAGGTGGTTGGAGCTCTTCTGTCGGCGACCCCAGCTGTTGGCTCCATTCACGCCAAATTGTTGTCTATGTTTTTTGTACTGAGCCACAACATGATGAATCAATGCCATTGTGCCGGCCGGGCCTAACACTCGGAAGTGTGACGTCTGCGCCCAGTTCAAACAATTCCACCTTTGCCCCCCGAAGCATGGGATTTCCCGGAACACGAATGAGATCATGGCCCGTCCTGTGGTTGCACTCATTCATCCGGGCTATGTACGATGACGATGTGACGATGGTGGTTGGCGTTGGAGCACGCACGTCGGCTAGTGCCAGGCACGTGGTATTGTGGTGTCTGGCCTGGCGTAGGCAGATAAGCAAAAGCATGGGGACTTGGAGCATGCCGACCGTGGTAAGCATACGAAGCGTACGCCGCGAATGTGGAGCACCGCCGTTCATTGATTGCGACCATAGACATACGTCATGTGGTTGGGTCGCGATGACACAATTCGACCGAGACGATGGAGCCGTAACCTTGCTCAATGCTTCCATAAATTACGTAAAGAAGATGATGACTGAGTTGAAATTCCGATGAAGAGTTTTGGTCCATCGACACAGTCATGGATCAATTGACTGGTTGAGTGTCTAGAAATCGGGTGAAGCTTGTTAGACGCCTGCAATTTTAAATTAAAAATAGCGACGGCCAAATTAATATATTGGGGGTGGAATTGTTTTTAACGGAAATACCTCGTAAATTCTCTTGCAAGACGAAGCCCCAAGCATCGATGGACGACGCGCCATCCGGACGTGCCATCGATGCAGTCGTTCACCACAGTTGTGCCCAAGCACGTGTGGTCTAATTGCATTTTATTGACAATGATGCAATGCACTGTTATGCAATGTTTGAAAATAGGGAAGATTCCTACTTGAACGGGCCAAGCATAGTGGTTTGCGTCTTTGACTAATAGTGGGTTCTAATATGAGTGGATTTCCCACCCCCGTTGCGTGGGCTTAAGAGAATGCAACCCTGAATATACTGCCCTAGAACGCGCGCTGCGCTCGCTCTATATCACACAGCGGTAAATCAATGTAGTAATTGGATCTACTTATATTCTGGCACACCAGTATTAAATCGCAAGGAGTGGACTAGAACTCGTACCAATACAATAACCCGCTGGATGTGCTGGGGTCGAGGATTCAATGGTGGCAAGACCCTGGGTGACGATGACGATGGTTGAATGGAGTGTCTAGACGATGATTTCGTTTGGGCAACGGATGGCAGTGTCAGAAGTCGAAGTGACTTGGTACTTGGTGTTACGACCGAGGGATTTGCTCTCGGGACGAACGAAGATGACTTCCGTGTGTGTTGGAACGTAGACGCTGCTTGAAGAGCCGCAGGTGGCGGGATTGATCGCAGGATTTCGATGTTGGACCGTGGGCCGCAGGTTGCAGTATGACCTGGCGGCGGACTGGCTCTTGTGACATCGATGTTGCGTGTTGAGCCGCAGGTGGCATTATCACCTGCGATTGTGTGCGGCAGCCTGTGGGGGGTATTTCTGCTGTACTGGGAAGCTATTCAAAAGGTTGCGGGGACGGCTGAAGTTGTCGAGATAACGATGATGGATCGTCGGAAGCAGTGGCAGTGGCAGTGTCAGAAGTCGAAGTGACTTGGTACTTGGTGTTACGACCGAGGGATTTGCTCTCGGGACGAACGAAGATGACTTCCGTGTGTGTTGGAACGTAGACGCTGCTTGAAGAGCCGCAGGTGGCGGGATTGATCGCAGGATTTCGATGTTGGACCGTGGGCCGCAGGTTGCAGTATGACCTGGCGGCGGACTGGCTCTTGTGACATCGATGTTGCGTGTTGAGCCGCAGGTGGCATTATCACCTGCGATTGTGTGCGGCAGCCTGTGGGGGGTATTTCTGCTGTACTGGGAAGCTATTCAAAAGGTTGCGGGGACGGCTGAAGTTGTCGAGATAACGATGATGGATCGTCGGAAGCAAACTCCAGAAAGGCAAGCTTCAATTCCTCTGTGGAGGCATTTATTTCCTTTGATGTCGACTCTGAACACTGTCGGCGAAATACGCTGAATGACCCGATGAGGGCCTGTGAATGGCTTTTCCACGAACTTTCTCACTGAATCAGCTTTGACGAAGATGTGCGAGTAAGACTTAGTGGATGTCGTGCGATGCCGAGCCGAGCCGGGTCGAGCGATGTAATGCGATTACAAGCTTTTAAAGCAAGAAAATGGAAAGTCTTCAATTTTAAATGGAATCACGCCTTGAGTGTACACACTGCGCGCGATGCAATGACGAGCCGAGCGATGGCCCGATGTTTTCACAAACTACTTTGCTTTTTCGTGCGAGTACCGGCTGCTGATTTTTTTGCGATGGAATTTAATGGGCTTTGCGATGGAGTTTAAGGGCTTTGCGATGCTTTGCGATGTGAAGCTCCATGGAGCCAGTATGGTGCAAGTACGAGCTGTAAAGTAATATTTGATGTAAGATCACACTGAAAAAAATGCATGCATGTCTGCTTTTATACCCTAGACTTTTAGGCGCGGCGGTGTGGCAGTGTATGCATGGAAATTATGAGGGTCATCTCCTGGTTCGATTTAGCCATATCTGTCTGTCTGTATGTCCGTTTGCACGATAACTTTCGATAGAATGAAGTTAGAAACTTGAAATTTTGGTCAAATGTTTGTAGCATGATCTAGTTGGTTGGTATAAATGGGCAAGATCCGACCGAAGGAACCCCTACAGATGAAATTTCAAATGAGCGATAACTTTCGATAGAATGAAGCTAACGGCTTGGATTTAGATTTAGTTGTTTGGTATTGGAAATGGCCAAGCTCCGTCCCAAGCAACCCCTATGTCCCCTACAAATGAAACTTCAAATGAGCGATAACTTTCGATACAATGATGCTAGCGACTTGCAAAATGCGACAAATATTTATAGTGTAGGTTGTTAATATAGTTGATTTTGAGAATGGGCATGACCCTATTGAATGAACGGCAACCTTCGCTATAAACGTTAGTTCAAATGTAAATATCCAAAATTCGAATGGATGAACGATGAAACTTTTCATTGGATCCACGCCCACAGCTCAAACTGACCATATGGGAAATTCACTTTGAATGCAATGGCCGTTGTCAGTTGGAAGTTTTGGTATCACAACTAGGTCTGTACAAGTCTAGGGTATATACGCTTTGGACTCCGGTTTTGATTCAGTATGGCTCAAATGAAAGGTTATTACCACCGTAATAAGGTCGCGTTTAGAAGGCGTGGTCTCACAAGCGGTTTGAGCAGCGGACACCGCTGCGGATAAAGGCATAGAGCAGAAGCGGCGGTTTACATATTTAGTGCCGGTGCACATGGACGTCCAAATGACGCCTGACGCTGCGTCACTTTCAATCGGTTAGGAAGAAATACATTACGGGCAATGAAGCGATGCACATGGCCGCAGATAGCTATCTGGGATGACGCTGGTTTCTGCTCCTATCTGCGTCATTTCACGCGTCCGCATATCAATTTTTAATAAGCCGGCCCACATACATTCGAACCCGTAACACGGACACGGTCACAATGTCTGATTTGTATGATGTTTCTTAAACCATTCGCTTGAGGATCACTTTTAAGTGCCAATTAATTAATTGTTAATCGTTGATCGTGACTACTACAATTGACAATTAATTTTGAAAAAAAAAAATGCTGGGGAAGGAGCTCTCAGCTCGGACGGGGGTTTGTAAGGGGGGTGAAAATGGTATTAAAAATGCGATATTCCTAATGTTTTAGAAGTTATGGCCAAAAAAACAGTTTATTTAAAACTAAAATAACATAAATTGTAAATTCAGGGTCGCTATTATGTGGCCCGGCTTATATAATACAGAGTGACGCTGTGTCCTATCGCATCATGTGAATTGAAATGCAGATAGGTATCAAAGAGGGAGGAGCTTAAGTGACGAGGCGTCCGGCGTCATTTGGACGTCCATGTGTACCGGCTCTTACACTGAATTCAAATGCAATCTCACCGCTCCCCAAACCGCGGCGGTGGCCGCAGCGGCGAGCCAAGCGGTTTATTCATTCATCGTCCTAAAGCCGCCGCGGCTGCCGATTTTTGCGTTTATGCACAGCGGTGCGCTGCTGCTCAATCCGCTTGTGAAACCTCTCGTATGAGGTCGCGGAAGAGATGATGAAATTCACCAACACTGGGCCTTTCTTCATTAATGGGATGCACCCAATGGCGACGCCCTTCCATTTTTAGAGCACTGTTTTGAAACAGAAATAAATTTACTGGGTCAAGCACAAACGACATGATGTCGAACAGATTCTATTCCTTGAACTAAATTGGTCTCTACTCTCCATCATTGCGTGCAGTGAACATCCCGGATCATCTTTGCATCGCAAGCCATCGCTCAGATCATCTTTGCATCGCAAGCTATCGTTCGGCTCGGCATCGCACGGCGTGCAATGTGAACACCCACCACATAGCATCGCTCGACCCGGCTCGGCTCGGCATCGCACGCAGTGTGAACATCCACTTAAGCTCCTAGTACACGCAAGGTGTTCGGTTGTTACGATGCGTAATGACAGTATGACGAATTTTTCTCAAATGCAGCCGAATATTATTTAGAAACAACCGGGGGTCACAGTCCTTGTTTGAGTCGTGAAACCACTCGCCTCGCAGCACCAAAGCGGTTTCGAACAACATTTGTGCGGCCGACGCATTGAGGTCATGCTAACACTTGACCGAAGGCCGAGTAGGACCATGGGCAGGATAACGACCCAGCTATAACTGTCTTCGAAATACATAATGGCGGCCTTCAGTGAACGAAGCCCTCTTTCGACTGCGCCATTTGACATGGGTTGGCACGGTGAAGTTCTTGTGCGTTTGCACCCTAACAGCTTCGACAGCGCTGTGAAGAGCGCTGACTCAAATTGTGTGCCCTGGTCGGTCGTTATGATGCTTGGCGTTCCGTAACGCGCAATCCATGTCGAAAAGTACGCTTCTGCCACGGACTCCGAAGACGGATCCACTAATGGCGTAGCCTCCGGCCAAACGGAGAACCTATCCATCATGATGAGACAATATTTGTATCCCCGAGAGGGTGGAAGTGGTCCAACGACGTCCCAATACACCTTGTCGGGCACCTCGAACGGCTGATACGGATTTTTCGTGTGGCGTCCAACTTTGGCCTGTTGACAAGGTATGCAACTTCGGGTCCACTGCACCACACCTTTTCGCATGCCAGGCCACACTAATCTCCGGTTGATAGCATTGAGTGTGGCACGGCCTCCGGGATGTGGAACGCTGTGATGTATTGTGTGAAATATGCGCCTTCGCAACGACACCGGCGCAAAAGGTCGGACGTGCGAATGGTAAGTGTCACAAAACAGCATTTTTATATCCTTCGCGGATGTGATAGGCTATATTAACTTTGTCATGAAGTTTGCAACGCACAGAAGGAAGCATCTCCGACCATATAAACTATATATTCTTGGTCAGTATGATGAGACGAGTCGATTAAACTTTATCCGTCTGTCTGTCTGTTTCTATGCAAACTAGTCCCTCAGTTTTAAAGCTATCGAGCTGAAATTTTGTTCAGAACCTTCTTTTTATTACTACTCAATTGCCCTAACCCCTTGTGGGGCATAGTGCGTCAACTGTTCCATGTGGCCCAGTTGACGTTTTGTTGGCATAAACTGGTTTCGGAGAATGCAATTGCCAGCATACACCTCCTGCACATCCATGGCCACGAACGTCGTCGTGGACGGGATTCGAACCCGAAACGCCGGTAGTCAAACATGAGACTGATGCCTCAACACACTGCGCTACCGGTCGCCCCATATATGTCGAAATCAACGGAATCGGACCACTACGTCATACAGCTGCCATAGGAACGACCGGTCCAAAAATTCGTCTTTGTGAGAAAAACTTTTTTATTTCTAAAGATATCTTTTTCAAAATTTCACAGGAATCAATAGTATCTATAGTTAAAGCACATTCGCAAATTTGGTTGAAGACCACTACGTCACATAGCTGCCATTGGAACGACCGTCCCAAAAGCAAGTTTTAGTCAGAAAAACTTTTTTTATTTCTGAAGATATCTTTACGAAATTGTATATTATTCAATCGTATTGACTGCTAAGCCACGTTCCTAAATTTGGTTGAAATTGGCCCACTATTTCATATACCTCTTATAGGCACAGTGAAATCGGAACAAGTTGTACTACTAATTTCAAAAAGGCAAATGTACCACAAAAAACAAAAAGGTAGGATACCCTTCACGCGAAGCCGAAAGCTAGCTTGTTTTAGTATCAATGTCGACTGGTTGTAATACGAACGATATTGAGTTGGTAGCAAGTAGTTGTTGGAGTTGTTGGTCTTTACCGTGTTCCGCTATCACTACTCCTCCGTGTCGAACTCCGTTAATAAGGAGATTGCATCCACTCGTGAAAACGCGTCCGCAACGACGTTAGCTTCCCCTCGAACATGAACGATGTCAGTCGAAAATTCCGCAATATAGGTTAAACACCGAACCTGGCGGGGTAAGGCTTTATCCGCTCTCTGTTTAAACGTATAGTATAGGGGCTAATGGTTCGTTTTGATGATGAAAGAGACGCTCTCGAGGAAATGGCAGAAGTGCCGGATCTTAGCGTAAATAGCTAGCAACTGTCGGTCGTAGGTGCTGTATTTACAGCCACTTGCTACCTTGCTGTCGCTCAAAGACTGCGCCTACTGCTACCTCCGAAGCGTCAGTTACTAAAGCTAACGGCAAAATGGCCTGGAAACGCGTCAGCCTGGTGGATCTGCTATGCTGTTTTTGCAGGCAGTGAATCCGCTGTCAGTCTGTGGAGTCGACTTTAAGAAGGGTTCCCATAGAGGGGAAAAGAAAGTCGAAATTTTTCTTTTTCGTTTGGTATAGGCAAGTGGAGTATCGTGAGAAAGGTAATGTTGAGTGCATGCCATTTTTCGCATTTTCTTTGAATTTGGAGAAAGGGGAACAGTGGGGAGGAGAAAATATTAGTTCGCAATTTGTCCCACCCTCCTTGCATTTCGAGACCGTTATACTTAGAATTATGAAAACTTACAGCATGGTAGATTCCGAATAGCATATAGTATGGAATATAATGGAATTTGAAATGAAATCGAAGCATGTGCACAGACAGACGACCAGTGCTATGCCATGGCTGCGAAGCATGGACCCTAACTTAAGCCTCCGAAAACATGCTAGACACATTTGAACGTAAGGTTCTACGATGAATTTTCGGGGCTGTTTGCGATCGAGATGGATGGCACATCCGATACAACCGTCAGTTGTATGAACTGTTCGATGGGCTGGAAGTTTCGAAAATCGTCAAACTACAACGACTTCAATGGGCAGGGCATGTACAAAGAATGGACGATGATCGCATGCCAAAGAGAGTAATGAATGCAGAACTAGTCGACGGAGCGAGACTGCCTAGACGACCGGCATCTCGTTGGGAGTGCTCAGTAAGTGTGGACGCCGCGCAGCTACTGGGCTTCCAAAATTGGAGGACGCGGTCACGTGACGTGGTCACGTGGAGGACAACGATCCAGGCAGCCAAGGCCCGACGTCGGGCTGTCGTGCACGATGATGATGAAGTGGCGTATTGTAATAAAGGTGCCATCGAGTACATTCCGTTTTTGGAATTTTCTTCAAACTTGAAGAAAGGAGAGAAGAGGGGGAGGGGAAAATATGTTATTCGAGTGTTTCCCCCCCACTTTGCATTTCGACGCCGTTATACTTAGGAATATGAAAATTTACAGAAAAGCGACATTTTACTAGCATAGAAAACTAAAAATAATAGATTCATTTATCGATATTTTCACTGGTGATTTAATGATTGTTTGTATAAAAAAATATTCACTGTCCAGCTTTTAGTTGAAATTTATTGAATAACAATATGTAGAGAACAACGTTTCGCCTATAACGGCATCTTCAGGTTCCTGAAACAATTTGTAATTAAATTATCAATTCCTAATTAATTTATCGCATTAAGCGTTAATATCTTACAAGTATTATTCATGCTAAATTAGAATCAAACTACGATTGCGGTGTATTATTATGACATTCTAAAAAGACATTCTTCTTCTTATTTAAAATTGTGAAGTAACTAACTAATAAAAAGCTTGTTATAATTATTGGTGATCATTTCACGTTCAGTTTTTGTGTTTAAAGTATTATCATAATATTTATTAATGTATATCGCTTCTTTAGTCAATAATTTTTCTTTATTATTATCTTTATCAATAATTCTTGTGTTGGAAAATCCCATGACATGTTTATGTTGTAATTGATGTTTTACCAGCTTGTTATGTTGGTTATTATACATTCTATTTTTATTTTGATGTTCCTACAGTCTTATTTTTAAATGTCTTGTAGTTGAACCTATGTATGATTTATTTATATTATTATTTCTACATGTTGATGATATCATAGCTATTGTCAAAAAAGATGAAGTTGACACAATACTTAATTCTTTTAATACAATTGATGATGCACTAACATTCACCATGGAAAAAGAAAATAATGGTTGTATTAATTATTTGGACACAACTTTAATTCGTAATGGTAATAAAATAATTACAAAATGGTACATCAAACCATTTGCCTCACATAATATTATAAATTATACTTCTGACCATCCGAATACTCTAAAAAACAATATTATAAATAATTATATTTATAGACGCTTAAAACTTAGTAATATCGTATTTTGGGATCAAGAAATATATGAAATTAAGAAACATCTATACAACAATAATTATCCTAAAAAATTAATATCAAAATATATCAATAAAAATAAATATTTAATTAAACAATGTCAAAATAATGATAACAATAATAGCATTAATAATGATAATAATAATAATAATTCTCGAAAAATATACACTAGTATTAGTTATATACCTAAATTAAGTGAAAGAATAAATAAAATATTACCAAAAAGTATGTTAACCAATAATAGTGAGATGGTCCATATAAAAACTTCATATAAACCAAATGATAAATTAAAGAACTTAATATACACTAATATGAAACAAAAAATACCATTAATGAAACAGAGTAATGTGGTTTACAAAATTGATTGTGAAACATGTACAAATAATAATATAAATAAATCATACATAGGTTCAACTACAAGACATTTAAAAATAAGACTGTAGGAACATCAAAATAAAAATAGAATGTATAATAACCAACATAACAAGCTGGTAAAACATCAATTACAACATAAACATGTCATGGGATTTTCCAACACAAGAATTATTGATAAAGATAATAATAAAGAAAAATTATTGACTAAAGAAGCGATATACATTAATAAATATTATGATAATACTTTAAACACAAAAACTGAACGTGAAATACTACTTTGCATTAACCCCTAGCGGGGCATAGCGCGTCAACTACTCCTGCGCGCCATCGTACTCTGTTCTGGGCAATGGGGCGCAACTCCCCAAAAGACTTACCCAGTACCTGACACTCCTTTGCCACAGATCGACGCCATGTGATTCGAGGACCCCCTCTTGGTCGGCCTTGGTTGGAAATGGGGTTCCATTTCATGGCATGCATAGCAATACAGTTATCACTCTTCCGCAATGTGTGACCTATCCACTGCCATTTTCGCCTGCGTATCAATTCGTCGATTGGCATCTGACTCGTACGCCGACTTAGCTCTTCATTTGATATTGTTTCGGGCCAGAAAATTCTTAAAATTCGACGAAGACATGAGTTGACGAAAACTTGCAGCTTTCTGGTAACTCCTACGGAAACTTTCCATGTACTGCTCCCATACAAAAGCACTGATAGTACCAGGGAGCGAAACAGGCCCAGCTTGGTCTTGATGCTGAGATAACTGCCCTGCCAGATTTTGGACAGCATGCCGTATGCGCGTTTAGCCTGGTTGATACGACGAGCGATGTCCTGCTCCGTACCACCATTTTCGGCAACAATGCAACCCAGGTAGACGAAGTTGTCTACCTTCTCCACAGGCTGCCCATTAATATTGATGGCAATAGGTGTCGGATTTCTTTTTCGCAACGGCGCCGGCGGGCTAAGCACCTTGGTCTTATTGGTATTAATCTTTAGCCCAACCTTGCTTGCCTCCCTCTCGAGATCTAACGCCATTGCGGACAGATCCATGATTTTGTGGGAGAGTAGGCATATGTCGTCAGCGTAGTCAAGATGTTGTAGATAAGATGTCAAAGTCCATTGAATTCCTCTGTCGAGTCCGGATAGGGCTGCATGCAACACATCGCCGATCACAATGAGGAATAGGATCGGTGAGAGGATGCACCCCTGCCGAACTCCACTGTGAATCTCAAAGTCCCCCGACACCTTACCTTTATGCAGAACGCGACATTTCGCGCCATCGTAGGTTGCCTTAATAATAGCCACAAGCTTCTCAGGGATGCCTCTCCTGCGCAAGGCCGCCCATATAGAATCCCGGTTCACACTATCGAAAGCCTTTTCGAAATCGATGAAAAGCAAGTGAAGCGGAGAATCGTATTCAGCGCATTGCTCGATGATGATTCGCAAGGTGTTAATGTGATCGACACAGGAGAATCCGGATCGAAAGCCAGCCTGCTCTTCATCAATTGTGCTTTCTAAGTGGGCCTTTAGTCTTTCCAGGACGATTTTAGCTATTATCTTGGCAACGGCAGGAAGCACACAAATGCCTCTCCAATTATTACAGTCTGTGAGGCTACCCTTCTTTGGAAGTTTGATGATCAAACCTTCCTTCCACTCAGTGGGAAAGGTCTCTGTATTCCACGCTTTATCAACAAGTGGGTGCAGCAAATCGGCAGTTACGCTTGGCGCTGCTTGATAAAGTTCGGCAGGGATACTGTCGAGTCTGGCGGCCTTTCCTCGTTTTAGTGCAATAATTGCAGTGACTATTTCCTCTTTAGTCGGGGCAGTGGACCGTATACGCACATTTTTATGGTTAGCTAAATTATCTATATGAGGGGGAACTTCACCAGAGGTTACACGGTTCAAGACCGCGGCGAAGTGTTCTTTCCATCGCCTCATTTGATCTTCTTCCAAGATAAGTAGCTTTCCATCACTATCTTTCACCGGATGTTGGCAGGAGTTACGACCACCTGTAAACTCCTTGATGACACCGTATACGGCGTTTAAGTTGTTACTTCTAGCGGCTTCTTCTGCTGACGCTAAAAGAGAATTGGCATAAACTCTTTTATCGCGTCGCACACTACGCTGAACTTCTCGAGCTTTCTGACGGTAAAGGAGTTCGATGCTACTTCGATTGTCGTCTGCTGCTGCAGCCAAACGAACTTTCAGCTCCTTTCTTTCAATAATCCGCTGCCATGAAGCGTCGGACATCCAGGGCTTATTCCGGCAATCCGGGTTTGGGCCAAGGATGGTATTTGCGCTATCAATGTACGCATTTTTTATGGCATCCCAGTTTTCGTTTATTTCACTATCTGGGTGACTAGTTATCTCAGCTGCTTTTTGCGCAAGATGGTCATTATATTGTTGTAAGACAGCTGGATTTTTTAGTCGAGCGGTGTTGAATTTGCGGGGCCTGGATCTTTCGTCGCTGGGGCGGCGCACGGCTGCAATACGCAATCGAACATTAGCGATCATAAGATAATGGTCTCTTCCCATCCCAATATCGGCACCCTTCTTGTTTCGCACGTCCAGGAGGCAACTCTTGAATCTTTTACTAATGGCAAAATGGTCGATCTGATTTTGTGTTCTGCGCCGATCAACAGAGGACCAACTGATTTTGTGGTGGTCCTTATGCTCAAACATAGTACCACCGATGAAGAGACTGTGAAAGTTGCAGAACTCTACAAATCTTTCACCGTTGTCATTACGATCACCAAGACCGTGTCTCCCCATCACATATCTGAGCCCATAGTTATCAGCGCCAACTTTCGCATTAAAATCACCCATAACCATTATAATGTCACCTTTAGGTGTTCTGCTCTGAACGGCGTTTAGTTCTTCGTAGAAGGAGTCTTTTGCCAAGACATTGTCGGGTTCAGTAGGGGCATAACATTGTATTATTGAGATGTTCCTCATTTTGGTCCGGAACCTGGCGGTCAAGACCCTGTCAGAGACCGGTTCCCAGGATAAGAGACAGTTTCGCGCGGCTCTGGTTAAAAGGAGCCCCACACCTGACTCACGACGACTACCGGTAGCTTTACCGGAATACAACATTACAGTGCTGCCCGTTGGAGAGATGAATTCTCCGCTGTTCCACCATCTTATCTCACTAACTCCTAAGATATTTAATTTGTACCTCAGAAATTCACTCTCTAATTGAAGAAATCGTGCGTTCTGGGGACCTTCTGATCCATTGTCCAGGAGAGTACGCACATTCCAGAATCCAATCTTTGTCATTGTACGATAGCCAAAAGTCGTAACCGTTGAGTCAGTCCTTATCCGAGGCATAGTTGACGTTTCGTTAGCATATAAAGATTTCGGATAGTGCAAGTTGCTGGCATACACATCCTGTCCTTTGATTGTCGGTTTTAACGACAGGCCCTCAATGGGAAAGGCCGTGGTATTTTTTTCACACCCCACACCACAGGGGTACCTCAACCAAATCATCGCACCGCCATCACTGGCGGCTTGACGTTGGTTGACAATGGTCAGTGACCACTGCCGTTCCAGGGGCGCCCACGCGGAGGACTATGGAAGAGGAGTTTTTGCCCCCCAGGAGTTTTTGCCCCAACAAGCTTTTTATTAGTTAGTTACTTCACAATATTAAATAAGAAGAAGAATGTCTTTTTAGAATGTCATAATAATACACCGCAATCGTATTTTGATTCTAATTTAGCATGAATAATATATTAACGCTTAATGCGATAAATTAATTAGGAATTGATAATTTAATTACAAATTGTTTCAGGAACCTGAAGATGCCGTTATAGGCGAAACGTTGTTCTCTACATATTGTTATTCAATAAATTTCAACTAAAAGCTGGACAGTGAATATTTTTTTATACAAACAATTATAAAAATAATAGAATTTTGAAATCTCATCAGAAAAGGTTAATAATAGTACATTTCCATAGTTACAGATAGCACATCCCTGCAACCCTTAGCACGAGGTCAAAATTTCCATGCGTTCTTGCGGTATTTCTTGTGATAGCAACACAATGAGTCAGATTTTGCGTTGCCCCGCTTTCGGGATGATGAGCGCCTCCGACGACTGGAATTTCGCCGATCTGATGACCGACCGTCATTAATTCGGTCAAGACGGCTGCGGATCTCAGCTAATTCACTTCGCAAGTCATCATGTGTTGATGATGACGTTGACGACGATGTGGCTATAGCGGACACTTGGGAAGATTCCCGTATATGCAATATTTGGTCGGCCATCTCGGATAACCGTGACAGGTCGGTGGCCTCGGAGATGCTAAGTATAGTCTGAACGTTGGCTGGTAGGCGTTGCAGCCACAACGACGTCAATACGGAGTCGGTAACTTTGTTACCGGCCTTTAATTTCATGCAGCGTAGAAGCTGCGATGGCTTCTGATCACTGAGCTGTAAATTTGTGAGCAACCCACGAAGTTCAACCTCCTCTGAGACGGCATAGGCGTTCACTATACGACTAAGAGTATGGAACATGTATTGAACTGCATACGTGTTTCGTACACATTTTTTTTCATAGCCTACACTCTTTTTCCCCCGTTTGTCAAATTAACTGACTGAAAGTTGCAATTTGTGTCAGCTTTTTACAATATTTTTTTTTTCATTGCCTACTTTCTCCTATCAGCTGGTGCTCCCTGGGTTGCGCTATAATTGAAAATCACAACAAATTACTTGACAGTCGGGAGAACCTTTTTTGTGGTGTGTGTAATATGTCTCAGTGTGTAAACGGGTACCAAACATTTTAGCTGATTTCCGTTCTTTATATAGCCTGAATACATTTCATATGAGAAAAGACTCGCCATACCTGAGCTTCTTCCAAGGCATAAGACAGCCCAAATATGCTTTGCAGAAACATCTAAATTTTGGCTGGAATAAAGGCGTAATATCATCTTCAGCGACGAAAGAAATTTAGTTTGGATGCACTTAATGGCTACCAGAACCAGTACTATTACCGCGACACAAGGAGCCCGAGGCAAGGTTGTCGATCGAGAAATTTTCTCGGTGGCTCGTTTTGGCTCTGATGGAATGGCGCCAATCTGATTTGTATCTCATGGGATGAATGCGAAATATTATGCGGATCTCTTGGAAAACGTTTTAGTTGACTTTGGAGAACAGTGCTTTGATCATTCGTGGAACTTTCAGCATGACAATGCCCCAATTGACCAATTCACGTCGCACGAAAAACCAAAGAATTTTTCACTGGAAAGAATATTGACGTGTTGGAGTGGTCAGCTCGTAGTCCCGAACTTAATGCAATGGAAACCTTTGGGTGACACTTTCGCAATGGGTTTATGCCAGAGGAAAGCAGTACATCTTAAAGGAATTAAATAGTCCATTATCCTGGTGTGATCAAAGATTGATTAGAGAAAAAATTAAAAGCTTTTATCAATACTTTCCATTAAAAATGTGTTGTCCCAGTTATTTATTTTGCACACTTTATATAGTTAATCTGCCTAATTACCCTTTTTAGTTTTCAGTGCAGCTCCAAGTGCACTTTCTAGTCTTATGTCATATCAGCGTAGCAATGAAGATCCAAACGCATTTATATATTGTACATATATGCATATTTATTTATACATTTAAAAAAAATTCTAAACTAAATAAAATACATATGTAAATACCCAATAAAATTGCACGAGTAAATTTGCATGTATTTGTATGTATGTACTATTGTACGTACGTACAAATGTCTACACAATTTATGTACTTCACACACATAACTTTTTTAACTAAATTTCAAAACTTGCTCACTTATTCGAACACGCTTCTCCTTCTCGTGCTCTTCAACTTAATATGATTAACTTAAAATACAGCACCACCGTCCCACAGTACATAACATATTTTCAACAAACAAATCACTTCACACTCCGAAGCATACGAGTGAGTGTGTAAAATTGTATCTACGATTCGTAAGTATGAACCGAAGTATGAGTATGGATTTTACGCGAATGCGGTGAATGATCTGAAAATACGTGCACTCGTAGAAAATTTCCCATTTCATTCATAAAAACAAGGCGGCCTTGAATTTCCATAGCCTAAACCGTGACATGAACCACTCACACCGCGCGGGAACGCTGGGAGGTGAGCTTTTCTTTCAATTTCCCACTCGTGAGTAATCGGCTTCGTATGCAAATCAGATGCCCTAAACTTGAAAGCTATTGAAATGGTTACTATGTACAGTAAGGTTCAAAATTATTTGTGAAATGTGTGGGTTTTAAAAATGAATACCAATACGAGTAGATGCGTTTTTTTTTTTTGCGTAAAAAGCACGCATTATTTAAATATGACGTTTTTTTACTTGTTATATGCGTATATTTTACTTTGGGTTATCAGCTTCGAAAGCTCGGACACGGACACATTCATTATTGAAGAGAGGCATTCAATGGATGGGTAAACGTGGAAAGCCATGAACGCTTAACCGTGGCGCACACTATATGGCAAATCGCCATATATTTCCTGCCATACCCGTGTGAACACCTTTCATATGCACTGCCATACGAACAAAAATTTTCTCTGGCAGCTTCATGCCATATCGCGCCATATGGATGTTGCCATACAGTGTGAACACCTCTTGCCAGATATCTGGCACCAATGTGCCATATGATTTTATATGATAAGCATGTCCGCCATATAGAAAACATATGGCACTTGCTTTTATAAAAAAAAGGTTAGTTTGCATGAGTTTGCTTACCAAAATTTTGAAAACTGTCTGCATGTAACCGTAGGTTCATCTAATATTACAATTAGTCTGCGTTTGCCGATATATTTTGATGATGTGGATGTTTTTAAGGGTCATTGAATTTGTTTAAGGCTTTATATTTTATTTTTATAAATTTTTATGGAGTCCCAGGGGGATATTTTGCTTGGTGTACTGGGTTCGTCATCATTCACATGGTGATATTTGAGTGGGTTTGTGCTAGTTGTGTTTAGCAGTGTTTTAATAGAAAATTGTTAAAAAAAAACTTAAAAATTTACTGTGATATAATACTTTTCGCCCGTTTTCCAAATCACATATGAAATGGATGCCCAAGTGTTTGTTAATTTTATGAATGAGGTTGATAAACTACACAACATAAGTTTTTGTAGTTGCCGGAACCGGTAAAATTATCCTTGTGATGTTTGTATTTCCTCTGTACCATTCGCTGGAATTGAAAAGGTTAAGTTCCTTGTTCTTCCAGTCTATTTCGGGTTATAAGCCCATAATCAAAGTCATTATTCTAGAAAAATACAAATGAGTCTTAAGTAATAAGTGTACATAGTTTATATGGCAATAATGATTGACAATTGCCTAAAAATTAACAATTAGCAAAACAATTGCTACGGGACAAAGACTTCACGGATGCAAAAAGATACATAAAAATCAATATAAAATGAAAACAAAATATTACAGATGTTGGATGTGAACATGAAATATCACAGGTGACAGTTATTGCCATTTTTGTCATGTAGTATTCTTAAAAACTAAATTATTTGAAATTCATTTTAATAATGTTAAAATAGGTGCTAGTATAAGTAATGTTTTTTGTTGGTTTTGAAGATGCGAAAATTTGAAAAAACCAACAAAACAAAATGAAATTTCAAATACTTGAAGTGAACCAGATTAAAATAAAGATTCTACCGACAAAACCGACAAAAAACATTATACTAGCACCCATTTTAAACTAATTAAGATAAGACCTTTTCCATAGTCCTCCTCGTGGGCGGCCCCTGGTAACGGCAGTGTTTCAAACCGCTGACGGCCAAGTCTTAGCGATTTGGAATAAGGCAGATAGCTGTAGCCTGAATGGCTGACCAACACCTAAGCGTCTCAGGTTTAGTAGGATGGAATGACTTGCGTAGTTGGACCTGCAACATAGTTATGTGAACTCCAGCACGTTTATTAAACCATCTGAAGCAGCTATCTCCGAGGCCATCCCCTGAATGGGGTTAAGCGACGTGCTGACAATTCGTCCTTGAAAAAACCACTCCATGTCAAGAAACCTGGAACAAAAGCCTCGGATTGGACGGATCAACAACGACGACCACGCAAACGGCTAAAGGATTATTCTTTCGGATCCTGGAATTTACGCTCCCGGAAAAAACCGGGGGCCGAGAAGGCCCTCCTTCAACAGGGCGAAAAGTACAAACTGAGCACTACTGCAGTCCAGAAAACAAATTGGCTTGGCAGCGAGATCAATGGCAAGAAATCGCACACAATTTTGGAGCGAGACTGCCTAGACGACCGACATCTCGTTGAGAGAGCTCAGTAGGTGTGGACGCCGCGCAGCTACTGGGCTTCCAAAATTGGAGGACGCGGTCACGTGACCGAGCTAATTGGAGGACAATGATCCAGGCGGACAAGACCCGACGTCGGGCTGTCGCGCCACGATGATGATGATGATGAAGATGAATTTCAAATAAATTAATACTTTTGTAAAGTTTACCGTTGTTTGTAGTTAATTTTCAATAAATTAAACACTATTGCTATTGTACTTTAGAAACATAAACACTGAAGAAGGAAGTAAGTCGCTTCTGAAATACGTATATGTTACAAATAAAATAATTGTAGTAGGAACAAATGTTTCGTGTTTAATTTATTGAAAATTAACTACAAACAACGGTAAACTTTACAAAAGTATTAATTATGGCTTCCGACCAGAATACCGATTACACTAGGCTTCTAAAGATCAAAAAGAACATGGCAAGGACGAGTGAAAACATCAGATTTCTACAACATTGTAAAAGGCGTAACCTCACACCTAAATCACATTGTGTTAAAATAAGAAGCGGTCAACCGATAACGAAAGCTGACATCAAGAACTTCGAACGTTTACTTCTCGAAAGATCCATCACGAACTCATATGCTAAGCTAGATAAGATTACCTTACGAGCATATAATATTCATCTTAAATTAGCGAAGGAAGCCGCTCATATTGGCGCATCAATGGAGCAAATCACTCATAAGCTGAGCCGGGCATACGAGTGCGAACGTTTACGGAAAAGAAAGATTTTAACAAAAAAGCTGAACGCACTTGCACCGAAAGTGATCGAACCGACCCAACCGAGCATCACCCAAATAGACAACTTTGTTATAAACAAATCATCAGCAACGTACACCATCGAAGAACTAAAGATGCTCAACAATGGTCTAGGATTCGCGATACCTAGACGGACGCCTGTAGAAGAAACGATGGTCAGTATTGAATCGGGCATCAAATGGATGCCCGTAGAGGTTAAAGGCGACATAAGACTCGCGATCTCCAAAGTAATAAAAAAAGAAGGCACTACAGATAGAACCATAAAAAATTCCGCACACGAGATGAACATCTTAAACGAGTTGAAGAAAAAGCCAGTATACTATCTGAAAGCGGATAAAGGCAACAACATAGTCATCTACGACAAAAATCAGTACGACAGTGCAGTGAACTCAAAATTGGCGAATGGGAACTTTCATGAGCTACGTACCGACCCATTGCCCAATTCGATAAAACGGGTGGACAAAGCCCTTAAAGAAGCTGGCGCAGCCTTTGAGAACATATCCAAGCTACGAATGCCGAACCCGTCACTACCAAGAATTAGATGCCAACCTAAAGTCCATAAAGAAGGCGACGAGATAAGAGAAATTATTGCAGATTCGAACTCACCCACTTATAATATAGCAAAGTGGCTAATCAGACAATGTCAAGAGATTGGGGATACGAAAAGTAAATATTCGGTCGAAAACTCGATGGAACTGATGCAACATCTACAAAATATCGAACCACTCGCCGACAACGAAATATTAGTGTCCTTCGATGTAAAAGCGTTATTTCCAAACACTCCTGTTAAGCAAGCGATCTACCAGTTCGAACAATGGCTTACAAAATTCGACACTTCTCCGTATTGGCGTAAGAAGGTGAAACAATATACCAAGTTGGCTGCCCTGTGTATGAGCGAAAACTACTTTACCTTCCGCGACCGATTTTTCAAAACCACCGCTGGCGTTGCAATGGGGAATCCACTGTCACCTCTTATAACAGAGATGTTCATGACATCAATAGAAGAATCCATCGAGGAAAAGGGGATTATGCCACGAGTCTGGTACAGATACGTGGACGATGTTTTTGCTATTGTGGATAGAGACCAATTGGAAGCTTTCACCGCTGAGATCAACAGCATCCACAGAAGCATCCAGTTTACAGTCGAGCAGGAAAAAGATGGAGCTCTGCCGTTCTTAGATGTGGTGATATTAAGGACAGGAGAAAAATTAACTTTCGAAATATATAGGAAAAGAACAGCCACACAAAGAACGATTCCCAATTCATCATACCACACGGACTCTCACAAAATGGCAGCGTACAACTCCATGATCCATCGACTATGCACGTATCCGCTAACAAACGAGGGTTATGCAAAAGAGAAGCGATATATCCTGGAAACGGCTAAAATCAACGGCTATAGCGAAGATAAAATATTGAGGAGGATCACACGAAAAGAGCAATCACAGTGGAAACGGAATTTGTCGACATTATTTGATGATAATGACCCAAACAGGACCCTCAGAATCATCAGTATTCCCAACTCCAACCTCTATTACCAAATCAAAAACAAACTGAAGAAGTACGATATTCAAATAGTGGGAACCAGCAGCAACGCACGACTTAAGTCCTATCTCGGAAGCGAAAAAGACCCACTCAAGAAAGAGGAGAAGAGCGGTATTTATAAAATATCTTGCCAAAACTGCAGTATGCAATATGTCGGACAAACAAAGAGACTGATAGCTACGCGATTCAAGGAGCACACACGAGAAGCTGTTAATG
This sequence comes from Chloromyia formosa, assembly GCA_964017055.1. Taxonomy (NCBI): domain Eukaryota; kingdom Metazoa; phylum Arthropoda; class Insecta; order Diptera; family Stratiomyidae; genus Chloromyia; species Chloromyia formosa. The sequence goes on from OZ024813.1 coordinate 104,167,989, forward strand.
CACTACGAAATGGAACATCATCATCTCTCAAGTCATCAGTGGCATCACACATGTCAGACGACGGACACTCCATATGCTGGGACGACGTGAAGGTATTACGACAGGTACGACAAATTTCGAAACTCGACGCCTGGGAAAGCCTGGAAATAATGCGAATCCCGTCTAATGACCGACTTAATGACGACGAAGGAAACTGCCCATCGAAACTCATGAAAATGGCATGCGAGTTCAGGAAAACCAGCCGCAGGTAAATTGTATAACACTTTTATATGGGCCGACATCATTAGAGGTATGATTAAATTGTAAGGTAATTAAGTTAGAATATTGCATTATATAAACACTTGTCAAGAGCTATTGTACTTTAGAAACATAAACACTGAAGAAGGAAGTAAGTCGCTTCTGAAATACGTATATGTTACAAATAAAATAATTGTAGTAGGAACAAATGTTTCGTGTTTAATTTATTCAAATAAATTAGTTTATAAGAATCCTACAATATGACAAAAAAATGGCAATAACTGACACCTGTGATATTTCATGTATATAGGTACATTTTACATCTGACACCTATCATATTTTGTCTTCATTTTTTGTATCCGCGAAGTATTTAACCCGTGGCAATTGTTAGGTTAATTGATAAATTATCTCTCTCTGGATCCTGTCAACCCCTTGTGGGGCATAGGGCATTAACCACGCCGACTTTCCACCTCGTCCTGTTCGCCGCCATCGCCTTCAAATGTCTCCACGATTTGCCTAATGACTTATCCTCGACCTCAACTGATTTTCTCCAGGTGTTTCTAGGTTGTCCAACGCGGCGACTTGCATCGGCTCCCTGTGGGTTCCAATCGAAGGCCTGTTTAGAAATGTTTTCCGGCCCCTTTCGGAGTGCGTGGCCTATCCATTTCCACTTTCGCCTTTTTATGGAGGTGTCTATCCTGTCCTGGCCAGTAATGGACAGGAGGTCGTCGTTAGAATAGACCTCCGGCCAGCGTATGTGCAGGATGCGCCGTTGTTAAATTATAGGCAAATGTAAATTTTTGCCATATACATTATGTATTTTATATGAACTTATTATTTAAGATTCATTTGTACTAGTAGAAGAATGACCCAGAGGATGGGCTTATAGCCCGAAATAGATTGGTCGAACAGGAAAGTTGAGCTTTACAATTCTCGCGAATCGTACAGAGGAATGTTAATTAGATCGAATTTCATTTCAAGTTAATTTTGCAATTTATTCGGATCGCAAGCGAAAAAAGGCGGTAGAAAACCGCGAAATGTGGAGAAAAAGTGGGATGACGACGACACAAATCTGTTAATTCACTCTGTTGAAGGACATCTTTGGAATCCATCAAACGCCTTGTAAAAGGATACTCGGAAACGGGAATCTGCATTCTAAGATATTGGCATTGATTTAAGCAGATGGTCTGCCGATTGCAAAGCCAAATAGGATAACCGTAGAGTTCAATTCAGAACTTGTTCTGCGAAAGAAAGGTTCCATAAAAGCGGCCAAGGCACATCAGAAAACAATAAAATGAAATAATAAATAAACTCGATTGACGATATTTGCACATTGTGATAGTCCATATTAAATTTTAAATCAAAAACGGATACTTTGTCTAATCACTAATAATAAACACCTAATAATAAATACCTTTAAATAGTCTGCTTTCAATATATTGTAGGCATTGAAGGCATTAATGTGCTACATGCCGTTGCAAAGTAACAGCTAAAATCTGCCTGGAGCGTTTACAAAGCACAATTGATGAAAAGTAGGCCGGCTTTCGATCCGGATCCTCCTGTGTCGATCACACTAACACCTTGCGAATCATCATCGATGCAATGCGTTGAATATGATTCTCAGCTTCACTTGATTTTCACTGATATCGAGAAGGCTTTCTAAAGTGTAAACGGGGATTTTAGATGGGCGGTTTTGCGCAGAAATAAAATCTCTGAAGAGGTAACAAGCTTGTGGCTATTATTAAGGAAACCTACGATGAGACGAAATGTCGTATTCTGCATAAAGGTAAGGTGTCGGGGAACTTTGAGATCCGGAGTAGAGCGCGGCAGGACTGCATTTTCTCACCGAACCTGTTCTTTATAGTGATTGGCAAAGTGTTGTGGGTAGTCCTATTCGGACCACACAGAGGAACTAAATGAACTTCAACATTTAATCCGCAACATTTTGACTACGTTAGCGACATATGCCTACTCTGCCACAAAACCATGGATCGTAGCGGAATGGATTTAGATCTCTTAGCTGGCCGTTGCGATAAAGAAATCCGATTCATCCAATTGCCATCAGTATCAATGGACAACCTGCAGACAAATCTGTCTACCCAGGTACCATTGTTGGCGAAGATTGTGGCATGGAGAAGGACATTGCTCGTCATATCAACCAGGCAAAATGCGCAAAGCAATAACTGCAATAATGCAGCTATCTCAGTATTAAGACCAAACTGGGGTATTGTCTGCGCTGTTGTATGGGACTAGCATATAAAAAGTACCCGTAAGTGTTGCCAGAAAGCTGCAAGTTTTCGTCAAATCGGTTCTTCGTCAACTTTTAAAAACTTTCTGGCCCGAAAAAATATTAAATAAAGAGTTGAGTCGGTGGATCAGATACAATCGACGAACTGGTAAGCAGGCAAAAATTACAGTAACATAGGGTACACATTGCAGAAGGATGACAACTGCATTGCTGGACAGGCCAAGAAACGGGACCCACCGAAGGCCGACCAAGAACGCGTCCTAGAAACTCATGGCGTCGATCTGTGGCGGAAGAGTGTGAATCGCTGGGTAAGTCATGAAGGCAGATGCGTCCCGCTGCCCAGAACAGAATACAGTGGCGTACAGGAGTAGTATACGCGCTATGCACCACTACACTAGCGGTTAAGGCAAAGAAGTAAAATAATAAACTCCTTCACTGAACTGACTTTTCAACATGTGATTGACCGAAAGCTATGGCACTTCGCCCTTGTGCCAAATATTAGCTATTTGTTTGGTGGTTGAAAAAAAAAAAACAAATTATTTCCGGAACAAAACAAACATTTTATACTTACAAATTGATAGCAAGTAAACCGTTTGTCTGATTTCCGCCAAACAAATTTTGTATTTTATATGAACGTTTTGGTTGCGACTGACTTAATTTGCAGCTTTCGGATAAAGGCCGGGCCACATATTTCATGCACCCATCCGATCATACTCCTGTCCGATTTTGCCCCAAGAATCGGATCGGTGCGTGATCGGAAAGCGGTCAACACACATATCCGACACATATCCGACTCCACTCAGATTTGCGGCTCTATCTTGATACAATGCTCACTCGCCATTCAAAGCTCAAACCAAAAATGCAATCGAAAGTGCAAAACAGTCCCATACGAAACTGAAACACAAAGAGAAATACACAAATACGCATCGATCGATACATCATGCAGTCGGAAAACGAATAGTCTACACAATCGGAGCATGATCGGATGCTGGATCGGAGTCTGGTGGGAGTATGATTGGTCGCGTGTCGGAAATGTGTGAACTAACGCATCTGAAATCCCATGTCATTTCCCTCTCATACACTCGTCCGACGGTATGATCGGAGTATGATCGGATGCGTGCATGAAATATGTGGCCCGGCCTTAATGTGTTTCTAATGATGTGAAGTAGGCAATTTCGAAAATATAAATGCCTGTAGAAGTTGAAGTGTTAAGAATTCGAAAAAAAAAATTCTTTAATATATTTTTTTGCTGGAAATTTCATGGGGAATCACGTAGCAGTGCGTTTACACGAAAATTTCCAAACACCTTGCAGAAACATTTTACGTTATACATATATGTAGGGAAGGCAGGTTTCCGATGGTCGGGTCACACCCATTTGTATTATCAACCACCCAGATCCTACTACAAATATGTGATCAAAATTTCGAATCATCATCATCGTGGCGCGACAGCCCGACGTCGGGCCTTGGCCGCCTGGAAACATTTCGAATAGCTAGATTTATTCTTTCGAAATTTCTCGTCCGAACGGGTAGGTGGACAGACGGTCGGACGGGCAAACAGGCGTTGGCTAAATCGGTTCAAGTGGGGATCACTTCCATATCCTCGTATAGATATATTGCGATACCTACTCCTCCTCCTGTCAGATGTGACACCTTAATTTTCGATGTGAGAAAAAAAAACAAGCTAACCTTCATAAGGTCTAGGGTATAAATATTAGAGCTTAGTTTGCTTTTATGGACATATTCTGTGAAACATTAGTTTAAATTTAATTATACATACGTAGTAAACACACTCATCTGTGTCATCTATACAACTGAAATTTTCGGTGCGCCTTGTTTTTAACAACAACATTTGCGTCATCAAAGTGAAATTCGATGAAAAAACACTGGCTTGAACACAAACAGGACTTTCACTGATACATTTTTTTTTTAATTATGATAAAAAAGTTGTTTGGATACAATTGACGCAATAGAATACCTATTTTGAAAAATTATACAAATAATGGCCACTTAGTAATTATACTTTTCGCCTATATACAATAAAAAAAATGCCTTCTGCAGTAATAATAGTGCACTTCACCAGACTATCAACATAAAATACTTCTTCAAATTGCCTGTGTTCTTCAAATGGTGCCTGTATTTCCAATTGACATCAAATATTTGACGAAACTGACGCAGATTCACTAAAAGATATTGGACATGGGTTCCATTTGTATGATCAAACAGATGCCTAGGTACATATAAAAACATGTTCTGTATTATTAGCATTAACAAATTTGAAAAAGATTAATCAAATATTTACGAATATGTTTGAGGTATTTTGGTTAGGGCTGGTCTTAAAAACAGATACAAAGTATCTACACTGCATGCAGATACATCGGAACATGGATATGTATATGACTACCGACTGCGTGGAACCTGTTGTGTTGAAGATATCTATGTAAGTTTTGTAAAGATCCCAGTATAGTTATACTGGATGAAATCATTCGAAAAAACACGTCCCACGCTTTCGGTAGGCATAAGACATATCCATGTACCCATGTATCTGGTGGCAGTGTAGATACTTGTCATAAATTCTGCTTTGCTTTGTCCTTTCCGCTTGGGCTCCTTTCTCTCGCGGGATCGTTTCGTTTTCGTTTGCATCGCGTGTGTGCAATATTCACCTCCTCTCGTGCACACCTGTTCCATCTACCCGTTCGGTACAGTTTGCAGACTGCAGTCTATCGACATTTCTCTGAGTACGTTTCTGCTAATCGCAATCACGCTTCCCACCATCTTTTCCCAATCGGATGTGTATTGTGTTTGTGTATCTATTGCAAAATCGCTCCCACACTATCCGCCAAACCCCACCCCTTTAATCAACAGTCCGGGTCCGGCACACACAATCTGTTTCTCAAGTAACGCGTGCGACTCTATGCGATTGTGTCCGGCAAACAGAAAGGGAAACTAACAAAAGTAAACAAAACATTCCAACACACGCACAAAGAGAATGCACAAGAAAAATTTTGGAATTTTTGCAGAAGGAGGGGCATTTGATCTTCTGCAGACCTCTGAATGTACATCATGTCACGATGAGCTGCCGGAACTATAACATCCTGCGACGAATATTTCTCTATTTCGGTGCTTGAGAGATTTTAACTTGCGCAGTACGAATCCGCCATTTTGTTTTATGATATGTTTATTGCATGTGTGGTGGGCCCACATTGTGGGCCAGTCAGACCTCAAATCGCCGCCATTGCAAATGCACAACCATTTGGATAGAATGAACTTCATCCGCGATGGCCCTCGCTCTCTATCTTCGGGAGGCGGGAACTATGTAATGTACACACTCTCAAAATTGCGTCTGCGCATGTCCAAATGTTAGTCGAACTGACTACTTGCTACTTTTTCTGGGACCCTATTGATTCAGATATGTAGTACAACTCGCGCTATTTTCTTTGTTTGGATTCCAGCCATTTTGAACATTTTAGAATTTTTGTGGAAGGGGGGCATTTGATCTTCTGCAGACCTTTGAATGTACATCATAACATATAACATCTTGCGACGAATATTTCTTTATTTCGGGACTTGAGAGATTCTAACTCGCCTAGTATAAATCCGCCATTTTGTTCTATATGTTTATTGCATGTGTGGTGGGGGCCCACATTGTGGACCAGTCAGACCTCAAATCGCCGCCATTGCAAATGCACAAACGCAGTCGCTGGATCACCCGATTTGGCTCGAATGAACTTCATCCGCTCTCGCTCATCTTCGGGGGCGGGAACTATGTACACTCTCTCAAATTGCGTCTGCGCATGTCCAAATGTTAGTCGAACTGACTACTTGCTACCTTTTCTGGGACCCTAGTGATTCAGATAGTACAGCACGGGCTATTTTATTAAATGATGAATGGGAATTGGCGGTGCTGGAAATTGCAAGGAGAATCACAAATTAATGCGTTTATACGAACAGCGTTTAGATATATTTTATCTGGTATATACAGGGTTACTGGTAACTCGATGTATTCCGTGCAAGGCGTTATAATAGAGTCAAAATGCAACATAATAAAGCCACAAATGTTCTACCGATTTTCAGTGGTTACTGAGATATTTGAATTTTTATGTTTTAAAAAAAAACTGATTAAGCCATTTAAAATAAGAACTAAAAAAGAAGCTACTTAGTAACTGGGTCAAAACTTATTTTTTGCTCTTACCCAACATTGTGACAAATATTTCCCAATCATTCGAAATTTCAAAAATTATTCACATCTCGAAATTTTTAATTTAAAATACTTAAAAAAAATTAAAATAAATGTAGTATTACTCAAAAAAATTATATGACACAAAGTGTGCAAATCATTACAAAAACATGCCCGTCTTGTCAGCTTTTCAAAAAGGTATAAATGTCATTAGAAGTCCTTCAAATGATTGAAGTAGCTTGCATTAACTTGTTCGGGGAACCATTATTCGATTTGAAAAAAAAAAATAAAACAAATGCATAAATTCATACAAATTTTAATAATAAATTAAACATTAATTGATTTATTATCAAATATTTTGCTCAATATGACTCCCTCGGTTTCCAATGCAAGTTCGAAGTCGCTTCCGCACATTCGTCCTGGTGATCCTTGAGGTGAATTCCGCTCTCATTGTCGCTGCCGCACTGATAATTTTTTCTCTCAGCATTTCTATGGAACGGATAGGGTTTTGGTACACTAACTCCTTCATTCGACCCCAGACGTCAAAATCTAATGGTGTCAAATCTGGGCCCCCCTTCCAATCCACCGGTTTGGATAGTTTTCATCCAGCCACTGTCTTACGCTTCTTCGAAAGTGTGCTGGACATCCATCGTGCTGAAAGATTAGGCTAGTTCGTGTTTCTTGGGGAATATCGTGAAGTAGTCCCGGCAACTCGTGTCTGAGAAAATCTTCATAACATTCTCCATTTAGATTATCAGGCAGAAAATGTGGTCCAACTACCCTGTCATCAATGACACCCATCCACACATTCAGAGAAAATCTTATTTTATGACTTTGCGTTACATCCCTTTAAGGACTCTTGTTAATTACTTTATGATTACTCCTTTAAATTATGCAGTTAGGCAATAAAAAAGTTCAATACACTGAATGAAAAGAAGAAACTTTATGTTCGAAATTTGTATGAATTTATGCAATTGTTTTATTTTTCTCAAATCGATTAATGGCTTTCCTTCAATTATTTGAAGGGTTTGAATTGACGTTTATACCTTTTTGGAAAGCTGACCAGATGGGCATGTTTTCCTAATGGTTTGTATGCTATGTTCCATATAATTTTTTGAGTAATAATTCATTTTAAATCAAGTCAAACAAATATTTTTTTTTTTAAGATTTTTAATTAAAAATTTCGAGAGGTGAAGTATTTTTGAAATTTTTTATGATGGAGAAATTTCTTGCATAGTGTTGGCTAAGAGAAGAAAATTGGTTTCAACCCATTAACTAAGTATTTTTTTTTAATTATTATTTTAAATGGTTAAATCCTTTTTTTTTAAACCTAAAAATCGAATAATGGTTCCCGTTAAAGTTAATGCAAGCTCCTTCACTTATTTGAAGGGCTTCTATTGATATTTATACCTTTTTGGAAAGCTGAGAAGACGGACATGTTTTTGTAATGGTTTGCACATTTTGAGTCAAATAAATTTTTTGAGTAATACTACATTTAAAAACAAGTAAACAACATTTTTAATTTTTTTTTAAGTATTTTAAATTAAAAATTTCTAGATGTGAATAATTTTTGAAATTTTGAATGATTAGGAAGTATCTGTCACAATGTTGGCTAAGAGAAAAAAAAAAGTTTTGACCCAGTTACTAAGTAGTTTTTTTTTTAATTCTTATTTTAAATTATTATGATCCAGGCGGCCAAGGCCCGACGTCGGGCTGTCGCGCCACGATGATGATGAAATCCACGTTTTTTTTTTTAAAAACCTAAAAATTCAAATATATCAGTAACCACTGAAAATCGGTAGAACATTTGAGGATTTATTTTGTTGCATTTTAACTCTATTATAATGCCTTGCAAGGAATACGTCGAGTTACCAGTACAGTACTGTATACACACAACGACAAAAAAAAACCGAATTAGGGGTTTCTCGTTAAATGAAGTAATAACCCTTTTATCCTTTACGTAAGCGGTTGAAATTTTACAGGGTGTCTATATATATAAGCCAGAAAATGTATAATAGCTGCATCATAGTTATTCTGTCTTTTGTATTAACAAGTAGTCGAAAAAAATGTCAAAACGTAAGCAGCTAACTATGGAGCAAAAATTACGAATCTGCTGTTTATTGGAGCAAAACAAATCGAAATCCGAAATCGTTCGTGAAGTTGGATGCCTTGGGTGGACAGTGTGAAGTATAATAAAAAACATAAAAGAACTACGATTGGGGTAAACCCCAATCATGCAATACTCTAGATGAATTTGAACCTGGTTAAAGCCAATAAATAATTTTGGTTGCAATCTCGGATGCATCGTTAAGAATTTTGTTGATCCCATCACCTCTCAGATTTCATCTAGAGTATAAACACAAGAGATGAAATCTGACAGCATTATAGGTTTCTCACAAAGTTTGCAACGCTATAAATTGTATACGTACTGAGTAAATAGGCTTAACGTATTTCATGAAATAGTGCAGTTTGTATGGGAGGGGGTAGAAGGAGGGTGAGGATTACAATAAATTTTATAATGTAGGTTACAATTATCATAAAAGTGATACATTCAAAATTTCAAAGCAAGATGTTTTATAGTTTCTGAGAAAATCTGATTATTGTAAATTTTCAAAAATGTGTCATTTTGTATGGGAGGGGGTAGAAGGGGTGGAGCGATTTAGCCCGTTCACGAACTTAGCCTTCATTTTTTGTCAAAAATAACGTGTGCAAAATTTGAACTTCATAGCTCAACGCGTTCTCGAGCTAGAGAGGTCACGGACGGACGGACGGACAGACGGACAGACGGACAGACGGACAGACGGACAGACGGACAGACGGACATCCGGTTTTGAGATATTCGAGTGATAATATGAACTTCTGTATCATTCATTTTTTTCTGCGAGCCTTATTTCTTAGCGTTACAAACTTTGTGGCAAACTTATAATACTCTCAGATTTCATCTAGAGTATAAAAACAGAAGGAAAGAGGCACTGTTGAGAGGAAAGCAGGCAGCGGAAGGAGGCGGGTTACTACGCCAAGAGAGGAGAGCTATTTGAAGTTCTTGTCACTTTAGTATCGCTTCAAATCGGTTTCAAAATTAAAAGCTGATCTGGAACCTTCGATAAAGAAGCCTTGTAGTACGCGAACTATCCAAATAAGGCTAAGTGAGATGGGTTTGCGCTCCCGTCGACCTGCCAAGAAACCCCTTTTGCTAAAACGAATGAGGAAAGCTCGACTACAATAGTGCAAGGAGCGAGAAAATTGGACTTTGGAGGATTGGAAACATGTTATTTTTTCCGAAGAATCCAAATTCAATTTGATTGGGCCCGATGGATTAGCCAGAGTACGCCGTAGAGCAGGAGAGCATTATTCTGATTATTGCGGTCAATCAACTGTGAAGCATTCCCCCTACGTTATGGTTTGGGAGGGGGGGGGGGGGCATCATGTACAACCGCGAAAGATTTGTGAATGTAGCAGCATATAAGAAAATAAGAAATGAAGGTGTTGTTCCAGCAATTGGGGACCTAACAGGAAAATTTCACAATTCGATATTTCAGGATGACTCTGCTCCAATACATCAAGCTCACTCTGTAAGTTTCTTTGATATTAAATCAAAATCCTCTATTATCGTAACATTTATCAATAACAGGTCACGCAATATAAGGCGCAACTCGGGATTGAAACGCTACCTTGGTCCGAAAATAGCCCCGACTTGAAATAAATAAATAAATAACTGCCGCGACAGTCCAATTTGAACCACGGCCTCGAGATGAGCTAGCATCATCTCATTTTCTATACTAGATCGTGACGTTTTTTTTTGTGCAGAGGTATGTGATCAGCAATACGCTCAACCGAGTTATTTACCCCATAATGGGTACTCATTTAACAGCTGAGTGGGCTCATAGTCCGACACGTAAATCCCCGGAATCGAACCGGGGCCCAGTGCGTTGAAGGCGAACGTGCTAACCGTTGCGCCATCCGGACTACTACTACCCCGACTTGAACCCCATTGAAAATCTATGCCGGATAATGGGATCGAAAACAAAGGAAAAAGAGCCAAGAACAATAACACACGTCATCCAAAAAGTATGGGAAAACGAAATAAATGCAGATACGTTGACCATGCTATATGATAGTATGAACAGGCGAATAAAAGCTGTCATTAAAGCAAAAGGCGGCCACATTAATTATTAAGAGCTTTTACAAGTATTCATTTTAATATGCTTTCGTTAATTTTTGTTTAAGAAAATCAAAATTTATACGCATTCACTAAATTCTCGTAAAATAAAACAATATCTCTCAAATACGTGTTTAGATAAAATTATTGATAAAGAAGTACTATTGTCCAACAAGTTACTCTCTCTAGTATTTTCTGACCCAGTCTTAATATTGGATTTTTTAAATCGTCAAAACATCAATTCACTTTAGCAAACACAACAAGAAATACATATTTCCACAATTTGACAATAATTTTTGACATTCGGATGAAAAAAAACGTGTTTCGGTAAATTTGTTATTTCGGGTTTTTTTTTGTCACTGGGTGTATGTGGAAGAGGTAGGTTTTCCGATGGTCGGGTCACGCCCAATTGTATTCAACCACCCAGATACTACAAGCATTTGATCAAAATTTCGAATAGCTAGATTTATTCTTTGGAAAGTTCTCGTACGAACGCATGGATGGACAGACAGACGGTCGGACGGACAAACAGGCGTTGGCTAAATCGATTCAGGAGATAACTTCCATATATTCGTAAAGATATATTGCGATACCTAGTCCTCTTCCTGTCAGATGTGACACCTTAATTTTCGATGTAACAAAAACAACGTAACCTTCATAAGGTCTAGGGTATAAATATTAGAGCATAGTTTGATTATATGGACGTAATCTGTAAAACATTAATTTAAATTTAATTATACATACGTAGTAAACACACTCATCTGTGTCATCTATACAACTGAAATTTCCGGTGCGCCTTGTTTTTAAGTACGACTAAAGCAACATTTGCGTCATCAAAATGAAACTCGATGAAAAAACACTTGCTTGAACACAAACAGGACTTTCACTGATACATTTTTTTTAAGTTATGACAAAAAAGTTGTTTAGATACAATTGACGCAATGGAATACCTATTTGTTTTAAATTATGCAAATAACGGCCATTTACTAATTATACTTTCCGCCTAAATAAAAAATGCCTTACGCCGTAATAATAATGCACTTCACCAAACTCCCAAAATAAAATACTTCTTCAAATTGCCTGTGTTCTTCAAATCGTGCCTGTATTCCTAATTGACATTAAATATTTGACGAAACTGACGCAGATTGACACGGGTTCCATTGTTATGATCAAACATATGCCTAGGTACATACAAAAACCTGTTCTGTATTATTAGCATTAGCAAATTTGAAAAAGATTAATCAAATATGTACGAATATGTTTGAAGTATTTTGGTTATGGCTGGTATTTAACAACATTTTTTTTCTGTTGGGAATGATTGCGATCTGCATTACTGGATTGTCGCTTTCACAAATATAAAAAATAATTTCCTAGAATAAGTTGTTACTATTTATAGAATTAAACAGTCGTACCCAAACAATAACACCAGTCCCCACTCCAAGTTTTTAGTATGAATTGAAGCTCTGCTATCTTGCTTTTACAAACTCTGCACAAGGACACATTCGACTAAGGCGAAGCCGGCGTGCGGGAGGCAAACATCTCCAGCCTCGCTACCGCCATCTTGGTTTTATAGTTATAGGACACTTTGAACCAGATGCGGTGTGTGGGCGGGTGAAAATGGTGGAGTTTTATTTTTTACCCCCACTCCATGCCTGCTACGCATGGAGTGGGGGTAAGAAATCTATTTAATACAGATCAGTGGGCGTGGATTGATTGAAAACTTTTGTTTTTGCCCCGCAATGTTTGGTTCACCCCAAAAACGATGCGCAAACTCTCCTCTATAGCACCAGCGATGATCAACAGTATTAGAAACTTATGTACTTACTTAAGTTTAACATTAACATTTTTGAGAAAGTAGTATCTGTAATTTAATATCTAACAATATTTTTTTTTATTATTATGATTCAGATCTATACATAGGTACATATACGATAATGTATATTTTTTTATTGTTTTTGTATTTTTTTTAATGTAAATTTTTTCCAACTTTCAAGACTTTTTTTAAGTCACCAGTACTAGTCCCTCAGTTTTAAAGCTATCGAGCTGAAATTTTGCACAAAGCCTTCTTTTTATTGCACGCTGTAAATATGTCGGAACCAACGGAATCGGATCACTACGTCATATAGCTGCCATAGGAACGACCGGTTCAAAAATTCGTTTTTGTGATAAAAACTTTTTTATTTCTAAAGATATCTTTTTTAAATTTCACACTAATCAATAATATTTTTAGCTAAATCACATTCCCAAAATTGGTTAAAATTGGACTAGTCTAGCATATAGCTCTCATAGGAACGACCGTTCCAAAAGCAAGTTTTTGTTAGAAAAACTTTTTTATTTCTGAAGATATCTTTACCAAAATTCATATTATTCAATCATATTAACTGCCAAACTAAGTTCCTAAATTTGGTCGAAATCGGCCCACTATTTAATATACTTCTCATAGGCACAGTGAAATTGGAACAAGTTTTACTACTAATTTTTAAGTGGCAAATGCACCATAAGTTCATGCTTCGCGTGAAGGGTTGCATACCTTTTTTGCTTGTTTTTATACACAGATTTGTATTTTTATACCCTGAGGAGGTAAGAAGCTTGTGGCATTATTAAGGCAACCTACGATGATGCAAAATGTCTTAATCAGCATAAAGGTAAGGTGTCGGGGGACTTTGAGATCCGGACTGGATCTCGGCAGGGATTCATCCAGTGTGTTGCCAGCCCTCTTCGGACCACACAGAGGAATTAAATGGACGTCAACATTTAATCTGCAATATCTTGACAAGTTAGCGACATATGCCTACTCTGCAACAAAACCATGGAATGGCTGTAGACCTCGAGAGGGAGGCGAGCACGGTTGGGCTAAGTATTAACACCAACAAGCCGGTCGTTGCGATAAAGAAATCCGAAACTTCAGGCGCTCAGACCTTCCCCCCAGATTTTTAATCAAATTAGTAAACTTACCGGCTGCAAGCAAAGTCAGTATAACATTAGCAAAGATCCGATTTCGGCAGGAGGGACTACGTATTATTCAATCGATGACAAGCTTAAAACCGTCTCTGAATATTTTAAGAGTATCTTCAAGCACCGAAACCTCCCGACAGAACCTCTAAAACCGCTAGTCAATAATAAAGTATCTGACTTTTTATCTGGAGTCGAAGGATTGTTTCTAACTGTCTTCTCTGACAACAATTGCTCTGTTTGCCCGGCAGCCTCTGTGCATTCCCAATATTTCACTTCAGTAGAAGAAACAAGGAATCTCATATCATCCGCCAATAATAAAAAATCCTCCGGTCCGGACGGAATCCCAAAGTCGACATTTAACCATACACAGTTAAAAATCCTGGTCTATTATCAATGCTAATTGGGGTTACATATATGACGACACCAAAATTGTATTAGATTTTAATAAAATGAAAGTATTACAATTGCTTCCGTAAACTTCACTGGTTTAAATATTAAACTTTTCTGGCATTATTTTTTTAATCAAACTGTTGGTTTAAAATTTAATCTACAGATATTATAATCTATGAAAAAATATTAATTTTACTGCGTTTTTTTAACTCCTCTAAGTTTTTTCTCCATTATTTTTTTTTTCAATTTTCTAAACTTCCAAATCCTTTATTAAGCCCATCGCAGGTTAGCCAGCTAATCTTTAACTTTTTTCGCCATGGCGCAGCATCGAACCTGTGAACTCCGTGTTGTAGAGTTGCGACCTAGACCACTCGGCCACGCAGCATAATATTTTGAGCTGACTGCGAGTAGTTATAGTGAGACTTGAGACTCAAAAAATATACTTTGTGGGGTTTACCTTTTAATTAAACTTAGATTAGAAACTAATGCGAGAACAAAAAGAACACAAAAAGGTTTGAATTGTATTAGAATTTATTAAAAATTGGTTTAAAATAGAAGTAAACTTTGAATTGTATTAGAATTTATTACAAATTTCGTTTAAAATAGAAGTAAACTTTGAAAGGGTTTAGATTATAGAATTAAAATTATTAAAAATGGTGGTAGTCCAAGACCAGGTTTAAAAAAAATACCGAGATTTTTAACTGTGTAATATTCAATAATAATGCAGCGTATTTCCCTACATCTTGGAAACAAGCGTTACTTTACCCAATCCCCAAAAAACAGAGCTCGATCGATATTGAATCGCTGCGCCCTATATCTCTCTTATCCAATATTGGAAAAATTTTAGAGAAAATCATTTTGGACAGATTTTCAATGTTTGCCGATCGTTTAATTCCAGATAACCAGTTCGGATTCGAAAAACACAGATCCACTGAAATAGCTGTTATGGCCCTTCAAGAAACAGTTTTTCAAAAAATTAGGGAAAAGAAAACTACAGTTGCCTGTGCCATCGACCCGCAAAAAGCATTCGACTCAACCTCTCACAATGGCTTAATATTCAAACTCGTTGAGGCGAACTGCCCTCTTGCACTGAGCCGCATTATTGCTAATTTCCTCAAGGATAGATCGATTCAAATTCTCATAGGCTCTCGAAATTCTGAACCGTTTTCGTTGTCTTCTGGAGTCCCCCAGGGCTCTATATTAGGGCCCAAGCTCTTTAATTTTTCCATTTACGACATTCCGACTGCAATCCACTCGAATCATGACAATGGAGATCGTCTCTCTTCAATTGAGCAAATGATCTGCAGTCTCTTTTTTGCGGACGATATGATTGTCTTTGCTGAAGCTCTTAAGCCACCCCAGGCGTTAACTAAATTAGCCACGATACTTGCTCCTATCTGTAGGTTTCTTCACAAGTGGGGGTTTCAAATAAACTCCCAGAAGAGTTCCCTAGGTAATCTGTTTTCGCAAACCTAGCGGCAAAGGCCACTACAAAGCCGTACCGCAAAGCAAGCGCATTAATTTACAAATAAATGGGGAATCCATTCCTCTAAAGGAACATCTAAGCTATCTTGGCATCCTTTTTAATAACAAATGTAAGTTTAATCCTCATGTTAGAAAAATACTCGCTAAAGTTCATTCAGCAGCTAAAGAACTAAGTTCTCTCTTTTCATCTAAATCGATTTAGTCTAATGTTAAATTACTATTATTATAAAACCTTAATCCGATCTGCTATAATGTACTGTTTTCCTGCATGAATGTCAATTTCACCGAATGTGGCTGAAAAACTTCAGATATTTGAAAGAAAAATTCTTCGTAAATGCCTCTCCATGTATCGCAGACCTAACAAAAAATATTTTCGCAACTCTCTTTTGTATGACAAGTCGGGCATCACTCCTCTTATGCAATACATGATTTTATCCAGCCGAATACGTTTAAAGAAATGGGAGTCACATCCGCTTAATTTGGTAAGAGAACTTTTTCATAAGAACGTAAATTCCTTAAATGGGAGTTCTTTTTACAAATCTCCCTTCCAACATTTATTTCCGCCCACTCCTATGCTATCCGACTCTCTCCCCGAAGGCACATTTATGCCTCCATTCTATTTAAAAAATTCAGGCTCCTCGCATAGGGGCTAGTTACTTAGTTCTTTGACCCTCTCTCTGGAAGGACCTCTGGACACGGGGATTCACTTTTAATTAATCATTTGGATTATTTAAAATATCTAAGAAAAATTAAGTCCGCATTTTTTCCAATTGACAATTCGATTAGAAATAAAAATTGAATAGATTTATTGTTTCTTTTCCACTCCCTGATTGTAAATAGCTGTATGTTACACTGTTTGACCAGAATTATACCTAATATATAGGTACTAGTTTTAAATATATATTACCAAAGAATTTAATCAAAATTGACAAATAACCAATTGTTGATCTTATTGAAAAAGGCTCCAGTATATATAATTTTCACCATATTTTTTCAATGTATTAATATAAGGTTTAACAAATTTCTATATAATGTACTATTTAATTTTAAAAATAATTACTGGCTATGTATGTATAAGAAGAAAGATTTCCTAATGTAACAGAAAAGCAAGGTATTGTCACTGGGATCTGTTTTTTTAATTAAACAGTTGAACCACTTGTTTGTAGTCTAAAACGTTAAACAACGCTTTTAAGTTTAAAGTCATTTATTGACTACAAAAGTCAGCAAAATAAAATAAAAAATAACAAAATTATTATAATTTAATTTATTTTGTAAGAATGCATTTCGAGCAGACTTGCTGCTCATCATCAGCAAACACGCATACTAAATAATTTAACAATAATGCAAAAATGACTGTAAACATTTATAAAAGTATTAAGAACAAATTCCGTTTTTTGTGTATCAGTGAGAACAAGTACATATATAAATAGATGGACGTTAATAAACATATAAACATATTTTATTACAGGTGGAAACATTTTATAAACTATCGTACAAAAGAAAACAAAGGTGAAATTATGTTGCCATTGTCGCTATTCATTGTATTTTTGTTTTTTTTTTTTTTTATATAAAGAGCTTCATACGCATCTAGTTTTCGCTCGTTATGTACGGCTTTCACTAAACGTACACTTTCCTCGAAAGAATCGATTCTGTGTGGTGGCGTATCGATATTACATGTTGAGTGTACATGAGCTGCGACTGAGGAGCGATTTATTTGCATGTTTTTTATGCAGGTTTTGTGTTCTTTGAAGCGGGTCTCTACGTTTCGCCTTGTTTGGCCAATATATTTGGCATCGCAATCCTTACAGCTTATTTCATATATTCCGCTTTGTTCAGCTAATGTTGGTTTGTCCTTCGTGAATAAATATAGATTGTTAGTTTCCAACCCCAGTGTCCCAAAAATGTATGGACTCCCCAAAGTACATAAAGAAGGAGAAAAAATGCGAAAAATCGTCTCCAACACTTCATCTCCACTGGTAAAAGTTGCAAAGTGGTTGGTATCAGAAATTAAAAAATATGGAAATTTCGAAGGAAATAACATTAAGAACACGCTCGATTTTGTAAATAAAGCGAAAAACATCAAACTAGCAGAAGGTGAGATTATGGTTTCTTTAAATGTGACTGCGCTTTTCCCGAGTGTTCCAGTCGATGTAGCGATACAATCACTTCAAAAACACCTTGAAAACAAACAAGTTAAAGCAGATGAACTTACTGTCCTAGTTAATGCTGCAAAAATATGTATGTCACACAATTGTTTTGTGTTTAGAAGCCAGTTTTATTCTAGTGATTTCGGAACAAGTATGGGCAATCCTTTGTCCCCACTAATTGCTGAGGCTTTCATGACCAAATTTGAAGGAGATTTATTATCAGAAAGATTGTTACCGAGGATCTGGTATAGGTATGTGGATGATGTTTTTTGTATCATAAAGCAGACAGAAGTTGACAAAACATTACACACTATCAATAATAGATGACAGCATTAAGTTCACTATTGAAAGAGAAAACAATCAACGTTCGATATCCTTTTTGGACTTAAAGTGCACTATAGTAGACAAACACATCGAATTTGCCGTCTTTCGTAAACAGACTTCAACAGATCGCTTCATCACAAAAGATTCATTCTGTTCCTTCCAACAAAAAATTGCATCTTTTCATTCAATGGTCTATCGCTTGATAAACCTCCCGCTTTCCCTTGAAAATTATCGGAAGGAATATGAAAAAATTGTTCAAGTAGCCGAAATTAATGGATTCGATAGATCCTTAGTAGACAAAATTGTTAAAAAACATTCAGACGCTCGCAAGAAAAATAATATGTCTACACTTTTCAGCCAAAACCAAGAAATTAGAACCAAAAACTTCGTAAGAGTACCCTTTTCTTATGTTCCTTCGGTCACAAATCATCTACAAAATGCATTCGAAAAGGAAAACATGAAGATTGTTTACACCAACAGCAACAAATTGAAAAATATTCTTGGCTCAACGAAGGACAAACCAACATTAGCTGAACAAAGCGGAATATATGAAATTAGCTGTAAGGATTGCGATGCCAAATATATTGGCCAAACAAGGTGAAACGTAGAGACCCGCTTCAAAGAACACAAAACCTGCATAAAAAACATGCAAATAAATCGCTCCTTAGTCGCAGCTCATGTACACTCAACATGTAGATTGGAATTGTTTGTGACACTTGGTTTCATTCTGCACACCAACTTAGTATGCGTCTGTAGCTTAGCTTGGTAACGCACCGGGCATTTTTTGCTACTCGAAACACGGTCTCTGCGGTTCGCGCCCCGCAACGGGACCAACTATTTTTTATTCTCAAATTCCCTCTGAATTAATTTCTCCGAGCTTAGTGGTTTCGTATGGATAGTAGCACTCATCAGGTCTTGCATCTTTGCAGCTATCCATGTGCAAGACGACCACGAAAGTGTGAGAATTCTGTTTGTATAAGCCGTGAAGGCGTGATTTTACTTGAAAACTCGACGGTCGAGTTTTCAAGTAAAATCACACTTTCGTGGTCGTCTTGCACATGGATAGCTGCAAAGATGCAAGACCTGATGAGTGCTACTATCCATACGAAACCACTAAGCTCGGAGAAATTAATTCAGAGGGAATTTGAGAATAAAAAATAGTTGGTCCCGTTGCGGGGCGCGAACCGCAGAGACCGTGTTTCGAGTAGCAAAAAATGCCCGGTGCGTTACCGAGCTAAGCTACAGACGCATACTAAGTTGGTGTGCAGAATGAAACCAAGTGTCACAAACAATTCCAATTTAAATTGAAAATGATTCGCACTTGTACATTTGCAAGAACATTAATACATAAACTCAACATGTAATATCGATACGCCACCACACAGAATCGGTTCTTTCGAGGAAAGTGTACGTTTAGTGAAAGCCGTACATAACGAGCGAAAACTAGATGCGTATGAAGCTCTTTATATCAAAAAAACCAAAAATACAATGAATAGCGACAATGGCAACATAATTTCACCTTTGTTTTCTTTTGTACGATAGTTTATAAAATGTTTCCACCTGTAATAAAATATGTTTATATGTTTATTAACGTCCATCTATTTATATATGTACTTGTTCTCACTGATACACAAAAAACGGAATTTGTTCTCAATACTTTTATAAATGTTTACAGTCATTTTTGCATTATTGTTAAATTATTTAGTTTGCGTGTTTGCTGATGATGAGCAGCAAGTCTGCTCGAAATGCATTCTTACAATACAAAATAAATTAAATTATAATAATTTTGTTATTTTATTTTGCTGACTTTTGTAGTCAATAAAAGACTTTAAACTTAAAAGTGTTGTTTAAGCAAGGTATATTCTTATCTTGCTTTATTTTATTTGTACATTTATGTATATGAAGAAAATTAAGCATCATATATGTAAGTAGCTATGACTATACCTATTTATCATGAATCATTCTATCAACAAGGTTGCATACGCACCACTATAATATTCCTTGCACCTCGAAATCCTTATTTAGTAAGATATAATATACAAGTCACACCACAGAAAGGTCTCTAATATCCCATCTGTACATTCTAATTAAAAATTCAAGGATAGGGCTAGAGAGACGGTGGCATCATCCGAACTAATTATATTTAGTAGCCGGACATCCGCCTTCTCTGTAACTCTTATATTACTGTTATATTTATCTTGTTATTTAGTTTTAAGGCTACTCTAAGAGTCTTACAAGCCAAGCCAAGGCAAATAAAAATAACTCCAACATAATGATCTATCACATCATGGATTGGCGAAACACAATTTCGTCGAATAATGTATTTTTTTAAAGATTTTTTGACATATGTCTAGCTGTCAAGAGCGCATATACAATAGTCATTAAGTAACTTCCTGTATAATAGAAAGACTCAAATAAATGAAATGATAAAAAAAATCCAACTCGTCCAATTGCCATCAGTACCAATGGACAATCTGTGGAGAAGGTGGACAGATTTGTCTACCTAGGTAGAACTGCAGGCAAAGATTGTGTTATGGAGCAGGACATCGCTCGTCATATCAACCAGGCTAACTGGGCAAAGCAATAACTGGCAATGCAGTTAGCTCAGTATTAAGACCAAGCTGGCTTTGTTTCGATCCCTGGTATTGTCTGTGCTGGGAGTAGCATATAGACAGTATCCGTAAGTGTTGCCACCACAAAGCTGCAAGTTTTCGTCAAATCGGTTCTTCGTCAAATTTTAAAATTTGTTTTGGCTCGAAACAATGGCAAACAATCAAATATCATACGCAGGAGAAAATGACAGTAGATAGCTTACCCATTGCGAAAGAGTGATAACTTAATTGCTGGATAGGCCATGAAATGGGAACCCATTCCCAACGAAGGCCGACCAAGAACGCATCCCAGAAACTCATGGCGTCGATCTATGGCGGAATAGTGTGAATTGCTGGGTAAGTCATGAAGGCGGATGCGTCCCATTGCCCAGGACACAATACGGTGGCGTACATGAGTAGTTGACGCCCTATGCCCCACTAGGGGTTCAGGCAAAGAAATAAAATAACAAACTCCTCCACTGAAATGACTTTTCAACAAGTGATTAGCCGAAAGCTATGACACTTCGCCCTTGTGCCAAATATTAGCTGTTTGCTGTCTGTTTGGTAGTTGAAAAAAATTGTTTTCGAAACAAAACAAACATTTTATATTTACAAATTGATAGCAAATAAACCGTTTGTTTTGTATTTTAGAGGAACGTTTTGGCTGACTGACTTTTTAGCTTTCCGAATAATGTATTTTTAATAATGTGAGGTTGACAATTTCGAAAATATAAATGCCTGTAGAAGCTAGAGTGTTACAAATTCGAAAAAAAATGTCTTTAATATTTTTTTTTTGCTGGAAAACGCATGGAGAATTACGAAGTAATGCGTTTATACGAACAGCCTGTAGATACATTTTATTTTATACGTATATGACATATATGTAGGGAATGTAGGTTTTCCGGTGGTCGGGTCACGCCCACTTGTATTTTCAACCGCCAAGATACTACTACAAACATTTTATCAAAATTTCAAATAGCTAGATTTATTCTTTCGAAAGTTCTCGTCCGAACGGGTAGATGGACAGTCCAACGGACAAACAGGCGTTGGCTAAATCGATTCAGGAGATCATTTCCATATACTCGTGTAGATATATTGCGATACCTACTCCTCCTCCTTTAAGTGTGACACCTTAATTTTCAATGTAACAAAAATAATGTAACCTTCATAAGGTCTAGTCTAGGGTATAGATATTAGAGCTTAATTTGCGTATATGGACATATTCTGTGAAAAATTATTTAAAATTTAATTATACAAGCGTAGTAACCACACTCATCTGTGTCATCTATACAACTGAAGTTCTCGGTGGGCCTCGTTTTTAAGTAAAAAAACATTTGCGTCATCAAAGTGAAATTCGATGAAAAAACACTTGCTTGAACACAAACAGGACTTTCACTGATACATTTTTTTTTAGATTATGATAAAAAAAGTTGTTTGTCAATTGTATGACGCAATAGAATACCTATTTTTAAAAATTATGCAAATAATAATAAGTACTAATTATACTTTTCGCCTGTATAAAAAATGCCTTCAGCAGTAATAATAATGCACTTCGCCAGACTGCTAAAATAAAATACTACTTCAAATTGCCTGTGTTCTTCAAATGGTGCCTGTATTCCTAATTGACATTAAATATTTGACGAAACTGACGCAGATGGACACGGGTTCCATTGTTATGATCAAACATATGCCTAGGTACATATACAAAAACCTGTTCTGTATTATTAGCATTAGCAAATTTGAAAAAGATTAATCAAATATGTACGAATATGTTTGAGGTATTTTGGTTAAGGCTGGTATTTAACAAAATTTTTTTTTTCTGTTGGGAATGATTGCGATCTGCACTTTGGGAATGTAGCTTTCACAACAACAGAAAATAATTGCCTGGCAATAAATTTTTACTATTTACAGAATTAAATAGGCGTACCCAAAGATTTCTAATAACACAAGTCCTCACTCTATATTTTTAGTATGACTTGCAGCCCCGCTATTTAGCTTTTGCAAACTCCGCAGAAGGACATATTCGACTAGGGCGGCGCCGGCTTGCGGGAGGCAAACGTCTCCAGCTTTCACTACCGCCATCTTGGTTTTATAATTATAGGACACTTTTAACCGGTTGCGGTGTGCCAGCGGTTGAAAATAGTGGAGTTTAATTTCTTACCTCCACTCCATGCCTACCAATCTATTTAATACAGATCAGTGGGCGTGGATTGATTGATTGAATACTTTTGTTTTTGTCCCACGATGTTTGAATTACCCCAAAAGCATGCGCAAACTCTCGTGAATACGGTATGGTTGGCAGGCAAAGCCTATAACACCAGCGATGATCAAAAGTATTAGAAATTTAAGTATATAAATTTTTTAGAAGTATAGGTAGTGTGTCTGTATTTTATTTCATTTTTTTTGTCATGGGTTGTCTTTTCTTTATTTTTTATTTTGTGCATTGTTTCCTACTTTCAAGACTTATTTTAAGTACAGATGGTAGTACAATTTTCCATACTTTTTTTCTATACATAGATTTGTATGTTGAAATGATATTACAAATCCAAGGTTAAATAGAAAGTAACAAATTTGATAGAAATATTGCAAAGTTTGTTCATGTATGTAGCTGACAAGGCCCCGGAAGTTGAAAGAGCCAAATTCTCTAAAAAAAAACACCATGCCTGTCATCGATTTACATAAATAATGGGGAAAAAATTGTAACAACTAAAACAGAAAAAAAGGTTAAGCTTAGATAAGAACACCGTTAGCAATTTTGGTTTAGATCTTAATAAAATTTGGGTTACATATGTATGTATATGACCACACCAAATTTGAATTGAATTTTAAGTACTGCAGAATATTAACAATCGTTCATTAAGTCAATCCGAATTACCATTTAATTCTTCAAGAATCAGCAGCTCAAAATGCTCTTAGAATTCGTCTAACTTCCAACAAACGAAGCGGAGAAGGTGGTCACATGAGTATTACAAATCAAATCCCTGACTTGCAGATCTGCTTGAGATCAGACTACATGATCACGGAAGTTTGCTTCGGCAGAAGATTTTCAGCCCTCATCCCTGATCGCAGTGAATGGGAAAATGGCACACCCTGTCCAGACCCTAGATGTGTTAAGTGGTTCACAGATGGGTCTAAAACAGAACAGGGTGTTGGTGCAGGTGTCTTTGGACCCAACACAAGGATTTCGATTGCAATGGGAATCTCGCCCAGCGTGTTTCAAGCTGAGATCCACGACATTGAGGTCTGCGCCAGGGTAATCTTGAAAACTGGACTTCGCGGCGCTCACATTGCTATCTATTTAGACAGCCAGGCAGCCATAAGGGCGCTCTCCTCATACAGGGTCTCCTCGAAACTAGTGAAGGAGTGTTACCAACTCCTCCAACTGTTGGCAATCGAAAACCAAGTTTTCTTGTGTTAGGTACCAGGCCACCAGGGCATTGAGGGGAATGAGGCTGCGGATGAGACAAGGATCATCCAATCGTCTTCATGGACCAGAGCCATACTGCGGCGTGTTACTGTCTTAGGCCAAATTGCGAATCAGTGACTGATCTGCACTATTACGTCAGCAGTACTGGAATAGCCTTCCAGGGCTGCGTCAATCGAAGGAGTTGATAATGCCCTTCAAATATAAGGGTACTAGTCCAATGAGTAGGACTCATCTAAGACTTCTAGTCGGGTACTTATCGGGCCATCACCTGGTCAGATATCAGCTAAACAAGATGGGTCTGTCCAGCGAGACTGAATGTCGTCTCTGCTTGGAAGACGTGAAAACAACTAAACACATCTTGGGCGAATGTCCCGCTATCGCGCGTTACAGGATGTCATTCCTCGGACAGGCTACTATCAGCTCTGCAGATCTCAGGTTAATTCCTGATAAAGATATACTGTCCTTCATTAGGAGGGTGGATGATCTTTTAAGAGCTTAATGGACTACGGCACAATAGACCTCTTATGGTCGCAGTGCCTACCCGCTGGGTCAGTAGTCCGCTGTATTATTATCTATCTATCTATCTACCATTTAATTCGAATAATATTTAAACAGTTTCAATAAATTATAATTGAAACCTAAAAGCTTTTACTTATATAAATATATAACTGGCGCAACAGTCCAAATTTAAACAAAGACCTCAAGATTTGTTAGCATCATCTCATTAACTAGATAGTGGCGATATGTCTTGTGCAGAGGTGTGTGATCAGCAACACGCTCAACCGAGTTATTTACCCCGTAAATGGGTACTCATTTAACAGCTGAGTGGGCTCATAGTCCGACACGTAAGTCCCCTTTTTTTTATCGAAGGCTACTGCATTCAGTAAGAACCGAACCGGGGCCCAGTGCATAGAAGGCGAACGTGCTAACCGTTGCGCCATCCGGACTACCGTAAATTCACAAACAATACGAAAAGAACAAAGGAAATATGCACTTCCTTTCTTTATCCAAGTCGAAAGGGATTACATTTTAAGTCAAAGGTGCCGCAATATAATACGAATAGTTTCTAATTTCGTTTGTATTCAAACATCGAACTTGACTTCGATTTTAAAAAGCGGAAACCTAATTTTGCATTTGAAAAAAAATATAATATTATTTGATTGAAATGTAAGTATAATTCTATTGAAACCGGCTTTCAAGTCGTTTTCAATAAGTGAATATTTGAATCTAATGCAAAGTGACTTAAAAATGTTTCAAGATTTAGGATATCTTAAAATCAATTAGGTGTACAACTTTGCTTCCGCCGTTTTCCGACAGACGGCTGCATCGGTGAGGGCCGGTCAAAATACGTAGTTCACAAGTGTTACAAAGTGAGTTTGGACGTCTGTGAACGTATCGACATCCCCGCATTAGTAAAAGTTGTTCGCATTTTTAATAAGATTCGCGATTCAAAATGTCTGTTTTCGAGCCAAGTTCTCGTCATTTGGTATAAGTTTTGATCTTCTGCTTCCATTTGAAAAAAACTGCAGCTGAGGCTTATCGAATGCTCTCGGATACTTACGGTGAGGTTGCTCTGAGTGACAGAACATGTCGTTGGGTTCCGTAAGAGTTAAAACCGAGAGATATTGGACGGCGATTATTTGCATGCGAACAACTGCTTCAAAGGCAAAATCGAAACGGAATTCTACATCACATCGTAACCGGCGACGAAAAATGGGTCCGTTACGATAATCCCAAGCGCAGAAAGTCATGGGGAATGCCCGGACATGCCTCAATGTCGACGGCAAAACCGAATATTCACGGCGCCAATGTTATGCTTTGAATTTGGTGGGACCAGCTCGGTGTGATATACTACGAGCTACTGAAACCGAATGAAACTATCACAAAAGATCGGTACCGAACGCAATTGATGCGTTTAAGTCGAGCATAAAAGGAAAAACGCCCACAGTACCAAAAGAGGCACGACAAAGTCATCCTCCAGCATGACAATGCTCGGCCACAGGTTGCAAAAGTGGTCAAGACATACTTGGAAACCCTGAAATGATAAATCTTGCCCCACCCGTCGTACTCCCCAGACAGGGCTCCTTCCGACTACCATCTGTTTCGTTCCATGGCGCACGGCCTGGCTGATCAGAATTTTCGTTCGTACGAGAAAGTCGAAAAATGGATTCAATCATGGATCGCGTCGAAAGACGCCTCCTTTTTCCGAGATGGAATCCGAAAATTGCCGGAGAGATGGGCGAAGGTTGTCGCTAGCGATGGACAGTACTTTGAATTACATTTGTAAGTACTTGACAATTGAGCTTTTAATTCCAGGAAAAAAAAACGGCGAAAGCAAAGTTGTGCACCCAGTTTTTTAATTGAATATCGCAGTAATAGGCCAGTCAAATTAAATATTATTAATAATAATTAGGGAAAGATCTGGAAATAATTTTAATCCCTTCTATAGATACTGAGTACATAAAACTGAGTTTGCACGAAGAAGGTGAGCTTAACTTTTCGAGGGCGAAAATTCGAGAAATTTGAGCCCTTTTTTAATATTATCGTTATAAATCCTTAACGGTGCCTCGGGTCGAAAAACCTTGCAGGAGTAAATTAAAGACCGTTGAATTTTGCGTTCAATGCGCTGCTCAAAGTTGAAATTCGGTTCAGTAGCGTAGTCAAAATTGATAGTCAAAAAATGACGATTTTCGAGGCTCCCGAGAAAAATCACACTTTTTCACTTTTCAAGCTCACAGATCTTTGCAACGGATCCTCCAAATGGAAAAGCTTGTCTGTAAAAGTTGGGGACAATTTAATTGTGAGCCCAACGTGGTCAATATTTTTCAATTCGGGCCATTTTTAGAGTAGCTATGAGCAAAAATTCAAAAATGAATGCTCATCGATTTATGCCGTAAAAGCTCTATCTCGGTAAGTATAACAGCTAGAAGTTTTATTTTAGTCTCAAATTGTAGATAAATTAATCCAGTTAAATAAAGTTTTACAAGATTTCTTGTGAGACTAATTTAGGAGATACTGAAAAGAAACAGGGCAAGCTAAACAATTAGGCACATTTTCAACATGGTGGTGTTAGGGGGGAAGTATTTTTAAGCAATGTACCAACTCAAACAATATATCAAAAATCGAAACTACCCCAATTAAAGCAACCAGTGTTCTAACATTTTGACTGACCAAAGTATTTTAACCTTTGCAGAATCACCGACTTTTTTTCAAATAAAAACGAAGTTACTCAAAAACTATACCCGCTAGCATATTCTAGTAAAGAGTGAATCGCAGGTAATATCTTACCCTAAAAACAGAAAATAGCCTGTAGAAATCAAATGAACTGTTTATTAGATATAGCTCGAAAAAATACGAAGGATATGTAGCCCACTATCAACATTTTGCAGTTTTATCATATTTTTATCGAGGTTTCACCTATGTATTATACTAATTTTATCAAAAATAAAACTCCCTGTTTTGTTGTAAACAATTTGTTTTAACATTATATAATACTAATTTTTAAATTTCGAGTCATTTACAGCCCCTAAATTAAAAAAAATAATTTGTTCACACTTTTTTTTTATTTTCCAAGGTCATATCTAATTAACAGTTTATCTGATTTCTACAGGCTATTTTTTGTTTTTAGGTTAAGATATTACCTGCGATTCACTCTTTACTAGAATATGGTAGCGGGTATAGTTTTTGAGAAATTTCGTTTTTATTTAAAAAAAAGTCGGTGATATTGCAAAGGTTAAATTACTTTGGTCAGTCAAAATGTTATAACACTGGTTGCTTTAATTAGGGTAGTTTCGATTTTTGATATATTGTTTGAGTTGGTACATTGCTTAAAAATTCGAGTTTTTTACTTCCCCCCTAACACCACGGACTCCGCCACCATGTTGAAAATGTGCCTAATTGTTTGGCTTGCCCTGTTTCTTTTCAGTATCTCCTAAATTAGTCTCACAAGAAATCTTGTAAAACTTTATTTAACTGGATTAATTTATCTACAATTTGGGATTAAAATAAAACTTCTAGCTGTTATACTTACCGAGATAGAGCTTTTACGGTATAAATCGATGAGCATTCATTTTTGAATTTTTGCTCTTAGCTACTCTAAAAATGGCCCGAATTGAAAAATAATTGGCCACGTTAGGTTCACAATTAAATTGTCCCCAACTTTTACAGACAAGCTTTTCCATTTGGAGGATCCGTTGCAAAGATCTGTGAGCTTGAAAAGTGAAAAAGTGTGATTTTTCTTGGGAGCCTCGAAAATTGTCATCTTTTGACTATCAATTTTGACCACGCTACTGAACCAAATTTCAACTTTGAGCAGTGCATTGAACGCCAAATTCCACGGTCTTTAATTTACTCCTGCAAGGTTTTTCGACCCGAGGCACCGTTACGGATTTATAACGATAATATTAAAAAAGGGCTCAAGTTTCTCAAATTTTCGCCCTCTAAAAGTTAAGCTTCTACGACCGTGCAAACGCAGTTTTTATGTACTCAGTTTCTGTAGAAGGGATTAAAATTATTTCCAGATATTTCCCTCATTATCATTAAAAAGCCCCAAAATTGACTTAATTTGACTGGCCTATAACTCAAAATCTGACGTGAAAAATATCCCAAAATTTTTAATCGTGTACTAACATACTACATATAAAATAAAGCTAAGAGGTTGCGTTATCCTAAGGCGTAAGGTATTCTAAAGTAGCAAAAAAAGAATAGAAATAAAACTACACTATAAAAAATACAGATGAGGGTGACGCAGGGAAATTCAAAAGATAGAAGAGACACCCACATTTCATATACACAAAAAGATCATCATCATTATCATCGTGGCGCTACAGCTCGACGTTAGGCTCTGGCTGCCTGGATCGTTGTCCTCCAGTTATCTGGGTCACGTCACCGCGTCCTCCAATCTTGGAAACCCATTAGTTGCTCGGTGTCGGCATATGCTGAGCTCTTCCATCAAGCTCTCGGACTTCCTGACAGGTTGGCTCCGTCAATTCGTCGTCTGTTCATTACTTTCATTATTCATTCATTCATTAGGTATGCGAACACCCTTCATTCGTTGCGTATGCACTGTCCATTGAAGACGTTGGAGTTTGACGATTTTCGAAACTTTCAGCTCATTGCACAGTTCACACATCTCATGGATGTACCGGATATGCCATCCATATCGGTCGCAAACTGTTTCGAAAACTCGCCGAGGTTGAGGTCCCCCACATTGATGGTGGTTGATACAGGTGTCCTTGACGTCGATTGCAACATTATTTTAGTTTTACCCTCATTGATACGTAGTTCCGCATCTTTCGCAGCGGTATCGAGCGTATGCAGAAGTTCTTCTGCCTCGGCCAGGCTTCAGGACATGATGTTGATGTCGTCGGGCTACACTGATAATTGTGGCGACTTGATGAGTAGCGTCTTGCTGTTGTCCATATTCATAGCCCGAATAGCGTATTCCAGTGCTAGGTTGCAGAGTGTCGGCACCAGTCCATCGCCCTGTTTCAGATCAGTGCGTGTTTCAAATAGATCAGTAAGTCTATTATAGATCCTGACTTGTGAGACGGAGTTGGTCGTCAACATCTTTGTCAGTTGCACTAACTTTGCCACCAAATTGCAGCATGATGTTGTACAGTACACCCCGATCGATACTGTCGTATGCCTGCTTGAAGTCGACAAAGATTTGGTATACGTCTACATTGTATTTCCGGCACTTCTGGAGTATCAGTTTAACCGTAAAGAGCTGATCAGTTGCGGAGCGACCAGGTCTGAAACCGCCTCTATATTCGCCAATGATTCGTTCTGCGTATGGTTTTATTCTAATTTCCAGAATTTTCGTCAGAGTTTTATAGGACGTACAGACCAGTGATATGCCCCTGTAACTCTTAACCGGCAGTTTACCACCCTTTTTGTGAATTGGACAAATGATGCTTCTTCGCCAATCGTCTGGGATCATCTCGTCCTCCCATACTCGAAGGAGTAATTGATGTATGGCATTAACTAGACCCGCTCCACCGAATTTTAGCAGTTCAGCTGGAATCTCGTCAGCGCCAGGCGCTTTATTTCGTGTAAGTGACGTATTGTATTGGTGGGCCTAGATCAACAATATCGTCGAGAGCTTATTGTGTGGGGATGTTAGATGGTAGGCTCAGAAGCTCTTCAAAATAAGAGGACTATCGTTTGTTAATGCCATCGGTGTCGCTGATGATGTTTCCATCCTTGCCCTTACAGAGGCTAGTCCTGGGTTGAGAGCCGCTGTTATGTATTATAATGAGTAGAACCCACCTAAGACTTCTAGTGGGGTACTTATCTGGCCATCACCTGGTCAGATATCACCTGAACAAGATGGGTCTGTCAAGCGAGTCTGAATGCCGTCTTTGTCTGGAAGACGTGGAAACGACCAAGCACATCTTGTGCGAATGTCCCGCCATCGCGCGTTTTAGGATGTCTTTCCTCGGGCAGGCTACTATCAGCACTGCAGAATTCAGGCTGATTGCTGCTAAAGACTTACTGCCCTTTATTAGAAGGGTGGACGGTCTTTTGGATTAATGAGCTGCGGCACTATAGATCTTTATGGTCGCAGTGCCTTCCTGCTGGGAAAGTAGCTCGAATTTTTATATCTATCTATCTATCTAATTGTATTTACTAGTTTGTACGCTTGTCTGGTGTTCCTATTAGCTAAGATTTCGTTAATATTCAGCAAGTGCTTGTCAAAGTATTTACGTTTCTTACGTCTAATTATTCTATTCGATATTCGCCGTAGCTCGTCATATTTCTCTTTTCGATTTGATTCCTCGTTGAATCCATTGTATATAGACCTCGTTTTTCGCATCAAGTGAATTTTTGCATTCTTTGTCGAACCAGCCATTTCGCGCTCGCCGGGCTTTATATGCCACGACCTTCTCTGCGACCTCTTTGATGATACCGTTGAGTTCTTCCCAGAACCCATGGACGCCTGTATTGCTGATGTTGTGTAGCATAGGGTACAGCCTTTTCTCAAGGGCGGTAGTATACACCACCGCCGTAGCATCGCTCAGAAGCTTATCAATCGCAAAGATTTTGGGAGGGCTGATCTGATCTGTAGGTCATCTTCACTAAGTGATGATCTAAGTCGCAGTTTGCTCCTCGATAGGTGCGGTCACGTATTGCACTAGACGCCCATCAGTTGCAAACAAGGACGTGATCAATTTGGTTGACGGTATGCGCGTCTGGAGATTTCCAGGTCTGCTTGCGAATGCGTCGATGCGGGAAACACGTAGAGCTTACGACTAGATTTCTACTACAGGCGAAGTCGATAAGTCGCTGGCCTTTGTCGTTACATTTTTTATGAAGACTGTGGCCCGCAGTGGTCCCCTGGTTCCAACTTCCATTTCCACCTTTCGTGTTAAAGTCTCCGAGCAGCAGTTTGACGTCGTTTGTTGGAAGTGAATCGAAGAGAGTCTCAAGGCGGGCGTAGAACTCGTCTTTTACTGTCCCTTCTTTAACTTCATGGTGGGCATGCACATTGATGAGCCAAAGAGTGAAGAATCGAGTCTTAATGCGAATTGCACACAGCCGTTCGTTAATGGGTTTGAAGTCAATAATGCGCGGCTTGAGGTGATTGTTCACTATAAATGCTACTCCATACTTCTTGTGGCCCGATGGTTTGCCACTTCTAAATATTGTGTGCGATTTCTTGTCATTGATCTCGCTGCCAAGCCAATTTGTTTCCTGGACTTCAGTAATGCTTAGTTAGTACTTTTTGACCTGTTGAAGGAGGGCCTTCTTATTAGAAAGAATAATTCGTTTGCGTGGTTGTCGTTGTTGATCCGTCCAATCCGAGGCTTTTGTTCCAGGTTTCTTGACGTGGAGTGGTTTTTACAAGGACGAGTTGTCAGCACATCGCTCAACCCCATTCAGGGGATGGCCTCCGAGATAGCTGCTTCAGATGGTTTTATAAACTGGAGTTCACACAACTATGTTGCAGGTCCAACTACGCAAGTCATTCCATCCTACTAAACCTGAGACGCTTCGGTGTTGGTCAGCAATTCAGGCTATACAGCAATCTGTCTTTTTCCAAACTGTCTTATCGCTAAGACTTGGCCGTCAGCGGTTTGACACGCTGCCGTTACCAGGGGGCGCTCACGAGGAGGACTATGGAAAAGGTATTTTGCCCACCATGGTATAAAAAACTGGTACTCAAAAAAACTGGTATTGAAAATCGGGGAAAAGCCGATACTAAAAAACGGGGTAAAAACCGGATAAAAAACGGAGAAAAGCCGGATAAAAAAACGAGTAAAAAACCGAGTAAGAAAGACTGGTTAAAACCGGGCAAAAAATCAAACTGAAAAAACCGGCTCATGGTTGAAAACCGGTACTTAAGAGCCGGTACTCGTCGAGATTGGTACCGGTACTGAAAAAAAAACCACTGTATTGGTTTTAAGAACAGGCCTACATTCGGGATAGATCTTTGTTGTTTCTGATATATCTGCTACATTCCGGACAGCCTTTACCCGTCACAGTGTGAACTGAACTGCTACAAAAATGCATACGAGGGCTATGCAGACCCGTTGAGACTCATTTTCCCCCTAACTCAGAAATCTGCCACGATCGGACTTACAAAAGTTGGTCGAGTACACCAAAGATACGGAGTTGCTGCACTGTCTAGATTTCGGAACGTAGTAGCAGACAAGAAAGGTAGTATACAGTATCACTACTTCTTTTGGAAGCTCTTGCCGCTTGAACGTAAATTTAACAGTTGTAGATCGAACAGATTTTTTTCGGATCCTTGTAATCCCTCCTATTGAAATTTTTAACGTGCTCCGGGCACGTTAAAAATTTCAAATGGCTATTGGGTTTCTTCAAGTATTTCAGTTTTAGTGATTTCTGCCTTGAAACACCTTTTACTATTCCAAACTGGTAGACTAAACTTGCCGCTACGAAGGCTGTAAATCCAAAGCTCTTTACTTCAGTGTGTTGAAAGAAATGATTTGTATTTTCCGCCGAATCGAAAGTAACTTCTGAAACAGACTTTCATGACAGTGGTAATGCCTTGAATTTTAGGATGTCTAATTTTCCCGAGAAAGCTTAATCTGTCAACTTATTTCTTGATGCCATCCTCTTGGAGAGCTCTGTATTTCATTACACAATTTTTTTGGTTGATACGTTACACGCAGGTAGCGAAATTTGCTTATCATTTGCTTTATTCATGCTAGCATAATCATTTTTTTCGACAATATGGATGGAATCGGCCTTAGCCACTTTAGAAGGAGTTTGATTTGTACATTCTTTGTTCGTTTTTTTCTAGTAGCTCATTTCTTCTTTAAGCCAATTGTCTCAGAATCACCAGTAACGTTTGTAATGAACCATATTATGGTCTGGTAGTGCTGCTTCCACCGGCAGATCTATGGCAGCACCTGATGAGTAAGGATCTGTCGGTGGTACGAAACCAGAGGCCGAGGGACCCATTACACCCGGACCCAGATTCGACTGCGTGGGTGTCTAAGCCGTCCGCAACCATTCCATCCTTATCGACTATTTTTTTTAATTCTCCATTTTTACCTCCCCTGTTTGTGTTGTCTTCCCCAGGCCTATGAATTTTTGTTAATACGTAAAGGACAGGGGCAACGAGCGGCGAAAACCCCGCCCACATCTCCCGAACTCAGCTACAGCAAGCATAGGCCACTGCTTAGCTCGTTGAGGGGCCTTTTTCTTTGCCATATGGCACGGCCCGACCTTCACGGTCATTATGCTACCTTAGGCCCCGTCCCCACGGGCATCTTCGGATGCCCGCCAAACCGTCCGTTACACGTTTTCTGTCCCTGATGCGCCTGGTGTAGGCGCATCAGAGACACCATTAGAAATATCCGAATCACTCACTTTTGTAATGAACCATATTCTGGTCTGGTAGTGCTGCTCCCATCGGCAGATCGAAGCAGCACCTGATGAGTAGTAATCTGTTGGTGGTACGAAATCAGAGGCCGAGGGTCCCATTACACCCGGACCCGAATTCGACCGCGTGGCCGTCTGATCCGTCAGCCAACCATTCCATCCTTTTCGACTATTTTTTTCTATTCCCCATTTTTACCTCCCTTGCTTGTATTGTCTTCCCCAGGCCTATGAAATTTTGTTAATACGTAAAGGACAGGGGCAACGAGCGGCGAAAACCCCGCCCACATATCCTGAACTGAGATACAGCAAGCATAGGCCGTTGCTTAGCTCGTTGAGGGGCCTTTTTCTTCGCCATGTGGCACGGCCCGCCCTTCACGGTAATAAGCAACCTTAGGCTCCGCTAAGCAGCGGCCTATGCTTTCTGTAGCTCAGTTCGGGCGACGTGGGCGGGGATTTCGCCGCTCGTTGTCACAGAGGAGGTAAAAATGGGGAATGATAAGAAAATGAGGAATTCGCATCAGGGTCCAGACGTAATGGGACCCTCGGCCTCTGGTTTCGTACCACCGACAGATCCTTACTTATCAGGTGCTGCCGTAGATCTGCGGTAGAAGCAGCACTACCATATGGTCCACTGCAGGTGGTTCATTACACTTTTCTGCTTTTTTGGAGGTTATCTGACTAATAACAGACAAGCTTCAAAATTGCAGTAGGAGACTCTCAACAATTTTTACAGATTTAGCACAACAAGCACTTATCACCACGTGCTAAAATCAAAAAGGTAGAAATATAGTAACTGTTTAAGCTAAAGAACCATACTACCACGGACCACTGAAGGGAACTGGAACGTCGGAAAACGTCTACTCAGACCAAAGACTGGGATGAACATGGATGCATGAATGCGTTGAGGTGGCAGTCCGTTGTCTCAACATACCGGTTTTATGCGGGTTTGAGTCCTTCTGCGCCCATGGTTGTTTGTGTTATTCCTCCCCTGTGGAGTGGGACGTAAGAATAAACCACAGCCATTTCCCAATTGTCGTAATGCAGCTGAATGGACAGACGTAGGTATAGCATAAACCTTTTTTTCAACTAAATTATAGGTTGTTTGTAGTGGGATCTTTGTAAAAGCATCAACAGGTTGCAAACAGAATTAAAATTTGTCATGGTATAACACCAGGCTATCATGCTAAAGAGAGCTCATAACGTGTCGGGAAAATCCGATTCTGATATTTGTCCCATGTAAAGCAACAGCGAACGATGTACTACTGCCAAACACTATCAATACGAGCACTTACCTTAGCGTAGGATGTAGCAAGGAAATTCTTTTCTTGATTTGGCGTTTATAATGATAAAACGTAATAATCGCGATTCGATATCACTTCAAACAACTTGAATTTCAGCTAACACAATCAGAGAAGTTTTAATAATATTCTTTACGTGAACGGTGTAATATTCTTTACCTGTCAAATTAAACTGCCTGAAATCGATTTTCATACCACCTTCACCTTGGTGAAAAATCAATAGAAACTACGAGTGTTTTGTGGTATGGTATGGTAAAATACACTGTGGCCGATTATTTTTATTATGTAGGTAGTCGTATTTCCAAATATTAATAGTATACTCGTACGATGGCTTCCTCCGAAAATGGTCTTATTTGAAATAAATGAGAAATCTTTGGAACCGAAAAGAATAATAGTACAACTGTGACTACGTAACGATTCGACAAATTTGTTGAAGATTGAGTATAGGGATATCCAATCTTAATGAATCTTTAGGGGTCAGTACATGAGTTCAAGCTGAAATTCAAAGAGCCTTTAAAATAATGACGCCCCGAGTGAGATATGTGACCATGTCACCCATGTCATGTCGGTTTTTTTTTTGTTTGAAAATGTTTTGATAACGGTTGACTCTAGCGAAACAATTTCTGAGGCAAAATGAAAGATCTGGAACAGTTTAAGAAAAAAAAGATTAGCGCCACATTTTTTGTATCTTCGACAGTTTTCGAGATATTTTCACTTGAAAAAGACTAGTTTTCATCCTTCCATTCATTATCTTTTATTCGCACAAAGAGAAAAAGACATGGTTTTCTGATGTACACCCAGTGACAAAAAAATCGCTGCACTCACATTTTTCAATTCCTTTGTTCCAAGACATGTTTGAGTGGAAGATTAGATAGAATAAATCTTGTATTTGCATTCTTTAGAGTCTTGTCATTTCATTTATACGAGTATAATAATTTTTTAAGGACTATTTCCACTGTTTACTCAATTCTTTTAACGCCACAATTCTCGCCCTTTGTTCAATACTCAATTTCTTGGTATCGGGCATGTTTTTAATCTTTACCCACTAGATCTTCGAAAACAAATGAGGACCATGATAATGTTGACAGAGCTATTTATACCCACTCTACACAGTACTATTGAACATACCATAACAATTTCTAGGATGGTAATTAAGGACTCATTACGACTTTTGAAGAATTTCAAAGTGCGGCAATTTTTTCGTCACTGGGCATATTTTCCGAATACAGTCACTCCCCAACATACGTATGGCCGACTTACGTAAATGCCAAAATTCATGGAAAATGTTTTTTTTAGATTTTTTCGATATTAAACATTCTGTTCGACGGCGAGCCTCACTTAAGGGGCAGCTTCCGTCTGGAATGATACAAATAGTTTTGGTGTGATCTCGAAGACGGGAGTGAGCTGTGGGAATTCGTCAGATAATTTTGGTCCTGTTTCCGCTCAAGTTAAGCAAATCAATTGCCCTAACCCCTTGAGGGGCATAGCGCGTCAACTGTTCTATGTGACCCAGTCAACGTTTCGTTGACATAAACTGGTTTCGGAGAATGCAGTTGTCAGCATGCACCTCCTGCACATCCATGGCCACGAACGTCGTCGTGGACGGGATTCGAACCCGAAACGCCGGTAGTCAAACATGAGACTGATGTCTCAACACACTGCGCTGCCGGTCGCCCCAATAACTG
The DNA here is from genome assembly GCA_964017055.1 of Chloromyia formosa. Classification (NCBI taxonomy): domain Eukaryota; kingdom Metazoa; phylum Arthropoda; class Insecta; order Diptera; family Stratiomyidae; genus Chloromyia; species Chloromyia formosa. The sequence continues at coordinate 104,204,967 of OZ024813.1, forward strand.
TTAGTTACGGAGATAAAGTGACTGCAAATAGCTGCTATTGATTAAAACTCATTTAATTTTGAATAATTTCTTTGCATTTTGCAACTCATATATTAAGGCTGAAAACACACCGCGTAAGACAAAACGTTTGTTTCTGTCTCAAGAAACAACCGACCATTGCTTCTTATCAGGCAGCACACACCAAAAGAAACGGAACAAGACAAACGTCTTTGTCTCGATGCGTTTTATGACTGGTTGTCGATAATACATGTCTTTGGATATTATCAACACACACCGAATGAAAAAAACATGCTTCAGACAAACGTCGTTGTCGATAATTGCATACATTGCAATAGGCGCAACACACACCGCATGAAACGAAACAAAAAGACAAGAAAAGACGAAAGACATGTTTCGTTGCCACTAGACGGCCAGTTGTCTTTCAAAGACAAAAATTCGTTTCCGCTTAATAGCTGGTCATTTTAAGTAAAATGTCGCAAATTATGGACGTCGTCGTTGCAAATTTAATTTTGTCTTATCTCAACACACACCAAGCGAAACAAGACAAAAAGACGTTTTGTTTTGTCTCACTGTGTTTCGCTTGGTGTGTGCTGCAATGAAACACGTTTTTTTGTCTTAAAAGACAAAAACGTTTTGTCTGATGCGGTGTGTTTTCACACTAAGTGGGACATACAACTTTAATTATTGTGGCGTATTATTATATATATGTATGTATATATTCTTATTTATCATTAGCCTCATCATTTCCCTAAGAGGGTTAGGCAAAATGCGCAGCCTGCTCCAAGGTCGGGGTGGGAGCGCGGAGCCAAAACGCCATCAGGGGGCTCCTGTGTTAGTACCAGGGACGTGGTTTGGATTTCGTCGGCTATCTCTTTTTTGTCGTACTATATAGAGGTACTTACTCGTTTGTTTCGGCACTCTGGCTGACTTGCGAATTTTTTTTTGTACAATAACAAAGCAGAGGCAGCTGTAATCTCCTACAACTAACACTTCCAGTAGCCGAGCCAGCTATCTAGCGCGAATCACATCTCAGGCCACCGCTGAAAAGGTTTCGGCACTTAGGTGTCACTAACGGTCTGAACGACCATATAGCGACCTCCGTTCTCATCTGAGGTTCACGTCAACAAATATTTACGTTATAAATGGTGCCTAATGTGAGGCGCCATCGTAGCAGAAGTTTCTCTTCAGCTGAGTTCAAATGAGGATGAAGGTCGAGGATTTATTTGGTCGTGCAGATCGTCTCGGACACCTTAGTGTCAAAACCTCCTCAGCGTCAGCAGTGGTCAGAGGTGGCGCATGCCGGATAGCTAGCTCGGCTATCAGTAGTTTGGGTGGGGTATTCGGAGATCATCAGCTGCCTCTTTCATCGTCGCGGTAGCCTCATCATTTTGCTAAGGAGGCTAGACCAATTCAACACTATCCCAAGGTATGGGGAAGGGAGCGCGGAGCTCCAACGCCATCAGGGGCTCCCGAAATAGGGTCAGGGACGTGTTAAGGTTTCGTAGGCCTAAATTTTTTTTTGGGATGCGCCACTATTTTGAGCGATTTCCCGTTTTATTTGCGCACTCGGATCGACGCCGTGAGAATCTTTGTTTGTAACGATGAAAGACGCAGCTGGTGACCTCCGAATACCCCACCAGCACGCGTCACCTTTGGTTACTCCTGAAGAGGTTGTGGCACTTAGGTGTCAGAGACAGTCTGCACGACCAAACCCTCGAACTTCTTCCTCATTTGAGCCCAGATCAAGCGAAACGAAGCGAGTGTTCTAGGGCGGTATATTGAGCATTGCAGCCCCTTAAGTTGCGGAACATTGTTTCCAAAGTGAATGCGAAATCATGTCTACTTTAAAACCCTTATTGATCAAAGACGCTAACCATTATGCGTCGCCCGGTCAACTAAGAATGTTCCTCATGTCTAAAGCTTTGTTTGTATTACATTAAGGTAAATATTACATTTATTAATACTTTTCAGAACAACAACAATAACTGTTTGATTTTACATTAGAATTTTAGAAAGTTTTAAATACAATTTACAGGGAAAAAATATACAAAATGTTTAAAATTTAAAACAATATCGACTCAAACAACAAAACTCAAGAACTGCGCAACGGCACACAACAGTGCGAAATTTTATTTTTTTTTACAGTTCTGTTCTAGCAACAACGCATGGTGCGTTATTTTTATTTGTTGTTTTCTATTGTTTCTACTTTCGAAATTGTTGAATGCGAAATCACGGCTTAAGGATCGGCTTGCTAGGCACACGATCGTCGCACAAAAACGTGATTCCGCATTCTGCACTGTTGCCTACTCTGACTCACATGACTACACAGAAACTCATGGAGCAGTAGGTCAAGGGGTCATTGGTGGATAGAATTACAACGATGCGTGACTGGCCCTGTACATCACACATGGTAGAAAGTAATCCTCTAATTATGCCAATACTAACACCCTCAAACAAACCTAGACCTACTATGACATCTCGCAGCATAGCGACACTGACAGAAAAGCTATTCTTCCTTAGGAAAATATTCCCCACACCATAACTAAAAACACAAAAAAGCCCCCCACCACATGACCACAGCACCCACACCACAAAATCCAAAACTCCATCAAACACACCAAACAACATGACAGAATTGGCATCGAGATCACTCCTAGGATTACTCAAGAAAGATCCCAAAGACAAAAGACAGAAAGACAGATCCGGCGGTCGAGAGCAGTCTTCGGAGTACTCATGACTCTAGAGACACAACATCTAACATGAAGACATATTTGGCGTCGGGAGCACTCCGCGGATTACTTAAGAAAGACCCTACCAAAGACCAAACTCAAACTCAGCCCCCACATCACAACAACCCACTCCGACCTCCTCGCTCCGCCCCCGACCTACCACCAAATCAGTTACATATATATAAGAAGTAGGAAAATTCAAAAGCCTCCTGAAGATGCCCCTTGGGCGGGGTCGAATCTGGTCCAGGTGCCCACTCTCTTATAACGTTAAAAAACAAGCTAGGCTTCCGCTAGAATGCCGAAGGTATGATACCCTTCACGCGAAGCCTTCGTTGTGACTTATGGTACATTTGCTACTTTGAAATTAGTGGTAAAACTTGTTCCAATTTCACTGTTCCTATGAGAGGTATATGAAATACAATAGTAGGCTGTATTCAACCAAATTTAGAAACGTGGTTTGGCAGTTAATGTGATTCAATAATACGAAATTTGGTAAAGATATCTTCAGAAATAAAAAAAACTTTTGCTAACAAAAACTTGCTTTTGGAACGGTCGTTCCTATGGCAGCTATACGATAAAGTAGTCCAATTTGAACCAGATTCGAGAGTATGATTTGACTAAAGCCACTACTGATAAGAATGAAATTTGAAAAAGATATCTTTAGAAATAAAACAGTTTTTCTCACAAAGACGAATTTTTGAACCGGTTGTTCCTATGGCAGATATATGACGTGGTGGTCCGATTCCGTTGGTTCCGACATATATACAGCGTGCAATAGAAAGAAGGCTTTGTACAAAATTTCAGCTCGATAGCTTTAAAACTGAGGGACTAGGTTGCATAGAAACAGACGGACCGACGGACAAAGCTTAATCGACTCGTCTCATCATACTGACCAAGAATATATATAGTTTATATGGTCGGAGATGCTTCCTTCCGTGCGTTGCAAACTTCATGACAAAGTTAATATACCCTATCACATCCGTGAAGGGTATAAGTATATATATAGGTATATATAAAAAAAACTCCCCTTAGGAGAAAAAAAAAGAGAAGATCCATGCATACGGATCGGCACTCCGACTCCCCTGAACTAGTGACAGCTAGTACCCTCGGAACGGGAAGCGGTTAAGCCTGGAACACGGGACAAAGATGCAAATCCATGGGCTTTACACGAACCCACCCAGGGAATCATATACGCATCATCAAGATGATGACAACCGATGTCAATAAGTAGAGTTAGTGGTCCAACGAGCTTCCGGCCTCGAAGCCAAGGAATCATTGCCCACTACACGCGGGGCAATGATCCTTTGGCTCCGAAGCCGAAATCTCAGCTCACACATCAAAAAATTGTGATTGGCGATCTAGCTATAGAGCATGAAACACTATTTGTGTGTATTTTTTCGATTGTTGTCTGCGATCGACGCAGAGTCGGGTCTAACAAGACGTGTCTAGCAAAACAGAGAAATTTCAATTCTGCCACTGTCACTGCAAACTGCCACAATTGTGTTTCTGGCTTAAGTCTTGTCGTTATCTTGGTACCATAAGCAAGATAATTTGGAAGTTTTTGGGACAACTGATTGCATATTTAGCGGCTATCAAACTCTATCTAATTCGAGTATCTTGTATCTTGGTGAATGAAGAATGATAAGTTCTTAAAGCCAATTACGACAACTTATAGGGTTTTGTGGTAGGAACATTAACTTTATCAGGTTCAGCGTATAAAAAACGGCTATTTTGATTAAATTTTCAATATGGCGTGTAGGTGCGATGGGTAGAGCATCTACGAGTATCTACCAAGCGAAAGAGGGCTTCTTTCATTTGTACATATTCAAATTGTTCCTTTACTCGCCTTTCTCGACTTCGAATTAATATGTTTATTTGATAAGAAAATAATAGAATAAAGGTGGTTGCGAGCATGATACTGAACATACACCATTGCGTTGCACTCCTTAAATCTGAAATCATGGAGAATAAAAAAAAGGCTCAAGGCTTGTGAGCCAACTCACAAATTACATGCACTACTTAGAAAAAGATAAATACAGGGTGTCCGTTCTGACGACGCGACTTTTGTTGAAAGACACAGGTCGGGCAATAAAATCTCCTCGTGGGAACAGCAGGTTCAACAGGGTTGAAAGACTTTGCAGTTGTTGTTGTTGTAGCAATGCAGAAATTTAGTTTCAGTGTGTGTGTGTCATAAAATCAGCGCGTCCGACTCAGTTTCCTCCGTAGGAAGTTGCAGAAACGCAGCTACTTCGATGGGGTTCTCCCGGAGCGCTATAGGTGTTAAGTGCGTTGGTGCTGCAGGGCAGTCGAAGATGTGCTCAACGTCGTGGGGAGAACTGTTGCATGCCGGACAAGTGTTCTGGATACTGTGGTCGATTCGGGACAAGTATGAGTTGAGGCGCGAACACCAGCCTGAACGAAGCTGTGCGAGCGTGGTCCTAGTCGCTCTAGGCAGGTTTCGTTCATCCGGTGAGATGTCTGGTGGTTGAGCGTCAAGCACTTTGTTGTTATTCAGGTCCACAATCGACGTATAGTATGTACTTCTTCCCTGTGCAGCGTAGCGATGGCAGATTTATAGCTAGCGCTATCGAAGGGGACCCTTTTAAATAGTTGGACTTCCCTTTCGAGTTCTCTTTAGATTTCACCTGATGTGTCGTGGCGGTGGGGTTCTATCCATACGGTCAAAGTTCGGGTGATTATCTCGGTAGCAACCAACTAGATATTGCTTTGATAGTAGTATGTTGTGCTTCCTGATGGGCATAGTTTTGGTCTCTTGGTGGAGGTGGTCTTGATGAGACATCAACAGACAGCCTGTGATGGTGCGTAAGGCTGCATTTTGACAGGTATGAATGTGTTTCCAATTGGTGTCACTAAGATTTAGTGTCCATACTGGTGCCGCATAATTTGCTACAGATCTGCCGATCGCTTTATAGGTGGTTAGTAGTGTCTCCTTGTCTTTACCCCAGGAACTACCAGTGAGAGCCTTGAGGACCTTGTTCCTGCTCCTCATCTTGTTAGTTACAGTAGATGCGTGGGCTGATGAAGTTGCCATGCTGTCCAGAGTAACGCCAAGGATTTTTGGGCGGTTTGTGGTGGGTATTATGAGACCGTCTACTGAGATGTTCAGCTGCATCTTTACTTCTTTGATCCAGGATGTGAATAGTGTTACGGTGGATTTTTGAGCTGATAGCTTCAAATCCTTGCTGACGAAGAAGGTGTTAAGCTCGTTTAGGTAATCATTTATCCTAGCACACATTTGGGGAATGTCGTCTCCCGTTGCTAGTATAGTGCAGTCGTCGGCATAGCTCACAATCTGGATTCCTGTTGGAAGTGAGGGAATTCCAGCGAAGTAGAGACTAAACAAGGTCGGTAACAGAACTCTCCTTGGGGAACGCCTTGTTTAACCCTTCTGAGCTTTGATTTGCTACCTCTGAATTCGGTGTAAGATTGCCGATCAGCAAGGTAATTTGCGATCCATTTCACTATTGGTTTCGAAAGCAACATGTTGTTAATGTCAGACAGAAGTAGGGAGTGGTTGACTGTATCGAAAGCCTTCGATAGGTCAAGTGCTACCATAATGGTACTGTGACATGGACGGGCCTCGTTGAGACCATTGTGGATGCTTGAAGTTATGACATCCCAGGCCGTAGTTGTGCTTCGCATTTTTCGGAAACCATGTTGGTGGTCAGCCAGCTGAATATGGGTTGCAAATGTGGGAAGTAAGACAGCTTCAAGAGTTTTTGCAATTACAGACAAAAGCGTGATGGGACGGTAGGAGTCGCCTTGCGTATGATTTTTCCCGGGTATTAGTATTGGAATCACCCTACCTTTCTTCCATATTTGGGGAACAACAGACGATGACACGGAGAGGTTGAAGGCTTCCGTAATGTAGTCAATTGCAAGCATGTCGAGGTGCTTCAGCATGACCATCGATATGCCATCTGGTCCTAGGGCTTTGGAGTTCTTAGCATTTTTTATGGCTGAAGCAACTTCGTTCGATGAGATTTGAAGTGTATGGTCTATGATATGGTTTCAAATGGTTCTACAAATTTTACGCTTTAGCCTGTCAGGTGGCGGATGTTCAATGAATTGTCTATTAAATAAGCTAGCGCTCTGTGCAGAATTATTAGTTGTATTGCCACCGAATTCAATAGCAGGGAGTCCTCTTTGACTTGTTGGGTTGGTGAGGGCTCTTACCGTAGACTTTGCAGTCGAACGACTCAATACTTTGTCGCTCGACTCTGAGCAGTCCTATAAGATGTGATTCTCAAGGAATGAAATTCGGCCAATGACGTGATTTTAAGCAACTGAAATAAGATGATGTGACTGTGACTGTTAGCTGCAATAGTGTGCGCGTGTTTTGTGTAATTATATGTGAAATATGTGCATGTGTTTTGCAAATGCTGGAAGACTTTTGTTGAGTCGTCTGAACATACACGGGTTTATGTCCGATTCGATATTTGTCGAAGGACTTTTGTCGGCTGATTTTTTCACTCAATGGGAACCCGGCTTTAAGGTTCTAATACACGAGACGTCTAAGCCCGTCGGTCGCGTAAAATGTACGATACCCATTGCGTGTAAACAGCAAACGGGCCAGCGACGTTACTGACGACGGATACTCATCCGCCATTGATGAGTCGATGAATCCAACAACAAACACATGAAAAGAGACAATTTCAGCACTCGTCCATATGCTGTCGAATCGTAAACGCACCTTATGTAAATGCAACGGATAAACGCTAACTGTGCGTCTCCTATCCGATTAATCTTTTATCCAAACCAAAAACCAGCCCCTGATTTCCCGTTGAAAGTTTATCCAAAACAAAAACCCAACACCTAATATCGGATGCTGAGATTTTGACAGCTAGAACTGTTCACTTTTGTAAATTCAAATGAAAACAATGAAACTGGAGTTCCTGGAAATTCAATTTGAAACAAAGTCAGCCGTAAATGAATATGCTGAAATACCGTACTGATATAAAATAGAATTGTTCCGCCAAGAATATCAACTGATTTTGAAATAATTTGTGCTTCGAGATGCGGCCCACACATTTTGGAAATGTAACCGACGTATGAGAAAATTAAAATATGTAACGAGTAGTTTACAGCTTGGATAAGCTCATGTTTCAGTTAGTTAACAAGCAGTTTAACAGGATATGGAGAAAACGGGCACAAGTTAATTTAAAGTAAGTTTTAAACGAAACGGCCTCAATTCGAGGGAGTGGGTAGCATTTGTTCTTTGGATGGAAGCTATATCGAGTGTAGACAACGACCATCTTTTTTTTCTAGAGAAAACCTCTCACGATTAAACTCTTTTTTAATTAACAGGGACACAAATTAATCGAAGCAATGAACAGCCCCATTAAGCATTTACGTTTTTTCATACGTCTCATTCAAATTACCAAGCCATAAAGTGTGGAACTTATCTCAGACCACCATTATGGCAAAATCAGCTGATTTTCTTGGCGGAATTCAACCGTCCACGAATCTATTTTGTATTAGTACGGTCTCTCAGCATATTAATTTGCAGCTGAGTTTGTTGCGAATTCTCTTCTATCGAATGAATTTCCAGGAACTCTATTTTTTATTTCTCAATTGCCCTAACCCCTTGTGGGGCATAGCGCATCAACTGTTCCATGTGGCCCAGTTGACATTTATCGGCATAAACTGGTTTCGGAGAATGCAGTTGCCAGCATGCACCTCCTGCACATCCATGGCCACGAACGTCGTCGTGGACGGGATTCGAACGCGAAACGTCGGTAGTCAAACATGAGACTGATGCCTCAACACACTGCGCTACTGGTCGCCCCCCTGTTTTTTATGGCCACTTTCATTGTTTTCATTTGAATTTGCAAAAGTGAACAGTTCTAGCTGTCAAAATCTCGGCATCCGGTATCAGGTGTTCGGTTTTTGTTTAGGATAAATTTTGAAACGGAAACCAGGAGTTGGCCTTTGTTTTGGATAAGAGATTAATTGAAGGCTAGGGGACGGTAAGCGTTCATCTGATCAATAACGCTTAACAGATATTGAGAAAATCAAATTGTGCTAAATGGGAGTTTGCCCTTAAGATAAATTTTAATCGGACATTGAGTAACCGGCCCATAAAGTTTAAAACACAAAGCGATTTTTTGAAAGTTTCGTCTATCCTAGACACCTACCTCACACAGGTAACTCCAGCAGTTACGCAGCTTTCACTAAGCGACATTTGAAAAGTTTCGTTAATCCCAGAAAACAACAATCAATAATCCCGCTGGTAGTGAAACTCGATTATTTTCATTGAAAGTAAACAGACTTCCGTTACATAAAAAGGCTGCCGAAACACTGCGCTCACCACCCCGATTGTGTTTGCAGTTTTACATTTGAAAAGACTCCTTCAACATACCGCTAGACATGGGAGCAAAAGCTCCAATGGTGAGTATATAGAAATAAACGCAACTGAATTGTTTATATCTATAAATGCGTAGTTTAGTTTAGATGGGATTTAAAAGCTACATGTGAACTCGCTGAAAATCTAACCTCGACTGACTAGCTGTCAATCGTGTTCCAACTAACTCTTCTCTTGCCGCTCGCGCCACCATCTGGTGGCAAAGAAGGGTCACTACAGTACTTCCTGCGGGATGACATTGCCGACCGGGACAATGTTGCGAACCCAAGCTGGTGAGAACGGCGAAACAACTGCGGTGTAGCGGCTGGTTGTGAGCAGGATCCGTCGATGCAGCAACGCGTTGTAGGCGTGGAAGGGACTGCAGTTGAGTGTGTCATTTGCAGGCTGCGGCTTGTTGAGTTGGATGACATGCCTAGAGTGCATGTCATATGGCATGCCAATTCCAGTGCTTTGATTTGCGGATGACGTGACGGCTCGGTGTCGTGGTCCATGATGCCGTGAGTGGGCTGCGGATGTCCATCGTTGCGAAACGGCAGGTATGTTAAATATAACACATTACATGCTTCTGAACAAGGAGACGTGGTGGTGAAACAATGAAACTAAAGAAGCAGTGCAGGCCAAATCGAACGCATTCAAGGCTTGGACAACATGCAAGGGAAGCAGTGAAGGTTCAACTTCGGGAGAAATATGATAAATGCCGGAAGGAAGTAAAGCGAAAGGTGGCTCAAGCAAAGCCGACTGCAGCCGAGAAATTCTATCAAGAACTTGAAGATCTGACTGCGGATAAGAGATCGTCATTGCAAGAGAAACCTAAAGATAGTGCCAGGATTTATAAGGTAGCAGCCCAAAGGAAAAGAAACGCTCGATAGATTCAGGCGCCAAGGTACGTTGAAGACTCACAAGGAGTGCCACAGGTTGAAGACACAGCATCTGTAGCAGAATGCGTGAGTACTTTGACGAACTTTTGAACGAAGAATTTCCGCGAGAAGCTTTTCAAGTTGTGGAGCCAAACACCACTGATATCGCTGATTTTTTAGTGGAGGAGGTGGTGAAAGCAATGATGCAGATGAAACGCGGAAAGGCAGTCGGACCGGACAAAATACCCTTGGAATTTTGGTTGAAGATGAATCATGTCGGGCTTAGATGGCTGACTGTCCTTTTCAACAAAATTAAAAGAGGGCAACCGGTGCCTGACGCTTTCAGGAAAAGCTTCCTTCTCCCGTTTTATAAGACTCACGCAAGCTCAACAACTATAGGGCAATCAAGTTAACATCTCACACATTAAAGACTTACGAGCGAGTTGTCTGCAATCGATTGAAAGAGATTGTACTGTTGGATGACAATCAATGCGGCTTTGTGGAGGGTCGGTCCACAGTCGATGCTATTCAGTGCTTGCGTGTTACGATGGAAAAGCATCGTGATGCACGGACGGACTTGCACTTTGTGTTCATCGATTTCGAAACAGCCTTCGACGGAGTTCCTCGTGATCTGGGTAGCCCTAAGAGCAGTTAAGGTCCCCGAGGCATATGTCAAGATGAAACAAGACATGTATGATGGGGCAACTACTAAAGTTAGATACACAGCTGGTGAGTCTGAAGAATTTCCGGTCAAAGTCGGAGTTCACCAAGGTAGTGTGTTGAGTCCCTTGCTCTTCAACATCATCATGCTCTATTTACTAACACTCATCTCTGACGACCTGGAAATATCCCTTCCCTTCGCCGATGACGTTGTGCTGGGTAGCAAAGACATGGTTGCTTTACAGGCTGCACTGACCAAGTGGTGTAAGATACTGGAGGATCATGGACTGAGGATAAGCATACCAAAGACTGAGTATCTTTGCTGTCCTTTCTCAGATCCAGAGAGACCGATACCAGATATCTACATTAAAGGAGAGCAGTTGAAGTCCTGTACAAGGTTCAACTACCTAGGCTCGATGGTCAACAAGGAAGCTGGCTGCGATGATGACATCAAACATCGCATCAGTGTCGGTTGGATAAAGTGGCGAGAAAACTCTGGAGTTTTCTGGGACAAGAAGATGCCACGAAAGCTTAAGGGCAAGTTGTACGTCCCGCACTTATGTATGCGTCTGAGTGCTGGACTATGTATAAGACATACAAAAGTAAAGTGACTGTGACCGAGATGAAAATGCTACGGATGTCAGCCGGTGTGACCAAAAAGGATCGCATCAAAAGTATCCACATCCGAGGCAGCTTGTTTGTTGAGCAACCGATCACTGAGAAGCTCGAAGATCGTCGTACGAATTGGTATTGCCATGTTCTAAGGCGTCCACCTGAGAACCCTGTAATCAAGGCAATATCAATGAATGTTCCATTTGCTGGACCTAAACCCCCGAGGCTGACGGAAACACACGATCCATGTGATCCAGATGAAGAAGCAACAACAACGCATTAATCTCGGCGATGATACGATCCAAGACCGAGCTGCCTGCAGAAGGAAGCTGAGATTATACCGCCAAAACGGGCGAAGTGCCAACACCATAGGCAAAGCAACGCGATGCCGCAGAGTGGTATGAAAGGGCAAGGAGGAAGAAGAAATGCAGATCTACCTATATATCCAAAATGGTGAGCTGTGTGTTGAATCGAGTTGATGCCGATGTGGGTGGGCGTCTGTTGCGTTGAGAAATGCTCGGCGTTGGTTGGCGCTGAGCGTTGCGCCGTGTGTTGGCACCGCGTGTTGGGACACCGATTTTACTTGAGCGTCGTTTACCCGGGACTCAGCCGTCTGATGTGCGCAGCGGCGGACACATTTTAACACGGGGAGTCCTGGTCGGGGGTAGATATGGAGCGCGAAAATATTGTACAAATTAATGACGCATATTGAATAATAATATGTATATATCCGTATAAATAATAATATAAACGTGCTCAATTGTTTAGGAAATCTCAACTGTCTTTATGTGCGCATAAGTGCATTTTCAAGTTGTTAAGAATAAAGTGGAGTGGGTCAATACGAGTCTAAGTCAAATTGACTCAGCCTCGCTATCCACAAGCACGCAAAAATAATCAGCTAGAAGCCAATTCCTCTGTCATCAGGAGCTGAGCCTTAATCCATGCTGCCCCCATGTATTAAGGCTCTACCAAGCCAGGCTCGTAATCCAACCTAAATCGGAATACGTCCTTTAGTGCAATGCTTACACTATATGTATATAGTATAAATTACATGACACGAGTGCGAATTATCATCGAATAAAATTTCTACTGTGTTAATTCACGTATAAACGCATGTTAATTTCTTAAGAATAAAGTGGAGTGCTTCATTGCGAGTCCAAGCCAAATTTACTCAGCCTCGTTACCCACTACTACACAAAAATGCGGACGAAACCAAGCGACAGGATGAATTGACTTCTAGATAATTATCTTTGTGTGGTAAAGGATACCGATGTTGAGTCAATTTGACTTTGACTCGCAAAGACATCTCATAATGCGTAGTTTATTTTAGATGAAATTGATACGCTACATGTGAACACGCTGAAAAATAACCTAAATCAATCGTGTTCCAACTGACTTTCCTCTTGACGCTCGAGCCACCAACCGATGGCAGAGTAGGGTCGCTATAAGTATTTTCTAATTATTATTATTATTAGTAAGGTACCGGCTACTCACCCTAAAGGTAGGCACTGCGACCAAAGGAGGTCTATTGTGCCATTGCCTATTTTTATTATTCAATCAAAAGACCTTCCACAACTCGTACGAAGGCTAGTATGTCTTTTGCAGGAGTCTTCCTGATAACGGCAGGACACGCGGTGAACTGTACGAGGAAAGTATACCACACCTGCGCAATCGCCGGGCATACACATAAAATGTGGCATGTGAACTCAACGTCCTCCAAGCAAAGACGACACTCCGTCTCGTTAGACAAACCCATCTTGTTCAGATGATATCTCACCCAGTGGTGGTCCGACAGGTAGCCTACAAGTAGGCTAAGGTTGGCTCTACTCATGTGGGTGGCATCTTTATAGGTAAAGGGTCTGATTAACTCCTTCGATTGCCGCAGTTCTGGAAGATTGTTCCAATAGTGCTGGCGTGTCCTTTTAGACCAATCCGTTATGATTGTTCTAGCTAGATGAAGCCAACCCCAGACCACAATAGGGTTCTAGCCCGAGGAAATTGGATGATGAGCCTTGCCTAGCAAGTTCATCCGCCGCTTCGTTTTCTTCAATGCTTTGGTGACCTGGCACCCAATACAAAAAGACTTGGTTGTCGCTTGTCAGACATTGGAGAAGTTCACGACACTCTTTCACCAGCTTTGAAGAAAACCTGTGTGAAGAGGGAGCCTTAATGGCTGCCTGACTATCAGTACAAATAGCAATGTGTGCGCCGCGCAGTTTGTTTTCTAGGATTACCTTGGCGCAGACCTCAATGGCGTGGATCCCAGCTTGGAAAATGCTGGGCCATGTACCCATAGCGACTGAGATCCTGGTGTTGGGTCCTAAGACGCCCGCACCAAACCCCTGGTCAGTTTTAGACCCATCGGTGTACCACCTTATACACCTTGAGTCTGGGCAGGGATAGCCATTCTCCCATTCCGAGCGGTCTGGGATTAGAGCTATGAATTTATTGCCGAAGCATAACTCAGTGGCCATATAATCTGATCTTACGCAGATCTGCATGCCAGGAATTTGTTTCAAGATGCTGATGTGACCACTGCCACTGCCACATACACCAGAGGTTAGATGTATTCTCAGAGCATTGAGAGCTGCTGTTTCTTTGATGAAAATATGCAGCGGGGTCAATCCGACGATCGCCTCCAGAGCTGGCGTTGGGCATGTACGCATAGCCCCAGTTATACCGAGACATGCAAGGCGTTGTAACTTGTTACACTTTAATATCGTTGAGCTCTGTTGTACCTTGGGCCACCATACCAATGCAGCGTATGTGACCATAGGCCGCACCAACGTGCAATACAGCCATTCAACCATCTTTGATGACAGACCCCATGTCCGTCCAGAGAAATTTTTACAAGCCCACATTACATGTGTGACTTTGCTAATTACATTATGAATGTGAATATTCCAATTCAGTCGCCAATCCAGTGTAACGCCGAGGCATTTAACCTCCGTGGAATACTCCAGGACCGTTTCGCCTAGTGAAACTGCCCCAGAGGATAGGTTTCTTTTAAGTGTGAAAGGCACTATGACGGTTTTTTGTGGGTTTACTTTTAACCCCACTTCGGCGCACCAATCCAAGACCACGTCAAAGGCAGCGCCCATCACCTCAGCGACGATCGATTCGAATTTGCCCTTGACAATAGTTATGTCACCTGCGTATCCGATTGCATAATAACCACACACATATAGCCTGGAAAGCAGTTCGTCTACAACAAGAGACCACAGTAACGGTGAAAGGACTCCTCCTTGTGGGCAACCTTTAATAGCTTTGACGCTGATAGTAGTGCTGCTCAATGATGAGAAGATTTCCCTCTCCCGTAGCATAGCCTCTACCCAAGTGATAGTAGCTGCTGGAATACCCCTCGAGGGCTCGGGATATACAGTCATAGCCAGTGTTATCAAAAGCTCCCACAATGTCAAGGAATGCACATAGTGCGATTTCCTTATCATTAAGGGATTTCTCAATTGTCCCTGTAAGATTATTTAGGGCTGCCACCGTTAATTTCCCCTTGAATAAGCGAATTGTGTTCGATGCAAAGGGGTAGCTGTACATTCCATCAAGTGCCTGATATGAACGTCAAGCAGCCTCTCAATGGTTTTAAGGAGGAAAGAAGTTAGACTAATCGGTCTGTATGATTTCGGTAAATCCTCGGGCTTGTTACCATGTTTGGGTATAAATACCACGTTAACCTTCCTCCATAGTGTAGGTATATAACCCAAAGTGTAACTTGCCTTAAAAAGGCTTATTAGCGGACTCATGGTGGTATCTAGACAATTCTGCAAAAGGGCAGGAAAAACACCATCCACTCCAGGAGCCTTAAAGGGCTCAAAGGACTCCACTGCCCATTTAACCCTATCTTTATCGAAGATTATCCCTGATCGGTTGTTTAACTGCTCAGTCGAGCGCCGATAGCTATCAGTTGTAGGTATCGGAGTGTAGCCTGAAAGGACAGATCCGAGAAAATGGGTATGAAGTAGAAGCTCTAGAGTCTCTTCTGGGCCAGCAGTATAAGGCGAAATTCACACACACGACACCGCGCTGCACGACTGCTTGAAATTTCAGTCGAGATACACAGCATCAAATGGGCGGATTCACACTCATCGCTCATCATGCGATACGATCGACTATGCTTGGCTATTGTGCGTGGCTGCGTCGTGCAGCGCGGTGTCGTGTGTGTGAATTTCGCCTAAGACCCATCTGGTATTTTAAACAGACTGAGTCCGTTTGTGGAGTTCTTGGAAAGAGCTTTATGAAGACGTGCCACTTCTGGCACAGATTTTATAATTAGGGCTGGATCGCGTCAAAGTTTAATAAATTCAAGACACATCTCTTTTCGTTGTCTGGTTGTGGACTTTGGTTATTTTCATTGAAAAGCGCCCATTTCCGTAACATTTGCTGAAAGACAAAACAGCGCGCGAACGCTCCCATAAGAAGTTTCATTTCCGGCGCAACACAACAATTTTGTCTTTACAAATTTATAATAATTAAACCCCTTGTCTGATTTCCACCAGATAAATTTGCTATTTTCGAGCAACGGATGGGATGCGATTTGAGTGTGGTATTGTGTTTTTAGTAATATGAGGTAGGCAATTATAAAAATATAAACGCATGTAGCAGCTTAAGGGTTAAAAAAACGAAAAAATGTTCCTTAATATTTGTTGCTGGCAATTGCATAGGAAATCACATTGCAGTGCGTTTATACGCCAACGTCCGGCCACCCTGTAAACGAGTATAACAATACGTTGAAAAAATATTCTTTAGCATGAGCGTGGGATATCCGATCTGAAAGGTAAGTACGTTGCCATACTCGTATGTTGAAGGATACATGTCGGCGGGTGCCAAATCAGTGATGGAAACGAAATAAAATCAATTCCAGTAATTAGCAAGATGGTCTATTTTCGTGCAGAGAAGTGTCCTTAAAACACACTTTCATACATACAGTTATGTGCGGGAGCACACTGACAGGTGGGTAGTTATCTGACCGTCATACGCTTTCGAATGTAGGGTAAGCATCGGTTCCTTGGAAAGCCATTAATTCATTTGATAATTTCACGGGAACTGTTGGAACATTTTCGATAGGTGTCCGAAGTGTTCTTTTCGGAAACTATTGGACTTCAAACGCACAAAAGTCTGAGATTTTGTTGTTGTAATTATCACTTCATCAAATTTCAGTTAGTACCAAATGCCGCAAGTAAGAGCAAGTAATGAATGTCCACATTAGAATGTGTATGTGAAGACTGTTAAATGTGTTTTTAACTCATTCTCGTTTGCTGGTTCTAAATTACTATAGCAAATGAATAGCATTCCAGTAGCGTAAGCGTCTTCAAGTAATAGTTCTTTATGACATTAGCAGGAAATTTTCTTTAATCAATTAAATAGATTTGCAATAAAATACAATGACACAATCGTCCTTGCAGCATAGCTCGCATAATCACAAATGAAAAAAGTTCGGTGTTCATGCGAAATTCGATAGAAAAATCCCAGATATGTCCATTTCCCCTATGACATTCTGCTGTATGACAATCGAAATTAATCTAATATTAATCCTGAAGAATGTACGGAACAGCTTTGGCACCCACACGCTTATACACTCACTACTTAGCGAAGCGTTAAAATTAATTATCGTCACCTGATTCCTCCGCTTAGGTGAAATTCACATAATCATCACACTTCAATTCCAATTATATCACAAACACCTTAATTGGTAAGTTCTCTCATCCTTAAATTTTTTTTCTGCAAGGAAGGCGCACTTTTCGTGGAAAACATTCATATTTGGGTTATCGTCGGCCAATTGCTGGAAAAGTGAGTTTTAAATTGAAGGACAATCGAGTACTCAAAAATTTTTTTCCGGAATTTTCTTGAAATTTCTTGAGTCGAATTCAAGTGTTGGGCAGTTCATGGGAAGACGGATTTTTTTCGTTCTCTGCATTATTGCGTACTTCTGTATAGTTAGGGTTAAGGGCTTATAACTAATACACACCACACAAGATTTGCGCAAATCTCAAGATTTGGCCAAATCTACTGCAAAATATACTAGATTTTCTGTATTTTACAAATCTTGATTTTGAGCGACATTTGAAACTACTCTTAAATTTCTCTCAAGCAGCTATCAGCCTTCGTCGTATTCGTATTTATTTTGTTGATTGTTATGAAAATGAGATTGAAGTGGTGCTTCGTTTACATGTGAACATTGAGGAAATTATGCAGCATTCGCGTGAGCATTCTGCTGTGCTCTGGAGCATTTGGACTCCCTCTCTCTCTCTAATTGCCTTGACCTCTCCAGGGGCATGGGCGCGTCAACATCTCTAGCATTTCTATGCCTTGTTGACGTTTCAATAGCATATCTACTTTTCGGAAGTGCAGTTGCTAGCATGCACCTCCTATCCGCGCCGTACTTATACTAACAACTACCAAATTGCGTTGCCAACCAGCTCAAATGGAGGATATAAAGAAAGATGGCCTGCTGAAAACAGAAAATTACCCTTCGCCTGTTAGCCCTCGTTATATGTATATCATATACATAAAGGTAGAATTGTTAAGATAAGAATAATTCGCCCCCTGGAAGGGGTCCAAAAATGCGTGGTCGGTTTCGACCACTGATGCGAAGATACCCTACTTCATACAAATTAACGCGACTGACTAGTAGTTGCATACGTGTTGGTTCTCATATGCGTACACGAAGGGGTAATGCCAACAAACAAGCATGTTACTCACACATTGAAACTTTATAGGCAGTTGCCATTACTGAAGTGCTGCCGTCTCTATCTCTCTTAAGGGAATTTACCTTTGAATTATTGGCAAAGATTAAACATGAGTGCATCCCGTTCTAAAAATTAAATCGTACTAAGTGAGGTATCTTAGTAACGTGTAAGAAAATTACCGTTAGTTTTCAACTGATCGATTTTATTTTCCCAGGAGAGTATAAGATTACCCTCACTAGCAATATACCAAATATAATTTTTTTAATCGGGAGTTAAAGATACATTTAATTATTTTACATATGTAGGGGAGGTAGGCGTTCTCTTGGCCTGATCATGCCCAATTTCAATACCATCCAACTAGATCATACTTCCAACATTTGACCAAAATTTTAAGGCTCTAGCTTCATTCTATCGAAAGTTATCGTGCGAACGGACAGACAGACGGACAGACAGACAGACAGACAGACAGACAGACAGACAGACAGACAGACAGACAGACAGACGGACAGACAGACAGACAGACAGAGAGACAGACATGGCTGAATCGAATAAGGAGGTGACCCTGATCATTTATATTGCTATACATCCGGAGCCTCCTTTAAGGTGTTACATATTTTCGTCGTGACAAAAACAATATACCCTATACTATAAGTCTGGTGTGGCGGCTACGCGCGTGTGTGTGTGCGTGTTTTTTTACCACAGTCTTGTGTGGTTTTTCCGCGTCTTTTCGGTCGAAAATCCTGTGAAACAATCTAACTACGTGCCTGCGAACGTGTGCAAACAAAGCCAGTGGTCGATTAAGTCCATTCGTGACGCGAACAGTGATAATTAGGACGAGTGTCAGTGACGAAAGGAATCTTTCCGTTTTGTGAGGTTATCATGTAACGCGTGTCGGTGTGTTCCGTAACCGCAAGTGTGCCCCCGTAATTGCAGTTTATTCGACACCCACAACCCGTTTTTAGTGCGACATCTGTCTCGGGAGGTTCTAGGAAATTTTTCCGTCCCACGTGAATGTGTAAGTGCGTATCTGTGTGCACTTCTCTCGGGCTGCGAATTGTGTCCCCCGTCGTCGACGCCGCCGTGGTAGCCGATTGAAAATTTTCCGTCGAGTGGACTGTTGTGTTGGCCTAGCCGCTGCTGTTACCGGCCGAAGGCCACTCCAAACAGCGGATCGTCGCTGTTTGGGTACGTGTCGGTTGGGCTTCGTCGCGGACGGCGACGACAAGGTAAGCTGGAGAGTGGTGTCGAACCACTCATCCAGTTTCTAAATTTTTACTTTTAGTTTTTCCCTTTTCAATGAGCTCGAACAGAGCGCCCCGTAAAGGGAGTGGGGGGTCATCCCCGGTGCGCCAAGGCGGGACTGCGAATGCGCCTGGTCCGTCTAAGCGCACTCTTGCGAGCTGTCAGGAAGACCCGTCGAGGGCTTCCTCGCAGAACGTCACGCTCGATGCTAGTGCTTTTGGCAAATTTAGCGCTAGCAAACGAGAAGCAGGCACATCCGGCGATTGCGTCACGCAGGAAGTCTCGACAAGAGCTTCCCCCTATCAACATGAGGCTCTGGCTAAACCGGGCCCAAGTAGGGTTGTGCCCGATCAACCGGAAGGTGCTTGCATGAGCGAGCCTGGTTATTCGGAGGGTTGGCAAAAGCGCGCCACTCCTTCTAAAACTCGCTATCGGATGAGACGTAACGCAGTTCGTGTCCGCGACTACATTGAAGCAGTTGATGTGTCGCAAAGGACCGCGAAGCAAAATGAGTCTCTCGAGTGGGCTCTTAGGATTATCGCCGAGACCCCGGAAGCTAACGCGATCGTTAAGCGGCAAAGATCTGCCGAAGAGCAGGCGGAGGCCCCGAAACGTCGAAAGACGTTTGGAGCCAACGATACAGCCCCCTCCTACGCGGATGCGGTACGGGGCTGGATCACTCTGGCGGTTGTCGACCGAAATGATGCCGACGGGGGCATTTCGGTGGACAACTGGAGAAAGGTCGAAGGCTTTTTGACCGTCAACTTCGGTAGTGTAATGGAAGCCTACCCGGGACCACCCCCAGACTGTGAGGACGGGGGCTGGTTTCAGGGCCGGGTGAAAATTATGAAGTTTGCAGACGAGCGGTCTGCAACAATGTTTAAATTCGGCATCAGCCGGGTGGGGGAGGTCTGGCCAGGAGCTAGACTAGAAGTAGTGGCGAAGGACGAAATACCATCGCGTCCCAGGGCCCGTGCGTGGTTACCGCCCTTTGTCTCCGATAAGGAGCAAATATTGCGCCACATCCGCACTTGCAATCCGGGTATTCCAACGGAGGACTGGCGTATCGTCAAGTTGGACGACCCGGTTAAAGACTGCAGATGTGCAGTTTTACTTATAAATAGAGAGTCATTGGCTCCTCTAACAAAAGCGGGCGGACTTATTAGGCTCGGTTTCGTAAAGATAAAGCTCCGAATATATAAGAGCGATCTGAAAAAGGCGCGTAAACCGGAACCATCTCCCATGGAGGAGGATGTGAGCCCAGCCGTATCCACTCCCTTCGTAGTGTCGATTCCCGCCGAGGAAGTCACGGACGACGATTGCGTGTCTCTCGGCTCCGATCTGGCTGTGCTGGATGACACCTCCCAGCCATCTCTCGTGCACGACTCCCTGGAATCCGACACGGAGGGGGAGGCAGACGTTACGATAGTTGAAAGGCATTCGTAATGGTAAGGTTTCTACAAATAAACCTTCACCATTCGAAAGCTGCCTCAGCTGCCATTCTTCTTCGGCTGGCACGCAGTGAAGAAGATATCGCAATAATTCAGGAACCTTGGGTTGTGGACGATCTCGTCAGAGGTCTGGGGTCTCCTGATTATACCATCTTCTATACCAAAGGCCAGGGTAGACCTCGGTCTTGCATTCTCGTTAGGAAAACCGTCAAGGCCTTCCTTCTCTCAACTTACAGCGATAAAGACTCTGTGTTAGTCTGCCTGGAGCTCAAAGGTAAGGTGTACTGGGTCGCATCGGCTTACATGCCGTATGACAGTGTGGGCACG
Source organism: Chloromyia formosa (assembly GCA_964017055.1). Classification (NCBI taxonomy): domain Eukaryota; kingdom Metazoa; phylum Arthropoda; class Insecta; order Diptera; family Stratiomyidae; genus Chloromyia; species Chloromyia formosa. Next base: position 104,225,931 of record OZ024813.1, read on the forward strand.
TTCCCTTCACCCAATCTTAGAGCTGCCATTGCAGCAGCAAGGACATCGAAAATTAGTATGATTCTTGGCTGTGACTCTAATGCGCATCACGATGTCTGGGGCAGCTCGGACACCAATGAGCGCGGAGAATCTCTCCTCGAGTACATTATGAGTACTAATCTCTTAATCTGTAATGTGGGTCGCGAGCCTACTTTTATAACAAAAGCCAGACAGGAGGTCCTTGACATCTCTCTGGCGTCGGATGACATCATCCACCTTATCAGAGACTGGAGAGTGTCGCCGGAGCACTCCTTCTCTGATCATCGATACCTTCAGTTCAGCCTTACCGTGCGTCCTGAAGCAGTTCAACCCATTATAAATCGCAGAAAGACCAACTGGCCTAAGTATCGCGATGCTTTCTGTGGAGGGCTACCTCCTCTACCAAGACAGCCCTGCAACGAACTGGAGCTGGACAACATGGTGAACACTCTCACGGATGTTATGAAGGCAGCGGTGTCTTCATCATGTCCGGCTATCTCACGTGCAGGAAAGAAAAAACCAGCCTGGTGGAGTACTAGGATCTCCGAACTTAGGGCTGAGTGTAGGAGAAGTTTCAACAAGGCTAAGGCTTCAAGGCTGGAGTCGGATTGGCACTTATATAAAAAACATCTGAACTCTTTCAAGAAAGAATTAAGAGGAGCGAAGCGCAATGCTTGGAGGAGCTTTTGCGAACGTATCGAAGGATCTTGTGAGACCTCTAGATTTCGGAAAGTCCTGGCGTCAAGTCCATCTATGCCAAGTTTCCTACAAAAGGAAGACGGGTCCTGGACGTCCTCGAGCAGGGAAACCATTATGTGTCTACTTGACACACACTTCCGTGGTAGTTCGGCGGCAGTCCCGCTGAGGGACCCCTCCATGCGTCGCATAGCGCCATGTGATAGTGCATCCATCTTATCTCGTGAGAAGATTCTGTGGGCAATTTCCAGCTTTGAACCTTATAAATCGGCTGGACCCGATGGCATCATTCCTGCGGACTTGCAGCATTGTGTAGATATTATATATCCCTGGATAGAGTGTATCCTAATGGCCTGCCTGGAGCTGGTGTACGTTCCTCGCAGTTGGAGGGAAGTGCGGGTGATTTTTATCCCGAAAACGGGTAGAAGTTCACATGCGCGCCCAAACGATCTCCGACCAATAAGCCTCTCTTCTACTTTACTGAAACTATTAGAGAGACTGGTTGACATCCATTTGCGGGACACTATCCCGTCACGGCTTTTATCCACGTCGCAACATGCCTATTGGAAAGGTAAGTCGGTGGACACGGCTCTGCACTCTTTGGTCAGTCAGATTGAGAAATCCCTTGATCAAAAGGAATACACGATGGTTGTATTCCTGGACATTGAGGGTGCTTTCAATAATATTAGACCTAGTGCGATAATTGAGGCACTCCTGGGCCTCCAGGTCGACGAGTCGCTTTGTAAACTCGTTAACATACTACTAACATCTCGGCGCATACACACTACACTTGGTACATCGTCGGTATGTAGGGATGTCTGTAGAGGAACCCCGCAAGGGGGAGTGCTGTCTCCCCTTCTTTGGAATGTAGCGATCAACAGACTGCTTCTAAAACTGGAAGAGGTCGGGTGCAAAGTTATTGCGTATGCGGATGACGTTGCCATCGCAGTCACAGGTAAGTTTCCTGATGTCCTCTGCGGGCTATTGCAAAACGCCCTTTCTTTTCTAACTGAGTGGGCTAACCTCTGCGGCGTCGGAATTAACCCGGCTAAGACGGAGCTTGTGCTCTTTACCAGAAGACGCGTGATTCCCCCTATTGAACCTCCCTCACTGGAGGGCATTCAACTGGTTTTCACCGACAAAGCTAAGTTCCTCGGTCTCATCTTTGACAGGAAACTTGGGTGGAAACCCAACATTGAAGAACGGGTCAAGAAAGCTACTGTTGCCCTCTACTCGTGCAGGAAGGCCATAGGTAAGAACTGGGGCCTGCAGCCTAAAGCTGTATATTGGTTATACACAGCTGTAGTGCGTCCTATACTACTGTACGGAATAAGTGTATGGTGGACGGCACTTCGAGTAACGGCCTATTGCAACCTACTAAGTAAGGTACAAAGGCTAGCGGCGCTGGCTATAACAGGGGCTTTCAGAACAACTCCGTCAGCCGGGCTAGACATGGTGCTCGGCTTGCTCCCCCTGGACATTTGTGGCGAACAGTTGGCGGCTAACGCGGCTCTACGCCTTCGCGAAACTGGCCAGTGGCGCACGTTGAGTGGCGGGCACTCGACTGTACTGGGCAACTTTGATCTCCCTGTGGAAACGGACTATACCTGCGCGAAATACATTTTCGGTCGGAACCACACCAGCTTGATTCCGTCAAGGGATCTATGGTGTGCTAACACGCTTATGACCACCGACTCCATTGTCATCTACACGGATGGCTCTAGGACCGACGGCGGAGTCGGGGCTGGCATCTATTCGGAAGGATTGGGAATTTACTTGTCCTTCCGTCTCCCTGACTTCTGCAGTGTCCTACAGGCGGAGGTTTCTGCAATCCTGGAAGCTCTGAACTGGCTGGGAAATCATGTTGTGACCACGAGGGACGTCACTATTTACACGGACAGTCAGGCTGCAATTCGATCACTTGAATCCGTCCTGACTACATCGAAGACCATCGCGAACTGTCGTTTAACCCTCAGAGTGATGGGTGGTTATTTCAACATAACGCTCTGTTGGATACCGAGCCATTGTGGCCTCGCAGGTAACTGCGTGGCGGATGAGCTGGCTCGGGTGGGGACAACCGGAGTTATTGACGGGGACCGCGCTAACATCAAAATGCCAGCCTTATCGTGCAAACTTGCTATCAAAGCCACTGCGGTTGACAGGGCGAACATGAGATGGTTAAACGGCGTTACGTGCCAAACAACGAGGTCGATTTGGCCGAAACTTGACCCTAGCCGCTCCGCCACACTGCTTTCATTAAACAGGAAACACATCGGCAGAGTTGTGGGGGTTATTACGGGGCACTGTCCTATTGGAGAGCTCGCCTGGAGGCTTCGCATTCCTCACAATGACTACTGCAGGAGCTGTGATGACGTGGATGAGGAGGAGAGCGTTCTCCATTTCCTATGTCACTGTCCGGCCCTGGCTGAGAGGCGGAGGAGGTTTCTGGGTTCCCGATTTTTCTGGGAACTGGAGGACCTTAAGGAAGCTAGTGTAATACAGCTCAATCGCTATATTGCCAGCACAGGCTGGTTTTAATGCCTAGGTTTTATTAAGGTGGATTTAGTGGTATCACAACGGACCCAGCGGTGGTCTATGTGTGCTGTGCGTTAGCATGGCAGCCCCTTTACCTAACCTAACCTAACCTATAAGTCTAGGGTATAAATACAATATAATCAACAACATATGTGTGGTCTCGGAGAATAAGTAGATAGTAAGTCAATTCATGCCGAAAATGAGTTAAGTGCATTAAATTACTCTTACAAGTGTTCTACGCAATGTAGAGTAGTGGGTAACTCTAAAATCTAATACTTTTGGGAGTCTCCGAAATCCATTTCTCTCTTTTATCAATCTCCCGAAATTTATTTTGCGAGCAGTCGCTAACTGATTTTGGCACGGGTGGCACAATGGCAAAAGAAGGAGCTTTTTATTTAAAATATTTACGGAGGAACCCATGCCGTAAGGCAAGGAACAGCGAGTACAAAGCAAATGTTGGAAGTATTCCATACGTTGTAGATGCTAGTTGAAGGTCCTTTGATGTGTCCCTCCCCCGAAATGCATCAACATCGTAGGGGTCATCAAGTAGCGTCTGTAGTACATAGCTCTGCTGACGCGGAACTGCTGTGATGCAGATTTATTTGCAACACCCTTAGCATGCTACAAGGGATACACTCTCTCACCCGTAGAAAGTATTGTAGCGATTGGGTCTTCAGTCCCAAATTCACTGTCCTCCTCGCTCAGTGTTATGCCATCTGCCGCCTCGGTTAAATATTCTATGCATAGATCCTTCTCCACTTCGTTGGCCTCAAGCGTGTTCTTGTTGTCGTCCGTGGGGCTTCGCTTTTTCAGCTTCAGGGAAACAATTCAATTCCCAAATATTGGGTATAGTATGTCCTCTGCCTCTTTGCTAATTTGCAGAATCAGTGTCTGCTTTTGTCTCTGCGAGGTGATCGTTGACACGTAGGACTACTCAGTCTGCAGTGGAAATATCCGGATTTTCTCGCTGGAATAGCTTTAGCTTGTTTCTCGGTAATAGGACTTTCGCCTTGGGCATAGTTGGAATTTGGTCTCTTGCGACTATTTCCAATTGTGCTCCTTCCCAAAGACCGTCAAGCGTTGCAATGGTGCTCTTGCACCATTCGAGCATCGCTTCATTGTCACAGTTGATGATTTTTGCGCCGTTGAACCAACCTGCGCCATCGAAGGATGGCATGTGTTGATCTTCACATACAGCTCTGTCGGTCAGTTTGTCGAAGAGCAACGACTCGACCAGCTCCCACCCCTCCCGGCTTAACTTGCCGAGAGGCTCGCAACGGTCGTTCCTCTTCGTATTTTTGGCACGAGTGGGCTCTTGCGCTGTAGTTGACCTCCCCTTCGCAGGTTGCCTGTGTGGGGGACATTGCTGTTTACTGGTTGATAATTGTGGATCGTCATCCCACCGTTGTCTCTTGAAAGCTAGTTTTCTGTCTTAACTTTCCGCAATACTGTTGAAGAATTTCGGATCACTGCTGGCAAATCCGCTTCTTGTCGAGAAGCGCTTCCTGATATTCTCAATAGTTTCCTCGAATCATGCTAGCCTTTCCAACTCTTTCGGGGTAAAGTCTACTCTGGAGCCGAGGTTCCGCTTCAACCTAATGGCTGTTTTGTATTGCTTGAGGGACCTGAGTTCCTTCTTGGTCTGCTTGGGACTTACGGTCGTACGCCGTGCAGCACCCTCGCTTGACTGAGGACAACTAAACAGGAGTTCGTCTTCTGCTGGTGTGATGTCGAGCCCCTGTTCCGAGCGATCCTGGTCAAGCTCAGCAACGAGGGGGTTGACTGCAATTGTTGTTTGTTGCCCGAACTTGGGTTTTGAACCAGTAGCATGACCGTCTGAGCCGCCTGGCTTCCACGCTGACTCGACTGTTTTTGAAAGGCCGCTGGCGACTAAGGAGGTGCGAGTACCTCCCGATCCCTCGCCGGTAGTCGCAGCCCTGCCTCCTACTGACACCTGGGTTGTTCGGCTTTGTCATTTTCTACTCCATTGTTAGTATAAAGTTTTGGGTTCTTTAACCGTCTACCGGCCCTGAAAAGACTAGGAAACTCTAACACCACACCAAGTTTTCCGCCGCTATAAGGGAACATGTCAGTAAATTTCGCAGTGTTTGGGTGTATTAGAAGTAAGACTAATAGAAAATCGATTATGACATTTTCGCGTAAACCTTGAAAACGGTGGTCGGTGTGGATAAGTAGATAAGTAAAAAATGCCAGTTTCCGGGGCGGCATTTTAAAAGTTGGGCGTCCTTCTGTAAATCGATGTGTTGATGTGATACAACTTTTGTTACTCGAAAGAAACCCCAACACTCTCCTAATTTGATGTATTGAAAAAAAAAAATATATTTTATTTTGAAAACCCCTTATCCAATTTTCCTTACTTATCTTGTTGTTCACCAACAATTATCTATTTAATCACTGAAGTTACTCAATAATTCAAGGCGTTTAACTACAATATTACACACCAGGAAACACGAATATTCAGAATTAAAAAAAAAGTTGATTATTTTTAATCAAATCTTTATTTCAAAAATAAAAAATAAAGCATTAGTAGATTGGAAAAAACAAATACTGAATTTCTTTGAGGTTACATTTATATCCCTCTAAATTTTAATAAGTCTATATACAAAATCCTGAATTACAGAAAACTATTTCATAATTCAGAATTTTGAATATAATCTTATTAAAATTTAGAGGAATATAAATGTAACCTCAAAGAAATTCAGTATTTTTTTCGCAAATTTACTTTTGTTTTATTTTTTATTTTTGAAATAAAGATTTGTATAAAAATAATCAACTTCTTTTTTTTTAATCCTGAATATTCGTGTTTTCTGGTGTGTAATAGTTAAACGCCTTGAATTATTGAGTAACTTCAGTGAATAAATAGATAATTGTTGGTGAACAACAAGATAAGTAAGGAAAATTGGATAAGGGGTTTTCAAAATAAAATATTTTTTTTTTAATATTTACATCAAATTAGGAGAGTGTTGGGGTTTCTTTCGAGAAACAAAAGTTATATCACATCAACACATCGATTTACAGAAGGTCGCCAAACTTTTAAAATGCCGCCCCGGAATCTAGCATTTTTTTACTTATCTACTTATTCATACCGACCACCGTCAATAACATTAAAAAGAGTTACATCTTTTCAAATATAAAAATAATATTTTTTTTAAAACTTATACAATGAAATGACTATTATATATGGCAGTTGTAATATTTTGAAAATATTAATATATTTTATGTATTATAGTTGTCAATAAGTATAACTAGGTACCTTCACTAAGGTAATTTAAGTGTAGTTAATTTAATATTTTATTGGGAAATTTTCTTGAAGTCGATGAGAGTCAGATGCTTATGAATTCGTAGTAAACATACAAGTTTTTTTAAGCTGAATTTTTAATGGAAAACATTTTTTTTTTGCGAATTGCATGAACTTTCCGAATTCTTTCAAACACGAAAAAATGCGTGCAATAACTTCCATCATTATTATATCATATTGCAGAGCACTACAAAAGTTGAGTCCCGGGCCAGAATTTTCTCTCGGCGGCCCTGCCAATGAGGTTTGCCGGATGCGATGCGCCATGCGCGGTTCACACGACTCACCCGGTTCATCCGGTTCTGCGGTTCGTGCTTCAATGTTAAATAAGCCTAACGGATCTTCAATTATTGATTAAAATTTAAGATCACGCATGTACAATATATTTCAATTAATAATTTCCTGTTAAATATAGAGCTGTATACGCTTTCAAAGTGGTTTATCGAAAATATTACACCAGAGAGGATTCCCCTAAATTGTGTGTATATGCAAAACAAAATTAATGTAATTTCAAATTTCGTAGAAATATTGGAAGTTTAATCTCAAATTAATAGTTTGTGCTACTTATTCACTTGAATAGATTGAAATTAAATGACCCACATTTGTGATTGGAACGTGCTATTTTGCCAGAATATTTTCAAAACACCACCGTCAAGAAGAATAATATGCATATTGTCAGTAGCCTATTTAGGTTGAATGTCGCCCAGGACTACTTTAATATGGCTATATCGATTTACAACACCGGAACATAATACTACTTTTAATAATACTTTGCTGTAGTATCTAAAATTTATTCCGTAATATTAAAAGAAATATTTTAAAAATAGGTATAGCTTCGTAAAATGAAAATTTTATGTTTTGTTTTCTAAACATTTTGTTTCAGGGTCACTTTTCTCGATTTGCATATTTACACAGAGTGTCCAGAAAATACTGCATAAGCTCCCAGCTCTCAGAAACTTTTTCGCGTTATCTTGATTTTTCAGCTGCTACATTTTTCTTTTAAAATAAACATTAACAGCAGCTAATACTTTGCCCTAATATCCAAAATTTGTTCCATGAAAATTTGGAAATGCCTGTAGCATCTAAAGGGTTAAGAAATCAAAGTTGATCTGAATTTAATCTGAATATTTGGGTTTTTTGCATCTTTTCGGGGAAAATGTTATAAGCATGTTTATATTTAACTCATAAATGAAACCGGAATATAGAGGGCTACGCCCACAATCCGAGGGTTTTGTAGCAAGCGCTTATTTTGGTATGTAAATATTGGCTACCTACTCTTCTTGGTACCAGTCAGATGGATAAAAACACCATAAATAAAATGTCTTACCCATGATATATGAAGTATCTTACATGCCAATTCATAAAAAAAAACTCCACCTGTCACCTCTTAAAGTAATAGTTTTATTTACTACAACTTAATAATGAGACTTTTTTTAGAGATGGCAACACCGATAAACCAATGGTAGTCCATCTTTGACATACATACCATTTGAAGTTTGTGTTCATAAGCTGTCAATGTCAGTATAAACATTTCGTGTTGATTGTTGACAACGTATTTTACCGGACCATGGAAAGTTTCGAAAATTCACGAAAAAAACAACATTTGCGGGAAGTTTTATTTTGCTAAGAAGACTGCAGCTCAGAGTCATAAATTGCTCGTGGAAGTTTACGGTGACGATGCTTTTTCGCGTGCACAGTGTTTTCGGTGGTTTCATCGGTTCAAAAATGATAATTTCGACATTACCGACGAAGAGCGACCTGGCCAGCCAAAAAAGTTTGAAGACGAAGAATTGACGAAATTACTCGAAGAAGATTCGTATAATATAATTCGTATATAATAATTTAGTTATATGAATAAATCTATGAATAAATGCCCAAAATTCCAAAAAAAAGTCTCATTATTAAGTTGTAGACCCAAGTAATACGAGAAGCTGTACTGTAGATAGATATATGTGTATACGAGATAAACTTCCCAACTCTTCGAGATGCTTAACCATTCTTGTTAAGACATTGCAAATTGCGAACTTGCGTAAAAAAAAAATAAAAATAATTGAGTCAGCGACCAGCCTACCCCCTCTCCTTCCTCTCACACCAATCTTTACCCTTACAGAAATGGTTAAACTTCAATTCGCTCTATGAAAGACAATATGCAAGTATGTAGTCTCTCTCTCTCTCAATTGCCCTAACCCCTTGTGGGGCATAGCGCGTCAACTGTTCCATGTGGCCCAGTTGACGTTTCTCGGCATAAACTGGTTTCGGAGAATGCAGTTGCCACCATGCACCTCCTGCACATCCATGGTCACGAACGTCGTCGTGGACGAGATTCGAACCCGAAACACCGGTAGTCAAACATGAGACTGACGCCTCAACACACTGCGCTACCGGTCGCCCCATATGTATTACTCGCGCCTATATACATACGATGCCGGTAGGTGCATTTTTTGTATGGATAGTGGCATAATGCCCAAATTTAAATGAATGTACATATTATTATTTAGTATTACGTGATCTTAACGGAACTTAGACATATTATTGCCTATGGTGTTGGTTATCGTTGGCCATCAGTACTTTTGACCTCGGACGTGATTTAAGAGATGCAGGGGTGTGCCAACTGTAACTATAGAAATAAATTATTATTAACCTATTTTGAGAAGATATGTATGTATTTAAAACCCATTATTTTCCATTTTCTATGCTATTTGGAATCCACCTTCCTGTAAATTTTCATATTCCTAAGTGTAACGGCGTCGAAATGCGAGGTGACTGTCCAGCGAATTATAGCATATCTACATATCCTAACCGAATTTGATGCGAGTAGCTTCAGCCGTTCATAAGATATTCTATGGAAAGACGGACAGGCAGACATTTGACCGATTTTGTAAGATAAGATTAGAAGATAAGAACACAATACCCTAAAAAAAAAGAAATTGTATGAATAATTATATTATATTAATATATATGTAGATAATAATTCAGCGGGTAAAGACGGCCGAGGTTCACCGCCATCTGGATCACGGAGCACAAAAAAAGTAAAAGATGGCATTTGAGGTGGCTGACGCTACACTTCCCTTCTTTTTCTTTCGAAATTTCACCTCACGTGCTCGTGTTGTTTATCCCAAGCCAGTGAATCCCTTTTAATATGTTTGGACAGCGGCAACGAGCGGCGAAAACCCCACCCACATCTCCCGAACTGAGCTGCAGCAAGCACAGGCCGCCGCTTAGCTCGTTGAGGAGTCAATTTTGACAGCTGTCACTTCCAGATCTCAACGGTCAAAATGGCTCCATCCCAATTGCCACTTTCGGGTGTTTCCATCGTCCATTACATATTTGGCGTTATAGGCAGATGTCATTACCGAAGTGTTGCCGTCTCTATCTCTCTCAAATTTTTGGCACCGCGAGGTTTATTTGAGTGTGTTAATTTGTATGAAGAGCAGTATCTTTGTAATGTCTAATCATTGGTTTCATCTTTTGAATGGCTCCAACTTGGATGCGGTGTGAGTGTCTGTCGATGAATGAGGCAACTTCAGCGATTTTATTTTGCAGCCCATTGCAATTTAGTTAGACGGGTGAGAGTGCATCAAAAAATGGCGATCGGTGGCGATAAGATTGTTTTGTTGGGGAATCCTATTGGAACTATTCGCAGCGGTCGTTGGGGTTGACTGGATGCTCGTATGAGTGCTCACTGGTGTACGAAGGTGAGGCGTGTCAGCCGAGCTCGCTGTCGTACTAGTGTTTTAACCCGGGCGCAAAATTGTATAGCTACTGGCCTCTGGGCAGGTTAGTTGTAATATACAAAAACCACTTGATTTCATTGCTAGTCGATCTTAATTGCTCCGAGCCACTATCTCTCCTACATTGGCGGATCCATGGGGGGTTGGGGGGTCAGAACCCCCCATACGATCTAGTACTGAACGAAAATTTCAAACACACCACACATAAAGGACCAGAAATTGTCCCTAATGACTAGGCCACAGCCGAAGGGGAGTTGGTGCGTTGCGCAATTGTTCTCTTATGAAAAGTTCGTCTAAAGGAAAAGATAGTCTCTGATTGTTCTATGGAAAAGAAATAGCAATGCAAACACAGGACACAGAGCTCTCATAGCATTACTGCTGTAACAAGTGTTTGTCAAAATCACATTTTATAACAACAATGTCATGTGCGCACTACGCGGGCTGTCCTACCTACGACACAATGTGCGGCCGGCTATCTGAACCTGTTCAACCTGTGCGATCGATTATTATGACCCAAACAGATTGAATGCAGAATGCAGCAGCTGCGGTTTTCTCTTATCTATCAACTAGATGAGTTAATTTTGTTCAATCGTCGTTCAAGATTTAGATAAAGTGCAAGTGACTATTCTCGTGGTAATAAAAAGTGGAAAAAGTGGTGTTTAGTGCAATAAAGTTGTGGCAGATAATTTGAAGACTGGTAATTAGGAAAGAATTAATGCCTCAAAAGCCTTTGCAGTCCTAGCTGATGAAACGACGGAGATTGCTGGCATTGAATAGTTTTCATTATGTGTCAGGTATCTCGATAGTTCTTTTGACATATGCGAAGACTTCCTCAGCTTTGTGGCCGTAGAAGACGTAAGTGGCCGATACGTTGAAACAATATTTGAGTGGAGTCGGCCTGGATTGCTCCTACATGTACGGACAAGGATACGACGGGGCCCCGGTGATGAGTGGAGAGTTTAATGGGGCACAAACTCGCGTCCGAAGAACATATCCTCTGGCTCTGTGCGTGCACTGCGCAGCCCATAGCTTCTATCTGGCTATAAACGCTGTATGTGAGGGGTTAGGAATAAAAACTGCGCTAGGGGTAATCTCATCTGTACAAAATTTTTTCCATTATCCAAAGAGATTGAATACACTGGAAGCTGAAATTTCGAAAATGGGGAATGAAACGAAAAAGCAAAGACTTCAGTCAGTATGTCCGACTAGGTGGGCAGAGCGACATTAAGCTGTATCTACATTTACTCAACTTCAACCAGCTGTCATTGATGCTCTTGAAGAGTTGAAGAATTCGCGTGATCAGAACTCAGCCGTAACCGCTACGCAAATTCTGTCTGCGATTTCGAATGCCGAATTTTAAATTTCATGCGAAATTATGAAATCTGTGCATTCTATTGTGTTATCTCTCGGTAGGCAATTACAAAAGGAAAACTTAGATTTAGGGGAAGCGATGAAACTTGCCGACAATACTTTACACGAATTTGAGGATATGCGTCGTAATGCAACACAAAATTTCAACAAAATTTTCCAGCATTCAAAGCAAGTATGTGACCTGTATGGAATTGATATGAAAACTCCTCGAGTTTGCAAACGTCAAACAACTCGATGCAACGCTGACACTGCAAACTTTGAGGATTATTATCGGATAGCATACTACATTCCTTTCTTGGATACGTACATATACCTATATATGCCACATAAGGGAACGTTTTTCAAACCATCGAAAATTTCGGAGTACTCTTCACAAGCTGTAACTTTATGAATTTTATGAAGCAATACTAAAAGGCACCATGGAAGAATTTTCTGCTGAGGTGAAAATGTGGAGGCGGAGAATTGACGGGTTGACAATTAATAATGCACTTGAGGCTTTAAAGGTATTGTATTTTGTATCTTACTACTCCTGTAAGCCGTTTTACATAACTTTCAAATTTTGAATAATTAACAAAGCGTGTGTTATATAATTTATAACAACTTTTGTTTCAATTTTTAATATTTTTACAGGTAGTCAACCAAGATGCATTTGCAAATGTATTCGCGGTTCTAAAAACTTTGGCCGTATTGCCCGTCTCAACATCAACACCAGAGCGATTGTTTTCGAGTTTAAAAAGACTGATAACATTTTTAAGAAATACAATGGGGCAAAGAAGACTGAATGGATTCGCTTTATTATATTGTATATACAATACATGGCGACGTTGCAGTAAATGAGGATGAAGTCTTGGAAGAGTTAAAAAAAAACAGGAAAATTTAATTTAATAAAATATATACATATTTTTATAGTGGTTTAATATTATATATTTATAATTAGAATTATTGACTAAAGTAAGTTTATTTTGCTAAGTGAAGAGAACGGATGGCACTTGGACAGAGTCCACTGCCGAATCCCTGGAGCTCCTTTTGAACACACACTTTCCTGGATGCAAGGAAACCTGCATGGAAGGCCCGGAACTGCGTAACGCGAATTGCACACATAGTGAATCTGTGCTTTCCATTATCACAGAGGAAAGGATATACTGGGCAATCAACAGTTTCTCTCCCTACAAATCACTCGGGCCAGACGGCATACTTCCTATTATGCTTCAGGAGTTGCATGACTTAGTAGTTCCCAGGCTACTGGTGTTTTTTAGAAGCTGTCTCTTACTCAACCACGTCCCTCAGTCGTGGCGAAGGGTCCGAGTCGTGTTCAAACCGAAGGCAGGCAAGCGAGGGCATGAAATAGCGAAGGATTTCAGACCGATTAGCTCATCCTCCTTCGTACTAAAGACGTTAGAGAGTATCATTGACTTACACATCCGACAAACCCTGAAAGGATCACCGCTTTCGAAGGCTCAACACGCCAACCTCAAGGGTAGATCCACAGAAATGGCTCTCCACGAGGTAGTGCGCACCATCGAACAGAGCCTCCAGTATAAGCAACATACATTATCTGCTTCCCTCGACATAGAGGGTGCATTCCACAATGTCCGCGTCGAATCTATTCATGATGCCTTATCAGACTTGGGAATCGAAGCAGGGATCGGCAGCTGGCTAGTAGCCCTGCTAAGATCTAGAATAATTCATGCGGACTTAGGAAACAGCCACCTAACCAGATATGTGTGTAGAGGGACACCTCAGGGAGGCGTCATCTCCCCGTTACTCTCGCTAGTTGTCATCAATAAAATTCTAGCTAGGCTTGGCAGAGAAGGGGTTAAAGTGGTCGCGTACGCGGATGATGTGGCAATCGTAGTGTCAGGGATTTGCCTCTCCGTGATTAGTCAAATCATGGAAAGGGCCCTGGGTATGGTGAGCACCTGGGCCACAAGCTGTGGCCTGGGCGTCAACCCAGATAAAACTGAACTGATGCTGTTTACCACAAAAACCAAAGTACTACATTTAACCCTTCCTAAACTAAACGGACAGCCACTTCAATTATCGCCCAGCGCAAAGTACTTAGATGTCATTCTAGACACGAAGCTCAGCTGGAAGTAAAACATTGAAGAACGGGTAAAGAAGGCCTGCATAGCCTTCTACGCCTGTAAGAAAACCTTCGGAAGGAGGTGGGGCTTTAAGCCAAATATGGTCCTTTGGATGTACACAGCAGTAGTCCGTCCAATTCTTACATATGGATCGTTGGTCTGGTGGCCAGTGCTTGCTAAAAAATATAACATCACAAAACTTGGCAGGGTGCAAAGAACGGCATGTCTTGGTACCACAGGTGCCATGCGAACATGCCCAAGGGAAGCGCTAAACGTGATCCTGTACCTTCCTCCTATCGACCTCTTTATCAAACAATTGGCGGCGGGCAGTGCAGTCAGGCTCAAAGAGTCGGCTGGCTGGACTGCTAAACCGTACGGCCATAGCGACATTCTAAACCAGTTTCCACAGGATGTGGGCAAGGTGAATACCGACTTCACCGTGCCCACCTAAAGTTTGGGAGAATTCCCAACCAGATCTGAATGGGGAGAAGGCGAGGTAGTGAAGGATTTTGACATCACGATTTTCACCGACGGATCCAAAATGGACTGCGGCGTCGGTGCAGGGATATTTTCTGATGCACTAAATATTTCGGAGTGTTACCCCCTCCCAGATCATGCCAGCATCTTTCAGGCGGAAACCCTCGCAATCATGAAAGCTTGTCACACTCTCAGAGACATACCAGATAACCACAGCATCGCCATTTGCTCGGACAACCAGGCCTCTATCAAGGCACTGAACTCGGTAAGTGCATCCTCCAAGCTTGTCGAGCGATGTGGCGCGGAGTTAGCATGCCTTAGCAGACGGCTCAATATTACCCTGTTCTGGGTTCCTGGTCACAGGAACATAGAGGGTAATGAGAGGGCTGACGACCTGGCCAGAAGGGGCGCCGCCCTAGACAGATCTGAAGCGGAGCCTGTTTGCATTCCGCTGTTAGCTGTTAAGCGCAATATATCTAACCACTACCTCAAGGTTGCGGACTCCAAATGGCGGAATCTGCGCCGTATCAAGAAAGATATGGCCCTCCTATGACAGAAAGAGAACATCGGAGCTTATGACCAAATCGCGCAGAGATGTCGCCAGGCTCACGGCAGTCATCACGGGGCATTGGCCAATAGGGGATCACGCAGTCAGGCTCGGTATCCCCTACAACACGCATTGCCGAAGTTGCGGTAATGAAGAGAAGAAAGAAACCCTCACTCACTTCCTATGCGAATGCCCAGACCTTGCTAGGACCAGACATCGTGCATTGGGCAAGGCCTTTCTTGACAACCTAGGGGATGTGTCGGGGGTGAGGATTGGGGAGTTGCTTTACTTCCTTAACTCCTCCGGTTGGATCTAGGCAGCATCCCCTGTATTTTCCGACTATCAGCTAACAACAAATTTGCACGAGGTTTGTGGCTTCAAAACGGCGCTTCTTGCGCTAATTGGGCTATGGTAAGGTTTTGCCTAAGCCACCACTTACCATATACCATCCAAGTTTATTTTGGAATGTTTCCGTATTCATTTTCATATGTATTGTAATTTAATATTATTCAACTTGAACTAACTATTTATGTCAAATTAATAAATCATTATTCTTTATCCCAATATAATGCTTTTCGTTTTTTTTTTATTTATCCCATAATAGAAAAAGCGATAGATTAGTAGGTTACCTATCCCCCCTCCGAAATACTTGATACACCATCGACCATTTCGAATCCGAAACCCCTGGATCCGCTACTGCTCTCTTACTTCAATGTCTAGTTCAATTAGCGCGCAATTTTGAGTGGAAAAGTACATAGGCTTTCTAGAAAATTTATAAAAAATTTTCTGAGGCCACAGTATATACCAGACTTGGTGGAAGCATTTATTTGTAATTTTTAAATATCAGTCGGCTCTTTTCCCCTTTAATTCTGGGCTAGAGTCGAATCACCCCATCCGTAAATACGCGCTTCAATATTTTATTTGTGGAGTATTAATAGGTTTATTAATTTTTGAAACCGCTTAGTAAGAGTACAAACATTTTTAGCAAATACCTAGAACACTTCGCAAATAATCATAAATAAAAAAGCAAATAAGGCAAATTGATAACAAATTTACGTGTGGACAAACGCAAAAAAGTGTGGAGTAAGGCAAAAAATGCCGAAATCATTGCCATAGAGAATGCCAGAAGCAATACATATTTCAACAAACCTTGGCCGCACACCAAAGAGTATAGATTAAGACAATAATCAGTACATTTGACCGTTGATGGTTTTTTGATTACATATTCAAGCGCATGAGGGTTTATTTGCATACGCTTGAGTGCTTGCTTCCCACTTCGTAAATTAAATTGTTATACGAGTATATGTACTATTTGATTTTTGAACCCTTCACTGAAAGGATACATTAACTTTTTCATGAAGTTTGAAATGCATAGATGGAAGCATCGAATCCTTTCTATTGGAAGTTCTATATACTATATACATATGTCGGAGTCGGAGCTAGCGGAGTCGGACCACTAGATAATCCTGCAGCCGTAGAAGCGACCGGTCCACAAGTTTTCGTTAGAAAAACTTTTTTGTTTCTAAAGGCATATTTACCAATTTTCATCTTCATCATATTTATCGCAAAATGCAATATTCGCCTTTCGTACATTCCTGTTTAGAGTATCGAATTCAACATCTCATGTACTACTAACGTTTGGTAATTTATACGAAGTGCGGACTCTTGTAGTATCTACTCTGTGGTCGCATGTTCAATTACAGGAGAATTCATTGTACTCCCCAAGAGCAATGTAATTTTAACACTGCCGAAAATATTAATTGATCCCCCCTAATGACAAAAGCAAGGGGGTCCGACGGACGGAAGAAATGCTTGAACAGATGTCATGCAATTTATACGGCAAAGCTTTTGTTTATTTTTACCATTCTTCAACACGTCAAGCAGTTTCTTTGGCGGTTCGAAGAAAACACCACGAATGATAGCAAAAAGCTGGATCAGCTGGGCATCATCATGTGTTAAGTTAGGAGCATATACGCAAGGTCTGTGGAATTCGGAAGATTAATTTGTCTGGAGATGAAACAGGTTTGATTTTGGAGAATCATCCAGTTTTAGATGTAATGTGGGCCATGAACGTGAATCTATACCACCTACATATGTAGATGCGTATTATGTATCTGCAGCCGTGGGAGGGCTCACTGGTAAATTTCTTCCAACTGACTGATAATTTGCCGGACAGATAGTCATGTATACGCATTATTAGCATATCACCCCAAAGTTCACTGATTAGTTTGATCATCATGTAATAAGCATAAAAGACAATCAGCTTCTTCTTGCTGTAAACAAATTTCAGTCCAAATTTGATTTACCTGTAGCGTGTGTTGAATTTGGATCGCCGAAAGTAGTTTCTTCTTGACGAATTCTATATCGCGCCGATTGTTGTTTAAATATAGCACATCACTTTATCACCATCGATTCGCACTTTTTTTTTGAATTTTTTTTATGTCGTTTGGCGTTTTATTTTTAAGATAAGACGCGTGACAGCACACACAACCTTCTCGCGACCGAACACGGAAAACGCTCGAACGTGAAAGCTAATGGGAGGGCGTACTCGTACTTAGAGCGGGCTTCTTCCAACTATAATATCTTACTTCTTGCGATCCGCTGAGCTTTTTCGTTGCGTTGCAGTGCTGCAGAGATTATTATCTGAAATTCGTGCCGACCGAAACTGATAGGAGGTAGAGACGAAACGATCACCATACGAGCCATGGCTGTGCGCCTACGTGCCCGTGTCGAAATACCTTTCAATTTTATTGGCAGATTAATTTCAGTGGCGTAATTTAAGTTTGTAGTGAGAAGAGATTTGGATGCAAAATGTTTGTCCGCATCAGGGTTACGAGGTTGGAAAACTTTGTCCCCAAAATTGGGAAAATTTTAAGATTAAGAGGCATTTTAGGGAACACGCACGGGAATTTTTTGGGGGCAAACTACAATAGAAGTTATGTAGGTTAGATAGGGTGGTGTAGAACATGTGGAACATGTACTTTTCCTCTCCAATGCATTTTGGAATGATACTTTATGGTAAAACGTAAGATGAGGTAGAGAGAGAGAGAAAAGGAAAGGATTACTATATGGTCGGCACGACTCCTGGATGCCTTGTGTTGTGACCGCTATGATCGAATGCCCATTAACCCATTTTCGGCCGCTGTTCGCACTTGCGAACAGTAAAATTTCCATAATTCGACGTCATATTTTCTTTGTTTAAATTTATTTAAGTAAAAAAGAAAATATGCAGTAATCATTGTTATTTTGTATATTTTGTGAAAAACACTTGAAAACGGGGGTTTGTGTCCCCAAATATAGAAATATTTGGGTGTAATCAAACCCCCCCTTTTTTTATGTTTTCAAAATATCACTTATAATTCTTATTAATTCAAAAATCAAAATTTTAATGATAAAAACTTATTGCCAAGGTTTCAAATTTTGCTTATAAAATAAAAAGTATGCATAAAGTGCTAAAGATCGAACTGTAGATAACTGTAAACATTGCTGCTCGCAAGCGCGAACACTGGCTGATATCCCACATAAGAATTTCTATACACAGACCGTGTTTTTATTATGACAAACTGCAATGTCGCTTGCGTATCCGTCGTATGTAATGTATGCTATGATTGGGTGCGTTCTTAAAAGTATCGTAAATGCGCTACTTATCCATTGTCCCTTCACCGATACATGATTTCTCCGGTGAACGACACGATTCCCTTGCCGCCATGAATATATTTCACACAAACATACGCCACTTAATAAGGGATATTTCCACTTTCAAACACAATTTTCAAATAAAATTACGAGCGAGGACAGACTTTCCGATCACTATACGCACTTTGAGGCCAACAAACAGTTATTTACAAATGGAGTGACAGAACTTGTCAAGAGCGAACTGTCAAAACACTAGGAATCGTTGAAGGGGTAATTTGATCGGAGAAAATTCGTGATACTTTTGCCCTTCAAAAAGATTCTGGTATCGGTGTCTGAAATCGTACCGTTCTCGCAAAGGATCTATAAAATCGTGTCGACACGCTTCCGACACGGTCCAAAATAGGAACGCAGCCATTGTAACCTTTCTTAGGAAATGTAAATACATTGAAGTCGTTTAAGGGTTGCAGGTAGTACCTTTTTTTGAAAATTTAGGAAATTGTTATTTAATGTTTGTAAACACGTATGCTCATACTCATCACTCTATACCCCGTCCGGTTAACAGGCGTTTATCACCCTATGGTGAAATCTAAATGCGCTTTCTATTAAAAATATTTTCCGAAAACCTGCGAAACAATGGTCCACGGACATTTTATGACACTTACGCCCTATTGCAACGTTAAGCGTTGGAAAAAGGATCCTCAGCCATTACTCTTTAACTCTTACAACAATGGTATGGGGTAGTGATGTGTAACACAGTAACGAGTCGCTCTTTTTGAACGACTCATCAGGATGAGCGAAAGATTCCGCACAATTATATAGCCTTCGAGTCGTTCAATTTAAGAATTCCTCACTGTAAAATTAATTCCCAAACTAGCCCATCGCATAGATATTACCCAACGCATAACCAATCCACGCTCATTTCTCAATACATATAATGTACTACAATACATTCATTCACTCACATCCCTTCTCATTATCTATCTAAAAGCAAAACCACCATCATTTATCTACCAAAGCAATCCCATCTAAATCCATTCATATTCATCTCTATGCAGTATGCAATGCACTTGTGTATATAGGTACTTCTAAATATATACGCAACAACCCATGCTGACTGCAAATACAAACATATCAAAAATAATTTACTTACGTCGCGTCCCACCGCACAGCCAAATTTCTCCAAATACAGAAAACAGTCCCAACATTCTAAAACAAAAGTATTCGTCTTACGTATCATCATCTCAAGCTCAAGTTTAGATGAAACCAAACAAAAACCCATAGCTTCCACTTCCACTACAGCTACAGTGTAAAGCAGCGTTCTGACGGGGCCAATACATGGCATCGTGGCACGCTTCCGATCTCATGCTTGTATCGAGCGTGGACTGGAAAGTGAACTGCTTTTGCCTTGGGTTGTGGACCGTTCACCCGACCACTATTTAGTTTATCCCATAAATCATTCTGTTTCAAGCAATTACACCACTACTATACCCTAGTTTTAAATAAACTGTTTTGTGGCCATAACTTCTAAAATATAAGGAATTTCGCATTTTTGACACCATTTTGACCCCCCTTTAGATCCCCCATCCGGGCTGAGGAGCATCTATCCCCACTATTTGGATGCTCCTCAGCCCTCTCCCTCCCTATCCCTCTCCCTTCTCTATGTGAAATTCGTTCAAAAAGAGCGATACAAAATCGTACCGCACAATAAGATTCGTTCAAAAAGAGCGACACGTTCAAAAAGAGCGACACGTTCAAAAAGAGTCAAAAGAGTCAATTGACTCTTTTCGAACGAATCTTTTTGTGCGGTTCGATTTTGCATCGCTCTTTTCGAACGAATCTTTTTGTGCGGTTCGATTTTGTATCGCTCTTTTTGAACGAATCTTTTTGTGCGGTTCGATTTTGTATCGCTCTTTTTGAACGAATCTTTTTGTGCGAGTTGATTTTGTATGCCCGCCCCAGATTGGCTGCCCCCTTTTCATGGGAAATAGTGGTCCGACCGGGCTGGCTCGAACTGAAGGGTATTGGGGGGTCGCTAAGTCCGAATCTGGGGTCAAAAAAGAAAAAAAAAATTGGGGTCGCCCATCCTAGGCTGGCAGCCCCCTTTTCTTGGGAAATAGTGGTCCAAACGGGTTGGCCCGAACTAAAGGGTATTGCGGGGTCGCTAAGTCCGAATCTGGGGTCAAAAAAGAGAAAAAAAAATTGGGGTCGCCCATCCCAGGCCGGCAGCCCCCTTTTCATGGGAAATAGTGGTCCGATCGGGTTGGCTCGGACTAAGGGGTATTGGGGGGTCGCTAAGTCCGAATCTGGGGTCAAAAAAAAAAAAATAAATTGGGGTCGCCCATCCTAGGCTGGCAGCCCCCTTTTCATGGGAAATAGTGGTCCAAACGGGTTGGCCCGAACTAAAGTGTATTGCGGGGTCGCTAAGTCCGAATCTGGGGTCAAAAAAGAGAAAAAAAAATTTGGGGTCGCCCATCCCAGACTGGCAGCCCCCTTTCATGGGAAATAGTGGTCCCATCGGGCTGGCTCGAACTAAAGGGCATTGGGGGGTCGCCAACTCCGAATATGGGGTCAAAAAAGAGAAAAAAAAATTGGGGTCGCCCATCCCAGACTGGGAGCCCCCTTTCATGGGAAATAGTGGTCCGATCGGGCTGGCTCGAACTAAAGGGCATTGGGGGTCGCCAACTCCGAATATGGGGTCAAAAAAGAGAACAAAAATTGGGGTTGCCCATCTACGGCTTTTATTGAATATGTTATTAACCAAGTTTCAGACTCTTTGCATGACTCTTTTTGGACGACTCATTGGAAAGAGTCAGAGCTTATGTGCTGGCACAGTGAAAAGAGTCATTATGCCCATCACTATATGGGGGGAGTAGACCTTCACGACAACGCCATTTCCAACTACAGGATAAATATTAGGTCCAAAAAGTGGTATTGGCCATTATTTATTTCCGTTCTCAGCTCATCGGTAGCGAATGCCTGGAAGTTGCATTGCTTCCTAGCACTACTATTGGCATCAGCGTAAGTTGACCCATCTTCCCAAGAAAGAGAAGATAGAAACGTGTCTTATCAATTGCCGAAGGTTACAGACGAACATATCCCAGTACCACATCCCGAAGGAAGGCCTAGAAGGTGCCAGTTGAAAGGCTGTAGTAAACCAATCAAATGGATGTGCCAAAACTGCGATGTACATTCGCATCCACTTTGCTTTGAAAAATTTCATATCAAATAAATTAAATATGTATTATGCTAACAAATAAACAATAAGAATCGACTTTCAAAATTTGTGCTTTTTTTTTATACAAATTTCTCCATATGTAAAATTTATGCTGAATATCAGCCAGTGTTCGCACCAGCGAACACCTAATTTCAGGACTCACGGACAAGCTAGCCAAAAACTGCCAACGGATTTGAGTTCAAAGGACCATAATGACCCTAGAAAGAATTTTTTTTTTTTAATTTTGGTTTTGAATTTTCTTGACCGAAAATGGGTTAATTAGGCATACGATCTTCTGATCAGATTTGCCCATCGATTAGGCATCTGATCAACTATTACCTGATTGCCCTTCGAATAGGCACGAGTAAAAACACTAGTGAAGTCGTGTAACAACTGTGTCTTTATTCTAAAATGTTCATTCTTATATACTAAATTTCACTAAGCCTAAGTAATAAACTAACATAGTTTATTATCCTATCTTAATCCTAGTTCAATCCTTGGACCATATCCTAGGTCATAAACTCGCAGAGTTTATGGCCCTAGCATCAATATTGGGTCAACTCATAACCACATAAATATTCCTACGTCATGGACATGATGACATGCACGTGGACATTACCCATGTATGCCTAGTGCATTGAAGATGTCAAGTGACATGTTATAATAACCACCAGCTCACACGATCTTTTGAGTCATTCAAATGTCTAGACATAAGGAAATGTTTTATGAGTTTGTTCCAAAGGAAAAATTGAGGGTGTGTAGTGTTACATTGCATATTACATCACTACAGTGGCAGCCTAACGGCTCCGCATAGACCGCTGGGCAACAAACATGGAGACATAGGCACTCAGTACATAAATTTTTGTAAAGCGGGATGCAAATAGTCAGCCACACACATGTTTACCCATTTTTGACAGAAACCTAAACGGGAATTTGCATAGGATGGTAACCGATGGTTTCATGGTTTCCGAGAAGGTCTTGGTTGAGTTCATATTTAATTGGGTATACAAGCCAAGAGTCCAAAC
Organism: Chloromyia formosa; assembly: GCA_964017055.1. NCBI lineage: Eukaryota > Metazoa > Arthropoda > Insecta > Diptera > Stratiomyidae > Chloromyia > Chloromyia formosa. The sequence continues at coordinate 104,248,581 of OZ024813.1, forward strand.
CATCAGGATCCTGAGCGTGTCTGTATGAGCCCGTGGACGGCCGCAGCCTTCTTTTTGAATTTTGATTAGCTTACTGGATCGGTGGGACCCATCTTTATCCTTTGCCGTTTCGTCTACTCTCCAAGGCGCATGATATATGTTAACTATATGATGGCTGGGGCAACGATCGGAAGAAAAATCCGCCCACATACCCCCAACTGAGCTGGAACAAGCATGTGCTGCCATTCAGCTCGTTGTGGAGCATTTATAGCGTTGCCGGACCTCCACGGCCATTCTGGCAAACTTCCGGCTCCTTTCCCAAAACCACTAACTGGTGACCACTTTGCACATTACACACTGCAAACGCACTGTTAACCATACCGGAAGAATTTTCGGTTAACCATACCCAAATTTTTGGAATGTAGTGCTCTCTATACTACCCACACCTTCCACCGGTCCTGTTCAAAATCCATGCGGAGTTCTAGGAGTTTGTTTTTTCCAAAATTTTACCCATGCTACAAAGAAAAATTAATTGGTAACATCGGTCAATCTGCATAGGAACTGGAGCTTTAAAAACATAATGATGACAGAATCTGGTAGATGTGTACTAAACTACTACAATACATACTTTGTCTTAACTTACAACTATTTTTTCAATAAAAATTCAGATCTAAATCTACGGTTTTATACCGATCTTGACAAAATTTCGGTTATTTCACCTTCAAAACAAGTGGCTATTTCGAAAAACCACACTATAATCCTTGAGATTGAAAACATGATAGCCATTTCATCGCATTGTGTAACGGACGGTTTGGTGGGCATCCGAAGATGCCCATGGGGACGAAGCCTAAAGTAACATAACGACCGTGAAGGTCGGGCCGTGAAATTTGGCGAAGAAAAGGGAGACGTGGGCTGGGTTTTTGCCGCTCGTTGCCCCTGTCCTTTACGTCTTAATAAAAAAAAAAACGCCTGGGGAAGACAACACAAACAGGGTAGGTACAAATGGGGAATAAAAAAAAATGAGGCGGTAAGGATGGAATGGTTGGCGGACGGCCCACTTGGCATCGCGCTCGCATCGGAGTCCAGGCGTAATGGGACCCTCGGCCTCTGGTTTCGTACTGCCGACAGATCCTTACTCATCAGGTGCTGCCATAGAAGCAGCACTACCAGACGATAATATGGTTCATTAGAAGTGGTTCATTACACATGCTTTAGCCCAGCTTCGGTGAAGTTGCTGTTAATTCTGACCTGTGTGATGCGTAGTCTGATATTGTCGTACCTTCCTTAGAGTTTGCTCATATATCGTCTCTAGCTATAGGTAAGGGCCGTCTTCACAATTTCTGGTTAAAGTTTATGATTTAGATAAACGCTAAACAGCACCCATTCTCCAGTTAAAAATTTATCGGACGATAATTTCAAACAGGTGATACGGGCAAAAGACCTTTTCCATAGTCCTCCACGTGGGCGCCCCCTAGTAACGGCAGTGTATCAAATCGCTGACGGCCAAGCCTTAGCGATAATACAGTTTGGAAAAAGGCAGAAAGCTGTAGCCTGAATGGCTGACCAACACCTAAGCGTCTCAGGTTTAGTAGGATGGAATGATTTGCGTAGTTGGACCTGCAACACAGTTGTGTGAACTCCAGCACCTTAAACCGCATATTACTGACTTCAAACCCATAAGACTCGATTCTTCAATCTCAGACTCATCAATGTGCACGCTCCCACTGAAGTTAAAGAAGACGCAGTAAAAGTCGAGTTCTACGCCCTCCTTGAGACTCACTTCCAACAAACGACGTCAAATTGATGCTGGGAGACTTTAACGCGAAAGTCGGAAATGAAAGTTGGCACCAGAGGACCACTGGAGGCCACAGTCTCCATGAAGAATGTAATGACAACGGCCAGCGACTTATCGACTTCGCCTGCAGTAGGAATCTGGTCGTAAGCTCTACGTGTTTCCAGCATCGACGCACTCACAAGCAGACTTGGAAATCTCCAGACGCATATACCGTCAACCAAATTGATCACGTCCTCATTTGCAGGAGATGGGCATCTAGTGTGATGGATGTTCGCTCTTATCGAGGAGCAAACTGCGACTCAGATCATAACTTGGTGAAGACGACCTACAGGTGTAGAATTTCCTCAGTGCACTAATCGAGAATCAGCCCTCCCAAAATATTTGCGGTTGATAAGCTTCTGAGAGATGCCACGGCGGCAGTGTATACTACCGCCCTTAAGGAAAGACTATCGCTTATGCTACACAACATCAGCAACACAGGCGTCTACGGGATCTGGGAAGAACTCAAGGGTACCATCAGGGATGTTGCAGAGCAGCTCGTGGGATATAAAACCCGGCGAGCGCGAAATGACTGGTTCGACCAAGAATGCAAAAATTCACTTGACGCAAAAAAAGAAGGCCTACAGACAATGGATTCAACGAGCAACTAGAGCCAAAAGAGAAAAATATGACGAGCTACGGCGAATATCGAATAGAATAATTGGACGTAAATACTTTGACGAGCAGTTGCTGAATATTAATAAAAACTTAGCTAATAGGAACACCAGACAAGCGTACAAACTAGTAAATACAATTAAGAACGGCTATCAACGCAGGTTTTTGTAAGGACAAGGATGGAAACATCATCAGCGACACCGATGGCATTAACAAACCATGGGCCTCTTATTTTGAAGAGCTTCTGAACCTACCATCTAACATCCCCACACAAGAAGCTCTCAACGATATTGTATATTCAGGCCCACCTTTGCAACCCCCAACAGTAGAGGAAGTCGATCTCGCGTTGCGGTCACTAAAACGAAATATAGCGCCGGGCGCTGACGAGATTCCAGCTGAACTGCTAAAATTCGGTGAAACGAGTCTAGTTGATACCATACATCAATTACTCCTGCGAGTATGGGAGGACGAGGAGATCCCAGACGATTGGCGCAGAAGCATCATCTGTCCAATTCATAAAAAGGGAGATAAACTGCGGTGTGAGAATTACAGGGGCATCTCACTAGTTTGTACGTCCTATAAAATTTTGACGAAAATTCTGGAAAATAGAATAAAACCGTACGCAGAACGAATCATTGGTGAATATCAAAGCGGTTTCAGACCTGGCCGCTCCACAACCGACCAGCTCTTCACAGTCAAACTGATACTCCAGAAGTGCTGGGAATACAACGTAAACGTATACCAAATCTTTGTCGAATTCAAGCAGGCATACGACAGTATCGATCGTGGAGTACTGTACAACATCATGCTGCAATTTGGTATTCCGGCAAAATTAGTGCGACTGGCAAAGATGACGATGACCAACTCCGTCTCACAGGTCAGGATCCATAATGGACTTACCGATCTATTTGAAACACACACTGGTCTGAAACTGGGCGGTGAACTGGCACCGACGCAATTCATCAAGTAGACACAATTAGCAGCGTACGCCGATGACATCAACATCATGTCCCGAAGATTGGCCAACGCAGAAGAACTTCTGCATACGCTCGATACCGCTGCAAAAGAAGTAGGACTACGTATCAACGAGCGTAAAACTAAAATAATGATGCAATCGACGACAAGGACACCTGCATAACCGAGCATCAATGTGGGGGACCCCAATATCGAGCTCGTGAACGACTTCATATACCTGCGTAGCATCAGGACCTCTCGGACCTGATGCTACGCAGGGAACCTCTGAATAGGGTAAAGGCTCCTTGAGCTGATCCCTATACATGTCCTTGGGGATTAATGACCCCACGTACCTAATTGTGAAGTTGGGTGGCCGTATGTTGGTTTTGTGTTCAAACTGACGTTATCATAGCTGCCCCGGGCAGTGGTGACCCCGCACAACCGAACTACGAATGGGGGTTTTATAGGTTGAAAGGTTCTGGACTGATTCCTAGTGGACTCGTCCTTTAGGTGCTAAGTAGCGGAAAGGGAGAGAACTGATTGCTATATTGCTAAGGGGACCGACAAACCCACGTACCCAGTCGGAAGGTTACTGCCACATACCTGTACAATAACCATTTGTATAGGTTATGTAAATGTGTCTCCCCGACCGGACCCAGCAGAGGGGCGCCTATGAAACTCTCGGCATAGGTGACACGGCGATTAGATAGGAGACTGGAGCTGGTGACTGAGGAGAAAGTTCACCTGCGGGGTTCCGGATCCAACACTTCACTTTGATCCTTTCTTGTATCTAGTGAATCGCGGCCTACAGAGTAGCGATCTGTTAGGCTAGGGGAGAAACCTTGACTGCTTTGCATCAAGGGTAGCAGGGTCGGTGTGGTGCGAACGCCTACGGAACTTTCGGGAGGTCGCGAAGTAGTCTGCTTCGCGGCCCAAAGAGAGGAAAGGACGGCCGGGTCATTACGACGATCCTATAGGTGAGGGGAGTAGCGGGAAGCAATATGCTGGCATTTGCCTCGGCTATGGTCCGAGAACGGGAAACCCAACCCTGAATTAAAGAAGACCAATCAATGGACTTAAACAAGGACGACGGTAGGGAAGCAGTCCCGTCTGCGAATGAAGCAGGCGGTTCGGCTGATGGCAGAGAGGAGAGGGCGCCATGACAGGCGCAAATCCGTTCCAAAGAATCGTAAAGCTTCAAAGGTCGCCTCAGCAAAGACCTTTGGTCTTAAAGGAGGCGGGACACCCCAAAGAGGGGCCGAAACAAGCAGCCGAATCCGATATGTTCGGAAAATTAGGGAAGATGATCGCTGAATTGACGGATTTCATTAAAACGAAATCCAACATTCACGGCGAGATCGGGGAGAGGGTGAGGGACATAAGAATTATGTACCATGGAGCAAGGGAGGAAATCCTTGGAAAAAAGGTTTGCGAAGTCCCGAGCAATCCCAAGACGGACAAGGGAATCCAAACCACCCCAAAAGCGATAACGAAGGCCTCGGCAGCTGACAGGATCAAGCGCCGACGGGACGTTGAAGAAACCACTCCCCTTCAAACACCAAAAAGAAAGAAGGAGCTGTCGCCAAAAAAGGTGGTAGCTAAGGACGCGGAGGGGGACACTCAAAATCCGAGCGAACCCATTGCCAGAGAAGACCCGGCCACTTGGCAGAAGGTGGAGCGGAGAAAACGGCCTGAAAGAAAAAAAAAGAAAAAAAGAAGAAGGAGAGTAAAAAGCAGACCCGACGCTATGGTTATATCCCAACGTGGAGATATGACATACGCAGAGATGCTCACCAAGGTGAAAGCCGAGCCTGGTCTGCAAGAAATGGGAGACAGGGTGTCTCATATAAGACGTACTCGAAAGGGAGAGCTCTTGTTTGAAATGAAAACTCACGGTGGAAAGGAGATAGATCATTTCCAATCCATCGTATCAGAAGTCTTAGGGCAAGCTGCGGTCGTCAAAGCTCTACGCCAGGAGACGAGAATTGACTGTCGCGAACTCGATGAAGTGACCACCAAGGAGGACATCGTCCTGGCGTTCCATGAACGGTTGAACGTGGATATTAAGGTCGATGCGGTAAAGTCGCTGCGTAGAGCCTATGGTGGCACCCAAATCGCAACTATAAGCTTGCCGCAAGAGGTAGCCAACAAAGTGATGAAAACTGGCAAACTGAAAGTCAGCTGGACGAATTGTCACCTGAAAGAACAGGTATCCCCGGTGAGGTGTTTTAAGTGCTTAGCTTTTGGGCACCTTGCGAGGGACTGCAAAAGTAAGCAGGACAGGTCGACCTCATGTTTTCGATGCGGAGGTGAAGGTCACCGCTCAAAAACATGTGACAAGAACCCAAAATGCCTCGTCTGTGAGAAAGCTAAGAGGGCGAACTACAGGCACTCCACCGCAAGTGCTAAGTGCCCGGCATATCAAGAGGCACTGAAAAAGATTCGCCAATCAGGTTCGTGCAGTTGAATTTAAATCACTGCCGTGCGACACAAGACCTGTTGTCGCAGACCATTAAGGAGAAGAAAGTGGATGTGGCAATTATCATCGACCAATATATTTTAAGAACTTGGGTAGCACAGTTTGGATCGCCGACAAACATCGACAAGCAGCAATTTGGACATGCGGAAACTACGTTTTCCAGGAAGTCATGTCAGAACCGCTGAACGGCATAGTAAGAGCCAAAATTAATGGTATTCAGGTGTACAGCTGCTACGCCCCACCACGACTGGACCTGGCCGACTTTGAGGGAATGTAAGACCAATTGGTACATGACGCGAGTGTGCGTCGCCCGGTAATAATTGCGGGGGACTTTAATGCGTGGGCGACCGAATGGGGAAGTCGAGAAACGAATGCTCGAGGGCGGGCTCTTCTCGATGCTTTCGCGCATCTAGACGTCGTCTTAATGAACTCGGGTGGTAGTAATACATTCAGGAATGGAAATGCCGGCTCCATTATCGATCTCACCTTCGCTAGTAGCTCTTTAGCGCCGACGATGGTCTGGGATGTAAGTGAAGACTATACCCATAGCGACCACCAAGCAATTTTCTTCTCAACAGCAGAAGAAAAAAGTCAATCAGGGGGAACGACAAAGACACTCGGATGGTCCGTCAAAAACTTCGACGAAGAAACCTTCAAGCAGGACTTGCTTCAGATGAGCCCGTCGAAGGACTGGCAGAACAAAGGACGTCGCAGATTACAATGCATATCACAAAATCATGTGATGCCTCTATGCCGAGGAGAGGATTTCCCAAACAACGGAGGGAAAATTATTGGTGGACTGAAGAGATTGCAAGTCTGAGGCGTAATTGCCTAGAAGCACGGCGCCTCAGTCAGCGGGCCACAAATAAACCTGAATACGCTAACCTGCATAAGTCATTCAAACCGCTGCGTAAACACCTAAAGCGGGCGATAGAGAGAAGTAAGAAAAGCTGCTTCAAACAACTCTGTGATGATGCAGATATAAATCCGTGGGGAACGGCCTATAGGGTCGTGATGAAGAAAATAGGCCACAAATCACCCCAGATAAAATGCCCTGCTCTGCTTAAAAAGATTGTCTCCGCTTTATTTCCCCAACATGAATTGGAAAACACGGAACATGGTTCAGTGTCGATGGGTGAGACTATACCTCCCATAACCGTGGAAGAACTACTCCAAGCCGCATCTCGATTTGGGGATGAAAAAGCTGCAGGGCCAGATGGAGTTCCCAATAAGGCGCTTAAGTTGGCAATCAGAACGATACCGGAGAAGTTCATCGACACCTTTCAAACTTGTCTGTCGGAACGAAATTTTCCCAATAAATGGAAGACGCAAAAACTGGTACTGCTGCCAAAACCAGACAAGCCACCGGGAGAACCGAACTCTTACCGCCCAATATGCCTGTTGGACACTACGGGGAAAGTACTTGAGCGGATAATATTCAATCGGTTATCGGAGTTCGAAGAGGAAGGAGAATGCCTGTCGACAAGACAATATGACTTTAGACGTGCGCGGTCCACAGTTGACGCCATCATGAGGGTTAACAACCTAGCAAAGGATGCTTTGCGCAAGGGCAGATGTTGCGCGGTGGTGATACTCGACATTAAGAACGCCTTCAACTCCGCTAGCTGGAAGTGCATCCATGAAGCTCTGCAAAAGATGGGTATTCCCGATTATCTGGCTGGAATAATTAAGAGTTACCTTTCGCAACGGATCCTGCAGTATGAGACGAGCGAGGGATCTAAAGAATATGTAGTGACAGCCGGCGCCCCGCAGGGGTCTGTGCTCGGTCCTTTACTTTGGAACATTATGTACGATGCAATTCTCAGGCTTCCGCTACCCCAGGAAGTGACGATAATTGGGTTTGCTGATGATATTGCGGTCGTTATTGTAGCTAACGACCCACGTAATGTCGAAATGTACGCCAGCGAAGCAATTACGACCATCAAGTTGTGGCTGGAAAGCGTTGGACTGGAGCTAGCTGAACAGAAAACGGAAGCGGTCCTTATCAGCAAGCGTAGGAAGAAGAGGTCTCTACAGATCAGGGTCGGGAATAGTGTAATAACATCTAAGCCGGCGATTAGGTACTTGGGTGTTATGATCGATGCGGGGTTGAGTTTCGGTGAGCACCTGAATTATGTATGCGACAAGGCAGCATCAGCTACTGTGGCCTGTCAAGAATGATGCCAAATATAGGTGGCCCAAAAGCAAGCAGAAGACTCCTGTTGTCTCGAGTTGTAACATCTATTCTGCTCTATGCATCGCTGGTCTGGAGTAGCGCGCTACAATTTAAATGCAATACAAAAATCATCAGTTCGGTATACAGAAGAAGTGAGTTGAGGATATGCCCTGCATACCGAACGACATCACACGAGGCCGCGTACGTCGTCGCCGGAATGATCCCAATCGATATTCTGGTCGATGAATCGGAGAGGTTGTTTCGAAACCGAGCCCTGGAGCCATCTGAGATTTCGGGGGAACAGAGGAGCATCGAGAGGGACGACTCCTTCAGTAAATGGCAGGAGCGTTGGCAACAAGCACCGACTGGACGTTGGACTTACAGCTTGATCCCTAATATAAGAAAATGGGTGGAACGAAAGCATGGGGAAGTGAACTTCTACTTGACCCAGTTCCTGACGGGCCACGGTGGATACAGACAGTACCTGCACAGGTTTAAATTGGATGACTCTCCAGACTGCCCCAGATGTAAGGGAGTAGTTGAGGATGCGAGGCATGGTATGTTCGACTGCCCCAGATTTGCAGAGCGCCGCGGACAATTAGAAGCGGAACTGGAGAGTGAGGTGAATCCGCAGAATGTGTTGGAAATTATGCTGAAATCGCTACAACACTGGGAGGCGGTGAGCAAGATGGTCTGCACCATCCATAAGGAGCTCCGCAAAGAAGAAGCTAGGCGTAAGTCGGGCAACAGAAATGGTGGCTGATTAGCCAAGGCCATCCCTGCGAAGTAATGTCGAAAGGTAGTTCCGCAGGAAGGAAATGGCAGTGAGAGGTGTTTTTTGGTTTTAGTCGGTAAAAATCCGGCATGCCGCCAAATCGGCAGTATCTTTGGAAGATTTCCATCATCACCTATAAAAAAAAAAAGAAAAAAAAAATATATACCTGGATTGTCAAGGGACGCCAACGAAACTGACGAAATCAAGCGACGGATACAGTTAGCTAATAAAACTTTTTTCTCGGTTCACCCCATAATGAAATCCAAGCATGTGCACAGAAACACGAAGCTCCGCGTGTACAAAACCATTATACGACCAGTGCTATGCTATGGCTGCGAAGCATGGACCCTAACTCAAGCCTCCGGAAACATGCTAGACACATTTGAATTTAAGGCTCTGCGGCGAATTTTCGGGGCCGTTTGCGGTCGAGATGGATGGCGCATCCGGTACAGCCATGAGTTGTATGAACTGTACGATGAGCTGGAAGTTTCGAAAATCGTCAAACTACAACGACTTCAATGGGCAGGGCATGTACAACGAATGGACGATGCTCGCATGCCAAAAACAGTAATGAACGCAAAACTAGTCGACGGAGCGAGACTGCGAGGACGACCGAGATCTCGTTGGGAGAGCTCAGTAGGTGTGAACTCCGCACAACTACTGGGCTTCCAAGATCCAGGCGGCCAAGGCCCGACGTCGGGCTGCCGCGCCACGATGATGATTATGATGATACGGGCTGCTGAGATTTTGACAGCTGGAACTGTTTACGTTTGCACATTCAAATGAGACAATTAAACTCAAAGAGCAGAGTTCTCAAAATTCATTCGATGGAAAAGGATTTGAAACCAACTCAGACGCAAATTAATGCTGTGACACGGTACAGACGTAAAATAAAATAGAACAGGCGGCAGAATTCCGACAAGAAAATCAGCTAATTTTCTACTGCGTTTTCATATTTTGCGTGTTGCATACGCTAAGGTTTAGTTTAGTGTTACGGATAGCTAACTAGCAGTTTAACTAGAGATTGAGAAAACGGGCCTAACTGATACAATTCAAAGTGGATCATCTATCTTAACACCCTTTTTATTGGACCCGTATGTGAAAGCGGTGAATTCTTGTTTTAACACTTGCAATTTTCTCACGTTTTATTAACTGGGCGACTTTTACAATTAATTAACTTAATCTGAGCCTATCATTGCCGCAGCATACCAATGTCATGTAACGCATCTAACTAATATTTTCAGATATTTTTTTGTGGCCAGCAGCCTGCTCTTGAAGTCAGAACACACAAGCTACAAATTATAAAAGCGTCGAGTGCGCCGGTCCAGCAAACGGACATTTTTGCAATATACAGAAATGCCATCCGTAGTCATAAAATCGCAACAAATCGCAAGGATAATATGTCAATAATGCAGACCATCCGCAATTACCCCTAATGAGTGGAACATTCATTGACCGCGACCCAGACATTTACAACTAGTTTACAGTTCGTGGTGGTCTTAATAACACTCTTCGTGGATCATCTATCTTTGCACTAGATAATAATTGGAATTGCTTCGAAAATACCCAACAAAATACTTTACAACATTCAATTGACAAGCGGTTTTTTGTGCTTAATAGCAGTCGAGCTATCATTTGTATAAGTAAACTTCTAACTACAATCGACTCTTGTGCGGCTGGTGAAACGGAAGATTGTTATCAGATAATGTTAACATTAAAAAAAGAAAACAAGAAAACGTGAACGGATGAACAGTAAGCTATTGACTTTATATTGTTCATATGTATAGTACTTGTATAATATCCTTTCCTTGTGGGTTGTTAACAAATAATAAATAAGGGCAGGCCGAAATATCCATCTGGAAGGCACTGCGACCATGAGATCTATTGTGCCATAGCCTTGACCTTGACTAACCCAAAAAACCCTTAATCAACCTAATGAAGGCCAATAGGTCCTTCGTAGATGCCCTCTTTAAGGACGGCGGGGCTCCCTATTGAATTTCCAAGAAACGTAACCCTGGAGCGAGCGATCGCCGGCCATACATAGAGAAGGTGTTTGGTAAACTCAATGTCCTCAACACAAAGCTGGCATTCCATCTCAGTGAATAGAACCATTTTGTCCAGGTGATATCTTACCCAGCTGTGTCCCGTGAGGTAACCAAAGATTAACCTTAGGTCCGGGTCCAGGCGGCTAGCTTCTTTGCGACTGTAGGGGTCATTGAAATCTATTAATCGTAAGTTATCGCTTAAGATTCATTCCTAGGGGAGGTAGGGGTTCCTTAGGTCGGATCTTACCCATCTTTAATGCCAACTAGCTCAATCTCACTTCAAGCATTCGACCAACATTTCAAGTCGCCGGCTTCATTCTATCGAAAATTATTGCTTATTTGAAATTTCATTTGTAGGGGAGGTGGGAGTTCCCCGGGTCGGATCTTGCCCATTTTCAATACCAACTAAGTAGGTCTTACTAGCAACATTCCACCAAATTTTCAACTGCTAGTATCATTCTATCGAAAGTTATCGTAATTAAAAGAATATTTAATTTTTGAAATTTGTAGGGGGGTAGGCGTTCCTTTGGTCGGATTATGCCCAGCTTACAGAACCTTAAGCAGCTTCTCATCTCAGGGTTACATGCCAAAAATCAGGTGTCTACGTCAATTGGTTCAAGAGTTATAGACATAAAACCTTAAAAGTAGGGTAGTACGGGGCTCTTTGTAAGAAAATTACCGTTAGTTTTCAAGTGATCGATTTTATTTTCCCAAGAAAGTATAAGATTGCTCCTACGAGTAACCTATCAAAGCTAGAGCTTTTTATGTTTATTTAATCGGGAGTTATAGATGCATTTAAGTTTTTAACATATGTAGGGGAGGTAGGCGTTCCCTTGGCCTGATCATTCCCGTTTTCAATACCATCCAACCAGATCATACTACCAACATTTGACCAAAATTCCAAGGCTCTAGCTTTATTTTATCGAAAGTTATCGTGCGAACGGACAGACAGACAGACGGACGGACAGACAGACAGACAGACATGGCTTAATCGAATCAGGAGGTGACCCTGATCATTTAAATATATACATTGCTATACCTCCGGAGCCTCCTTTAAGGTGTTACATATTTTCGTCGTGACAAAAACAATACGTCCTATACTATAAGTCTAGGGTATAAATATTATCAATGGCTAAGTTCATAACACACAGCGGAATCGCAACACGCTGTGGCAACAGTATCGAATCAGCTTTGCAACAGGTTGTTGTGTTCTGAACTGCACTTGCATCTAGTCATCCATCAATTGTCAAATTTCCAGTTCAAAACTGACTACAAACGAAAAATCGTATGAATACGACAGCGCGAGTGTCATTTCAGGATTGTCATCATATGCTGGTCCCAGCCAGCGGAGAAATTTTTGTGATGGAGAAAATGACATTTTTGACAGCATGTTGTGTCCATCAAAAACTTAGTGGAGAGAGTTTATAAAACAAATTGGCAACAGTATGCCAACCGTTGCGTGATATGAACTTAGCCATTGATATACCTATAGTATTTTCTTTCTTTTTCTAAATTTAAACAAATTCCTACCTGCATACATATATGCATTCGAGTTGATGTTTTAGGGCGATGTTGAATCATTTACTTCTACTTATCGAAACTGGGGGGCAAAAATTCCTCTTCCATTGTCCTCCGCGTGGGCCCCCCCCTGGAATGGCAGTGGTCACTGACCATTGCTAACCAATGTCAAGCCGCCAGTGATGGCGGTGCGATAATTTGGTTGCGATAAAACTCTCCCCCCCCCCCCTGTGGTGTGGGGGGCGTAAAAATAAAACCACAGCCTTTCCCTTTGACGGCCTGTCGTTAAAACTGGCAAAGAAAGGACAGAATGTGTATGCCAGCAACTTGCACTATCCAAAATCTTCTATATGCTAACGACTATGCCTCGGATAAGGACTGACTCAACGGTTACGACTTTTGGCTATCGTACGGTGACAAAGATTGGATTCTGGAATGTGCATACTCTCCTGGACAATGGATCAGAAGGTCCCCAGAACGCACGATTTTTACAATTAGAGAGTGAATTTCTGAGGTACAAATTAAATATCTTAGGAGTTAGTGAGATAAGATGGTGGAACAGCGGTAAATTTATCTCTCCAACGGGTGGCACTGTAATGTTGTACTCCAATAGAGCTACCGGTAGTCGTCGTGAGTTAGGTGTGGGGCTGCTTTTAACCAGAGCCGCACGAAACTGTCTCTTATCTTGAGAGCCGGTCTCTGAAAGAATCTTGACCGCCAGGTTCCGGACCAGAATGAGGAACATCTGAATACATAGTATAATGTTATGCCCCTACTGAACCCAACAATGTCTTTCCAAAAGACTCCTTCTACGAAGAACTAACGCCATTCAGAGCAGAACACCTCGAGGTGACATTATAATGGCTATGGATGACTTGAATGCAAAAGTTGACGCTGATAACTATGGGTTCAAACATGTGATGGGGAGACACGCTCTTGTTGATCGTAACGACAACGGTGAAAAATTTGTAGAGTTCTGCAAGTTTCACAGTCTCTTCATCGGTGGTAATGTTTGACCATAAGGACCACCTCCACCACAAAATCAGTTGGTCCTCTGTTGATCGACGCAGAACACAAAATCAGATCGACCACTTTGCTATTGTAAAAGATTCAAGAGTTGCCTCCTGAACGTGCGAAACAAGAAAGGTGCCGATATTGGGATGCGAGAAAACCATTATCTTATGATCGCTAAATGTTCGATTGCGTATTGCAGCCGTGCGCCGCCCTAGCGACAAAAGATTCAGGGGCCGCAAATTCAACACCGCTCGATTAAAAATCCAGCTGTCTAACAACAATATAATGATCATCTTGCGCAAAAAGCAACTGAGATAACTAGTCACCCAGATAGTGAAATAAATGAGAACTTGGATGCCATACAAATGCGTACATTGATAGCGCAGATACCATCCTTGGCACAAACCCGGATTGCCGGAATAAGCCCTGGTTGTCCGACGCTTCATGGCAGTGGATTGTTGAAAGAAAAGAACTGATCGTTCGTTTGGCTGCAGCATCTGGCGACAATCGAAGCAGCATCGGACTCCTTTATCGTCAGAAAGCTCGAGAAGTTCAGCGTAGTGTGCGACGCGATAAAAGAGTTTATGCGAATTATCTTTTAGCCTCAGCAGAAGAAGCCACGAGAAGTAACAACTTAAACGCCGTATACGGTGTCATCAAGGAGTTTACAGGTGGTCCTAACTCCTGCCAACATCCGATGAAAGATAGTAATGGAAAGCTACTTATCTTAGAGGAAGATCTAATGAGGTGGTGGAAGGAACACTTCGCCGCGGGCTTGAACCGTGTAACCTCTGCAGAATTTCCCCCTCATATAGATTATTTAGCTAGCTATCAAAATGTGAGTATACGGTCGACTGCCCCGACTAAAGAGAAAATAGTCACTGCAATTATTGCACTAAAACAAGAACTCGACGGTATCCCTGTCGAACTTTATCAGGCAGCGCCAAGCGTAACTGCCGATTAGCTGCACCCACTTATTGATGAAGCGTGGAATACAGAGACCTTTCCCACTGAGTGGAAGGAAGGTTTGATCATCAAACTTCCAAAGAAGGGTAGCCTCACAGACTGTAATAATTGGAGAGGCATTTGTGTGCTCCCTGCCGTTGCCAAGATAATAGCTAAAATCGTCCTGGAAAGACTAAAGACCCACTTAGAAAGCACAATTGATGAAGAGCAGGCTGGCTTTCGATCCGGATTCTCCTGTGTCGATCACATTAACACCTTGCGAATCATCATCGAGGAATGCGCTGAGTATGATTCTCCGCTTCACTTGCTTTTCATCGATTTCGAGAAGGCTTTCGACTTTCGACTTCGCACCTGGGAAATTTTCGTGCAAAGCCTAAAACGTGCCATACACACACCGATCGATCGGCCGATCCGTCGCCCGAAATCGATATCGGCCGATGGATCGGCCTGTGTATGTGGAAATCGCACCGATCGGCCGATCAATTTTGATCTGCCGATATTTTTGTGCGATTTTCGTGCGATCGATCGGGGACGATCGATTGGATAGTGTATGTGATTATCGCAAGTGAATGTCAAATTACCAAATTATTAAATTATGAAATTTCAAGGATTCTTATGATTTAAATGGCACTGCAATTGAAATATCAAATATGTGGTATACGAAAATACCACACACATCCAAATAGTTAACAAAAATGAATCTAGGTTGGATTGGGAGTGAATCATAACCTATTTTTTGAATTGTCATTCGTTATCGCATCGCACGAAAATCGCTCAGTGTGTGTGCAGTGGAGATCGGCAGATATTTTGTGGCGATCCATCGGCCGATCGATCGGACGACGGATCGGATAATGTATGGCGGCTATAAGTTTTTTACGAAAATCTCCTAGGTGTGAGCTTGGTGTTAGAAAGCACACTTACCCAAGACACAGGCGATGCTGCTGCTGCCACTGTTTTGCTTCTGCCGGCACTGATATTCCGGCATTATGCCGCATCCAGATTGAACGCAGAAAGTAGCAGCTGCGGTAGCAGCAACAACCTGCAGATTTGCTTTTACCGCTGTCGCTGCCTTCAATTTAGGTCGCGTAAGGGAAATACATGCTTTCTAATCTGACATTTCGCTACCGCGGCTGTTGTATTCTGCCCTCACTTTGGTTCGGGCATTAGAGTAGCGAACACGAAACCGGGGCATGTCTCTGCTGGGATTGTGTTTTGGTTTAGTTTAGCATTCAAACGTCAACTCTTACAAGAGTAAACTTAAATCCTCAGTACAGATACAATCGGAGAAATTTCCTTTAGGCGGCAAAATCATTTTGTATATTAACTACATATTCCATATTACAGAAAACGATTATTTTATTGATAGAAAATGAGTTTTATGTGCTTCCCAAACTGTGAACTGCCCGAAAACTACGACACCTGCGCCGCCTGCATTTCAAAATGCAGACTTCTTAACAGAGTAGAATTCTCGCAATGACCTTCTATCCAGAACAGCTCAGATCAAATTGTTAGTGTAATTTTGTAAAAAAAAAAAAAAATTTGCGTATAGTAAAATCAAAAACCAAAATAGTCTTTGAACGCAGAGTTTCGACTGCGAACAGAATTTGTTCGTTTCTGCAATGCCGTATGGCTTATAGGCCCTAAACATTTCCGACAGAAGCAAAGCAGCAGCAGACAATGCTGCTACTGCTGTCGTGTGTTGGGTAAACGCACGTGTATTACTAAAGTGACACAAGCCAAAATTTATAGTTTTGAGATAAATGCAAAAAACTGATTAGCGAGCTTAACAAAAAACAGTTACAAATCCAATAATTTTCGCATCATTTATAGGCAATTGAAAAAGGTTTTTTAATATTATTATTGTATATTTTAAAGCCAAACCTTGAATATGTGTCCTTTTTGAGATGTGACGATTTTGTTGTTCACTGAACTGACATAGGAGTGAATTATTTTGGGTTGTGACACTTTTGGTATTCAATTGTTGGAGTTCATACACTTTTCGTGTTCGGTTTGGAATTAGAATAAGATCCTATTGTACACTTCAAAGTTGTCATAATTCAAAATGTATCTTCTTTTTTTTTGCAAATAAATAGATGAAAATAATTGAACGAATAACAAAAAATGAGGAAAATTAACAGTTTATTAGTATGAATAATATGGGAATGTAAGTACAAAAAAAAAATAAATTCTTATTGCCATGCATTAAGAACACTTTTAAAAAATGGATGGTAGTATGTTTGGGGAATAATGTTTTTATCTACGAGCTCCTGGATATCTTTTCTTTTATTTTCCGCTAATGGGATTCTTGTTGAATATGCCTGAACCAGCTGTGGAGAATCTTGCAGCACCTCTGAGCGCTTGCGTTTTCTGGTATTGTTCACGTTGACCCTGTTGTAAGTTGTATCCTCGTATGACGTTTTGTAGAAAAGGCATGAGGGTACTCTTTTTCAACTCGAAGCATCTTCATATCATGCCACTTGACTTGTGGCACACTTGTCAATTGTAAAATTGTTACCCCATTGCTCTTGCAGAATTTTCAAGTCGTAAAAATCCTTATGGGTCAACTCATTTAAGAAATATGGAGGGCCGTTCTTTTTAGCCACTGTAATTAAAGTCGCATACTGCTGTGGTACATAGATTGGGCAGGCTTTCATGTGTCTCTTAATTTGCTTGTCAATTGCGCTGTGTACATTATCACCTTCATTTTGTGAGTGCCCACGTATGAGATATTTGTGAGTAATGCTGCGCAGCGTTGGAAAGTTGTTCACTGCATAAGAATATGCAGAAGTATATATTTGTTTTTTTTTTTTTGTTTTGCTGCCCATGAGTAGAAATTAATGTCCAGATTTATATTGGTAGTAATTTCTAAAACCTTTTTAATATATTTTAGAACACAGGTTCCGATTTCAATAGCACCGCGTTTTCCTTCAAGCTCATTCCAAAAATAGCATTCGACATTGTGAGCATTCAGATCGCTTATAGTGAAATTGAAGCAGTTTATTTTACTTTTGTAGTAAAATGCGGAAACTTGGCCTCCGGGTACAGGTATTACCGCCTGTAAATCGTATACAGCAACGTGTGTACCGTTGAGATTTTTTTTGTCGTTTTCCTTTTCCCTGCGCGATAACTCTTTTTCTTTTTGGTGAAGATCATAGACTGCTTGAGTTTCCTGTTTTCCCGCTTCATCGGCATTTTTGAAGGATTCACATAAATCGCATTGATCCTTTTTCGGTATATAGAAGGAAATATTGTATTCACCTCGAAATATACGATTGAACATAGCTGCATTCGCAAATGGTAAGTTTTCTTTTTCCCTGTCTCCTTTGTAGTCCCGATAGCGGTCCGCCAAGCATTTACCACTGTCTATAAATTCCCGTGAAGTTTGAGTTCTTAAGTAATGTGATTCAATTCTAGGAATAGCTTCAATAAACTTCCTCACACGATTTTATAATTGAAATTGACATGAAATCCGTTAAAAAATGATTCAATTAACTCGCTCGCGGTCAGAAAGCTTTCATGTTATTTCGCATCCATGCTACATAAATGTTGTAGTATTCATGTCCATAAACGTGTTAAGAATTGGTTTAATTTTTTTAAAACGTATTTAACGTAAAGCTGTTTTTAATTTCAATTAATGTAATAATGAAAACCGTACTGTATTATCTTAACAATAAGTCCTATTGGATCTTGACAAAGACGAATATTTGAATTTACTCTAAATACCAAGTATACAACAGTTAGACGATTGATTTTATTAAAAAAAAAACAGTTATACCATGAAAAATACCCCCATCCATCAAAAGCGACATAACTCAAAATTACTCAGTATCATTTTTCAACAATGACACAACTTCAAATAATCACAGCTTTTTATTTACCTTGAATCAGCTAAACCGACACAACTCCAAATATGACGATGTCTTGTCTAGCTTACAAAGAGCAAAAGCGGCACAAATCTAAAAACACAGTTTTTAATTACGTGCTTAGCGGCCATACACCACAAGAAAGGGTACTCAACTGCAAATGTGTCACTATTCTCGAATCTGTGGGAGTAGCTTTGAATCAAAAAGAACGACACAAGTGCCCTCCAACGGGCTGTATTTGAAGCTAATTTCATACACTTTTGGTATGTAATGGAGGACTGTTTGTCTAATTACTGGATGGCCATAACTCAAAAATGCCAATTTTCGACTTGTGTCACTTTAGTAATACATGTGCGGAATGTGTTTGTTCACCTAATGTCCGAACCAGATTGAACGCAGAAAGCAGCAGCGGCAGCAACAAAAACAGGCGGATCTGCTTTTGCCGCGGTCGTTGCGTTCAATCTAGGTCGGTTAAGGGAAATTAATGCTTTCTGTTGTGGTTTTAAGATAGAAATGAAACACGTCTGCTTCGCATGACGTTCGAACTGAGAAGAACGTTTTTATTTAATATGGCCCGGTTCACAAGATTGCCGCGGTTGGCTGGGCTTACACTACATAGTTTCAACACCCCAACTCATTAGGTCCGAATTCAAATCAAAATTATCAATTCATTAACATTATTAATACTGAAGCTATTCTTTCTTTGGCAACAACAAATTGAATAATAAAAATATAAGAAAAAAGATTATTCGGGACTAATGCCCATTCGATATTTGCCCGCGATCATATTTGGTCCATTTACCGCCTTTGTCAAACAATCAGCTGCGTTCTCAGTGGACGGGACGTACTCCACTTTAATTGTCCCATCCTGAATTTTGTCTCGTACAAAATGGTACCGTACGTCGATGTGTTTGGACCTCTTCCGGAACATTTCCTCCGAAGAGAGCGCGATCGCACTCTGATTGTCACACCACATTGTGACCGGTCCTCCGATGTCACTAAGATCAGTTGCGAATTGCCACAACCAACAAGCCTCTTTTGTTGCCTCCGACAACGCCATGTACTCGGCTTCCGTAGACGACAATGCAATCGTTTTCTGGCGACTGCTGCCCCACGAAATTGCACCGCCAGCAAGTGTGAACACATAGCCAGTGCACGATCTTCTTGTGTCAATGTCGGACGCCCAATCCGAGTCCGAAAATCCTATCAACTCCTCTCCACCGTACTTGTAGAGAATTTTATACCCAGTCGTTCCTCTAAGATAGCGAAAAATTCTTTTCACCGCGATCCAGTGAGCACTACCGTAGCAATCGTTGTATCGGCTCACGTCATTTACCGCGAAGGCGATATCTGGCCTGGTCCCCTGGACCAGATATAGAAGACTTCCGACCGCTTCCCTGTATGGGATTGATGATGTTTCATCGCCAGTCTTCGACAATTTCGTTGACAGCTTCTGGGATGGATCGCTTGGAGTCGGTGCCGGTTTGCAGTTTGACATTCCAAAGACTTCAAGCACCTTCTCGATGTACTTCGCCTGACCAATTGCGATGCCAGCATGTGTGTATTTGATTTTGATGCCGACACAATTTGTAGCCTGACCCAAGTCCTTCATTTTGAATATTCCGCACAACTGACTCTTGATTCTGTCTAGCACGGCTCGATCCTTCCAAATAATCAAAATATCATCAACGTAAACTGCAACAATTACCTGGATGTCGGGTGCGATGTAGATGCATGCATCCAAACGTGATTTCTTCAATCCAAAACCGATTAATGCCTGATCCAACTTCTTATTCCATTGACGACCTGCTTGCTTCAAGCCGTACATCGCTCGATTTAGCTTACATACACGACCCGTCCCGTCATCATACCCCTCAGGCTGTTCAGTGTAGATTTCCTCATCAAGATCGCCTTGTAAGAAGGCAGTAACAGCATCCATTTGATGGATCTTCAATCGATGTCGAGCAGCATAGCCGATGAGATACCGAATAGAATGGTATCGAACCACGGGTGAAAAAGTTTCAACGTAATCCACTCCGTATCGCTGCGAGCACCCTTTAGCCACTAGCCGTGCCTTATATCGAGCAATCTTTCCGTCCGTACCAATCTTCACCTTGAACACCCATTTCGTCTTTATTGCCTTTCGTCCGATTGGCAGGTTGACCAATTTCCATGTTTCATTTTCAGCATGCGCTTTAATTTCCTCCCGCATCGCTTCAATCCAGTGCTGCTTATCGCCACCAGTCATCGCTTCATGAACTGTGTTGGGTTCGCCAGATTCAGCAATGTACGCGCGCGCCAATTTCGTCTGAGAATTTTTGCTTGCGATCCGATTTGATTTCCTAGCTTGTACGACTTCCTCTAGATCTTCGTCGGATGGTACATAATCGTCATCATTTGGATCGTCTACGACTGTCATACTCGGATCATCAAATTGCGAATACGAGTCATCTGGCGAGTTCATATCAGCGGAATCAGGTGCCTTGTTTTGTGGCCCCAACTCAAACAAAATCTTCCGATTGCCAGGCTTCTCCTTCCGGGTTTCCGCAATCGTTCTCTTGACACCATCACTGGGGGATGAATTTACTGTCGACTCGTCCACTATAACAACATCATCGAGAACATCAGTTAAATTAATTGATTTATTTACCTTCGTTTCAGGTGGATCCAGAAACTTGACATCACGGCTTATAGTGACGCTCTTCGTATTAGGATCATAACAGCGCAGACCCTTTTGACTATCAGCAAAACCAACGAAAATCATTCGTGTAGATTTGGCGTCCCACTTCCGTCGTTTGTTCTTCGGCACATGCACCATGATGCTCGTTCCAAATATTCTGATGTTCGAAATATCGACTTTTGATCCAGTCCAAATCTCTTCCGGTACGCGGCTGCCCAAAGTTCGGTTGATTGTACGATTCGTGATGTATGCAGCCATGTTTACTGCTTCAGCCCAAAACGATTTATCTAAATCGGCATCAAAAATCATGCACTTGGCCCTTTCCACCAGGGTTCGGTTCATTCTTTCGGCCACGCCGTTCTGCTGTGGCGTATACGGGCAACTGGTTTGATGAATAACTCCATCTTCCCGGCAAATTCGATCAAACTGTCCAAAGTATTCTTTGCCGTTGTCGGATCGGATAATCTTCAACTTTTTGTCCGTTTGCCTCTCAACCATTTTCTTCCAGTCAGCAAACACTTGTTGAACATCTCCTTTGTTCTTCACGAAGTAAACAAAAACCTTCCGCGAGTAGTCGTCGACAAACGAAACAAAATATTTCGCACCGCCAACTGATGCATTCTCCATAGGCCCGCAAACATCTGTGTGCACCAATTCCAGCACACGTCTCGACTTGATTACAGCATCCGAACGATGAAATGGCTCGCGACTGTGTTTGCCGAGCAGACACGGCACACACTTCGATAGCGCATCGCGGTCGCCATTTACACTGATTCCGTTCACCACCGAGTTCAATTTGATGAGATCATTGTATGCAACATGGCCGAGACGCCGATGCCACATTATCAAATCGTCGTCTTTGCTCTTATCCACTTTCAACGCAACAGTATCGACATTCAATTTATAGACTCCGTTAGATGGTTCCACACACACCACCACATCGCCATTAGCGTCCTGCACAACGCAGCCGTCATTTCCAAATGTCACAATATTTCCAGCAGCCACCATCTTGAATACTGACAATAAATTTGCCGCCAAACCGGGCACATGAAGCACATCACGTACTCGAATCACTTCTCCATCAACAGACAATTTTACCGTTCCGCTTCCAATCACCTTCAATTTTGTATTGTCCGCTGTGTTAATTTCTGTGAATGATGAATTTGGCTTGAATTCCGCGAACAATTCACGATTTCCCGACATGTGCTGACTGGCACCGCTGTCCACATACCAAACGTTGTTCGAATGATCAACAGCATTTAGAGCAACCGCATGAAATACACGATTTTTTCCTTTCTCGCTCACATTGTATTTCGCGTCTGCATCCTTTCGATTTTCAGGACAATCCTTTCGCATGTGACCCGTGTTATGACACCTGTAGCACTTGTACTGAAAATTTCCGTTCTTCGTCGGAGATTTCTTCGGTGATCTCTGTTGCTTCGAATAATGAGCTGCCTTAAAAACGTTTCCAGATGTCTCACCACCATTTATGGCACGTTTCGCCAATTCAGTGTCGATCAATCTGCGGCGCAAGGTTCCGGATTCTAACTGTGTTGTCAGCTTCCCGTTGATTAACGTTCCACCATCCAAGCCAGTGATAAATGCTTCATATTCACTCGTGAGACCGAACAAAATTACACCACAAATTACAGTATCTGGGATTTCTAATCCTAAATCCTTAAGCACTCGGGTAGCAGTCGATATTTTTTTCAAATAATTGTCCATCGACGATGAATTTTCCAATCGAGCGGTTACCATGTCTCCGATCGAGCGTGCCAATTTTATCCAACTTCGATCGTCGTATAATTCCGCGCATTTTTTCCACACTTCGATAGCGGTGGGCAAATCCCCAATTTCATCATATAATGAACGGTCAATGTTGATCAAAATTTTTGCCCTCGCCTTCTTGAGTTTTATGCTGTCAGTTAATGTGACCGGCTCATCAATCGATCCGTCTAAATCATGCCATTCAAGCAACACTCGTATTTCTCGCTTCCATGTCGAATAATTGGATGCTCCAACCAGCATTTGAACTTTCTCATCTTCCCTCGATGCCATTTCTCTACAATTTCCGCAAGTCACGATGATTTTTATGACGATAATCTCGTGCACACTGCTTGCTCCGACATCAATTTATTTTTCGATCTTACCAGCGACTTTTCCGCTCCAAATTACTTTTAACAAGAAGAGAATTACAAAAATATTACTTTCCGTTCAAAACCGGTTAACTTCGCGTTGGGACTGGGCCCATAACCTGTTGTGGTTTTAAGATAGAAATGAAACACGTCTGCTTCGCATGACGTTCGAACTGAGAAGAACGTTTTTATTTAATATGGCCCGGTTCACAAGATTGCCGCGGTTGGCTGGGCTTACACTACATAGTTTCAACACTTTCTAACTTGACATTTGGCTGCCACTGCCGCTGCATTCTGCGTTCAATCTGGTTCAGGCATGACTCGCACCTGGGAAATTTTGTGAGCATAAAGGCTAAGATTTCTACCGAAATTTCCTAGGTGCGAAGTAGATGTAAGGAAGGACATTTACCGGAGACACAGACGATGCTGGCGCTATTTTGCTTTTGCCGGTAATGAAATTCTCCATTAAGCCGAAAGTACATTACCGGCAGAAACAATCGAATTCGAATGCACGTTTTAAGCGAATTACAAAAGGGTAGCAGCAGCGGTAGCAGCTTCGGCAGATCTACTTTTCATTCAAAATTATAAAATGCTGTTTTATTTGCGGGATCTATCGGCATGCTGGAGAACCATTTGAAATGTCAGAAAGGCAAAACGAGATTTTATGCATTATGGTGTCAAAAGAAAGCTTCGTATTGTTGTTAAAAATTATAAAATATTTTCGAAATTCAAAACAACCCATTTTTTTCCAAAATAATGAAAAAAGTCGCAATTTACGTATTGGCGGAAGACGATACGGCATTTCGTGCTGCCATAGTCGCTGCTTTCAATAAGGCTCGCAAAGCAGATTACCCAAGACCAGGGATGTCCAAAAACGGCCGGTTGAACCGAAAACCGGTACTTGGAAAAAAATTAACCCGGTTTTTGTTCCTTGCGGTTTTTACCCGGTCGGTTTTTCCTCTATCGTCTTAAAAACCGGAATCAAAAAAGTTTATATGGACACCATACCTGCAAGTCAGGCAGTTACGTATTTCAGCACGAAAATGAAAAGAAAAGAAAGAAAGAAAGAAGAAAAGAAAGAAAAAAGATCAGGAAACATATCTGCAAAACAACGGAAATCAACAACTTTAATAGATAGTTCGAATAAAAGCACCAAAACGATATCGTTAAACCATAACAAAAAAACTGGAAAAATCGTTCCGACATTTTCAATCTTCCCCGCTGGATTAACTTTGTATTTACTTCAACCGTAGTGTCACCATACATTGTCGAACACGAACACGAACCTGGTACAAATTTCCTCTGACAAACACACACACTTCACATAGATGTGAAGAAAACCGGTCCACTTGTACTAGGTTCGAGTTCGACAGTGTATGGTGACACTAATTGTCAAGGCGAACAATTGGCGGCCAACACTGCCGTGCGTCTTCGCAACACTGGACAGTGGTGCGCGCTGATGACCGGACACTCCACTATTCTGGATAGTCTGGATATTCTAGCAGTATCCGACTACACTGTTCCAAAATTGTCATTAGGCAGCAACCACATCAGACATCAGCCTGATTCCCTCTAGAAGTCAATAGGCTGGCAGCACCCCTATTACAACCGACTTCTTGGTTATCTACACAGATGACTCTTAGACCGATGAAGGAGTGGGTGCGGGCATTTATTCGTAGGGACTAAGTATTAACTTCTCGGTTCATCTTCCTGACTACTGTAGCGTGTTCCAGGCGAAGATTTCTTCATCCTGGAAGGTCTGTTCTAGCTGGGAAGGCATGTCGTCACTTTTAAGGACATTAGGTTAAGTAAAGGGGCTGCCATGCTACCGCACAGCACACTTGGACCACCTCTGGGTCCGTTGTGATACCGCCGAAGTCACCTAATTAAACCTAGGCAACAAACCAGCCTGTGCTAGCAATATAGCGATTGAGCTGCATTACACTCGTATCTTTTAGGTCCTCCAGTTTCCGGAAAAACCAGGAACCCAGAAATTTCCTCCGCCTCGCGGCCACGGCCGGACAGTGACGAAGAAGATGGAGAACGCTCTCCTCCTCATTCACGTCATCACAGCTCATGCAAAAGTCATTGTGAGGAATACGAAGCCTCCAAGCAAGCTCTCCTATAGGACAGTGCTCCGTAATAACCCCCACGACTCCCCCAATGTGTCTCCTGTTCAGTGAAAGCAGTGTGGCGGAGCGACTAAGGTCAAGTTTCAGCCAAATCGACTTCGTTGGCACGTATCGCCGTTTAACCATCTCATGTTCGCCCTGTCATTAAGGACATTACTATCTACGCAGATAGTCAAGCGGCAGTACCGTCGCTATTATATTTATATATCTAAAACAGTTGAGAATTGTCGCTCGACACTCATGGAAATGAACATATTTTTTAATATTAGTGTTTTTTAATTCCAAGCCACAGTGGTTTCACGGGCAATTGCAAGGCTGATGAGCTGGCCCGTCAATGGACATTCGGGACCACTGATGCGTATCTTAATCAATTTATTTCGCCTATAAAGCTGTGTGTAAACTGGCAATCGAGTCCGCTGCGATCGGCGGAGCCAATGCTAGATGGCTCAGCGGTAGTATTTGGTAAACAACGAGAATGATATGGCTCAGGATAGATCCTAATCGCTCTCCCTCATTGCTCTCATTGAACAGGAAGCATATTGGCAGGGTGGTGGGGGTCAGTACAGGGCACTGTAATAGCGACGAGCATGCGAGGAGGCTTCACCTTCCTCATCACGACTACTGTTGTAAGTTGTCAGCAAGAGGACGAAGAAGAGAGTGTTCCTCACCTTCTTTGTCACTTCCCAGCCTTGACTAATAAGAGGAGGAGGTTTTCGAGACCCTCTTTTTCCAGGACCTAGAGAGTCTCGTAGATACTAATGCGATTCAAATCAATCACTTTATTGCCAGCATCCGCTGGCTGGATACCTCGGGTAAAGAGTTTAGGTACAGAGTCTTGGTGGCATCACAAACGCAACATGAGTGATCTATGTGTGCTGTGGTTAATTCACGGCAACCCCTAAGCCTACTCTACCTAGTATCAAGGGCAGAAAATCCAATAACATACTGGCTCCAAAGCCGAAGTTGTTTCCCAGTGGTCTCGGAATTTGCACTGAAACATTTAATAACAGTTGGAAGCTCGGTTGTCTCTGAGAGGTTAGTGGCAACAATAAATAACGTTGTAGCTGAAGAAAATTACCGGTTAATGAACCAGCCTATTACAGAGAGAGTATTTATGGCTAAAGTCCCCGGAAAATTAAGGCTCGATCTCGAATAAACTCCAACTTTCTGCGAAGTGATTCAATTTTCGAATTTTCAAATACCTACGTATGTACGAAATTGAAATACGAGTAATATATTTTATATTTATTTTTTAATAATAAAAAATGAACAATATATTTTTTTTTCGTTTTATTTTACTTTCCTGTACCCTGTTTCTTTTTTTTGATCCGGCTTTCGGACTAGCCGGTACTTTCCGTCTGAAAAAACCGGTCTGTTTTTTTTTTGAATAAAAGAATAACCGGTACAACCGAAAACTGGTACTTTTGAAAATGTTGGCATCCCCACCCAAGGCACAGCCGATGTTGCTGGCTCTGTTGTTGCGATTGCTTCTTCCGGCAATGAAATTCCCGCATGAGTTTGGAGGTTGTTCGCACATAATGCTGTACGTAAATGTCTGTTTACTATCCACAAATAATCAACTATCGAAAGTAATTCATTGTACCATTCATTATTGTCCTATACAGATTGATTGCGTCAACCTTTTCCATAGCAAGATTTGTTTCTGGGCCGACATTCCTATCTTTTCATAAGCATGTTCCTTGTAGCACATGGGAAAGTGTTTAAATGACTTGCTAGTCGGAGACGTGACCTCCTTTTACCGGAAATGCATCACATACCGAATTTCATTTAATAGGCATCCTGTAATGCTGAGCTTTTCGAAAATATTCCCATATTTCGAATCGAATACTTAAACCGTACTGAATCTTCGGATGGAGCATGTATTCACTACATAAAACTTTTGTGTGGTTTATGACTGCGATAATTAATCATGTTTTCGAATTCGTCGGATATTAATTCATAACGTATTTAACTTTCGTTTATGTAGTGTGATAGCGATAGGCTAGATTGCATTTTGCCACGAGGGAAACAATTTGTGGTCCTGAAAGGGGCTTCATATATTTTCACAAAGAGTAATCTAATCTTTGAATGAAAACAAAGTGGGATTGATAGGAGGAACCTAGCATAGTAGATGTAATGCGCTTTCAGTGTTTTGTGAGTGCTGCGACATTATTACATTAAGGATCCGTTTTGGGAACAAACCGAATGTTACTAAAAGCTTCGCACAGCGTTCGTGCGGGGAAATATCTCGTACACATATGATCATTCGTGCGCGCACAGCATTCGTGCGCGCATACCGTTCGTGCGCGCACGATTGCTCATATGTATACATAGAGAATACCTATGGATAGGCCTGTTCGGTACTGAGATTTCAGTACCGGTACTTGATATTTTCAAGTACCGGTACCACAAGCGGTATCCCGGTACTCACAGGTATTCGTTCAGTACCGGTACTAGTACCGGTTTTTTTCAGTACCGGTATTTTAAACCATGAGCCGGTTTTTTTCAGTACCGGTACTGAGTACCTGTTCTTTTCAGTATCGAGTCTTTTCAGTACCGGGATCCCGGTACTCAGTACCGAGTCTTTTCAGTACCGAGTCTTTTCACTACCTGTTCTTTTCAGTACCGAGTCTTTTCAGTACCGAGTCTTTTCAGTACCTGTTCTTTTCAGTACCGGGATCCCGGGATTCGAGTACCTGTTCTTTTCAGTACCGAGTCTTTTCATTACCTGTTCTTTTCAGTACCGGGATCCCGGGATTCGAGTACCTGTTCTTTTCCATAAAAAAGACTCGTTCATTGCTGGACCAATTCTTCAGGTTTTTGAAAATTGTTATTGGAAATGTTCATAGAGTCGTGTCGTGCATTGAAAAATTTTTCAGATACACATCGTAGTATAGTATGTTAGTTAGTACGCACATAGATATACGAGTATGTACATTGTTCATACATAATTGATTTTGAGTTTTGTTAGGATTGAGACTGAGATGAGAGTATTTATTGTATTGGGAATAGGATATGTAATTAGGTATGATATAAATATGAAATACATATGAACGAATATGTATATGTACGTATGTACATAATATAATAATATAATGCACAGCAATTACATTTACATCAATGACCAACAACTAAAATCAAAACACCCGAAAAACCTCCAACTCCAAGCAATTATGTCATTGACCAATGCAACGCATTATATTATTATATTATGTACATACGTGCATATACATATTCGTTCATATGTATTTCATATTTATATCATACCCAATTACATATCCTATTCCCAATACAATAAATACTCTCATCTCAGTCTCAATCCTAACAATATTCATATGCATATCATATTCACATTATACCCAATCATCCTACTCCCAATACAATAAATACTCTGAGCTCAGTCTCAATCCTAACAAAACCAATTCATTCATATAAATCAATTATGTATGTACAATGTACGTACTAACTACTACGATGTGTATCTGAAAAATCTTACAATGCACGACTCTATGAACATTTTCAATGTTAAAACCTGAAGACTCGGTTTGGCAATGAACGAGTCTTCTTTTATGAAATCCCGGGTATTTGAATATCAGGTTCTGAAAAGAACAGGTACTGAAAAGACTCGGTACTGAAAAGAACAGGTACTGAGTACCGGGATCCCGGTACTGAAAAGACTCGGTACTGAAAAGACTCGGTACTCAAAAGACTCGGTACTGAAAAGACTCGGTACTGAAAAGACTCGGTACTGAAACGACTCGGTAGATCCCGGGATCCCGAATAAAACCGGCGCATGGTTGAAAAAACCGGTACTCAAATCCCGGGATCCCGGTACTCAATACCGGTACTTAAAAAACCGGGATACCGGTACTCTTAGTTTTTGGTACCGGTACTGAAAAAAAACCGGTACCAAACCGGGATCCCGGTATTAGGAACAGGCCTACCTATGGAGGAGCAATCCGCATATACTCAACACTAAACTACTTGAAGCAATTCCAGTCGTAAAAAGTAAACAGAGAGACACACGCCCTCCACTGCGCAACACCCGCGCAGTCTATATAAAAGCACAGGAAGCACGTAAGATGTCATCCCCTCTCCTACTTTTCCAATTGGAACAATAACATTCCAGTTTGTCTCTCTGCCGCGGAACACCCGCCCGGTCCATATAGAGCAAAAGAGATGTCAAATTTCCATCCCCCTTCCTACTTCCTCACTTGTGCCGAATTGCTTCGTTTCTCTCGCTCTTTTTCATTTCCTCATATACTCTCTCTTCAAAGTATGTATACGAGGCTTTAAGAGTCGGTTTAAATGCGGGAGTGAATGTAAAATTTCAAAAACGTCAGGATTTTTTGTTTCAAATGTAGCGCAGTGAAAAGGACTGAACCGTATGCAGAAGCAAATAATACCAAATGGAGCTAAATGGCCATTGGAGCGGGATCGTGTTCGTGCAGCCGTGGTATTAGGGAGTGTGTGTAATATTTGAACGTGGAAATAATGTAGAAATGATGACAATGCCGTGGGATCAACTTGTCATTCTCACTTCCGGTGACATTCTTCTATTTTTCAGTCATCCGCAAGTGAAAACGATTGATCCAAACGGCCAACGGTTGGCTAAAAATGCAATGAAATTACTTATTACATGGCAAGTTGAATTTGAACTCATACTCACCACACCATCCGAAAGGCTTCCATCAATGCCATCCTTCCATCCAATGATGTCAAATATCGTCCTGGTCAGTAGAATTGTTGCGGTCCTTGACTGCTGCCTTGAGCTGGCATTCTCCATAAACGATCCTCCTCGGCTATCTACAATGATACCGAATAAAAATCCAGATTAGCAAGCTATTGGAGAATGGCACAAAGACGCAGGCACGGATATCAACCACCCGGAAATAACTTCCTATGGCTGGAAACAACACCAATTCACGGTCGACAAGGATCACCGATTGCGGACTGAGCACGATGTAAATAGACAAATGTCATTGAGACTTGTCACCACAACTGTCAGGTCAGCTGCTTTGATCATCAGCTGTTGGCATGGCCCCGCCATCTAAATGTCAGTACCTAATACTAATCGTCGAAAATGCGTTCAATTCGGCACCTTCTTTTGGCGCTAATTGGTAATATGGAAACTGAGCACAGGGACGAAGTGGAAACGGACCGGAGGCATGGAATTTAGTCCAGTGCGAGCCCCCGAAGTATGCGGTTGGGAAATTAGTGCAGAGGAAAACAAAAGAATCGAAGGCAGCCGAAAAACAAAGAGCGACTCAAAGTCTACGGGTAAGTAGGAGGGGAAACCCTGCCCAAAGGTGCCACGTAACGAAAAGGAAAAAAATAATCAAAAGAGTGCTAACCCTAAAATCGGGCCCACTCGTTTTAGGGCTCCGCTGGACGACGTTTTAAAGAGGTGGCTCTAACCTCCAACGAGGCCACGATCCTATTGCGTGGCGGAACAACGAGCCCCTGGCCGCGTCGTTTGCGGAGAAATTCTCCGATCGCGTTTTAAAGAGGTGGCTCTAACCTCCAACGAGGCCACGATCCTATTGCGTGGCGGAAAAACGAGCCCCTGGCCGCGTCTTTTGCGGAGAAAGTCTCCTGTTGCGTTTAAAGAGGTGGCTCTAACCTCCAACGAGGCCACGATCCTATTGCGTGGCGGAACAACGAGCCCCTGGCCGCGTCGTTTGCGGAGAAAGTCTCCTGTCGCGTTTTAAAGAGGTGGCTCTAACCTCCAACGAGGCCACGATCCTATTGCGTGGCGGAACAACGAGCCCCTGGCCGCGTCTTTTGCGGAGAAAGTCTCCTGTTGCGTTTAAAGAGGTGGCTCTAACCTCCAACGAGGCCACGATCCTATTGCGTGGCGGAACAACGAGCCCCTGGCCGCGTCGTTTGCGGAGAAAGTCTCCTGTCGCGTTTTAAAGAGGTGGCTCTAACCTCCAACGAGGCCACGATCCTATTGCGTGGCGGAACAACGAGTCGCTGGCCGCGTCGTTTGCGGAGAAAGTCTCCGGTCTCGTTTTTAAGACTAAATTTAAGTAATTTGCTCAGTATGTGCGGAGTGGTAAGAGTACCTGAAAGCCAGGAACCCTGTTTATTTTAACTTACTATTGCCTTGCAGATCGTGGAATCCCGTAGCGGCCGCCACAGGATATTCCTTCAAGAAAAAAACAGAAAAAAAAAGGAAAGGTAATTCTCATTACATATCTCTTAGAGTCTATGTTGTTGGGGTTTGTATGGTACCAGACCTGTAAGGGTGTCCCATCTTTCAGTGGCGCTACTAGTCCGTGGCAATTTTTTTGTAATATTTTGTTTGAATATCAAATTTATGGTAATACTTTTGAATTAGCTTCTATATGCAAAGCACGTATTCGTTAAGTCGTTTCCCTGAAAAGAAAAATATAACAAGTATGAAGTAATAAAAGAACCATGGGCCTTTCCTTCTTGCTACCTTCTCTTTAACATCGGCGTTGGCTGACACCCTTGGTGTCTAGGAATTTGCATTCGGGTCAGATCCGCGTAAAGTATGTTTTCGTTGCAGGCACGTGATTTTTTTTGGTTTTTGAAATCCGAATACATGAGAACATGGAGAAAGGACCTCCCCCACATCTCCCGAACTCGAGTTGCCCACCAGCACGTGCCGCTGCTCCAAGTTCTCATCAACAGAACACCATGCTGTGGTGACAGATGCCCGGAATCGGACGTCTGGTCACGGAACAACGGCTACAATTGTTAACTCGGAAATTATTACATGTGTGTGTCTGTAGGACATAGATATGTATATATTGAACAGATAGGAAATAGGCACTGAGTGGGGGTAAAAATTTGAATATCGAGTTATGGTTGGCATATTCGCGTCTGCGCTGTAGTAAATAAAAATATAGCAACACTATTAAAACTGTACTACGCATTTATTTCGGAAGATGTTAAAAGATACATGAAAGATACATGTTCATCGTATGACACGCGGACCTCGACTGACTCGGAATTGGCGATGATCTCAGAGGAACTTCTGGAGTGGCCCATAGGCTCAATTTATGGGACGAGAGAAGAGCGCGTTTAATTTTTCATGGGAGAGAGAAAGAACGGGACTATTAATGCCAACCACCAATAGGACGCGGATATTTGACAGCTATATATACAGCGGGGAGTCAAAAACGAAAACAAACATTTTAATATCGGTTTTCTGACAGAAAACTCACAAAAACAAGTAACGCGCACATCACATCTAAATATTTAATGTTTTACCTATAAACAGACACCGTCTTAGGGATACGCTGGCTATTTTTGCAGTCACCGACGAGGCATTTCAATTTACCACAACTCACTACTGCACCAATTTGTCCTACCGGAAATTTCACTAGTGTCTTCTCTACATAATCGCGGCTCTTTACACACAAAAATCGGCTCCAAACTTTCGCGAATTCAACCGTATTTACTTTTTGCCACTTTTTGCACAAAGCGTTTGACAGCCATATGCACAACACGTGAAAATGGCAATCTTGAAACCGTTAACTTTACTCTCCCAGCTGTCGTCTTTTTCAAGAAGAA
Source organism: Chloromyia formosa (assembly GCA_964017055.1). Taxonomy (NCBI): domain Eukaryota; kingdom Metazoa; phylum Arthropoda; class Insecta; order Diptera; family Stratiomyidae; genus Chloromyia; species Chloromyia formosa. The sequence continues at coordinate 104,281,291 of OZ024813.1, forward strand.
GATCGTCCCATTTTCAAGCTGTCAATTTGTATGGTTTGACAGGCATATACCCATTCCTTTGTTAGTTATATATTCAAATGCGATGAAGGTGAAATTCCACGAGACGCTCCTTGCTAGCGATGCCAACGCCACGGTGCTGAGTTACGGAAACTCGGGCGTTGACAGCTGATCGCTACAGCGCTGTGGCGACACTACGGTGCTTTCCGATAGGGGCGCTCGAATCGACGAGAAGACAAGTAGACGTCAGCTGATGGAGAACTTGCTCTCGCGTTCCATCCTTTGAAGTTATCAGATGTGTTTTTGTTAATATTGAGAGGACGAGAAAATAAAGGTTTTGTTTCGAATATTCTGTACGCGGAGTTTTTATTGCGTAACGCGCGTTGCACACCATCGCATTCGAGTGGATGAAATACGCATCGTAAACGTATTTTCCCACAGCGCAGTGAAACCACCGTCATATTAACAGATTCGCATCATGGTTGCAAATAGACTCAAACCGTTTGGCATGAAACATGTGAACGCGACACGCGAACGTGTGCCAACGTGCACGCAGCCTTACTCTCAGGCCGGAGTGTCAACGCAATGACGTCATGACAAGCAGTGAACCATATGTAAACAAAGTGAAGAACGCATGCAGTCGACCTTTGAAATTTGGCGATTTTCGTGCGTAAAAGTGATTTTAGTGTCGCGATTTTAAGTGCAATTGAAAGTCAGTGCTTGTCAGTGACATTTGAAAGTGAAAAAAACGCAATGTGTTGTGAACTATCGACCAAAATGAACTGCTCGAAAGTGCACGAGGTATAAGTGTTGTTATGGAAGTGCAAAGCGGGAAATTTCACATTTTTTGCTAATTTTCCGGGAATTTGGCTAATGTGAATGGTGCAGCACTACCATGGGACGAGTCCTCGAACCGGTGAGTTCAGCGGAAACTCCCGGAAGTGCCCCAAAAAGTGACTGCAAATTGGTTGTCAAATGACAACATTTTAAATAATTTCCGGACTTTGCACCGGAATTCATAGGGTAAGTATACGTTTTATTGTTGTGCTAATATTTTAGTGGATTGATGCGCCTGAAAATGCGGATTTTGACCACGATGTTGACGAATCGGACGAAAATTTCACCGCCAGGCATCTAGTCCTGTCAGCTACAGTGAAACTTTCGTCAGGCTCGTCAACCACGTGTTCAAGACCTGAATTTTGGGGCGCATCAATCCACTAAAATATTAACACATAAAAAAAACGTATACTTACCCTGTGAATTCCGATGAAAAGGCCGAAAATCTCCTCTAATGTTGTCATTTGACAACCACTTTGCATTCACTTTTTGGGGCAATTCCGGGAGTTACCGCTGAACTCACCGGCCCGAGAATCCGTCCCAGGGTAGTGCTGCACCATTCACATTAGTCAAATTGCAGGAAAATTAACGAAAATGCGAAATTTCCCGTGTCGCACTGTCCTAACTTCGCACTTTTCAACATACCATTTTGCTCGATATTTCCCGGCACTTCACGTTTTTTTTCACTTCCACACTGCACTGATAGCCACTACTTTTATTTGCACTTTGACAATCAGCTGACACTCCGGCCTGAGAGTAAAGATGGCAGTGGTGAAACGCGTACAGCACGTATTAACATTTGGCCCAGGGGTATGGGTAGCAGTGCGCATGCGCGAGTTGGTTCGAAAATAACCTGAAGCACAGAGTGGGGATATTACTATTACCGATCTGTTCAATATATTATCTATAGTGTAGGTTGTAGGACGACGTAGATCGGTGCGACCAACCAACGCCATCTAGATATACAGGCCTCCACTCAGCTGATTTTGACGGCTAAATTACGCAATTATTTCCTTTGATGACACCATCGTATCCACAATCCCCGGTATTTGTGCGTTCCGTGTTTAGTTTTCGTTTTCCGCGTTCAGTGTTTATTTGTTAGTAAAATTTCATCTAGTGATCCGAGAAAACAAACACGTGCGCGATGAAAGTGTGTCGTGTGGTCAAAAGATGTATTTTGTCAAGTGCGAACTGTTCCACGATGCTCTGCGACTGATCCGCGGGGCTGCGGTTTCGACCAAATTGCTGCAAGTGTCCAGGAAGTGTGTTTTTAAAGGACTAAAATGCCGTCTGGCGCAATTCCAATTGTAAACATATGTGGTACCGGGGACATCGTCGTGTGCAGTCACTGCCTTGGCCAAGGAATTAATGACGTACACGAACAGCTGAGCGGAGGCCTGCCTATTAAGATGGCAATGGACAACGGCATCTAGATGCATACACATATACGTGCAATAGAAAGAAGGCTAGTTTGCATAGAACCAGACAGACGGATAAACGGACAAAGCTGAATCGACTCGTCTCATCCTTCCGCGAAATTCATTACAAATTTGTCACATTGATGTTCAACGCCTGCGATCGGTGTGGAATCGACATCCTTGACTGCTCACGCACACTCTCTCGAACGGCCACGATATTTTCTTCACTTCGAACATTACGTTATGTGTCGCACAGACACTGGACATTTTTCAATGCATAAGTTGTTTCCAATTTTTGCACCAAACGTTCAATAGTCCGTCTTGTTGGACGGTTTCGTCGACCGAAAATTGGCGTGAGCGCGCGCATCGTAGTCGCGATAGAAGGTGAATTTTGATACAAAGGTTAAATAATTTGCAAACGTTGCTGAAGCGTGAATCTCTCCACGATTTGATGGTATAGACTGACGTTTTAAAATGTGAAAAAACTGTAAAGACAGTTTCACTCCTGTTCGACAAATATCGAAAATAAAATGCGTCGTCTCTATTGAAAACCCCTATACAACAGCTAATCTGGTAAAAATTATTCATTCCAGCCTCTTCCCCGCAGTGCCTAGCAGTGCCTACAGGCAAATTGGACGATATGAATTTGGCTCGCCTGGCAATTTATTGGCTTTTAGTAACAGAACCAATCTTTGTCTTTCCAAAACAGTTGGGAAAACTGGCTCCTGTAAACAGGATTCAAAAGCACTGACGAACTACCCGGGAGGCGTGCCAACTGCTACTTTCAATACTAAGTTGGGAATGCCATCAGGGCCTATTCTGGAAACGATCTCCAAAATTGCTTTGTCAGTTAATGCCGGCATAGGCTCTTCATGGACCATTTCCTGGTTTTCAAAGTTCGCTGACGCATGCTGGGGGGTAGGAACTGACATTATCCGACTTAGTAGAAAAGAGCACTTCACTTAGAGTGTTTGGTCACTGCTCAGCTTTTTCATAACTAACATCTACGTCCTCGCAGAGTTGTTTAAAATAGTTTCGTTTACTCTTTTTTATTGTCTGCCTTAGAAGTCCGCGTGAAGTCCTGTATCTACTGCTTCTACTGTTTTATCAACTGCGATGCCTTTTGTGCTCTGCATGTCCTTCGAGAGCTCCCTTCAAGTCTTACTATCACTCAGTGAGAAAGGTCTCTGTGTTCCACGATTTATCAACAAGTGTATGCAGCACGTCGGCGGTTTTGCTTGGCGCTCCTTGATTTACTTTAGGATAAGGGTTTTCTAACTAAAATCTTTTTCAGTACTCCAGATTAAAATAGTGTTGGGGTCTCCTTGGATAATCAAAAGTTCTTTCACATCAACACATCGATTTACAGAATATCGGCAAACTTTTAAACCATTGCCCTGGAAACTGACATTTTTTGGCTTATCGACTTATTCACACCGACCACCGTATATAAAGGGCTTTTCACTAGGGACGGGTAAAAGTTAAAATTGAGTAAAACGAGTTGTGTGTGTGATATACTATCATATATCAACGAATTTTTTTGCTTTATTTGAAAGACTTTTCAATGACATTATGTGTGAAATACGACCTCGTTTAAATGGCGGCTTCGCTGAGTGGCGCCATCTCAGAGATCCAATTTTTGATGACGCTGGCTCATAGATCAGGCTGAATTTGAGCGAAGGCACGGGTTATTGGCATAGACCTGCGACTTAAGGAAACCCCACAAGAAAAGCCTAATGAGGTAAAATCGCACGATCTCGGTGGTCAGTTCACGTCGCCTCTGCGTCAGATAACCATGACCTCAAATCGCTTGTGCAAAATGTCCATTGTGGCACTAGTTGTGCTGAAACAACATGCAATTCATATCCATTTAATCTAGGGATGCAGGAGCGTCCCGCCCGCCAAAGAAAAAAGAAAAAAAAAAAAATTGGAAAAGTGACCAAGACTATGTTTACGCGACACAACAAGTACGGGTTTTCGGAACTCTGTATCTCCGGCCCCGGGTGATTGTGGGGGTTCAAATTTGGTATGATCATTGTCTCTGGTCGTCTTACGAAGTGTTATAAATTATATTTCGACACGAGGAAAAACACCTGAGCTATGATAGTTTGAAAATCGCAATTTTTTCAAATTATTCCTGTTCTCGTTGATCTCGTTGTTCCTTGACAGGGCTACAGCCTCGTAGGGAGCGTATCGAGATCTGCCTTCTTTTCTCACAGATTGGCTGTGTCCCAGGGGTGTGCATAGGCTATCATTTGCTCTGATCCCTGCAGTAGATAAGAAGATACATCCAAAAATGTGAAATTTTATAGAGCTTCTCGCTTAAATCTTCTCAATGATTTCAAAGGAAAAATTTCATCATCATCATCATCGTGGCGCGACAGCCCGACGTCGAGCCTTGGCTGCCTGGATCATTGTCCTCCAATTATCTCGGTCACGTGACCGCGTCCTCCGATTTTGGAAGCCCAGTAGCTGCGCGGCGTCCACACCTACTGAGCTCTCCCAACGAGATCTCGGTCGTCTAAGCAATCTCGCTCCGTCGACTCGTTCTGCATTCATTACTCTCTTTGGCATGCGATCATCGTCCATTCTTTGTACATGCCCTGCCCATTGAAGTCGTTGTAGTTTGACGATTTTCGAAACTTCCAGCTCATCGTACAGTTCATACAACTCATGGTTGTACCGGATGCGCCATCCATTTCGATCGCAAACAGCACCGAAAATTCGCCGTAGAAGATTACGTTCAAATGTGTCTAGCATGTTTCCGGAGGCTTGAGTTAGGGTCCATGCTTCGCAGCCATAGCATATCACTGGTCGTATAATGGTTTTGTACACGCGGAGCTTCGTGTTTCTGTGCAAATGCTTCGATTTCATTATGGGGAGAACCGAGAAAAAAATTTTATTAGCTAACTGTATCCGTCGCTTGATTTCGTCAGTTTCGTTGGCGTCCCTTGACAAGCTGCAACCCAGGTATATGAAGTTGTTCACGAACTCGATGTTGAGGTCCCCCACATTGGTGCTCGGTTGTGCAGGTGTCCTTGTCGTCGATTGCATCATTATTATACCCTTCACGGATGTGATAGGGTATATTAACTTTGTCATGAAGTTTGCAACGCACAGAAGGAAGCATCTCCGACCATAGAAACTATTGTATATATATTCTTGGTCAGTATGATGAGACGAGTCGATTAAGCTTTGTCCGTCTGTCTGTCTGTTTCTATGCAAACTAGTCCCTCAGTTTTAAAGCCATCGAGTTCAAATTTTGTACAAAGCCTTCTTTCTATTGCACGCTGTATATATGTCGGAACCAACGGAATCGGACCACTGCGTCATATAGCTGTCATAGGAACGATCGGTCCTAAAGTTCGTCTTTGTGAGAACAACTTTTTTATTTCTAAAGATATCATCTTCAAATTTCACACTCGTCAGTAGTATTTTTAGGGTCTCCCGTGCGAAAGTCTGATAGAGCAGCTGCTAAGCCATCGAGCTCTGTCCATTATAGTACCATATGGACTCACTCTACATTCGCACTCACTTTTGAGCGAAGTAATCATATACGTCTTGAATATGTTTTCAGATTGCATACCAAAATAAATAGCCAAATATTATTGAAATGTGGTGGATCGAGGATCCACTGTGAAATTTATACACCCGACCACCAATTCTTCATCGAAAATATTCGAACCGATGCTGCAATGAACCCGGCGACCGATCGATCCTCTCCGTCGTGATTTTCGCCTTGCCGACAGTGGGAACACGTTCTTTATAACTCAGCGGGTGCCCACTGCCAGTCGCCGCACTCATTGTTATGGTTAAACGTGGTTTTACAGTGTGTGGTAGAATTTTGGGGTCGCGACCCACCTTGCCTTCACCTTTCCATTTGGTTCGGTTGAATATGGGTTTGAATCATGTTTTATGCCCATACAGTTACAAATTTTTCACAAACCATAAATTATTCAAATATAGTGTTAAAAAAAATATAAAAACCGAAGGTCCCTTTTGACTTATGATGAATTTGCCACTTTGAAATTAGTAGTAAAACTTGTTCACTTGTTTCACTGTTCCTAGGAGAGGTATATGAAATAGTGAGCCAATTTTAACCAAATTTAGGGACGTGATTTAGCAGTCAATATGATGGAATAACATGAAATTTGGTAAAGATATCCTCAGAAATAAAAAAAAATTCCTAAAAAAAACCTGCTTTTGGAACAGTCGTTACTATGACAGCTACATGAGAGGTGTAGTCCAATTTCAACCAAATTCAGAAATATGATTTGAGATTGTATTGATTAGTGTGAAATTTGAAGAAGATAACTTCAAAAATAAAAATGAAACCGGAATATAGAGGGCTACGCCCGCAATCCGAGGGTTTTGTAGCAAGCACTTATATTTGTACGCATGTATCGGCTCCTTGCTTTTCCTGGTACCACTTAGATGGATAAATGAAACCGGAATATAGAGGGCTACGCCCGCAATCCGAGGGTTTTGTAGCAAGCGCTTATTTTGGTATATAAATATCGGCTCGTTGCTTTTCTTGATACCACTCAGATGGACAAAAAAAAACATAATTAAACTGTCTTACCCACTTACATTTTACATGCCAATTCATATTACGTGATTGTAACGAAACTTAGAACATATTATTGCCTAAGGTGTTGGTTATCGTTGGCCATCAGTACTTTTGACCTCGAACTTGTTTAAGGCATACAGAGGTGTGCTAACTGTAACTACAGAAATAAACTATTACTTACCTATTCTGAGAAGATATACAGATTCCATTATTTTCCATTTTATATGCTATTCGGAACCCACCTTCCTGTAAGTTTTCATAATTCTAACAGTCTCGAGATGCCAGAGGGGGGGGGGGGGGGCAAATTACGAACTAATATTTTTTCCTCCCCCACTATTCCCCTTTCTACGAATTTCAAGAAAATGCGAAAAAATGGAATGTACTCAACATTACCTTTCTCACGACACCTCACTTGCCTATACCAGTGGAAACAAAGAATTTTGAGCTTAATTTCGCCTCTATGTGGACCCCTCCCCCCTTCCACTCGGTAAAGTTTGCCAATTACGACGTAGCGCCCCCAACTAATCTTCACCCTTTCAAAAATGATTAATTAAATAACTGCAATTCGCACTACGAAAAACAACATAAAAGTTGTACTCACACCTACATATGAGGCCGGTAGGTGTAATTTTTGTGTGGATAGTGTCAAAATGCCTAATTTTAAATGAGTGTACTATTATTAAATATTATGTGATTGTAATGAAACTTAAAGATATTATTGCCGATGATGTTGGTTATCATTGGCCATCAATATTTTTGACCTAGGCTGTGCTTAAGGCGTGTAGGGGTATGCTAACTGCAACTATAGAAATGTACTATTATTAACCTTTTTTGTTGACATATCAAAATTCTACGATTTTCGGTTTTCTACACTAGTAAAATGCCGCCTTTTTGCAAATTTTCATATTTCTAAGTATAACGGTATCGAAATGCGAGGGGGGGGGACAAACTCGGATCACATATTTTCCCCTCTATCTCTTTTCCCCTTTTTTCAAATTTGATGAAAATACCGGAAATGAAATGTACTCGGTGTTACCTTTCCCATGATACCCCACTTGCCTATACCAGATGAAAAAAAAATTTTGACCTTCATTTCCCCTCTATGGGGACATCCCCTTAAAGTAAGCCTATTACAACGAATCGCTTTCTCCGGCGAATTATAATAATTCTACATATTCCCACAAAATTTCATGTATGTAGCTTCAGCCGTTCGTGAGATATTTCATGGACAGACGGACAGACGGACAGACGGACAGACGGACAGACATTTGACCGATTTCATAAGGGTTTTGTTTTTAATACAAAACCCTAAAAAAACATAATAAAAATGTCTGACATATCTTACATGCCCATTCATATTGAGTGATTGTAATGAAACTTAGAACATATTATAGCCTATGATATTGGTTATCCTTGGCCATCAGTACTTTTTTATCTCGGACGTGTTTAAAGGGATGCAGGGGTGCGCTAACTGTAACTATGGAAATAAACTATTATTAACCTATTTTGAGGAGATATACAAATCCCATTATTTCCCGTTTTATATGCTATTCGGAACCCACCTTCCTGAAAGTTTTCATTTTTAGGGTTTTGTATAAAAACAAAACCCTTATGAAATCGGTCATGCGTCCGTCTGTCCGTCTGTCTGTCCGTCTGTCCATGAAATATCTCACGAACCGCTGAAGCTACATGCATGAAATTTGGTGGAAATATGTAGAAATACTATAATTCTCTGGAGAAAGCGATGCGTCGTAATAGGTCAACTATTACGACCCCCCCGCCATAGAGGGGAAATGACGGTCGAAATTTTTTTTTCGTTTGGTATAGGCAAGTGGGGTATCGTAAGAAAGGTACCGTTGAGTACATTCCATTTTTGGATTTTTTTTCAAATTTGAAGAGAGGAGAAAAGAGGGAGAGGGGAAAATATGTGGTCCGAGTTTGTCCCCCCCCCTTGCATTTCGAGACCGTTATAGCTAGACATATGAAAATTTACAGAAAAGCGGCATTTCACTAGCATAGAAAACCGAAAATAATAGAATTTTTAAATCTCATCCAAAAAGGTTAATAATAGTACATTTCTATAGTTGCAGTTAGCACACCCCTGCACCCCTCAAGCACACCCTAGGTCAAAAATATTGATATTGGGGGGTCCACATAGAGGCGAAATTATGGTAAATTTTTTTTTATCCACTGGTATAGCCAAGTGGGGTGTCGTGAGAAAGGTAATGTTGAGTACATTCCATTTTTGGCATTTTCTTGAGATTTGTAGAAAGGGGAACAGTGGAGGAGGAAAAAATATTAGACCGTAATTTGTCCCAGCCGCCCTGAATTTCGAAGCCGTTACACAAGTTTGCAATTTGCAATGTCGTCTTAATATGAATGGTTAAGCATCTCGAAGAGTGGGACAGTTTATCTCGTATACATACATTTCTATCTACAGCTTCTCGTATTAAAACTATTACTTTGAGAGGTGACAGATGCAGTCTTTTTGTGAATTGGCATGTAAGATACTATTTCATTGGTAAAACATTTAATTATGATGTTTTTAGTCAGCTGAGGGGTACCAAGAAGAGCAGGGAGCCAGTATTTATTGCGGAATTGCGGGCGTAGCCCTCTATATTCCGGTTTCATTTTAAGTGTAACGGTCTCGAAATGCAAGGGGGGACAAATTACGATCTAATATTTTCTCCTCCCTCACTGTTCCACTTTCTTCAAATTTAAAGTAAATGCCAAAAATAAAATGTACTCAACATCACCTTTCTCACAACACCCGACTTGCCTATACCAGTCGATAAACAAAATTTGACCTTAATTTCGCCCCACAACCCTCCCCGCTCGTTATAGTTGGCCAATTACAACACATCGCCCCCTACCAATCTTTACCCTTTCATAAATGTATAACCATAATATGTAAAAATAACTGCAATTCGCACTACGAAAAACAACATACAAGCAGTACTCGCACCTTCGAAGCCGGTAGGTGTATTTTTTGTATGAATAGTGTAAAAATGCCTAATTTTAAGTGAATGTACTATTATTAAATATTACATGATTGTATTGAAACTTAGAGATATTATTGCCTATGGTGTTGGTTATCATTGGCCATCAATATTTTTGACCTCGGGTGTGCCTAAGGGGTGCAGGGGTGTGCTAACTGCAACAATAGAAATGTAGTATTATTAACCTTTTTTTGATGAGATTTTGAAATTCTATTATTTTTAGTTTTCTATGTTAGTGAAATGCCGCTTTTCTGTAAATTTTCATATTTCTAAGTGTAACGGTTTCGAAATGCAAGGGGGGTGGGGACAAACTCGGATGACATATTTTCCCCTCTCCCTCTTTTCCCGTTTCTTCAAATTTGAAAAAAAAATCCAGAAATTGAATGTACTCGACAATACCTTTCTTACGATACCCCACTTGCCTATACCAGACGAAAAAAAAATTTCGACCTTCATTTCCCCTCTATGGGGAAGTCCCCTTAAAGTTGACCTATTATGACGCATCGTTTTCTCCAGAGAATTATAGTACTTCTACATATTTTCACCGAATTTCATGCATGTAGCTTGAGCGGTTCGTGAGATATTTCATGGACAGACAGACAGACAGACAGACGGACGCATGACCGATTTCATAAGGGTTTTGTTTTACTACAAAACCCTAAAAACGTTTTTCTCACAAAGACTAATTTTTGGACCGGTCGTTTCTATGGCAGCTATATGACGTAGTGGTCCGATTCAATTGGTTCCGACATATTTACAGCGTGCAATAGAAGGAAGGCTTTGTATAAAAATTCAGCTCGGTAGCTTTAAAACTGAGGGACTAGTTTACATAGAACCAGACAGACGGATAGACATACAGACGGACTATTATACCCTATCACATCCGTGAAGGGTATAAAAAGGAGAAGTCTAAATGGAGGAACGAACCCAGGACCCCCGTGTGGAAGCCTCATAGACGAACTGATCAGCCACTAGGCTTTTCTAAAGGCGTCGTACACATTATGTGATATATAAGCTCGTTTCACATTCGCTCTTAATGTGGAACGAAATGTCATATCCCACATAAATATGTTTTCTGATTAGATACATATTTCCTCAAACAACCAAATATGTATGGAATCAAAATGTTGTGTTGCCCGGTTTTGAACACTAATGCGAGGCACGTCTCGTCAGACGCCTCCTCATCGTAGCTCGCATTAATGTGAGAGGCGTGACCGGGAAGAACCAAGTCGGAGTTGTTTTGCCTTATATAGGCCGGCAAACATAACATGGGTACGAATTTTTACATCACGAATGGAAACTACTACATACAGTTTGCCGATGCAAAATTATGTATTTTTTCTGGCTTGGCGCCAGTGGCAAAATAATACGGAACTAGTTCTTCGGGCGACGACCATCGACCACCATACCACGTATATGGTGTTAACACGTCATCGCCCTTAGCAGGTCGATGGTCGTCGCACTTGTGACTGCTAAGGGCGACGACATGTTAAGCGCCATATACGTGGTGCTCGATGGTCGTTCCCCGGAAAACTGGTTCCGTATCATATTAAAACAAGCTAGCCTTCGGCTAGCTTGCCGAAGGTATGATACCCACGCGAAGTCATTGTGACTCATGGTGCATTTGCCACTTTGAAATGAGTAGTAAAACTTGTTCCAATTTCACTGTTCCTATGAGAGGTATATGAAATAGTACGCCGTATTCAACCGAATTTAGGAACGTGGTTTGTCAGTCAGTGTGATTGAATAATATGAAATTTGGTAAAGATATCTTCAGAAATATTGTAAAAAAGGTTTTCTAAAAAACTTGCTTTTGGAACGGTCGTTCCAATGACGGCAATACGATAGAGTAGTCCAATTTCAACCAAATTCGGGAACATGATTTGACTAAAGATATTATTGATCAGTGTGACATTTGAAAAAGATATCTTTAGAAATAAAAAAGTTTTTCTAACAAAAACTTATTTTTGGAACGATCGTTCCTATCACAGCTATACGATAGAGTAGTCCAATTTCAACCAGATTCGGGAGTATGATTTGACTAAAGCTATTATCGATTAGTGTAAAATGTGAAAATGATAGCTTTAGAAAAAAAAAAGTTTTTTTCACAAAGACGAATTTTTGAACCGGTTGTTCCTATGGCAGCTATATGATATAGTGGTCCGATTCCATTGGTTATACAGCGTGCAATAGAAAGAAGCCTTTGTACAAAATTTCAGCTCGATAGCTTTAAAACTGAGGGACTAGTTTGCATAGAAACAGACGGACAGACGGGCAAACGGACAAAGCTTAATCGACTCGTCTCATCATACTCATCAAGAATATATATAGTTAATATGGTCGGAGGTGCTTCCTTCTGTGCGGACTTCGGACTCGCTAACCACTAAGGCAAGAAGTACTTGTCAAGCATTTTTCGCTTTGTGAAACATTATATATAATACAAATCTTTGAAATTGTATCACAGCGACGCGAGCGCTTCTCCCTTCTGCGTGGCAGTACTGGCAAATTATGTTTTTTCGATTCACTACCCATCGATGTGTCGTCGCTGTAAAAGTTACACTTTAAAAAAAGTAAAGAACAACTTGAATTCTCGCATCGTTCCATATTTTTTTACCATATTATATCGCGACTGTAAAACTCACTCATTTATGTCCTTGAACAAATGTAACGACACTATACATATACTCGGTGAAACCTTAAAGCAATCAATGCTCACATTTTTTATTCGAAGGCTCTCGCATCTGCGAAGAAAAATTGCGCTCAATTTAACCAATCTTGCAAGAAAATGAACCGCACATATTGTAAATAAATTGCTTACTATTATCTTGTCTACTATACTATAGCATGTAAAAAAGAGCACATTTTTTTCTCAAATAAAATATGCGAATACTAAACTTGTAATCGCATCAGTCGAAACGAGAAGCTAGACAGCGTATCCTTCAGATAAGTGGGAACAAGTTATGCATGTTCCATTTGTAAGGCACGTAGGATGTCGTCCTGCCGACTTGCCTGTCGTAGTCACCCACTACGGATGGTTCCAAGTGCTTCCTTGAAATGTTCGCCGGGATTCAAGAACGGTTAGGAAAGCGACTTGACGCACCGAAACGACATCGACTGACATAAAAATTTTCTATTATACAAACCCGATCCCATTTCGACAACGACATGCACGTAGCACCGGTTCCCAGAAAACCGGCCTATTTCTAGTGAAATATTATTGCCAATATCCTACCGTAAATTCAGGATATAATTTAGTGAAGATTGGTCGCCGGCTGTAGCACTTCATAAGGTGAACCTAACAAACTTTAAAACGCCTCTGTTCGTTTTTTGCCCTGCGACGAATCGTTTTTGCGTCTATGACGTGACAAAGTACTGGAAGGAATTTACGCTAATGGTTTTGGGTTCGCTATTTTTTGGGGAATAAATCAATTTTATTTCTTTCTTAAAGAGAATGATAAGGAAATACGCCTAGTGAGCTTGGAGAATATTATAATACCTACTGATGGAGGTAAACGTGGTTGAAGTTTGGCGACTTTTACTGAGAACTCATCGCTTCGTAAACCCTGTTTCTGATATATTAGAAATTCTTCATTGATTAATAATACTTAAGCAGTCATGGAACGAGAAGTTGAATGAATTACAATAAGGAGACGAGATTTAGAGCTGGCAGCATTACCCTTTTCAAGCTGTTTACTATTTTATGCCAAATATTGTATTGACATCTGCAGCTCTTAACAGATTAGCTCTTGTTGGGGGTTAAAGTTAGTCTTAAGAGTACCGTTTTTTTATCGTAGCCTTGTCAGTACCAGAAGATTACTTTTGAAAAAGGTGAATTCAGTCACTTCCCGACTTACGTATGGCCGACTTACGTAAATCCGCACTTACGTAAATGCCAAAATTTATGAAAAATATTGTAAATTTTATATGTACCTAGTTTAACAGATTTTTTGGGGACGGATCGCGAAACTAGATATGTGTAGGTTAGGTTACGTTAAAAAGGCTGCTGTGTAGAGCCCAGCACACATAGACCACCAATGGGTCCGTTGTGATACCTCAACGCCATCCATAAGAGCCTAGTCGTCAAACCACCCGGATCTATCAATACGTCGCTTTATTGATAGATCCGGGTGGTTTGACGACTAGGCTCTTATGTCGTTGAGGTATCACAACGGACCCATTGGTGGTCTATGTGTGCTGATGACCAGCACTTACGTCTTTCAAGTCACCCAGGTCAAGAAAGTAAAGGGAACCTAGAGTATCCTTTCTTCTACCGGCCAGAGCAGGGCAGGTGCGCACGAAGTGAGCTATTGTCTCCTCCTCCTCCTCGTCTCCACAGCGTCTGCAGTGATCATTATACGGAAGCCGAAGACGCTTGGCATGCTCACCTATCAAGCAATGTCCTGTAATGATCCCCACAGCCTTCCTTAGATGCCTTCTCTCCAGCATCTGCAGCCCTGAAGAGCGGCTAGGATTAAAGGCCGGCCAAATTCGCCTTGTAGCATTGCATGTAGCCATTCGATATTAGCACGGTTTAGTGCGAAAATACTCTATGTCAACATTGGTAATGGTACCCACCCGAGCCAGCTCGTCTGCCCGACAGTTACCGCTGAAACCACTATGGCCTGGTATCCAGCACAAACTGATGTTGAAAAAGTCGCTGAAATCCTTGACAGCAGAGCGGCAGATCACCACGTTTTTCGAAGTAGAAAGTGCAGCGTCCAGGAATTTTATCGCCGCCTGACTATCAGCATTGATAGTAATAGTCCTAGCAGATACGACATTACAGTCCAACCAAGCCAAAACTTCGGCAATTGCAGTGATCTCCGCCTGGATGACACTACAGAATGCTGGAAGACGGAGTGACAAGTCAAAATCCAGTCGCTCTTATAAGATACCAGCGCCCACACTTTCTTCTGTTTTCGAGTCATCCGTAAAAAAGCTTATACCTTTCGACTCTGGAGTACTGTTTACGCCCCACTCTTGTCGAGAGGGTATTAGGCTGGTATAGTCGAAGGAGCACACCGGAGAGGTGTAATCTGTTTCTTCTGGAATATCAAGATTGTCCACTATACTTAGTCGAGTGGCCAATAGTAGCCATTTTCCACTGTCCCGTTTCCCGAAGACAGATGGCCGTGATTGCAGTCAACTGTTCGGCCAAGGCGTTCAAGGGAAGCAAATTAAGCATTACACCAAGAGCAGCAGTTGGTGTGGTCTTGAGAGCACCAGTGATAGCAATACAGGATAATCTTTGAATTTTGTTCAATAGAGTCCCGTAGGACGCCTTGTTGAGTGCAATTCACCAAACTACTACTTCATACATTAAAATAGGGCGTACGACTGATACGTACAACCAAAATACCACTTTTGGTCGCATGCCCCTTTTCAAGCCAATAGCCTGCCTGCAAGAGCACAGAGCAACTGTTGCCTTAACAACTCGCTCCTCGATATTTGCCTTCCAGGAGAGCTTTCTATCAAATATAAGTCCCAGAAATCTGGCTTTTCGTTAAGGGCCAGTCTCGTCCCCTCCAGCAAGGGAGGTATCAATGAAGGTAGAGTGTTCCTTCTGGTGAAGAGAACTAGGTCTGTTTTGGATGGATTGATCCCCACACCCACTTGCATAGCCCACTGAGATAGAATATTTAGGGCATTTTGCAGAATTTCACTAAGAACCCCGGGAAACTTTCCCGAAATAGTAATGGCAATATCGTCCGCATACGCAATAACATCACAGCCAACCCCCTCCAAATCCAGAAGCAACCTGTTAACCACCAAGTTCCAAAGAAGGGGGACAAGACACCTCCTTGCGGAGTGCCCCCACAAACTTGCTTGCGTTTTTTGGATGAACCTAAACTGGCACTAATGAATCTAGATGTTAGTATCAGATTAATAAGCTCACAGATCGGGCCAGCCACACCCAAACTCAAGAGAGCATTCGAAATAGTCGCCGGTTTGACTTAACAACTTCAGGCCCCCTCAATATCCAAGAAAGCCACCAATGTATACTCCTTGCAAGTTAGAGATTTCTCAATACATGCTACTAATGAATGCAAAGCTGTGTCCACCGATCTCCCCTTTCAATAGGCATGCTGCGAAGAGGAGAGAAGGTGTGATGGAATGTGTAGCTTCTACGACTTTCACAGTCGTATGTATTCTGAAAATTCGTCGTCGACCTCACAAAAACGGCAGCTTCCGCCTGGAACGATCCGCATAGTTTTGGTTGGACCTCGAAGACGGGAGTGAACTGTGAAATGTCCCCAGATAATTCTAACCTTGCTTCTGCTCAAGTTGAGCAAGGAGCAGGGGTACGGCTACGGATTTATACCGTGATAAACAATTTAGATTGTCTCAGACCGGGGAGAGTTTCTGCCGTTCCCACCCCCTGACCTGCTTCTTGACAATTCAGATTGCTAGACCATGAAAAGAATTTAGGCTAGCGTAGGGGGCAGTTGTGCGGTCTAGTCGTGCCTGTAGCCCGGTATAGTCGTATCCTAGGCCAACATTTTTTATTGTGTTGGAATGGAGGGAGTCACAGAACCTGTTTCACTGGTTCTCTGTATTGCACAGTTGACAGGAAGGGGTGGTTAACGCATAGCTCCCTGACCAGATGGCATACTAAACGTCCTATAACTTAGCGGCCAGCTGTTTTCGTATGGATTAGGTCTTGTGTATTACAGGCTCCAAGTCTTGCTGGTATAATTTTCGCCTCTGCTTCGATATGAATGTGCAATGGTGGTAGATCCACAATAACGCCTTTCGCCGGGCTGACCGGAAGTCCACTAATGTCGCACCATTCTCGAACTACGCTTAACACTCTACATGATAGGTAGAACTTCTTCAAATTTACACCTGACGATAATGAGATCGCCGGCATATCCTTGTGTTGAAAATCCCAACGAGGATAATCTCCACATGAGAGTGTCTACAACGATGCACTAGAGCAGGGTATAGTACACCTCCCTGGAACAACTTCGAGTGACGTTTGCTGTGAGAGTGGTATATTCAACTACATTGATTGATGACCCTTCTGGAAGAAAGCATTCGTTTTGCTCAGACTGCGATGGGAGTGACACCTTTTGCTATGGGGAGCGCTGGTAAATCGAAAGAGGTGTTGTCGAAAGCCGCTTCGATGTCACCAACAACGTTGTCTAGTGAGTATTCAGTAAATTTGCGGCTTGATAGACAAATTGTCAACAGTGAAGCGGTGTTAGCATTAATGATGTAGGGCTGATTAGCGGATAGAACTTTGGGTCATCTATAGGTCTGCTTTTAATTTTGGAATGAAAACCACTCTTACTAACCTCCAAGACCTAGGAATGTTGCCCAAAACAAAGCGGTATCTGAAAATGCTTAGGAGGTATAGTATCTATAGTGACTGTAAGTCCGGCTAGCTCTGGGGGTAAAAACTGGTTGTCTTCGTGCTCGATAATACACGCGGTGAAGTGCGTATCTTTGCTACAGGAGTCTTCTGTAATGCCGCCATCCGTTTTAAGTGCGCTTACTGATTTAAAGATTTTGGCAGAACACGATGGAATCTGGTAGCTTTGTTGGTGTTTTATATGCCCTCGCGGAAGTACGTCCATCTATTCTGTTTGGCAGCCCTAATCTTCTTTTTGTAGTCGGTTAGTGTGGTACGATATAAATCCCACTCATTATGCCATTAGCTTTGTTGAACAATTGCCGTGTTCATTTTCTCAAGCAAGAAATTTCGGTGTTTCACCACGGAGCTCCCTCGATGTCCCCAATGGTCCTAAGGGAACACTTTTCTTCGTAAGAGCTTAGGTAACATCCATGGTCAGTCTTTCAATACTGTAGGCCTCGGAAGTCGACTTCTGCTAAGACAGTTTTCCCGTAGTACTTCAGCATATTTAGACCAGTCGGTACGTTGTGAGATACGTCTTTCAGCTATTAGTAAAGTTTGTGCTACAATATCAAACCAAATATGCATATTAGTTGATCACTTCAAGTTTTTAGTACCGATTAATTTTATATTTTACTATAATGAAGATGATCATGTTAAGAAATCCTATCTAAATCCGAGTTTTTGAGTTTTGTTGGCATTTAAGACAATATTGCTATGCGCATATTAGAACGAACCTCGACTTACGTAAAAGTTCGACTTACGTAAATTCCCTTGGAATGAAATACTTACCTAAGTCGGGGAGTGACTGTATTTATTTTTATAAAAAAAAGCTGGTTTTAACAGATTCAAATTCATGTACAGTACAGTCGCGATAATTTCAACCTTTGATAATTTCAACTAAATAAATTGAATCAATTGTACATTATATACTCTGTAATTTCAATTCACTGTTGTACTGACTTTTCGATAATAAGTGCATTCGATTCATTCAGACCTGGATCATGAATGAATAAAACGGCATGCATCTCAAAAGTCAGTTCATATATTCAAAATCTAACAGTTACATAGCAGTACAGTAGAGCCCCGATTAACCGAAGTAAAGGGGGCTGGTGTCATTTCGAATAACGAAAATTTCGGTTAGTCCGTGGTAACAACTAACTGCAATGGAAAGGTCATTAAAACACTTCGTACGACAAGCAATTTAATACAAGATGATTGTTTGGATACATATGTTAATTACTTTTTTAAATAATCTGATATTTTTGTTAGAATCTTCGTATTGTAACGCTTACGAGCAACTATACCGCGCTACCGTGTATAAATTTTATGAGTTCGAAATTAAAAAAAAGTCTAGTCACCCCTTTCGGTTAAAGTAGGCCTGTTCGATTATTCAAAATAATCGATTATTGAAAATAGTCGATTATTTTGATATATGCGTGAAGAACACAAAAAAAAAGCGAGCAATTTGATAAATCGAGAAATTTTTCCACACAAAGGTAGATTTTCAGCATTTTGTGTTTTTTTGCAGTACTAGAAATTATTGTATCATAATAACACGAAACTGGAAAGTAGAAAGCTTCGCCTGCAACCCGAGGGGTTTGTAGTGTACGATGGCAATAGGAGACGAGCTGTCTTACACCAACCAATGCCTTTCCCCAACCAATTTTATTAAATTAGTACCCATTTAAACAGCTCGGCCGAGCGTGCTGCTGAAAATTGGTAATACACCTCTGCACAAAACACATCGTCAAGATTTAGTGAAAGAGATAATGCTAACTTTGGCTCAAAACTTAACTGTAGCGCCAGTTATTTATTTTATATTTTGAAGCAAAATATATCTTATTACCGCAGGCATCATTTTGCGTTGAAAATGTGACTACAAGTTCCATTGGCGTTGAAGCAAAATCGATGTGTAGCTATTTCGGAATTTTTGCAATTTTGACTTCACATTCCCAATCAGCGGTTGAAAATATCCTTTTATTTTGATTTTTGGGAGTTCCAACTTTAGACTCGCAGTCAGCGCTCCTCCTCCAACCTTGTGTTAGCAACCTTTTGTCTCCATTTCACTTATTTCTTGACCATATTCCACTCCATTGAGAGGAATGTCCTTTTATCTCCACCAAAGTACTCGAGATGGCATTTATAATGTTCGAGAGCATTAGCTTCTTCACCCCGACTCCTACGACGCCCATCTTGCCTATATTCCACTCCATTGCCAAGAATATCCTTTTCCCACCACCAGAGGACTCGAAATGCAATTTACACTACTCCAGAGCATTCGCCTCTTCATCCCGATTCCTATGACACCCATCTTGCCTACATTCCACTCCAATGCCATGAATAATCCTTTTCGACCCACCAAAGGACTCGAAATGCAATTTACACTACTCTAGAACATTTGCCTCTTCTCCATGAATCCTGTGACACCCACGTTGCCTGTATTTTTTTTTATCCTCCTCTCCTCCTCTTTACTCCTTTCCACTTTATCAAAGCGCACTACTCTTGAATTTTGTAATAACATTGTATCGTTGACCTATGAGCATCTATTGAAGTAAAAAAAAGAAAAAGATTCCAATGCTCCGAAAAAAAACCCTCTTTTAATCCATTTTTGCTCACGTTTTCTTAATATCAATTATAGTCATTTCACGTAGTGCTATCATTCTATGCTTTAAGTATCTCCAATATCTCCCAGACAACTATTAGTTGGTATAAGGGATGATACTTACTATTCTACTCCATTTCCAAGAATATCCTTTTCTCACCACCAAAGGACTCGAAATGCAATTTATACTACTCGAGAGCATTCGCCTCTTCACCCGAATTCTCATGACACCCACCTTGCCTATATTTCACTCCAGTGCCATGAATATCCTTTTCTCCCCACTAAAGGACTCGAAATACAATTTACACTACTCTAGAGCATTTGGCTCTTTACCACGATTCCTGTGACATCCATGTTGCCTATATTCCACTCCATTGCCACGAATGTCCTTTTCCCACCACCAAAGAACTCGAAATGCAATTTACACTACTCCGGAGCATTCGCCTCTTCACCATGATTCCTATGACATCCATCTTGCCTATATTACACTACATTGCCAAGAATGTAATTTTCATTATCAAAGGACGTAAAAGGCCATCAACAGTAGTCTAGTACATTCCCATGAAGACGTACATTCGCCTCACGTATATTACATTCAAAAATCGTTCATTGCATAGCCACAACCTGCGCGTCATACATAATTTTCATTCAAATGTTCTACAATACATTTGAAATCGCAAACACAAAAAAGTTTCAGTGCAATAATTGCATTGCAATAATTTCCTCTTTAGTCGGGGCAGTGGACCGTATACGCACATTTTGATGGTTAGCTAAATTATCTATATGAGGGGGAACTTCACCAGAGGTTACACGGTTCAAGACCGCGGTGAAGTGTTCTTTCCACCGCCTCATTTGATCTTCTTCCAAGATAAGTAGCTTTCCATCACTATCTTTCATTGGATGTTGGCAGGAGTTACGACCACCTGTAAACTCCTTGATGACACTGTAAACGGCGTTTAAGTTGTTACTTCTTGCGGCTTCTTCTGCTGAGGCTAAAAGAGAATTCGCATAAACTCTTTTATCGCGTCGCACACTACGCTGAACTTCTCGAGCTTTCTGACGGTAAAGGAGTTCGATGCTGCTTCGATTGTCGTCTGAGGCTGCAGCCAAACGAACTTTCAGCTCCTTTCTTTCAACAATCCGCTGCCATGAAGCGTCGGACATTCAGGGCTTATTCCGGCAATCCGGGTTTGTGCCAAGGATGGTATCTGCGCTATCAATGTACGCATTTTTTATGGCATCCCAATTTTCGTTTATGTTACTATCTGGGTGACTAGTTATCTCAGCTGCTTTTTGCGCAAGATGGTCGTTATATTGTTGTAAGACAGCTGGATTTTTTGATCGAGCGGTGTTGAATTTGCGGCGCCTGAATCTTTCGTCGCTGGTGCGGCGCACGGCTGCAATACACAATCGAACATTAGCGATCATAAGATAATGGTCTCTTCCCATCCCAATATCGGCACCCTTCTTGTTTCGCACGTCCAGGAGGCAACTCCTGAATCTTTTACTAATTGCAAAATGGTCGATCTGATTTTGTGTTCTGTGCCGATCAAAAGAGGGCCAACTGATTTTGTGATGGTCCTTATGCTCAAACATAGCACCACCAATGAAGAGACTGTGAAAGTTGCAGAACTCTACAAATCTTTCACCGTTGTCATTACGATCACCAAGACCGTGTCTCCCCATCACATGTCTGAGCCCATAGTTATCAGCGCCAACTCTCGCATTCAAAGCACCCATAACCATTATAATGTCACCTTTAGGTGTTCTGCTCTGAACGGCGTTTAGTTCTTAGTAGAAAGAGTCTTTTGCCAAGACATTGTCGGGATCAGTAGGGGCATAACATTGTATTATTGAGATGTTCCTCATTCTGGTCCGGAACCTGGCGGTCAAGATTCTGTCAGAGACCGGCTCCCAGGATAAGAGACAGTTTCGCGCGGCTCTGGTTAAAAGGAACCCCACACCTGACTCACGACGACTACCGGTAGCTTTACCGGAGTACAACATTACAGTGCTGCCCGTTGGAGAGATAAATTCCCCGCTGTTCCACCATCTTATCTCACTAACTCCTAAGGTATATAATTTGTACCTCAGAAATTCACTCTCTAATTGAAGAAATCGTGCGTTCTGGGGAACTTCTGATCAATTGTCGAGGAGAGTACGCACATTCCAGAATCCAATCTTTGTCATTGTACGATAGCCAAAAGTCGTAACCGTTGAGTCAGTCCTTATTCGAGGCATAGTTGACGTTTCGTTAGCATATAAAGATTTCGGATAGTGCAAGTTGCTGGCATACACATCCTGTCCTTTGATTGTCGGTTTTAACGACAAGCCCTCAAAGGGAAAGGCCGTGGTATTCTTTTTTTTACACCCCACACCACAGGGGGACCTCAACCAAATCATCGCACCGCCATCACTGGCGGCTTGACGTTGGTTATCAATGGTCAGTGACCACTGCCGTCCCAGGGGGCGCCCACGCGAAGGACTATGGAAGAGGAGTTTTTGCCCTCCATGACAACCAATTAACTTTTGAGAATTGTCATATAGGTATCAGGGCGACAACTTTGTGGATGTAAAGGCACGACCCAGCAGCACAAATCCCACGATATCCAACAACAGACCGGTCTGCCAGTCTGTATGGAGATCGTACGAGATACGGGCGAATCGAATGCACCTAATATCAATTTCGCAAGAAATGCATCTATCAAAATATCATTGAGGCACCAAAAGTGAAAGACGATTTCAATGTTTTGATGTTGTTGTTGTTGTTGTAGTAACGATGCTTCGAATACTGCAGTTCTTCTTCCATCGAGGGGGCTTCGCAGCTCTTGGCCGTCGAAAGACGGGTCGTGTGGTACGAAGAACCGGCTGTGCAAAACTCAATTTCAATAGACAAAATTGAAACATTTCAAGAACTACGGAGCACGGCAATAAATAGGTGCTCACAATATACTTTTAAGCAAACCTGAAATTAACTATTTCTTTCAAATATGAATGGAATTAAATTTTAAAAACATGTATGTACTTGTTACTGTCGGTTTTTCTCGTTATGATTTTGTAAAACGAATTCAAAAATTGGGATACATGATTGGCATAAACTAAGATGAATTCAAATTGTACAAAACCTCACGCCAGATTTCAAATCGGATAAGTACGAGTACATACATACTCAATAGGCACATCGGTGCTCTTATTTATAATTCTTACTTGCTCGAATATATTTTCGCATTACATTAAGATAAGATTCGCTTAACGAAATAATGAACAAAAGCCCCTTGGTCGTATGAATATAAATAAAAGCAGAAAGTAATATAAAGGTAGATCTTCGCTTTGATAGTGCCTCCACGAAACAAGTCTCACATATCCTCAAGAAGTACTTCCACGTCAGACGGAAATGTAAATTTTCTCTAGAAAAGCAGGTTTCACTAATTGACCTGAAAACCTTTTTTAACTTCCTTTGATCCTTGTCGAAGTTTTATGCTAATTTATGGCTATCTTACACCAAGATTCTCTGATAATCAGATGCCTGAAAGCACTGATGGTAAGGGCACTTGAAACATGTCAATAATGATGTTGCTTTTAGAAGGACTGAACTAATTAAGTGCTTTTCTAGTTGTATTACAACAAGTTTTGAGGGTTTCTTTATCTATCAACTGAACATCTCAGTAATCACCAGTAAGTAATCACTGTTATTATGAACCATACGCTATACGGTAAATCCGGAAAATATCGCGCCTAATTCCGCATCCATGCGATTCCTCATAAATGTATATATAGTATATTTATATATTCCTGGAGATCCTTCATTATACCCTAGACTATCTAAGTATCTCTCTCTCAATTGCCCTAACCCCTTTTGGGGCATAGCGCGTCAACTGTTCCATGTGGCCCAGTTGACGTTTCGGCGGCATTTTTTTTATGTGATTGCCAAGACTTTAGGGGATTACCCTTTTATGCAAGCATAGGCTTGGCGGGAAGGAAATTAAGGTAAGGGATTGGGGGGCGGATGAGTGGGAAGGAGGTACTGGTGCACATTCCGCTTAAACTTTTGCAAGTCATAATTATTAGGGAATACAGTAGATGGAAGGCTGTTCCACATTCTTATTGAACGAGTTAAAAAGGAGTCAAAGAATTTAACTGTGCGACAGGACCTGGTCTCAAGAGTATGAGGGTGAGCACGACTGGCAAGCCGGATGCTACGCGTAGGAACAGCAAGACCAGGGAGTAAATTACTAATTTCATTAGAGCAACAACGGTTGTAGTAGCGATAAAATAAGGTTAAGCAACCAACGTTACGCCTGTGCTAGAGGGAATCAATGCGAGAGGTAATAGAGTGATCAGATCACCAATAATTTTAAAAGCCTTCTGTTGAACTTTATCCAGCATGGACAACAAAGTGCAACCTGCACCCGCCCAAATATGGGCATTGTATTCCAGCCTAGGTCTTATGTGGCTTTTGTATATTTGTGCCAAGTCAGATGGTGAGAAATATTTTTTGCAGCGATTAAGGAAACCTAGATATCTTAACGCATTTTTAGCAATGCCGAAGATATGTTCAGTCCATTTGAGTTTGCTGGAAATGTTCGTACCTAGAATGTTTAAAGAAGGTGAACCCGGAATACTCACGCCATCTATGAGAATAGTCTGGGAAGCAGGTGGAGCATATAATTTATTGGAGATCAAACAGCATTGCGTTTTGGAAGCATTAAATTCAACACCATTAGCTTTACCCCATTCAATGATTTTAGAAATGTCGTGATTCAACGATTCAAACATGCGGTCTCTGTTGATTGTAGAAGCATTTCCGCGAGATTCAGCCACAGAGTTAAAAGAATATGTAAAATCGAGGGTGCTATCGTCGGCAAAGCTGTGGATCGAATTGGACGTTATGCTTAAAAGGTCGTTGATAAAAATAAGGAAAAGAGTTGGTGACAGGACAGTCCCCTGAGGTACCCCGGCGCTGATTGAATGGACATTTGAGTTAACACTGTCAAGTACAACAGTGATTAAGCGGTCATGGAGAAAACTTTCGATCCACCTAATTAATGCAGGATCAAGGCCTAAAGCAAAAAGCTTGGATGAAAGGGCCGGATGCCAAACCCTGTTAAAAGCCTTGAAAATATCCAGAGCAACAACATTAGCTTCTCCAAAATTGTAGAGACAGTGATTCCATCGCTTAGTGAGGAAAGTCATTAGGTCCCCGGTGGAGCGCGCAGAACGAAAACCGTACTGCCTGTCATTGATGAGATTATTTGAATCGACATATTTTATTAATTGAGCGTTTATGAGTAATTCAAAAGCTTTCGACAGAATCGATGTAAGAGCAATTGGTATATACATAGTTCGAAGGATTACAAGCGTCTCCTTTTTTAAGAACAGGCTGAACATGGGCAAGTTTCCATGCGGATTGGAAACTCCTAATGAATAGAACAGATGGAATCGTTTGTGCAGCGGTTTAGCTAAAGAGGAAGCGTATCGCGAAACAACTATAGGAGAAATACCGTCAGGGCCAGCCGATTAAGATGTGTCAAGCTTTGCAAGAACTTTGAACACCTAGTGCGAAAATGAATGCGCCCTTGGTTGGTAGGGGATGTAGTGGTAGAGGGCGTGTTTTGAGTAGTAGGCGGCAAACTTGAATTTTTGGCAAAGATCTTAGCGAATAAATTAGCTTTATCCAGCGACTCTGTATATTGTTGGTTATTGTGTTTAAGGGGCGGAACAGAAGAAGAGGAGAAATTATTTTTCACTGCTTTGACTAACGACCAAAAGCCTTTACCACCCTTTCTTTGAATGAAGTCTTTATGTCTTGTCATGTAAAACTAGAACTTAGCTTTTTTTACGGTGCACTTACAGGTGTTGCGTAAGGACCGATAGGTCTGAAAAAGTTCCGCAGAAGGGTTTTCCTTATACGCCTTGAAAGCTGCTTCCTTGTTTTTGATGGCCCTTTTGCAGTCGATATTGTACCATGAGGTGGTTGCAGCTTTGGAGTATTTAAAGCTGTGTGGAATGAAGGAAAACATTCGGAACCATATGATATTAACTATGGTTTCGCAAATGTAGTCAATGTTTTTAGTAAGGAAGCATTCAGACCAATCAAGTTCGGTGATAAACTTGTTAAATGAGGCCCAATCAGCCTTAGCGTAATGCCACAATAGTCGCTTGGTAGATGGTAGCTTTACTCTAGACAGGGAGCTCGTATGGTAAAACTAGTCGATACTGGAAGATGATCAGAGCTTCCGAGAGAGGATGAGATCGAAATTGAGTACTTATCGGGATGTGATGTCATGAACAAATCTAACAGATTGGCTCTCTCCCCAATGTATCAGGAATTCTGGTCGGAGAGTCCACAAGCTGTTTAAGGTTGAAGGACTCACAAAAAAGTTCAAATTCTCTACCAGCGGGGTCTGTCCTAGAAGAGTGCTTAAACAAATTTACATCGTGCGTATTGAAATCACCGGCAAGTGAAATTTCAGATGACGGGAACGTTTCTAGTAATTCATAGATGTTAGAAGAGATGGCTGCAAGAGAACACTCATTAACAGCATCATGTAAATTGGGGCTGCGATGAACGAAACAAAAGAAAACAAACAAAAAGTCTAGGGTATATACGCTTCGGACTCCAGAATGTTTTACGCTGCGGTTAACCGTTTTCAAAATATTGGAAATTTGTAGTTTTTCCGAGATTCTACCGATAGTTCAATTCTTATCCACGAGCATTTTCGGTATAATCTTCTCTGAACCACAATACAAAAAAAAAAAAAACCAGCGCATTTACCCTAGACTTATACAGACCTAGTGGTGACACCAAAAGTAATAATTGGCAACGACCATGCATTAAAAGTGAGTTTCCTATATAGCCAGTTTATAGTGGAGGTTGGCACTCATTCAGGGAGATCTTGACCATTCTCAAAATGAATTAACTAACTAACCCATTCTACAAATATTTGTTGAATTTTTCAAGTCGCTAGCTTCATTCCATCGAAAGTTATTGCTTATTTGAAGTCTCACTTGTAGGGGAGGTAGGGGTTCCTTGGGTCGGATCTTGCCCATCATTGCCACCAACCAATTAGATCACCCTACAAACATGCAAACAAAATTTTAAGTCCCTAGCTTCACTCTATCGAAAGATATCGCTTATTTGAAGTTTCGTTTGTAGGGGAAGTAGGGGTTTCGTTGGTCGGATTTTACGCATTTTCAATATTAGCCGACTGGATCCTACTACAAACATTTGGGCAAAATTTCAAGTCGCTAGCTTTATTTTGTCGCAAGTTATCGCTTATTTGAAGTTTCATTTGTAGGGGAGGTGGGGGTTCCCCGGGTCGGATCTTGCCCATATTCAATACAAACTAAGTAGGTCTTACTAGCAACATTCAACCTCGCTCTTTGTAAGAAAATTACCGTTAGTTTTCAACTGATCGATTTTATTTTTCCAGGAGAGTATAAGATTACCCTCACTAGCAATATATCAAAGCTAGAGCTTTTCATGATTTTTTAATCGGAAGTTATAGATACATTTAATTATTTTACATATGTAAGGGAGGTAGGCGTTCTCTTGGCCTGATCATGCTCAATTTCAATACCATCCAACTAGATCATACTACCAACATTTGACCAAAATTTCAAGGCTCTAGCTTCATTCTATCGAAAGCTATCGTGCGAACGGGCAGACAGACAGGCAGACAGATATGGCTAAATCGAATCAGGAGGTGACCCTGATCATTGGTATTCATACATTGCTATACCTCCGGAGCCTCCTTTAAGGTGTTACATATTTTCGTCGTGACAAAAACAATATACCCTATACTATAAGTCTAGGGTATAAAAAGAAAAAATCTTGGATAGTTAAAATCTTTCATAATAAAATACAAAGCAGTTAACTTGATAAAATAACGTACTTTTAACATATTTTGCAAACTTAAACCCTCTAGGGGCCGTCAAACCCACTATCAGAGGTTACCCCGACTTCTCATTTTCATATTCCTACATTACAAGGAAACGATCGTGAAAGTTTTACTTTGGTACTTTTAACGTTACCAAACCATCGCTAGCTCCGCAACTATAAGGACAATCTAAAGATTGTTAAATAACTGTAACAATTCGGATGTTGTTGTTTTGATATATTTTGCAGTTACAGTACTTTGTTGTTGGTCAGGTGAATTTATTCCTAGCGATTGTATTCACCTATACTTGCAAAAAGTAATCTGATACCTTTTGCTGATATCGAATATTTGAAAGAAAAATTTCAAAATCTTAACATCAGGTTTCCTTTTCTTGTCTACAATTATTCATTTCATTGATAATAAAATAATTAAGCTGCTACCTGAATATTATCGCGGGTAATACAGCTAAATTGGATATTGCGAAAATCATAATAGCTATTGTATATTGATTCCTGCATTTAAATTAGGCATGTAAACTGTATTTAATTTTGGTCAACTTAATCTCGGGCTGACAAGTTAATCTCAATGTAATACTAATTATATATGAACATGAATCAATTTGTGGTGTGGTATTTTCCTTTCGTATGGTTGCCTTTGCGTATGATGTTGACAAAACACCCGCTGTGAAGCCTTTACTTTTCAAATATGATACATATGGCTCTTTACTGGGGTTTGAGGTCGGGGCAACTTTGAGCAATAAGTAAAAATTATTAGTCAATTATAAATATGTATTGTAAAATTTTAATATCTCAAAATTATCGGCTTATATGCTAACATTAACTTCAGAATGAAATCGATGGGCAAGCTAAAACAGAGTCCGATGTCAAATTGGGAGCCAACTATTTAGTTGGGACGCTAAGCGATTTGACCTTGCGAAATATGATAGAGAAATGCCGTTTGGTATTATTGTCGGTGGCCCCATACATTCATTTTAAGAGATGGAGCCATCTTGGACCCTGCGTCAGAGCGGCTGTGCGGGCGAAAAACCAAAAAAATTGAGCCCTTTTTTTAATATTCTCCTCATAATTTGTAAACGGTGCCTCGGATCGAAAAACTTAATAGGATTTAAATTGAAGAGCGTCAAATTATACATCTAATGCATTGCTCAAAGTTGGAATTCGGTTTAGTAGTATTGGCAAAACCGATAGTCGAAAAACGTCACCTTTCGAGGCTTTGGAGGAAAATCAAACTATTTCGCTTTTCAAGCTCACATATCTCCGAAACCGATGCTACAAATGGAACACCCATTAGACAAAAGCTTAACATATTTCTATTTCAAGTTTAACTAGCACAATACTTTTCAAATCGGCCCGTTTTTAGTGTAGTTGCACTTAGAACGGCGGCCTATTGTGGTCTGTTAGAGAAGGTGCAAAGGCTGGCCACGATGGCCATCACGGGGGCCTTTAAGACCACTCCGTCAGCCGGACTCGATATGATACTCGGCTTGCTTCCGCTGGATATTCAGGGAGAACAACTGGCGGCTAACGCGGCTCTGCGCCTTCGCGAGGCGGGACAGTGGCGGGCGCTAAATAAGGGGCACTCCACTATACTGAGCGACCTGAGTCTCCCTACGGAGACGGACTATACACCCCCTGGTTACCATTTCGGCAGAAACTTCACTAGTGTGATTCCGACGAGGAGCTAGTGGATGGGAGATATGCCCTCGACCTCGGATCTTATGGCAATCTATACGGATGGCTCCAAGACCGACGAAATGGTCGGGGTTGGTATATTTTCCGAAGAGCTGGGAATCACCCTGCCAGCTCGTCTTCCTGATTTCTGCAGTATCCTACAGGCGGAAATCTCGGCGATCTCGTTAGCTTTGTCCTGTCTAAGCAGTTCTGTCATCACTGCGAGGGACATCGTTATTTATACGGATAGTCAGGCGGCTATTCGCTCACTCGAGTCCGTCTCGATGACTTGTAAAACCGTTAAGAACTGCCGCGCAGCTCTGGAAGTGGGTGGCTTCTTTAACATCACCCTGTGTTGGATACCGAGCCATAGTGGTTTCGAAGGGAACTGCGCGGCGGATGATCTGGCTCGGGAGGGCAGAACTGGGGGGTTTGACGTAAGATTGGAAGACATAGCAATGCCTTTTGCTATGTGTAAATCGACGATTAAGGCCACTGCTGTCAACAGGGCCAATACAAGATGGGTCAACGGGGCAACATGCAATACGACAACGTCGATTTGGCCGATTTTGGATTCCGGCCGCTCTGCCACCCTGCTTTCGATGAATAGGAGGCACATTGGCAGAGTTGTTGGAGTTATTACCGGACACTGCGCAATCAGGGAGCATGCCAGGAGGCTCAACATCCCCCATCATGATTTTTGCAGGAGTTGTGGAGATGAGGAGGAGGAGGAGACCATCCTCCACTTTCTCTGTCATTGTCCGGTCCTGGCTGGTAGGAGGGGCTACTTTCTGGGTTCGCGGATCTTCCATGATTTGGATGACTTTAAGAATACATGCGCCTTCCGGTTAAATCGCTATATGAGTAGCACGGGCTGGTTTGATACACAGCCCTCTTAAGGAGACGGTTTTTCTTTTCCGGGTGGTATCACAACGGGCCTTTGGAGGCCTAAGTGTGCTGTGTGTAGCGCGGCAGCCCCTTAACCTAACCTAACCTTAGTGTAGTTGTGAGGGAAAATGCAGAAATGGGGTTTTAGCGATTTGATCCTTAATAGCTTTATCTCGATAAATATAACAGCTAAAAGTTTTGGTTTAGCCTCAATTCGTAGATATTTTAACCTTGTTTATAAAAGTACTGTACTTCCACAAAAAATATAAACGGATTATGCTCCTTTAACGGGAATTTTCCATCATTATATTAGCGATAAATAATTTGGACCCGAGAGTATCCGCTAACGGGGATTTTCACTGTATGTACTTCTGTTTTCTTATCCGATCGGCGCCACCAGATCGGAAAGGTGAACTCAAAAGTATGTTTTTCATTTACGTAATTGAGTGACTGCAGTGCTTTTCTTGTGGACGAGCCCGAAAAGGGGTTTTCTGTCAAGCCGGAATATGTCGATCAAGAAGTTCATACAAACGCCAGTATGGTACTCAAGACACATTCGTCAATATCAAGGGAATGTCTCCCATAGGCAACATTGAAGACTAGTGTCATCATCCATGGACCATCACTAACAGTGAAACTTCATTTGAAATTGTAGTCGTTGGAAGTCTACTGTTTAAAATAATAAAATGAATAAAGAACTATGTAGGCCAGTCAAATTAAATATTAATTAATAATAATTGGGGAAAGATCTGGAAATAATTTTAATCCCTTCTATAGATACTGAATACATGGAAACTGAGTTTGCACGGTCGTAGAAGGTGAGCTTAACTTTTGGAGGGCGAAAATCCGAGAAATTTGAGCCCTTTTTTAATATTATCATTATAAATCCTAAACGGTGTCTCGGATCGAAAGACCTTGTATGAGTAAATTAAAGACCGTTGAATTCTGCGTTCAATGCACTGCTCAAAGTTGAAATTCGGTTCAGTAGCGTAGTCAAAATCGATAGTCAAAAAATGGAAATTTTCGAGGCTCCCGAGAAAAATCACACTTTATCACTTTTCAAGCTCACAGATCTTTGCAACGGATCCTTCAAATGGAAAAGTTTGTTTGTAAAAGTTGGGGAAAATTTGATTGTGAGCCTAACGTGGCCAATATTTTTCAATTCGGGCCATTTTTAGAGTAGCTATGAGCAAAAATTCAAAAATGAATGCTCATCGATTTATGCCTTAAAAGCTCTATCTCGGTAAGTATAACAGCTAGAAGTTTTATTTTAGTCTCAAATTGTAGATAAATTACCCCAGCTAAATAAAGTTTTACAAGATTTCTTGTGAGACCAATTTAGAAGATACTGAAAAGAAACAGGACAAGCCAAACAATTAGGCACATTTTCAACATGGTGGCGGGGTCCGTGATGTTAAGGGGGAAATAGAAAACTCGAATTTTTAAGCAAAAATCGAAACTACCCTAATTAAAGCAACCAGTGTTATAACAATTTGACTGACCAAATTAATTTAACCTTTGCAAAATCACCGACTTTTTTTAAAATAAACACGCAATTACTCAAAAACTATACCCGCTAGCATATTCTAGTAAAGAGTGAATCGCAGGTAATATCTTACCCTAAAAACGGTCTTTAATTTACTCATGCAAGGTTTTTCGATCCGAGACACCGTTTAGGATTTATAATGATAATATTAAAAAAAGGGCTCAAATTTATCGGATTTTCGCCCTCCAAAAGTTAAGCTCACCTTCTACGACCGTGCAAACTCAGTTTCCATGTTTTCAGTATCTATAGAAGGGATTAAAATTATTTCCAGATATTTCCCTCATTATTATTAAAAAGCCCCAAAATTGGCTTAATTTGACTGGCCTAATTTGTTAAATGAGTTATACGAGTTTACATGCACAGAATATGTTAGAACAAGTTTGGTTTAAATTTTTATCATGAAGGAATTGAAAAGTGAAAAAGGTGATGTATAGGAGAAGGGGAGGGGGTCCAGAGTTTGTGACGATGTGTGACAAGGGGGGAGGCAGAAATCGCGTGACGTATTATGTGAACGGCCCCTAAGTAAGAATATCTCGAAAACTATTGAAGATACGGAAAAAGTGGCGATAACATATTTTGTTTCAGAAAATTTCTCGCTAGTGTTGACCGTTCTCAAAATATTTTTTAATAGGCCAAAAAAGTGTTCTTTTTTTGTTATTTTGCTATAACTCAACGGTCGACAGGCGAAGACTACATTGTGGCGACGGCACCTCACTTTTACCACTCTCTTATCCAGACCAAGGAATTTCTGTCGTAGTAGCAGCCGCCTCGGAGGACAAGAACTTGCGCGATACCTGCAACCCTGCAAAACTCTACTGAGAAGCCAAGGCGCGCCAGATAACGAGCTGGCAGGCCGACACTCCACCCGCTATAGCAAAGGAGGGATAAGCCAACATGTACCACATAAGGCGGATGTTGTGCTGGCCGATTGGCTGCAGGGGCCCGAAAAATTCGTCGTTTTGCTTCCTACATCTCCCAAAACCTTAGCCCTATCGGCTGACAACATAACGCTGAGCGAAGAGTATAGCGAATCTGGGAACGAGGACCCACACGCTAAAATAATCTCAACGACGGATAGAGTGCATCCCTTGCAGCATGCTAAGTGTGCTGCAAATAAACCTGCACCACAGTAGTTCCGCGTCAGCATTATCCAGCAGCGTCTGTAGTAGCTCCACAGACGCTGCTGGATGACCCCTACGATGTTGTGCTCATCCAGGAACCGTGAATTTCTGGGGAGGGACAGATCAAAGGATTCTCTACTAGCAGTTACAACGTAATTTCAATGCACAAAGAAGGCAGAAAGAGCACGGCTGTAATGACTAAAACGGGGCCTAAAGGTAATGTATGACTACGACAAAAGCACGAGCGATCTAACGGTGGTTCATGTGGATGGCAACACTGAAACAATGACTCTTGTCTCAGACTATATGGCCCACGACACAACGGCACCACCGCATGAGCTACAGACGCTAGTGAATCACTTAATGATGAAGAAAGCGAAACTAGAGATCGGCAGCGACGCAAACGCACATCATACTCTATGGGGTAGCAAGGACGACAGGTGAGTTACTATTAAACTTTATTCTCAATACTAACCTTAGGATCGCTAATCGTGGCAATGAACCTACATACATATTATATATATTATATATACATATATTATATAAAGGGCCCACCAGTGAGAATGTTCTAGATCTAACTCTCTACACGAATTCCAATAACTATGAAATCCGTGACTGGAAGGTCCTGGAAAGACCTTTCTTCTCAGATCACAGGTGCATTAGCTTCAACATTGTATTTCAAGCCCATAATCAGGTCAAATCCTATAGAAATCCAAGGAATACCGATTGGGAACTATATTATGCAAAAATCATACGCGACAAGCTCACCAAAAAACATCGGGAATATTTACGTAATGTTAAAAGCATCGAACGCTGAATAAGTCTCTTACCGATATGCTCATCAGTGCTTTCAGAGCGTCATGCTCTTGCAGTAATCCTTCAAAAAAGGCTCAGCCGAAATGGTGGAGTAAAGATATTGGCGCATGTCGCCGTAACGTACGGTCGCTCTTTAACACTGCTAAGCGCACATGGAAAGATGAAGATTCGGGTGAAGGAATTCACTCAAATCATTTCAAAAGGAGCTCAGAGCAGCGAAACGGTAAAGCTGGCACTGCGAGAGTCCGCCAACCCAACCACATACAACAACTTTAGAAACTAACTCGCACGGCAGCAGCATACCGGGACACTTTACGGTCAGACGAGTAAAACGGGCGGCCAGAAGAGGAACGCCACAATGAGGGGTGCTATCACCACTTCTATGGATACTAGTGGTGAGAACTCTACTAAGAACTTTCGAAGCGATAGGCTTACGCGCGGTGGCTTACGCAGATGACGTTGTAATACTCGTATCTGAAAAGGACACTGGCGTTATATTAGACCTCACAACAATGGCTCTAAGTAGGCTACTAAAGTAGGCAGGCGAAGTCGGGGTAAGTGTGAACCCGCAAAAGACTGAACTGGTTCTCTACACAAGAAGAACCAAAATTCAGGACTTCCACCTCCCAAGGATGAGCATCACCGAGTTAACTTTGATGACTCATGCAAAGTACTTAGGGTTGATCCTAGACAGCAAGCTTACTTGGAATCGTAACATCGAAGAACGTACCAAGAAAGCAACCATTTGCTCTGTATACCTGCACAAGTTTGCTTGGTAAGAGATGGGGGCTCAATCCTCGAATTATGCACTGGATATATACAGCAGTTGTTAGGCCAATTCTTTTATTCGGAATTCTGGTCTGGTGGACGGCACTCAAAACCAGGTGCAATAAACTGAAAATGGAAAGAATCCAAAGGCTGGGATGTTTGGGAATAACAGGAGCGATGGGAACCATATCCACAAATTCGCTAAACACCCTTACGAACTTACCCCCCTGGACCTGTTTCTAATGAACGCAGCGTCCAAATGTGCATTAAAACTTAGGGAAACGGGGCAATTAAGCACAAGGCCTTATGGCCTTCGGAACATTAAACTGTCTTTCGAGAATACAGACCTCATCAAACCGGTAATTGACTCCTAGAGAAACTTCCGGGTAATCATACCACAAAGAGACTTCTACTCTACAAGCGAGAACAGCCCTAAGAATTCCCTAAACCTCTATACGGATGGCTCTAGGACAGAGACAGGTTTTGGAGCCGCGGTTCATTCGCCAGAGCTCCTACACAATCTATCGCTCCGACTGCCGAACGAGTGCAGCATCTTCCAGGCGGAGGTGGTAGCGACACAAAAAGCTGCGGATGGGCAACATCTACATTCACTCAAATAGTTAGTCAGCGTTGAAAGCGCTGCAGTCAAACACTTTCAGATCAGGGACGGTGCTTAACTGCCTCTCAACTCTTCAGAGATTGAGCACCTTAAGGAAGTTGGAACTCCGATGGATACCAGGCCACAACGGCTGCCTTGGCAACGATATTGGGGATGGACTCGCAAAGTAGAGAGCTGCACTGGATGTCACAATGGCAATAGCAACTCCTAATCCAATACAAACACTAAGAACAACCAGACCTAAGCTTCGCTTCGGCCCAGAGTCCGAAGCGTATATACCCTAGACTTGTACAGATCCAGTGGTGACACCAAAAGTACTAATTGGCAACGACCAAATGCATTTAAAGTGGGTCTCCTATATGGCCAGTTCATAGGGAAGGTTGGCACTCATTCAGTGGGAGCTTGACCATTCTCAAAATCAATTAACTAACTAACCCATTCTACAAATATTTGTCGAATTTTTCAAGTCGCTAGCTTCATTCTATCGAAAGTTATTGCTTATTTCAATTTTCACTTGTAGGGGAGGTAGGGGTTCCTTACGTCGGATCTTGCCCATTTTCAATACCAACCAAGTAAGTCTTACTAGCAATATTCCACCAAATTATCTATCTATCAAAAGTTATCGTAATTAAAGGAATATTTAATTTTTTGAAATTTGTAGGGGAGGTAGGCGTTCTTTTGATTTGATTATGCCCAACTTACAGAACCTTAAGTAACTTCTCACATCAGGGTTACATGCCAAAAATCAGGTGTCTACGTCAATTGGTTCAAGAGTTATAGATAAAAAACGTGAAAAGTAGGGTAGTACGGGGTTCTTTGTAAGAAAATTACCGTTAGTTTTCAATTGATCGATTTTATTTTCCCAGGAGAGAATAAGATTACCCTCACGAATAATCTACCAAAGCTAGAGCTTTTCATGTTTATTTAATCGGGAGTTATAGATACATTTAAGTATTTTACATATGTAGGGGAGGTAGGCGTTCTCTTAGCCTGATCATGTCCATTTTCAATACCAACCAACTAGTTCACACTGCCAACATTTGAATAAAATTTCAAAGCTCTAGCTGCATTCTATCGAAAGTTATCGTGCGAAAGGACAGACAGACGGACAAACAGACAGACAGACATGGCTAAATCGAATCAGGAGGTGACCCTGATCATTTATATATATATATATATATATATAGCCATACCTCCGGAGCCTCCTTTATGGTGTTACATATTTTCGTCGTGACAAAATCAATATACCATTTGCTATAAGTCTAGGGTATAAAAATGGACTCTAATATAAGATGATGCAACTGGCCAACCAAAATTGGAACAGAACCATCAACTCCAGAATAACGAGAGAACTCTGGAACTCATACATACAACACTAAGAAAACCGATGTACTCTTAGGACTCTCTAAGGGTAAATGTGCCTAATAGTTGAGCACGCACACAGACTGGGACTTATCACAGAGAGCGGCTGCAGGAATTGTAAGCTGCCAAATATTGTACAAATGAAACTTTGGAGCACCTCTTGTGCGAATGCCCGGCACTCGCAAGGACAAGACATATTTGTGTTGGAGCCTATTTCCTCCGCAACATTAAAGCGATTGCAAACCTTAACATAATGAATCTTCTAAGATTCGCAAGTGCAACGAAAACCTTCGAGCTCAACAAGGACTTGTTGATTACGACTGGTACCAACACCAAACGATCTCTGTTGTTTTCTTTGTGGCATCGCTTTGAACCCAAGTGGTCTATGCAGGGCCGTGAGGTCGCCACCTAACCGAACCTAACCTAGATCTCCCAAGCATGTCCTCCTCTTCATCCTCACTTTTGCAATATTTTTTTTTTATATCGTTGTTCGTTCGCTAAGGGGCTAAGCAATATTACGCCGCTTAGCTCACGGAAAGGAGTAGGAGCGCAGAGCCTCATCCCCATCAGAGCACGTACGGGTAGAGGTTCTTCGGCGGTATTTTTTTTGGTGTTATCGATCCTGTTAGGGACTTACCTGTTTGGTTTCGGCATTCGGGTCGACGCGTGAGTATCATTGTTTGTAACGATGACAGAGGATGACCTTCGAATAACCCACCCACTCTACCGATAGCCGAGCAAGCTATCCAGCATGCGTTACCTCTGGTCACTGCTAACAAGCTTTCGACACACCATACCCCGATTCCCATCCTCTTTTGAGCCCAGCTCAACCTTTCATCTTTCGTAGCAATATATTTAAGTAGTAGCGATTTTCAGCGCTTTAGTTGTAATGGGAATTTTTTTTCGCGTACTATCATATTTACGAACGAAATGGCTTTCCTATATAAATCGATCATCTTTTCGAACCAATTAAAATCATTTGTGAATGAAAAAAAAAACGCATTCTTGAATGAAATTAGAATTTCACTGTTCAAATTAACAAGAATCAAAAGAATACGTTTCGGAACCAAGTGAAAACATTTCTGAATATATTAAATTTTATAGTTCTACGGAAAAGTAAATTTATTTTATCCAGTAATTGTTCCTGGCCTCGTTATCCTTAATATTGCGAACTACGAAGCTACTATCGGTAAACAGATAGTAGCTTAATATTCACTGTATACCAAATCTGAATAACAAATTTCTTGGAAAATATTCTATCCCACTTTTATTTATTTCTTAAGGGTATCTGTCGATTGGAATGAAAGGAAGTTTCCCTTTCCTTTTCATTAATGGAGAGTTTCCCGAAGATATCCATAAACTTTTTCCATATAGTGGTAGAAAACTTTTGACAGTTAATACGAACAGGGTGAAGTTTCACAAGTCCTATAGGAAACAACTAAAATGTGTTCATATGAAATGTTCTTTCACACATTCAAATTTAATGAATGATTCTTCATCTAAATTGTTTTGATGTCAAATCGACTTTGTACTTTATAGAATATTGATGAAGTATGTAATAGGGAGATGTCCCTTAGGCTTCGGAAATTTTTTAAATGCCTTGTTGACGTTTCGATAGCATATTTTCCGGGTCAATATTGTGCAACTATAAGTTGTACGAAATATTTGACTGACCCGAGGACTCAACATCCATCAAGGCTATATTAGGCGGGGCCCATGCAGCGAATGGATAACTATCGACTTTCCAAAAAGGGATTCGTCGAGAAGTCAAACGGTTCTAAAAATTCTGGAAGTTCAAATAAGGTGGGAGGCGGCGCGGTGGTCCGAAAAGATAGTCGAAAGCGGCTTAAAGCAGTTAACTGGAAGCAGCCGTGTATGGACTGAGACGTATTGAGATGAAAACTCGTATAAGTCGTATTCGCCGGATAATATGGCTATTAGGTAAGTAATCTAATCTTATTCATCCGTTCCTATTTTAAAACTAATCTGTTAAACTGACAATTTAATGCACACAAAAACAACACAGTAACTGCTTATAAATATCCTGAAATCATGCCAACATCCTTTTTTCCTTCCTTCGAATCAAATAATTTTATTACTGAAATCCAAACAAGTTTGTTTGACCAAACAAATCTGTTGTCTGCACAAAAATGAGCACTGAGACACAGACAGCCAAACAAACTATCCAATAAAGAAGACAAGTGCAAAGCACTATTTTACAATGTCAAACTAACGACTTGAAAACAGAGGAGAGAAGAACTTGGAAGAAGATTTCCTTCGTTCAAAGTGGATCCATGAAGTATTAAGATAAAACTTGCCTGTAGCAAAGAAATGAGATTTTTTTCTATTTTTGGCATCTTACCATACCGTTAACGATTGACTCCCTGAAGTTTTTCTGCCACGACGCCAAGAACGTACGAAAGGACTCATCGAGAAATCTTGAATAGTAAAATAGTTAGTTCTTAACAAACGATCTAGGGTTGGAATAGTGCTGATTGTAGTTGGAAGTTTTCTGAATTATTTATTTTTTTTTGCGCGGCGTTATAGTTTGTAATTACTTGAGGTTTTTTTTTCCTTTTTTTTCGCGTATGAAAATAATTTGATGATAGGTATGTACTTAGGCATTTAATTGGTTTTCCGATAAAGGGTGTTATCATCTATGACTGTGGCGTACCGAGTCGTAAAGTACTTGAAATTTAACACCAAATATGATTATATCCTTCACTGAAAGAGCAAATGAACATTGCCATGAAGTTTGTACTGCACAGAAGAGGAACCATATGAAACGTAAATATTCTCGGTCAACATGACAGGATGAGTCGATTAAGCCATGGCCGTCTAGCCATCTGTTTATTTACTTATTCTACTTTCTCAGTCTTATAATATTCGGGCTGAGACTTCGCACAAATCCTCCTGCATTTTTTAGTTTGTGCGTATGTCCGGGTATTTACCGTGGTTAGATTTTTCGATTTTAACTAATTTGGTGGATAATGCATGGAGTATGTACTCTATGTATTATCCTGAGCGAAGGCTGGTGACGGTTTTTTTTCTCGCTTAAGTCTTTTCTAAGGACGCCCCTTCAGGTATTTCTCATGGTCGGGTTTCCATCAAATTAACACCAGTGTGCTTCTATAGATGCGCGTCAGGATGATTATGAAATAAAACAGAAATCAAATATGAGGCATTCAAAGTACTGGAGGCATTTTGAGTCCTTTGGTCAGTACGAAGGAACCTTCTTCTTCATGAAGTGAAATCTTCGCAATACGAGTATGTAGCAATGGAACTCGGAGGACGAGTTTTGAAATGGCCGTGCGGGCCAGAGGGCACGAATGATCAAAAAACCACTTTCCGATGATCAAGTGACGTGCGAAGGCACAGGCTCCGCTGTCGGGAGTAACGGGGTGAGTAGAATACGGCAATCACGGCTTCCTCCATGCCTGTGTGCCTCAAACCGGAATATTACACTAGGCACGTATGAAAAATCGAATTTTTCACTTTTTCCGGATTGCGGATTTCGCGAACGCGCTAAGGGTGATTATGTTGGAGCTTCGTTAAACGATAATAGCAGCGCTTATGGAAATGGATTTGTGCTTTTACATAGAGCTGTTTATGTTGGAGCTGTGCGATAAGAGCGTCGCTGAGAGCAGTTCTTATCATTGGTCGGAAAAAAAGAGTGAGCAAATGCGTTGTTTCAACATAAACAACTGTATGCATCACTATCAGCGCTGCTATTATCGTTTGTCGAAGCACATAAATGTACCCTTAACTCACTGAACACAAACAAATTCACTAATCGGGGCGGGGAGTGGTTCCGAACGGACATATGTAGTTGTTTTCGGCAGTTACGCGTGCCGACTTTCAATAGATGCTCGGCAGAGCTCCGTTGGACATGAGGTCACCTGATGCGGAAGTTTTAAACTATTGGAACATTCCTGTTTCGCGAATATTAGGAGAATTCTCTCTATTGCATTTAAGGAGAATTTTTAAAATTTCTTAATTGCGGGATTTCCGCTTTAGGTAGTTCATTTCCACTTTAGGTGGTAAGAACCTAGAACCCATGCGGGCGGATTTGCAGGTTCTAAAACGGAAATTTCTCGAGTTTTGTAAAGTTCTCTCTAATCGAATAGAGAGAATTCTCGTAATTTTTGCGAAACAGGAATGTGCAAAACTATTACATAATGCCCGTACAACGGAATTTTTCCAATTTTTCGCATGAACAAACTCTCATGCTCATTTGTCAGTCAGGTGGCTTACGAGTTGTTTTCCTGTCACAAACTCACGCCGCCGTGCCGTTCACCGCTGCCGTCAATGTCATTCAATCAGGTTTTTTGTATATAACGCTTCTGGCTACCTTTTTGTGTCCGCCAATATGAAAAGATAAATGAGAGTTGTATATATATTTATCACGCATCCGCCCATACCACTTTGTTAAGAATAGTATGGAGTGGATCATTGCTAGTCCAAGTCAATGACTTAGTCCGAATAAAAGTCCCAAAAATCGGCCTGAGTCTGGTTTCGTACTATGGTGCTAGGCACGAACTCATCAGGCGCCTCCACACCTCGTGCCTCGCACCATGAGAGAGGCGCGACCAGATCAGTGACTTTGACTGACTTTGCCTTATATACACTCAACAACACGACAAAGGGACGGATCATATCTCTGTGAAAACACACCTGAGCTTTCTGCGATATGTTGTTCTAGTACGCCGCTAGTAGCAATAAAAAAGTTTTTGCGGGGAGCTGGCATTGAACCCATACAACTTATATGGGTCTTAACATCCGACCCCCTTTATATTTTACTATAACTCTTTCCGAATAAAAGTACCAAAAATCGGCCTGAGTCTGATTTCGTACCATTTTTTTTTTCCAATGACTTAGCTTCGCTCTTTACTACCACCAAACATTAATCGGCTTGTAGTCAATTCATAACTCTGTCACTGTTCATCCATACGATGGATTCTACTCTTCAGGAGCTGCGTTAATCCATCGGGGAAGCAGCTCGACCAGTCCAGATGGATTATGGCGGCTCCTGAAGGGTAGAATCCATCGTGTGGACGAAACCAAGTGACAGAGTTATGAATTGGTTATAAGCCGATTAATTTTTGGTTGTAGTGAAGAGCGAAGCTAAGTCATTGGGTGGTATGCATAAAAATGAGGATATACTCCAGAGTGGAGACTATTGAGTGCATTTATGAGTCTGCGATGTTCTGTGAGTTGAGTGGAAAATTGGTATGTGTAAAAGTACACTCTATTCAGGACATAAAAACATCGAATTAATTGTTCACTCAGTCATTCTATCGTTTTGACATTTTGTCAGCTGTTCCTATCATCGTCTTCTCTTGCGAGGTAAAATCATTAACAAAGAAAAAGGTCCTTCTTGCTAATCGTTTTCTCGGTGTTTCAGATATGCCAACTGTGGAGGAAGTGTGTAGCTCTTTTTCCGTACCATTGCCCCGGGAATAGGGCAACGGTACGAAAAATATTTGGGCTGCACTTGTCGTGGAAGAAACCCATCGGCTGAAGAGCGATCAAAATCAATTCTTCCGAATTCTTTCGGGCTACAACACTGGCGAAAAATTCCTCTTATCGCAGAACTTTTGCATCTAGCCAACATGGACATTGAGGCGAAGTTGAGTTGCTTTGAGTACCTGCCATCGGTATGACTTCGATATCTGAGGTGTCAAATTTTATCGGTGGCCCATTCATGCTAAATCTAAATTGTGAGTCGCCTGTAAATATACAAAATTAAATGATGATGTATCATAGTAGGTTCGCAACTACCTAAAGCGGAGATTTATTTGATACACAATTCTAGTACTGGATTTTCCCATACAAAAGTTCCAAATTTAAAGGTAAATATCTCCAAAACGGTTATGAGTTCGCAAAAATGGACTTCAGATTCGTTCATTTTAAAGAAAGAAAGAAAGAAAAGAACGAAGAACGGGACACGGAGATCATCAAGCAGGTCGCTGAGGGCTAAGATCCAGCGTATTGGGTCAAGTTGCTTCGGCACCACAACGAACAGCACCAATAAGGCATTGGGCAAAGGCAACCGTGTCCGCAAACAAGTTAATTACAACGACGGTGGCAGAACCCTGCGCCGATTACAACTGTTTCTGACTATTCGGGTGGATATTTGGAAAACACAAAAAAATGGTGGCGATTTTTAAGAGAAGATACGACAAAGAAGGAAAAGATGAATAGAATAGAAACAAAATCGTAATGTTACGCCATATTTTTCTGTTATAATTTTACAAATTACAATAATAAAAATTATCAGTTAAACTTCTAAATACATATTTGTTTTACTTGTAAATGAAATGCTGCCGTGGGAACGATTGATACTCATACACCCGCTTTTAATCCTGTTTAGGGGCACGGATTCCATCTTGAGGTCCTCTTTAACTATGGCAAGTACAAGATCAACTGCTAGTGACTAAGTAAATTCAACCTCGTTTCAATTCTGTCGTCTGACATCAGACTTGTATCAGCCTCTCGGGTCAATGAAGACTCATTTCAATAATGCGTCGAAGCCATCTTGTCTAGCTAGAGTCGTTTCACCCATGGAGTAAGTCCTACGCATTATAATCTGGTGTCAGTTTTTGTGAATGTGGTTTGCTGGCCTTCTTAGGTGTCGTGTGATAATTCAATCCATCGAGTAGCTCTTTACGGGGCGAACTTCCTAAGGTCATAGTGGTGGACGCCGATTTAGTTGGAGTTGGTGTATTTTCCACATCGAAATCGTCCTCCACATTTTCGCGCAGGAAATCGCCATCGTCACGAGTTGATTTTTACTATCCTCTGTTGTCATTATCCAAATAGGGGACTTCCTGAAAAGACTACAAAGCCGCCACTGGTCCGTCCTCCTTCAAATGTCTTCCCCCTGATCGACATCGTCCTGCGGGGATTTCTGCAAGCAGCCAGAAGTTAGGTAGTTCTCACAGTCAAATAAGTGAATTTGCTTACCAAAAACATGCTAACAAAGCAAATCACCGTATATCTACTTGTTTTGACAATTTGACAACTGTCATGGTGTATATGTACACCAAAAATGTTGAAGGAATGTCGCTTGAGTGTGCATATTTGTAGACTCAGCTTTTATTGACTCAACTCAGATATTATGCATACGAAATTGAGTAATTTATCATATGCGATGATTTTTTTAAACGTCAGACTGATTTTCACTCAAGATGGCGGCTGCTAGTGAGTGGAGTGGAGTTTTTCGCATGTGTTAGGCATACCGAATTGAGTGAAATTGGGTCAACTCAGCTTTCCTCCACTCGACTCACTGTATGCATACCACCCATTGACTTTGATTAACAATGATCCACTCTATTCTTGAAACGAAAAATATTAAAAAGAACAAAGCCTTACGCGACGAGCATACAACCGAAAACGCACTGGACACTTTTCCAGAGACTGTGGCTCAAAATGTTTTTATGTCGACGCGGAAAGACACACAAATGATGACGACAAATCGAAAAGGTATTGAATCGCCACGACTCCGATACTCGAATGAAGTTTTTAACTGATTTTTGAAGAAAAATATAACTGTATAATTTTATAAACAGAATAATTACATAACGGAAGAATCTAGCTCGGCGAAACCTATTCAGTTGGTGGATGTTAAGAAGGACTGGGCTCCCATCTAATTTCAGAGAAACGCATTAAACGGTTCAAAAGATACAGCTATATAACGGCAAAATTTTCAAAATAAGTCTGTAACGTAAAAAGCTAGCTGAGTGAAACTTTTCTAATTATTGGGCGATCGTCAGGACTGGGCTTCTGTTTAATTTGAGAAATATCAATGTGTCAGTTCTAGAGTTACAGCTACATAACCGACAAATTTTTAGAATACAATTAATTTATAACGGCAGAAGCAAGTTGAG
Source organism: Chloromyia formosa (assembly GCA_964017055.1). NCBI lineage: Eukaryota > Metazoa > Arthropoda > Insecta > Diptera > Stratiomyidae > Chloromyia > Chloromyia formosa. The sequence goes on from OZ024813.1 coordinate 104,325,654, forward strand.
CGAAACTTGTTCAATTGGTGAAAGTTAATGAGGAATAGCTTCCGGTGGAGTTTCAGGAAAACCCACGGTACAGTCGAAAGGTTACAGTAATATGTATAACAACAACAATAAGCAAAACTTTACCTACATGAAAAGCATTTAGTTGAAGCTTAAAATGAGACCGGAGATAAATTCATATAGTAGTATCAATCGAACTGTTAAAAAGTTTCATCATCTGAAAATATCGCCAGCATATCGAAATACACAATTCTGCAGCTGCACCTGGTACTGCAGTTATATTACAATATAATTATAGATAAACTCACAAATGATCCCGAATTAGCCCATACCAAAAATCAGTTCCTCTGGCTTCAATGCGCAATGCGTCTTTTCACTTGCGCTCAATTCATTGGAATCGAATCATAAGACGATGAACAGCAACGAGAAACCCTGCGTTCAAAAAAAAAAAAAAACTTGGCAGCGCGCACGGAAAAATTCGATAAAAAAGGCTTCCACTCGCGAAGCAACGTGTTCACATTCCTTGATCCAGATACAAAATTACTAACTCCTTCTCGAAGCGGTCTGCGGTCTGTTATCTCCGAGACCCGAGTAGTTTTCATATCGCTTCCGTCCCGCTTCCCACAACCGAACGAAGTAATATTATCCGAAATCCAAATGCCTAATTTGACGATCAGTATCGATAGGTGGCGTATTACAAGTATGTATCTTTCGACTCGCGGTGATGAGGCCGATACACTGGAGCTCCGTCGAAGGTACTTTCAGTCCTTTGGCTAGAACGGAAGCATTTTCGTGAGCATGAAATTAATTGTAAGCAATACGGATATCTTCTGAATTGGAGTGTCCTTTGGTCAGTGTAACAGGACAGGAAAGCATCCTGAGTCTTTCCGTTAAGACGAAACGGGAAGGAAATAAGTCAAGTCCACTGGGGTACTGAAAACATTTTAACTAAAGTGACATAAGCTATAAGAAATAAAGGAATTAACGAACATACTACAGTCGAACTTCCATTTAACGAACTTCCATTAAACGAAATTTTCCAATAACAATTATCAAGGAAAAACAAGGAAAAAACAGCGGAGTATGCGAGGCACTTAGGATATCAAGGATTTATGGCAAGGTCAGGTTGGTTGGGCAAATTTAAAAGGCGTCACGGTATCACCGAGAAAATCCTTAGTGGAGAAGGCAGCAGCATTTCTGAAGGACATTGCACTGCGTGGAAAACTACTACTCTGAAAGCAATTTTAGGAGAATATGATCCAGACAATGTTTTAACATGGATGAGACAGGACTGTTTTCTAAGTGTCTGCCAAACAAAACACTCACTTTCAAAAATGACAAGTGTTTTGGAGGAAAAAATAGCAAAGAAAGGATAACTGTTGTCCTGTGCTCCAATATGTCAGGGAAAGACAAGCTGAAAATGCTTGTAATCGGAAAAAGTAAACAGCCAAGATGTTTCAAAGGTGTAAGATCCTTAGAAGTGGATTACAAATTTAATAAAAAAGCCTGGATGACGAGCGATATTTTCGAGGAATGGATACTGAAGTTTGATTGCAAAATGGCTAAAGAGAAAAGAAAAGTTGTTCTTTTTGTAGACAACTGTACAGCTTATCCTCCTTCAGTTGAAAGAAAGTTAAAGAATATCAAATTCACTATCGTAACCAAATTCTGAAAGAACTTTTATTGGAGCTGGAAAATGATCAATCAATTGATAACGTTATTAGCCTAAGAATCTGCATTTCAGAGCTATCAAAGGTTTGGCAGAACGAGGTTACAGAAACAACAATTATGAATTGTTTCAATAAAGCGGGATTTTCCCAAAATCCAATTGTAGCTGAAGAAAATGATTTACCGCTTATTGAAGAATGCTGGGGCCAGTTGCAGTCAGAAAATGTGGTTAACGAGGACATCTAACTGAATGATTATTTAAACGTGGATGAGGACGTCGTTGTCGCAGAATATCCGTCAGATGCTGACATTCTGGATTCAGTGAAGGAAGATGATTTTCATGCCGATGAAATTGAAGCGTTTGAAGAAATGAAAGCTCCTCCTCCCTCCAGGAAAGAAGTGTTGACCGCGTTTGAAACTATACGACGTGGTTTGCAAAATACAGATAACGTGCCAGATAAAATTTTTGAACTATTTAACAAATGGGAACATTTTTATGAAAATCGTTGTAACAATACAGTCCAGCAAGTCATAAGATAATATCTAATGTAAATTACGATTTACACATATATGTAATACTATATTTCTATAAATAAAGATAATTTCCACATAGCGAAGTTTCTATTTAACGAATTTTTTTCAAGGAACTTTGAATTTCGTTATATAGAGGTCTGACTGGTGCGTTTAGATTTAGCGAAACCACTCGCGAAAACTGTTCCGCGAGGTAACTCACCCGAAATTCACCCGTGGCTCGTCTGACAGTTCAGGGTGAGGAGCACGTTCACACTACGAGCAATTTCGCCTCGTGCATCTGTTTCGCGAAAGGTTTCGCTAAATCTAAACGCACCTTTTGATCTAAACTCTAGTGATGCATACGCGGCTCGCGTATTCACAAGCGACTTAATTTCGTTAGCAAATAACTGGTTTTCGACGATGTTTCCAGCATACAACTTCTGCCGATTTAGTCGCATTTTGTCTGGAATGGCATCTATTGTTAGGCACCATTCGACAGAGGGGAAGAAACGGTTAAAAAGACATAAAAACGACATTAAAAGAACACACCGGAAAGGACTCGAGGTCAATTAAAAGTAGTTTAAAATGCGCTTTTGCTCAAGGATGATCATGGATCCTGCTCTTTACTAGCACTAGTTTATTAAGAAAAATCAGAAGTAGCTGACGTAATCTGTGACTGATGTTGAGCACGATTATAATTAAAAAATATCATAAGCATTTACAAACATCATCGTGGCGCGACGGCCCGACGTCGGGCCTTGGCCGCCTGGATCATTGTCCTCCAATTATCTCGGTCACGTGACCGCGTCCTCCAATTTTGGGAGCCCAGCAGCTGCGCGGCGTCCACACCTACTGAGCTCTCCCAACGAGATCTCGGTCGTCCTCGCAGTCTCGCTCCGTCGACTCGTTCTGCATTCATTACTCTCTTAGGCATGCGATCATCGTCCATTCTTTGTACATGCCCTGCCCATTGAAGTCGTTGTAGTTTGACGATTTTCGAGACTTGCAGCTCATCGTACATTTCATACAACTCATGGTTGTACCGGATGCGCCATCCATCTCGATCGCAAACAGCCCCGAAAATTCGCCGTAGAACCTTACGTTCGAAAGTGTCTAGCATGTTTTCGGAGGCTTGAGTTAGGGTCCATGCTTCGCAGCCATAGCATAGCACTGGTCGTATAATGGTTTTGTACACGCGGAGCTTCGTGTTTCTGTGCACATGTTTCGATTTCATTATGAGGAGAACCGAGAAAAAAGTCTTATTAGCTAACTGTATCCGTCGCTTGATTTCGTCAGTTTCGTTGGCGTCTCTTGACAGGTTGCAACCCAGGTAGATGAAGTTGTTCACGAACTCGATGTTGAGGTCTCCCACGTTGATGCTCGGTTGTGCAGGTGTCCTTGTCACCGATTGCATCATTATTTTAGTTTTACCCTCGTTAATACGTAATCCAACTTCCTTTGCAGCGGTATCGAGCGTATGCAGAAGTTCTTCTGCGTCAACCAATCTTCGGGACATGATGTTGATGTCGTCGGCGTACGCTGCTAATTGTGTCGACTTGATGAGCAGCGTCTTGCTGTTGTCCATATTCATGGCCCGAATAACGTATTCCAGTGCTAGGTTGAAGAGCGTCGGTGCCAGTCCATCGCCCTGTTTCAAACCAGTGCGTGTTTCAAATAGATCAGTAAGTCTATTCTGGATCCTGACTTGTGAGACGGAGTTGGTCATCGTCATCTTTGTCAGTCGCACTAATTTTGCTGGTATACCAAATTGCAGCATGATGTTGTACAGTACTCCACGATCGATACTGTCGTATGCCTGCTTGAAGTCGACAAAGATTTGGTATACGTTTACGTTGTATTCCCAGCACCTCTGGAGTATCAGTTTGACTGAGAAGAGCTGATCGGTTGTGGAGCGACCAGGTCTGAAACCGCTTTGAAATTCGCCAATGACTCGTTCTGCGTACGGTTTTATTCTATTTTCCAGAATTTTCGTCAAAATTTTATAGGACGTACAAACTAGTGAGATGCCCCTGTAATTCTCACACCGCAATTTATCTCCCTTTTTATGGATTGGACAGATGATGCTTCTGCGCCAATCGTCTGGGATCTCCTCGTTCTCCCATACTCGCAGGAGTAATTGATGTATGGCATCAACTAGACTCGTTCCACCGAATCTTAGCAGTTCAGCTGGGATCTCGTCGGCGCCCGGCGCTTTATTTCGTTTTAGTGACCGCAACGCGAGATCAACTTCTTCTACTGTCGGGGGTTGAATGGGTGGGCCTAGATCAACAATATCATCGAGAGCTTCCTGTGTGGGGATGTTAGATGGTCGGTTTAGAAGCTCTTCAAAATAAGAGGCCCATCGTTTGTTAATACCATCGGTGTCGCTGATGATGTTTCCATCCTTGTCCTTACAAAGGCTAGTCCTGGGTTGGTAGCCGTTCTTAATTGTATTTACTAGTTTGTACGCTTGCATTTACAAGCATATGCATAATAAAATCAGCTATCGATACCTCATTGGAATCTATACAGAATAAAACATGCCCGTTTTTATATAAATGATAAGAAATATTTATCGTATAGAATTTTATCGTCCCCGTAATGGATGCATTCCCTTCGGATAAAATTGTTACGAAGGGATCATCCTTTTTATGTGCACAGTTATACAGCTTTTCCGTGGATACTATCCTCGCAAGGCGAATAAGTAATTGCACCCGCCACCACACGAATGAAATGTGGCAAAGTAGTTGAGTTGAAGGTGTTCCCGCGACAAGTTTCAATGACTTGCCATTTTTTATATGATGATTCCACTTTTTCACTCCACCTTCAAAAGGACACTTTTCATAACGTTTGGTACTTTTGTTTTTATCTCCATAGAGTTGCGATGGTTACTGCATTTAGAAAAGTTTTATGGAAAATGGTAGCTGTCGAAATGTGGACTGTGACATATACGCAAATGAGTTATGGAAATTGGTTGGAATATTATTCTACAGTAATGAAGGGATTTTCCGATGTTCCTAGAATAAGCGTTTGAAAAAAAGACGAATAATGAAGCATAATGAGATGAGTTCTACTAATGAACTAATTTTGAAGGATATTATTCCAATTAAGAAAATTAACGTGATTGATGCGAGGACAAAAAATGTTAGTATATTTCTATATCACCGGGCGACTCATCATGGGTCGCGAGCTATGGATATAATGAAAACCACAGGGTTTGCTATCCAAAATTCAACTGATTTTATTTTACATTGTTTTCGTTCACATTTCATGTAACTTATTATTCATTTAGTTTCAATATGTTGTAACTGCATTTATTTCCATATTTTACATATAACATATTGTAATGTTTCCTCTGCTGAGCGAAACCAAAACGAAACCAGGCTCGTTAGCTATTCTTGTGCCGAATAATGAAAACACTTCCATTGAAAAATACACACTTTATTTACTAAACGAACTATACACACGCGTACTAACAACAAACGTTAAAACGTCAAACTAGCTCTAACAATAACGACGGCACTACTTTCCGGTTCCAAGCGGATACTTTACACCGATCCGACCGCCACTAAGTGTCGAGTCTGACTACTACTTTCCTCCTTCGGTGACATCTGTCTTTTATAGTCAATTCGTCAATTAGCGAAGACTCTAGATTTTTCGAGATGTTTGGGTCTCCACTACTTAACGAAAGTTCGAGAATCCGCTTCGTTATCAATGGTTGTTTGGAGAAGGTTCTAGACTATAGATGGCTCGAGAATCACCTAGTGTCCATTCCATTTTGTACTTGTCATCGATCATTCGAGATTATGATGAAACTTAGTACAGTGCGTGTCGTAAGAGATGCCCACTCCGTACACGCAACAATATATTCATATTAAAAACCGGATTTATGAGAATGTTACCGGAAGATTTATCAATTACATTAAAAAAAAAAGATATTTATTCATCCGACCACGTCGGGACTCGAACCTCGTACCTCCGGGCCGCCGATCTGAGACAGAGCCACCGGGCTATGGATGCCATTGGGGATTGAGCGTACTGTGCTAGTGTCGTTCGGATCCTAACTCGCGCCTTGGCTAATGTGGGTTTTACCGCTGTAGCGTACTTAGGTATACTATGGGCTGCAGCCTCTTAAGCCGCGGAGCCCAGGCAAAGGGAGTGAAAAATCACTCACTCCACTGTCCACTATTAGTCAAAGACGCGAACCACCATGCGTCGCCCGGTGATCTGTTCCAAATTTTTTTACAAATAAAATATCCGGGCGGGAGAGAAGTGAAATAGGCAATAAGCATAAGAAACAATGCAGTTTTATGAAAATATAATTAGTTTATGAAACAAATCTAAAAAGTAGATATATTGATTTAACGCCTCTGGACGGGGTCAGCTATGGCTGGTTTGACTGCAACGAGATTGTCATCGTTTATTTCACTGTTTAAACCAAGGTGGCGAAAAAGTTATATGGAGATTTCCAACGACACCCTACGAATAAACGCCACTTGTGGTTATGACGCGTTAAAAAAAATTTCATATAGCCACTTTGCGAAATTTCGTAATGTGTCCATATCTAGTTGGGACGCTAAGCGATTTGACCTTGCGAAATATGATAGAGAAATGCCGTTTGGTATTATTGTTGGTGGTTCCCCTACATTCATTTTAAGAGATGGAGCTATCTTGGACCCCGCGGCAGAGCTGCTGTGCGGGCGAAAAACCGAAAAATTTTATCCCTTTTTTTAATATTCTCCTCATAATTTGTAAACGGTGACTCGTAACGAAAAACTTAATAAAATTTAAATTAAAGAGCGTCAAATTTTACATCCAATGCATTGCTGAAAGTTGGAATTCGGTTTAGTAGTATTGTCAAAACCGATAGTTGAAAAACGTCACCTTTGAGGAAAATCACACTATTTTGCTTTTCAAGCTTACATATCTCTGAAACCGATGCTACAAATGGAAAACTTATTATGCGAAAGCAGTCGTGTTCTAACATCAGTGCGAACAACAACTTGCTACAGAGTGCTTAATCAATAATTGTCAAATTTCCAAGTCATAATAAGTTTTTTATATCTTATTATTCACTCTTATACACAACAGTGATATCAGAATATCATCCAACAAACGTGCGAGACCCCCTTCGCCTACATGTGGCGCTGGGGGAAATGAATTTTCTACGATAACGCCCAAAAGCAAAAAAGTGCATATTGCACCGGGACCGAGTTCGTGCTCCAACCGGTTTGCACCACTCAGCCAATTGTCAAATGATGACGATGCAGCTATATTGCCTCCAGCGGTACGGCGTAATATGCCACCGACAACTATTATTGACACTCCGAGAGAGAAAATCGAAGCAGAGTTGCGTGCCCTCAACATCAGGGATTATCTACTGAAGTTTACAAGCATAGGTACGAATTTTTATTCACTTACTAACTACGAATATTTCAAATTTATAGCAAGGTTAAACGAAACCAATGCGAAATATTTCACCCATGACCCAATGTCAGGGAAAACGTTTAAGCTTGTTCTCTCGGGGTTAGATTTGATACCCATCGAAGAACTCACTGAAGAACTGAACTCACACAATATACAGTGCGAGTCTATCAAACAACTGACAATCAAAACTCAGCGTTATGATAAACAAGCATCGTACCTTCTTACGTTTAGACGAGGCCAAATAAAATTGAAAGAACTGCAAAATCGTGTGAAGCATCTATTTCACACAGCAGTTCAATTTAACTACTACCGCAAAAAACGAAACAACGGACCGGTAGGCTGTTACAATTGCCAAACAATGGGACATGCAATCAATGGATGTCACCTTAAAACAATTTGTAATTTGTGTGCAGGGCCACATAAAACGACCGAATGTCCACAAAAAGAAAATCAAAATGCAAAACATAAATGCGCCAACTGCTCAGGTGAGCACGCCGCGAGTTACTCCAAGTGTCCAGTGAGACTGAACTATATTGCGTTTCTCCAACGTCTCAAAGAAAAGCGTTCAAATAAACCAGTCGAGCAGCGTTTACAAACCGACTTCCATAATCCGAAAGTTTTTCCGGTACTTCCCAATACATCAAATGCAGGTATAATATCAAGTACCAACCAGTCAAATCGAAGATTCGCTGATGTCACGAGAAACATCACCACTACGTCATCAGAATTGTTAAGTCCATCAGTACTATTGAATCTTACCAACGAATTGTTAAGTAATTTAAAAAATTGTAAATCGAAAGAAGACCAGTTTAAAGTTATCACAGAATTAGCTGTAAAATATCTTTACAATGACAAATAATATGGATAACATAAATATTGTTCTATGGAATGCCCAAAGTCTGGGTCCAATAACTAAAAGAATTGAATTATTTTCCTTCTTGAATAACAATAAAGTAGACATAGCAATATTAACAGAGACATGGCTAAAAGAGGAGTCTCAGTTATATGATCCAAATTATTTTATCTATAGAGTAGATCGAACATCAAGTAGAGGCGGTGGTGTTGCTATAGCACTACTTAAAAATATATCCCATCGCGTAAATTCGGGGCTAAATACTAAGGCTTTCGAAACACTAAATATAGAGATTTACTTGCGCAATAATACATTTACCTTAGTTGGAACATACTTTCCGGGTGGAAATTCCAATTCCCACAAAGATAAAAACTTTAAACATGATCTCAACTTATTCAATAGGTTGCAGGGCAATGTTATTATCGCTGGAGACTTTAACTCGCGGCATACTCAATGGAACTGTGCTAAAACAAATCATTGGGGCAAGTTGCTGCATCACAGGCTCACGACTAGCACCTATGATATACTATTTACCCCGACTCCTACTTATTACCCTAAAACAGGAAGAGGACACCCTTCTACTTTAGATTTTATACTCTCTAACTGTTCTCAGTTTATCTCACCTCCTATCGCGCTCACTGATCTCTCATCCGATCATCTGCCAGTGTCTTTCAAAATTAATGATAAGTCCATTGAATTAGTAGCACCTAAGAAATTTATGTTCCATAAAGCAAATTGGACACGCTTCAAGCGTCTTACAGGCATATTAACAAATCTCGATAATGCAAATCTTAGCTTTTCTTCCAAAGAGGAAATTGATCAACACTTACACAAATTCAATGAAATTCTCTGGGAAGCAGCACACGAATCAATTCCTCAGTGTCATCCGAATTCGATACCAAACGAATTAGAACTGACTCCACTTATCAAACAACTAATAGCTAAACGTAACTCATTTTGCAGACAGTGGCAACGCACCAGGCTTACAACACACAAACGAATTGTTAGCCTGCTTAAAAAACAAATAAACGAAAAGATATTTAAGTTAAGAAATTCGCATTGGAGTAACAAATTAAAATCTCTAAAAACTGGTGGCAAAACATTTTGGAAGATAACCAAAGCTCTTAAAAAGCGACGCTGCGCCGTTCCTCCAATAAAACAAGGAAGTTCAACTCTACTAACGAACTCAGAAAAAAGTGAAGCTTTTGGAGAGCACTTTCTTAGCCAACATCTCACTACCTATAATTTCGGAGATACAGAAACTTCAAACTCTGTCAGGGAGACAATACATCTAATTAACAGCTCTACTAATGTTAGCTTCCCATATTTTCCACTACCCTCCATAAAAAAAATAATCAAATTATCAAAAACAAATAAAGCACCGGGACCTGACTCCATTCCAATGTCTTTTCTAAAAAATATGCACAAAAAGACCAATATTTATCTTTGCAAAATTCTTAATGCCTGCGTAAAATATTCGTATTTTCCGAAAGCTTGGAAAAATGCATCAGTCATTTGTATTCCCAAACCCAATAAGCCTTTGTCATTGATTAGCAGCTACCGACCAATAAGTCTATTAAGCAATATAGGAAAAATATTCGAGCGTCTAATCAAAGATCAAATCTTTAAAGTACTAAACGAAAAACACATTCTATTAAACGAGCAATTTGGATTTAGGAGTCACCACAGCACTACTCATCAAATCGCACGTATCAAAAAAATTGTTCAAACGAACTTCGAGCTTAAAAAGTCCACGGGAATGATAACGTTGGATATAGAAAAGGCATTTGACTGCGTCTGGCACGATGGACTTATTTCCAAGTTGCATAACTACGGCTTTCCACTATACCTGACGAAAATGATTCAAAATTTCGTCTCAAATCGCAGCTTCCACGTAAATATTAATGGTTCGAAATCTACATCTTTCACGCTACCAGCCGGAGTCCCGCAAGGGTCGGCTCTGAGTCCAATACTTTTCAATATTTTTACAAGCGATTTGCCCATTCCAGACAACTGTCAAATAAGTCTTTTCGCGGATGACACTGCACTTCTTTGTAGTAGTAAGTAAGTAGAAAAATATTTCACTAAATGGAAAATAAAAATCAATACTAATAAGACCGAAGCCATCTTCTTCTCAAGGAAACGGAAAGACAGCTTATTACCCAGTGACCCACTGCATGTAGGTAACGATATAATTAATTGGAATTCCTTATTTGTTAAGTACTTGGGTGTTCTACTTGATAAAAAATTGACTTTCAAACCAAATACTGATGCTATTTTGAAAAAGTCAGATGTCTTTATTAAATCAGTATATCCCCTAATCCACCGAAAATCAATTCTATCATTAGAAAATAAGCTACTAATATACAAAACCATTTTCCAACCAGTCATGCTCTACGCATCCGCAGCTTGGGGAACGTGTGCTATCTCCCATATTAAAAATATTCAGATTAAGCAAAATAAAATACTTAAAATTATTCTCAACCTGCCGTTCTATTTTTCAACAGTAAGATTACATTCGATCTCTATGATACCCTATATCTGCACTAAAATCATGCACAATATCATTAATTTCAATCTGTCCTGTGCTAAAGCATCCAACCCGCTGATCAAAAATATACCATAGTTGATTTAACCATGTCTCTGGTTTACACTTTAAAAATTACAGTTGTAAGTTAGTTAAGTTAGATTAAGTTTTAGGTATGAACTGAATAAGAGGTTTTTTAAGCCGTTTTCCTCTTGCCTAATTATTTTGAGTATCTTCTATCATATAATTCAATTGCTTGTCAATATACTAATTTCATTATAGATGTAAGAGTAATGCACTCGAATCACTTGCCTAAATACCTGTACCTTGTTTTATATGCACATATGTATTCTATTATGGTGAAATAAATTATTGTATTGTATTATGCGAAAGCTAAACATATTTCTATTTCAAATTTAACTAGCACAATACTTTTCAAATCGGCCCGTTTTTAGTGTAGTTGTGGGCGAAAATGCAGAAATGGTTTTTTAGCGATTTGAGCCTTAATAGTTACATCTCGATAAATATAACAGCTAAAAGTTTTGGTTTAGCCTCAATTCGTAGATATTTGAATCTTATTTATAAAAGTTTTACTCAGTTTTTTTTTTGTCAGATTAATTTAATTAATTAAATAATTAGTTAATTAAATGATTTAATTACTTCCATAATTTCAAAGTTCAAGCAACTTACATGATACTTTAGGTTGGGTCCTAATGAATTTGGTCATTTTGAGTCGAATGAAATCAACCGCAATTCTATACGGCCACTAGTTCAAAAAATATTCACATTTTTCCGAACTGACCATCAGAAAAGTTTTAGAAAATGAGGTCAAATTTTCGATCTATTGATTGAGAGAGTGGTATATGTTAATTTTGTTAGGTAAGTCAAGCTTTTTGACACAATTTGCAAGAAATGGTATAACTCTGTAACGGTACTATCCACCATTAAAGTATTTACCATCCGAAGAGGGGCACCCTGTATATGCTTTTTACTTTTATTTAAGTGGTTCATTTTTACTGTGAGGTCAATTTTTAAACTTTTGAAGTTTTGTAATAAGAGGAAAAAATAATTATGAAACACCCTGAAATAAGAGGCTTACATGTTGAGACTATTAATTTATACAAAAACAATTTTAATCTGAATGGTTTTTTAGTCATTATTTAAGTAATTCTGTCTCTAACATAAGGTGGTTCACTTTGACTGTGACTCACTGTATATATTATCATTCACCTGACCTAATTTCTCTAACCTGCTCTCGAAAGATGCACAAAAACGAATCTGTTATCTATTGTAACTCATGTGAGTGTTTTTTAAAGATGACTTTGTGGAGATGCAAATTATTATATTTTACATTTCTGATTTCTTGACGTAACTGCCCTTCCCACATAACAATAATATCACGTGACATACAAATTGACTTTACATGTCAGACACTTACATAAATTAAAATACATTTTAGGACGTTGAAACGTCCATAAACGTTTTATATGTCCTTATTATTGCCGGATATTCAGTTCTGTCGTAATCCACACGAGATGGTCGACAACTATTGCCATGCCCATGAATTGTAATCGTTGATCCCATAAGAAAATATCCTTAAACTGTGCTTTTAAACCGGTCAGCTGTCTACAAAATACAAATGTGGACTCCATGAAATAGCACTCGGCACACAGGACATCAAGTATATATCAAATTCCTTCTGTGCCGAAGAATGCCATAAAGAACTCAGATATGCTACTCGGTGATGTTTTTCCAGTGGTACGGCACAAAAATCATGAGTATTGGTTTCTTGATTGTAAAATATTTGCTTCTTTGAATTTCATTATTTCTGTCCAACATTCCAAATTGTATAGTCAAATGGGTCATTCCCAGTGGAATGCACTCCTTTTGACCCGATTTTGCATGCAATATTTAAAAAAATCTAGTCTTTCGCAGATACTGTTTGATAAAATCGTAGCAAGTAAAGCGGTGTTGTCATTTTGCGCGGTCGTAATATCTAGCGGCTGTAACGTAGTTTTGCCATCAAAGCGACGCAAGGCAGCATGACGGCCGTCATAAAAATGGCCGCACCGTTATATTACAGCCGATACATATGACGACAACGTTTTCATTGAAACCCAGCTTAAGACAATGGATTTTATTTGGAAATTGTCCTCCTGAATGTAAGCACCAGTATATGCCCCATTATATACATACATATATATGTATGTATATTTTTTGTGTTGATATTTCGCACGAACCATACTGAAACCTTTTCATGGTCATCATCATCGTGGCGCAACAGCCCCACGTCGCGCTCGATGGCGGTCGTTCGGTCACCGCTCTACGACATTAATCTGAAGCTCGGAGTTAAAATTTAACCGCGTTCAAAAACTACCTGTGAGCACTAATAGAACTCTCATAGTGCTCCGAGCTTGTCAGTAGTAGTAGTAGTAGTAAAGTATTGGGTTGTGGAAAAAGTTCTGCGGTTTGTTTGCATTAAAAATTTTCATATGCGTGCCAACACTGTATGTACGAGTACTACGAGTATTTCTATCTTGAATTGTTATCAGCAGGTTAAAAAGTTATTGAGTGTACGTAAACTTCATCAAATCTTTTAGTTTAATCTAATTTGTTTTATAGGTAAAAAAGAGTGATTAAATGGAAGAGAGAAAGGTCCATATTAGACAAGTTTTTCTGTTCTTATACAATAAACTTGTGAAAAAGGCGACGGACGCCAAACGAGAGATATGCGCTGTGTACGTCGCGGAAGCCGTTAGTGAGGACACTTGTCAGAGGTATGTAGTTTTCTCGCTTCCGTTCCGGAAATACGGATTTAAACGACTCTCCCCGCACTGGTCCCCCTGTCACCGTTGAAAACGATGTAATCTTGGACCTCATCGAAAACGATCGGCATATGACAACTCGCGAGATCGCAAAAAGTTTCAACATTGATCATTCAACCGTCGCAAAACGACTAAAGCAGCTTTGAGTCGCAAAAAGTCCGACTTGTGGGTATCCCATGAGTTGTCCGAATTTCGATCTGCGAATCTCTACTGAAATGGCATTCGTTGGAACCATTTCTGAAGAAGATCGTAACGGGGGATGAGAAATGGGTTGTTTACAAGAACATCAAGCGGAAAAAATCAAAGGCGGTAAAAGTGTTGCTTAACATCTGGTGGGATTACAAGTGTGTAGTCTACTACGAACTTCTTCCACGCGGTCCAACTATTGATTCGAGGAAATATTGCACTCAGCTGGAAAAGCTGCAACGAGCAATAGCCGGAAAACGTACGGAATTGGCTAACGGAAGCGGGTTGTTCTTCATCACGACAACGCCAGACCCCATGCTTCTGTGGAAACGAAATGAAAGCTACGGCTGGGAAGTAATGCAACACTCGGCTTAGGCCACGTTCAGATGGCCGAGCGATATATGTGCGAGTACTTAAATCATATTTTTTCATGTGTTTGTTGTTGGATTCATCGACTCATCAACGGGAGGTGAATGCCCGTCGAGATCCGTGGCCGGCTAACAAGTTACGCGTTGTCGTAAACTCGTTTGGTGTTTACGCGGGACAAGTATCGTAGATTTTACGTGACCGACGAGTTTACGCGTCTCGTGTATTAAAACATTTAGGCCACCTTTTAGACCAGAAGCAGAGCCGCTTAATAAGTGTTCTTATCCGTGGTGTAATGCGTGGATTAACGATAGGTGGTCTAATATATGGTTTAATACGGGCAGTTGGTCTAACGTGCAAAAATATCTTTACTCCTCTGTGTGCTTTTGAATTAGGCGATGGCTTACGATAAAATATTTTGTATAGTGCAACAAGTTGTACATAAAAGATCGCTTACTCAAATAAATATACTATGCTTCATAAAATTATTTGTACCATGGCAAAAAGTAGTCTATCTTCATCATCATCGTGGCGCGACAGCCCGACGTTGGGCCTTGGCCGCCTGGATCGTTGTCCTCCAATTATCTCGGTCACGTAACCGCGTCCACCAATCTTGGAAGCCCAGTAGCTGTTCGGCGTCCACGTATACTGAGCTCTCCCAACGAGATCTGGGTCGTCAAGGCAGTCTCGCTCCGTCGACTCGTTTTACATTCATTACTCTCTTTGGCATGCGATCATCGTCCATTCATTTTACATGCCCTGCCCATTGAAGTCGTTGTATCCGTAGTTTGACGATTTTCAAAAATTGCAGCTCATCGTACAGTTGATACAACTCATTGTTGTACCGGATGCGCCATCCATCTCGATCGGAAACAGCACCGAAAATTCGTCGTAGAACCTTACGTTCAAATGTGTCTAGCATGTTTCCAGAGGCTTGAGTTGGGGTCCATGCTTCGCAGCCGTAACATAGCACTGGTCGAATAATGGTTTTGTACACGCGGAGCTTCGTGTTTCAGTACACATTCTTCGATTTTATTATGGGGAGAACCGAGAAAAAAGTCTTATTAGCTAACTGTATCCGTCGCTTGATTTCGTCAGTTTCGTTGGCGTCCCTTGACAAGTTGCAACCCAGGTACATATATGAGTTCGTTCACGAACTCGATGTTGAGGTCCCCCACATTGATGTTCGGTTGTGCAGGTGTCCTTGTCGTCGATTGCATCATTATTTTAGTTTTACCCTCGTTAATACGTAGTCCAACTTCTTTTGCAGCGGTATCGACCGTCCGCAGAAGTTCTTCTGCGTCGGCCAATCTTCGAGACATGATGTTGATGTCGTCAGCGTACGCTGCTAATTGTGTTGACTTGATAAGTAGCGTCTTGCTGTCGTCCATATTCATAGTCCGAATAGCGTATTCCAGTGCTACGTTGAAAAGCGTCGGTACCAGCCCACAGCTCTGTTTCAGACCAGTGCGTGTTTCAAATAGATCAGTAAGTTTATTATCCTGACTTGTGAGGCGAAGTTGGTCATCGTCATCTTTGTCAGTCGCACTAATTTGGCCGGTATACCAAATTGCAGCATGATGTTGTACGGTACTCTACGATCGTATGCCTGCCTGAAGTCGACAAGGATTTGGTTTATATACGTTTACGTTGTATTCTCAGCACTTCTGGAGTATCAGTTTAACCGTAAAGAGCTGATCGGTTGTGGAGTGACCAGGTCTGAAACCACTTTGATATTCGCCAATGATTCGTTCTGCGTACGGTTTTATTCTATTTTCCAGAATTTTCGTCAAAATTTTATAGGACGTACAAACTACTGGTATGAAGCTTGAGTAAGGGTCCAGGCTTCGCAGCCATAGCATAGCAAAGGTCGTATGCAGGTTTTGTATAAGCGGAGCTTAGTATTTTATATTTTCATTGTAGTATTTCTATTTTGGGTTCTAACCTGCAAGACGAAGTTGGTCATCATCATGATAGTTAATTGTACTAATTTTAAATAAATAAATAACTGGCGCAACAGTCCCATTTGAACCACTGCCTCGAGATGAGTTAGAATCATCTCATTTTCTAGATCGTGACGGTTTTTGTGCAGAGGTATGTGATCAGGATCAGCAACACGCTCAACCGAGTTATTTACCCCATAATGGGTACTCACTTAACAGCTGAGTGGGCTCATAGTCCGACACGTAAATCTCCGGAATCGAACCGGGGCCCAGTGCGTTGAAGGCGAACGTGCTAACAGTTGCGCCATCCGGACTACACTACTACTAATTTTACTGGTATTTAAAATTGCAGCATAGTAATAATATAGTACATCGATATTGTCAGATGCTCGCTTAAAATCAACAAAGATTCGGTACACGTCAAAGTTGAAATCCCAGCACTTTGCCAGGACCTGCTTGACCGTGAAAAGCTGATCGGTTGTAGATCAGCCAGGGCTGAAACCGCCTTGATACTCTCCTTTATTCGTTCAGCTTATGGTTTTATTCTATTTTCCCGAATTTTCGTCTCTATTCTGCAGGACGTACAGAGTAGTACGATACCTCTGTAATTTTCACGCCACAATTTATATATTTGTGTATGCTGAGATAATTACTTTGCCAGATTTTGGAGAGCATGCCGTATGCGTATTTAGCCTGGTTGGTACGACGAGCGATGTCCTGCTTCGTACCACCATTTTCGGCAACAATGCTACCCCGGTAGACGAAGCTGTCCACCTTCTCCACAGGCTGCCCATTAATATTTACGGCAATAGGTGTTGGATTTCTTTTTCGGGCTAAGAACCTTGGTCTTGTTGGTATTAATCCTAAGCCCACCCTTGCTTGCCTCCCTCTCGAGATCTAACGCCATTGCGGATAAATCCATGATTTTGTGGGAGAGTAGGTATATATCGTCAGCGTACTCAAGATGTTACAGATAGGATGTAAAAGTCCACTGAATTCCTTTGCCTAGCCCAGATAGGGCTGCATGCAACACATCGCCGATCACTATGAGGAATAGGATCGGTAAAAGAATGCACCCCTGTCGAACTCCACTGCGAATCTCAAAGTCCCCCGACACCTTGCCTTTATGTAGAACGCGACATTTCGCGCCGTCATAGGTTGCCTTAATAATATCCACAAGCTTCTCAGGGATGCCTCTCCTGCGAAAGGCGGCCCGTTCACACCATCGAAAGCCTTCTCGAAATCGATGAAAAGCAAGTGAAGCGGAGAATCGTACTCAGCACATTGCGCGATGATGATTCGCGTTGGACTGTATACGCACATTTTGATGGTCAGCTAAATTATCTAATTGAAGGGGAACTTCACCAGATGTTACTTAGTTCAAGACCGCGGCGAAATGTTCTTTCACCTCATTTGATCTTCTTCCAAGATAAGTAGCTTTCAATCACTATCTTTCACCGGATGTTGGCAGGAGTTACAACAACCTGTACACTTTTTGATGAGAGCGTATACGGCGTTGAAGTTGTTACTTCTTGCGGCTCCTTTTGCTGCGGCTAAAAGAGAATTCGCATAATCACTTTTATCGCGTCACACACTATGCTTAACTTCTCGAGCTTTCTGACGGTAAAGGAATTCGATGCTGCTTCGATTGTCATCTGACGCTGCAGCCAAACGAACCTTCTGTTGTTTTCTTTCAACAATACGCTGCCATGAAGCGTCGGACATCCAGGGCTTATTCCGGCAATCCGGGCTTGTGCCAAGGATGGTATCTGTGCTAGCAATGTACGAATTTTTTTTATGGTATCCCAGTTTTCATTTATGTCACTATTTGGGTGAATAGTTATCTCAGCTGACTTTTGCGCAAGATGGTCGTTATATTGTTGTAAGGAAGCTGGATTTCTTCAGTCGAG
The DNA here is from genome assembly GCA_964017055.1 of Chloromyia formosa. Taxonomy (NCBI): domain Eukaryota; kingdom Metazoa; phylum Arthropoda; class Insecta; order Diptera; family Stratiomyidae; genus Chloromyia; species Chloromyia formosa. Next base: position 104,343,869 of record OZ024813.1, read on the forward strand.
CGGTGTTGAATTTGCGGCGCCTGGATCTTTCGTCGCTAGAACGGCGGATGGCTACAATACGCAATCGAACATTATCGATCATAAGATAATGGATCTTCCCATACCAATATCGGCACCCTTCTTGTTTCGCACGCTAGGAGGCAACTCTTGATTTTTTTACTAATGGCAAAGTTGTCGATCTGATTTTGTATTCTACACCAATCAACACAGGACCAACTGATTTTGTGGTGGTCCTTATGCTCAGACATAGTACCGCCGATGAAGAGACTGTGAAAGACATTGTCGGGTTTAGTTGGAGCATAACATTGTATTATTGAAATGTTCCTCATTTTGGTCCGGAACCTGGCGGTCATGATTCGGTCGGAGACCGGATCCCAGGATAAGAGATTGTTTTGTGCGGCTCTACTTAAAAAGAGCCCCATACTTGACTCACGACCACTACCGGAGTACGGCATTACAGTGCTATCCGTTGGAGGGATAAATTCTCCGCTATTCCACTATCTTATCACCCTAACTCCTGAGATGTTTAATTTATACCTCAGAAATTCACTCTCTAATTGAAGAAATCGTGCCTTCTGGCGACTTTCTGACCCATTGTCCAGGAGAGTACGCGCATTCCAGAATCCAATCTTTGTCATTGTACGATTGCCAAAAGTCGAAACCGCTGAGTCAGTCCTTATCCGTGACATAGGTGACGTTTTGTTAGCATATACAAAATTTCGTATAGTGCAAGTTGCTGGCATTCACATCCTGTCCTTTGTTTATCGGTTTTAACGAAAGGCTGTCAAAGGGAAAGGCCGATGGATGATTGTTTGAAAATATTTTAAAACTATTATTTAAAAAATAATCTTAATTCTAATACATCAAGGCAAGCCTTAAGCTTGTGAAATGCAATTGCGATAAAAGAAAGTATTATAATTTATTCCGAATAGCTCCCTAATATTTCAACGAAAACAATTTCTCCAATCAGAAAATTGTCGATTCCAGTTGAATTCCATTGTAGTTGAATGAAGCGAAGACTAATGATCTTCTTGCGGCAACTTCTAGATCTAGCCTAAATAAGTGTTATGTTCCATCCAGGTTAGATTCTGCCACAGATAAGCCATAGGGGTGGAACGCTAACCCATATATGTTAATGTTGTTGTTGTAGTGCGTGTTATTTCACTAACCTGTATAGGTTAAGATTCGCAAAAGAATGCGCCTTTTGTTGACACCTGCTGTATTGAAAAACCAGCCATTTCAGTTCCCTCCAAGGGAAAACCAATATACTATTTATATTTCTTAACACATTTAAGTTCGGACAACATGGTATAAGCGCCACTGGCTGCTTCAAACTGTAAAGTGTTCAGCCGCTCCTAACTACCTACGAAGGCTTAAACTATGCTCGAATCTACAGAGCCTGAGTAACAGAGTGGTGCTGGTGTCCTCTCGTCCTTTCGGCATACACATGCTATTTGCCAATGCGCTCTCATCGATACAAAGTAAATGTCGTTTCATGCAAATAGGACGGAAATTTATGCGCTTCTTCTGCAGGCATGCACTTTATTGGCATTTGAGATAAAAGGCGTTAAATGTCCTTAGGTTCTGGCGCTATGCGGCGACGGACGCTGATAACTTCGAAACGGAAGAGCGATCGCTCCGCTGCTAGAGCATTTTAGATAGGTTTCTGCTTTTCATTGCCGCCGTTTTAGGAGAGTTTTAAGTGCTGAACAGGAACGATGATATACGTACTAGTACGTGTATCTGCGTCCTCTTCGAAGATAAATCAGGGATAGAGTTATTCAACCATTTTAATTTGGCGAATGGTGAGCCGCAAAGGCAATAACGTTTAAAAGTTTATGACAGACACACTACGGTTGGATGTGAGTGGAGTGGAACGTAAATATTGGAAAAAGGTTATTTTATGCTTGCATGTTGATAGATATACCATACTAAGTTATAGTTAGGCGCCTTCATGGCATTGTCTAAATTTTGCGGTTTCAATATTCCAGTGTGACCCGAAATCAATTCTTCTTAGCTGGTATTGGAGGCTTTTTACACGCTAACCCAACCAACCATTCGACCACACATTATCAGACCAGATATAATACCACGCATTTGAACATGCATAGACCAAGCATAGGACCACGCATTGGACCACACACAATACCACGCAATAGATCACGATTTAGGGTTCTGAAATACGGGACGCGTATACGCGAACGCGTGATTTGTACCCAAGTCGCGTAAACACTAATAGTGTTTTCACATAATTCTGGTTTACGCGGATGAAACGTCAGAAACGGGTATTGAAGGGAATTTTACTGACGCGAAATTAATGCACATGTGTCGTTGTGTTTACACGGGGTGCATTTACGATTCGACAGTATATGTGCAAGTACTTAAATCATATTTTTTCATGTGTTTGTTGTTGGATTCATCGACTCATCAACGGCGGATGAATGCCCGTCGAGATCCGTGGCCGGCTAACAAGTTACGCGTTGTCGTAAACTCGTTTGCTGTTTACGCGGGACAAGTATCGTAAATTTTACGTGACCGGCGAGTTTACGCGTCTCGTGTATTAAAACATTTAGGCCACCTTTTAGACCAGAAGCAGATCCGTTTAATAAGTGGTCTTATCCGTGGTGTAATGCGTGGATTAACGATAGGTGGTCTAATATATGGTTTAATACGGGCAGTTGGTCTAACGTGCAAAAATATCTTTACTCCTCGGTGTGCTTTTGAATTAAGCGATGGCCTACGATAAAATATTTTGTATAGTGCAACAAGTTGTACATAAAAGATAGCTTGCTCAAATAAATATACTATGCTTCATAAAATTATTTGTACCATGGCAAAAAGTAGTCTATCTTCATCATCATCGTGGCGCGACAGCCCGACGTCGGACCTTGGCCGCCTGGATCGTTGTCCTCCAATTATCTCGGTCACGTAACCACGTCCTCCAATCTTGGAACCCCAGTAGCTGTTCGGCGTCCACGTATACTGAGCTCTCCCAACGAGATCTGGGTCGTCAAGGCAGTCTCGCTCCGTCGACTCGTTTTACATTCATTACTCTCTTTGGCATGCGATCATCGTCCATTCATTTTACATGCCCTGCCCATTGAAGTCGTTGTATCCGTAGTTTGACGATTTTCAAAAATTGCAGCTCATCGTACAGTTGATACAACTCATGGTTGTACCGGATGCGCCATCCATCTCGATCGGAAACAGCACCGAAAATTCGTCGTAGAACCTTACGTTCAAATGTGTCTAGCATGTTTCCAGAGGCTTGAGTTGGGGTCCATGCTTCGCAGCCATAACATAGCACTGGTCGAATAATGGTTTTGTACACGCGGAGCTTCGTGTTTCTGTGCACATTCTTCGATTTTATTATGGGGAGAACCGAGAAAAAAAGTCTTATTAGCTAACTGTATCCGTCGCTTGATTTCGTCAGTTTCGTTGGCGTCCCTTGACAAGTTGTAACCCAGGTATATGAGTTCGTTCACGAACTCGATGTTGAGGTCCCCCAAATTGATGCTCGGTTGTGCAGGTGTCCTTGTCGTCGATTGCATCATTATTTTAGTTTTACCCTCGTTAATACGTAGTCCAACTTGTTTTGCAGCGGTATCGACCGTCCGCAGAAGTTCTTCTGCGTCGGCCAATCTTCGGGACATGATGTTGATGTCGTCGGCGTACGCTGTTAATTGTGTTGACTTGATAAGTAGCGTCTTGCTGCCGTCCATATTCATAGTCCGAATAGCGTATTCCAGTGCTACGTTGAAAAGCGTCGGCGCCAGCCCATCGCCCTGTTTCAGACCAGTGCGTGTTTCAAATAGATCAGTAAGTTTATTATCCTGACTTGTGAGGCGAAGCTGGTCATCGTCATCTTTTTCAGTCGCACTAATTTGGCCTGTATACCAAATTGCAGAATGATGTACGGTACTCTACGATAGTATGCCTGCCTGAAGTCGACAAGGATTTGGTTTATATACGTTTACGTTGTATTCCCAGCACTTCTGGAGTATCAGTTTAACCGTAAAGAGCTGATCGGTTGTGGAGCGACCAGGTCTGAAACCGCTTTGATATTCGCCAATGATTCGTTCTGCGTACGGTTTTATTCTATTTTCCAGAATTTTCATCAAAATTTTATAGGACGTACAAACTACTGGTATGCCCCTGTAATTCTCACACCGCAGTTTATCTCCCTTTTTGTGAATTGGACAGATGATGCTTCTGCGCCAATCGTCTGGGATCTCCTCGTCCTCCCATACTCGCAGGAGTAATTGATGTATGGCATCAACTAGACTCGTTCCACCGAATTTTAGCAGTTCAGCTGGAATCTCGTCAGCGCCCGGCGCTTTATTTCGTTTTAGTGGCCGTAACGCGAGATCAACTTCCTCTTCTGTCGGAGGTTGTATGGGTGGGCCTAGATCTACAATATTGTCGAGAGCTTCTTGTGTGGGGATGTTAGATGGCCGGTTCAGAAGCTCTTCAAAATAAGAGGCCCATCGTTTGTTATAGTTGTTTCGCGATGTGCTGCCTCTTTAGCTAAGCCGCTGCGCAAACTATTCCATCTGACCTATAAATTAGGAGTTTCCCATCCGCATGGAAACTTGCTCATGCTCAGCCTGTTCTTAAAAAAGGAGACGCTTGTAATCCTTCGAACTATAGACCAATTGCTCTTACATCGATTCTGTCGAAAGCTTTTGAATTACTCATAAACGCCCAATTAATAAAATATGTCGTTTCAAATAATCTCATCAATGACAGACAGTACGGTTTTCGTTCTGCCCGCTCCAACGGGGTCCTAATGACTTTCCTCACTGAGCGATGGAATGATTGTCTCCACAATTTTGGGGAAGCTAATGTTGTTGCTCTGGATATTTCGAAGGCTTTTGACAGGGTTTGGCATCCGGCCTTTTTATCTAAGCTTTTTGCTTTTGGCCTTGATCCTGCATGACCGCTTAATCACTGTTGTACTTGACGGTGTTAAATCAAATGTCCATTCAATTAGCGCCGGGGTACCTCAGGGGACTGTCCTATCCCCAACTCTTTTCCTTATTTTTATCAACGACCTTTTAAGTATAACGTCCAATCCGATCCACAGCTTTGCCGACGATAGCACCCTCGATTTCACATATTCTTTTAACTTTGTGGCTGAATCTCGCGGGAATGCATCTACAAACAACAGAGACCGCATGTTTGAATCGTTGAATCACGACATTTCTAAAATCATTGAATGGGGTAAAGCTAATCGTGTTGAATTTAATGCTTTCAAAACGCAATGCTGTTTGATCTCCAATAAATTATTTGCTCAACCTGCTTCCCAGAATATTCTCATAGATGGCGTGAGTATTCCGAGTTCACCTTCTTTAAACATTCTAGGTACGAACATTTCCAGCAAACTCAAATGGACTGAACATATCTTTGGCATTGCCAAAAATGCGTTAAAATATCTAGGTTTCCTTAATCGCTGCAAAAAATATTTCTCACCATCTGACTTGGCACAAATATACAAAAGCCACATAAGACCTAGGCTGGAGTACAATTCCCATATTTGGGCGGGTGCAGGTTGCACTGTGTTGTCCATGCTGGATAAAGTTCAACAGAAGGCTTTTAAAATTATTGTTTATCACTCAATTAGGTCTCGCTTTGATTCCCTCGAGCACAGGCTTAACGTTGTTTGCTTAACCTTACTTTATCGCTACTACAACCGATGTTGCTCTAATGAAATTAGTGATTTACTCCCTGGTCTTGCTGTTCCTACGCGTAGCACCCGGCTTGCCAGTCGTGCTCACCCTCATACTCTTGAGACCAGCTCCTGTCGCACAGGTAAATTCATTGACTCCTTTTTAACTCGCTCAATAAGAATGTAAAACAGCCTTCCATCTACTGTGTTCCCTAATAACTATGACTTTCAAAAGTTTAAGCGGAATGTGCACCGGTACCGCCTATCCACTCAACCGCCCCCCAATCCCTTACCTTAATTTCCTTCCCGCCAAGGCTATGCTTGCATGAAAGGGTAATCCCCTAAAGTCTTGGCAATCACATAAAAAAAATGCCATCGGTGTCGCTGATGATGTTTCCATCCTTGTCCTTACAAAGGCCAGTCCTGGGTTGGTAGCCGTTCTTAATTGTATTATATTTATTAGTTTGTACGCTTGTCTGGTGTTCCTATTAGCTAAGTTTTCGTTTATATTCAGCAACTGCTCGTCAAAGTATTTACGTTTCTTAGTTTTAATTATTCTATTCGATATTAGCCGTAGCTCGTCATATTTTTTCTTCTGGCTCTGGTTCCTCGTTGAATCCATTGTCTGTAGGCCTCGTTTCTCGCGTCAAGTGAATTTTTGCATTCTTCGTGGAACCAATCATTTCGCGCTCGCCGGGCTTTATATGCCATGACTTTCTCTGCGACATCCCTGATGGCACCCTTGAGTTCTTCCCAAATCCCGTGGACGCCTGTGTTGCTGATGTTGTGTAGCATAAGCGATAGTCTTTCTTCAAGGGCGGTAGTATACGCCACCGCTGTCGCATCGCTCAGAAGCTTATCAACCGCAAAGATTTTGGGAGGGCTGATTCTCAATTGGTGCACTGAGGAAATTCTACATATGTATGTAGGTCGTCTTCACCAAGTGATGATCTGAGTCGCAGTTTGCTCCACGATAGGAGCGGACATCCATCACACTAGACCCCATCTCTTGCAAATGAGGATGTGGTCAATTTGGTTGACGGTATGTGCATCTGGAGATTTCCAGGTCTGCTTGTGTATGCGTTGATGCGGGAAACACGTAGAGCTTACGATTAGATTCCTGCTGCAGGCGAAGTCGATAAGTCGCTGGTCGTTGTCGTTACATTTCTCATGGAGACGGTGGCCTCCAGTGGTCACCCGGTGCCAGCTTTTATATCCGACTTTCGCGTTGAAGTCTCCCAGCAGCAATTTCTTTTATTGGAAGTGAGTCGAAGAGAGTCGCAAGGCGGGCATAGAACTCATCTTTTACTGCGTCTTCTATAACTTCGTTGGGACGTGCACAGTGATGAGCCAGACATTGAGTCCAACATCCAGACTCCTGCTTCTGCCGCAAGTTCTCCTGCAGGCATAGAGTGCTATATAGGCTATCCTTGTACCATCTCTGTAATATCCGCGACACTTTGGGTGATAGTTTTACCAGAATTACCACATCGTCTGCGTTTGCGATTACTTTGACTCCTTACGCATCCAACGTTTTAGCAGTCCGTTCATCGCTATTATCCAAAGCAGCAGGAGACAACACCCCGTCTTCGGGGGCTCCCTGCGCACGTATTTGTTTGCTCAACATCCTCCAAGTTTGGATTGAATCATTCTACTTGTAAGCATGGCTATTATCCAGTTACTAATACAAGTCTCCACTCCAATCTCGATAAGGGAGTTCCGAATATCAGCTCGGATGTTATTAAACGCGCCCTCAATATCCAGAAAAGCTGCTAGGGTATATTGCTCGAATCGGAGGTCGCCCACAATCGTACGGACTATCTCATGGAATGCTGTTTCCGTTGATAATCCTTCGAGGTACGCATGGTAATCTTTCGAAATTGGTGCTTTCCCCAATAATAATAGAATATGGCTATCTAAAATGCGGTGCAGTGCTTTCATTTAGAGAGACGTGAGGCTGATAGCCCTGAAATCCTCCGGGGCTAATGACCACATCCGCCCCCCTTTGGAATGAGCGTGACGCGTATACGTCTCCAAGACTTGGGTAAGTGTTTAAGTTAGTTATTATGCCTTATAATTGCTGAAGCATGACTGGCATGACTCTCTTCCGTGATTACTGATGTCATTTCTTCCCACGAGATGAATTGCTCACCTGGCCTGTTTGTAACGCAGTGGTCTTCGCTGCCCGGGAGGAGTGTTTTTATAAGTCGTTCAGTCGGCGATTCGGTTCAGGCTCCGTCCGGTCTCTTATTGAATTACGGACAAATATGGCCTTTAAAAAGAATCTTGTGGAGCCTTGCTAAAGCCCAAGTGCTTTCAGTTGACTTGCAGTAGTCTCTCATGCTCTCAACTCCGTCTTCGCGGGTCAAATCTCTTCTATAATTTTAGCAACAGTCCTTGTATGGCTGCCAGAACTTATGCTTGTAAAAAATGTTAAAAATATCCCAACCAACCGGGATCTTATAGTTTTTGAAGACGACCTTAAACTATATACAAACGTTACAACTTCGAACAAACGAAAAATGACAGAGCAATTGAAATTCAATGGGCATTTTAATTTGACGTGTTAAACTGTAAGTCTTGCACTCGTGAATGTGGAAGCTTGTTAAAGCATTATTCTAGTTGTATTTTACAAGTGTCGAGCACAATTAGCTGGCAAAGCATTTGAACTACGGACAACAGTGCCAAGTTTCTTTCGACTAGCACTTTCAATCAACCTCAATAAAGGCCAGAAGTGGCTAGTCATCCTTTCACGTAAATAGGGCCACACAGAGTCGTAGTTGAAGAAAATTGAGCTACTCGTATAGAGTTGAAGTATTGCATTGAATTCGAAGGAACATTTCGAAAAAAGTATTGTGAAAACCTTTTCCTGAAAGGGAAAAAACGATGGACATTTTGCCAAGTCAGAAGTGCCTAATTTTCTTATTCAGCACAACAAAAGAAGGAGCACCGGATTGATTTTTTTATTTGAAGGTAAAATCGAAATTTCAGGCATTGCACTTTCTTGAAAGTAGTCGAATATCAATAGACTTATCCTTTTTAATTTAAAGAGTTATGCTTAATGGAAGCCGAAGGACACCATGATTAACAAAAATAATATCCGAAAATTTTTTTATAATTTCTCTTGATTTTTTATGGATTTCGCTAATTATCCGATTTTATGTGCACCCGGGAGCTCACGTTCATTTCATAAGGGGTTTTACTGAAACCAACACTCATGAATCAGATCAAGGGACGCGGGAGCGTCCCGTCCGCTAAAGAAAAACCAAAAAATCGAAAACAATTAAATCTGAGCTAGTTTTTCTCAACTCGAGTTCAATGTGTAAACATCAAATCGAGTTATGAAATGACGCCAAATTGGAAATACGGTGTTTTTGCCATTTCCATTTGCATGTATTTTACAATATATTCATTATAGGCTTTATTATGTTTGGACAATTTCCCGCAAAAGGGATCGATTGGCGTGGATCAATGAGTAGAGAGCAAGCCTTACCGATCGAGGGGTCGTTGGTTCGAAGCCTGCTTGAAACAGTTTTTTTTTCAGCGTGTTCATTTTTTTTTAAACCTTTCAACAACTAATATTATAATTAAAATTTCGTTATACCGCTTGTTTAATGACAAAAATTGGTTTTTGGAATATGCGTACTCTAGGTAATATGGCCGGAAACACAAGTTCTGAGCACCGGCAATGCTCCCGATGGACTATGTTGCTTCTGACGGAGGCTATTCCCTAAGCACATTACGCAGTGTAAATAAAGTAAAGCACGGAATATTATGAAGTTGAGAACTTCCACGCAAACACATTCAAGTTGTAGAATTCACATGAACACATAGTTTCCCCGATGGGCGATGGTTAGCTGAGATCAATATAGGAAAATAAATAAACAAGATTCAAGATTGACTTCGAATTAAATTTTATTTGGCCATAATTAGGCAAAAGACCTTTTCTTTTCCATAGTCCTCCACGTGGGAGCTATCTCCCGAGGCCATCCCCTGAATGGGGTTAAGCGACGTGCTGACAACTCGTCCTTGCAGAAACCACTTCATATCAAGAAACCTGGAACAAAAGCCTCGGATTGGACGGATCAACAATAACGACCACGCAAACGACTAAAGGATTAATCTTTCGGATGCTGGAATGTACGCTCCCTGAACAAACCGGGGGCCGACAAGGCCCTCCCTAAACAGGTCGAAAAGTACAACTGAGCATTACTGCAGAGATGAATGACAAGAAATCGAACACAATTTTTACAAGTGGCAAACCATCGGGCCGCAAGCAATTTGGGGTAGTATATATAGTAAACAATCACCTCAAGCCGCATATTACTGACTTCAACACCATAAATGAACGGATATATGCGATTCGCATTAAGACTCGATTCTTCAATCTCTGGCTCATCAATGTGCATGCCCCCACTGAAGTTAAGAAGACGCAATAAAACACGAGACTCTCTTCCAACAAACAACGTCAAATTGCTGCTGGGATACTTTAACGCCAAGTCGGAAATGAAAGTTGGCACCGGGTGACCACTGTAGGCCACAGTCTCCATGAAAAATGTAACGACAACGGCCAGCGACTTATCAACTTCGCCTGCAGCAGGAATCTAATCGTAAACTCTACGTGTTTCCCGCATCGACGCATTCACAAGCAGTTCTGGAAATCTCCAGACGCACAAACCGTCAACCAACTCATTTGCAGGTGATGGGCATCTAGTGTGATGGATGTCCGCTCCTATCGAGGAGTAAACTGCGATTCGGATCATCATTTGGTGAAGACGATCTGTAGAATTTCCTCAGTGCACCAATCGAGAATCAGGCCTCCCAAAATCTTTGCGGTTGATAAGCTTCTGAGTGATGCTACGGCAGTGGCGTATATTGCCGCCCTTGAGGAAAGACTATTGCCTATGCTACAGAAAGTCAGCCACACAGGCGTCCATGGGTTCTGGGAAGGACTCAGGGATGTCGGAGAGAAGGTCATGGGATATAAATCCCGGCGAGCACGAAATGATTGGTTCGACGAAGAATGCGGAAATTCACTTGACGCGAAAAACGAGACCTACAGACAATGGATTCAACGAGGAACCAGAGCCTGAAGAGAAAAATATGACGAGCTACGGCGAATATTGAATAGAATAATTAGAACTAAGAAACGTAAATACTTTGACGAGTAGTTGCTGAATATAAACGAAAACTTGTCTAATAGGAGCACCAGACAATCGTACAAACTAGTAAATACAATTAAGAATGGCTACCAATCCAGAACTAGCCTTTATAATGGCAAGGATGGAAAGATCATCAGCGACACCGATGGCATTAGCAAACGATGGGCCTCTTACTTTGAAGAGCTTCTGAACCTACTATCTAACATCCCCACACAAGAAGCTCTCGACGATATTGTTGATCTTGGCGCACCCACACAACCCCCGACAGTAGAGGAAGTTGATCTCGCGTTGCGGTCACTAAAACGAAATAAAGTGCCGGGCGCTCACGAGATTCCAGCTGAACTACTAAAATTCTATGCAACGGGTCTAGCCAATGCCATACATCAATTATTCCTGCAAGTATGGGAGGACGAGGAGATCCCAGACGATTGGCGCAGAAGCATCATCTGTCCAATCCACAAGAAGGGAGATAAACTGCCGTGTGAGAACTACAGGGGCATGTCACTAGTTTTTACGTCCTATAAAATTTTGATGAAAAGTCTGAAAAGTAGAATAAAACCGTACGCAGAACGAATCATTGGCAAATATCAAAGCGGTTTCAGACCTGGTGGCACCACAACCGACCAGCTATTTACGTTCAAACTGATACTCCGGCAACCTTTTAGTTTCAGGGGCCCCGGCTAGGGAAATCACTTTTCACTCTAATTTTTGTCTCTTTTCGCTCCCGTCACCCTAAAAGTCAAGAATTTGTAAAAAAAAACTTTTTTTTTATAATTTCTTTTTTAATTTTTGTTTTAAGTTTTAACTTTTTTTTTCTATTTTAAAATTTTTTTTTCATAATTTATACTGAATGTTTGGTATATTGGAGGCATTGAAAATTGAAAAATTCGCAAATCCCCTTGCGTGGGCTCCGCTCGCTACTCTCCTTCCGCGCTTAGGGGATTGCAGCCCTCGGTATCGCACAAACATGAACGCTCGCTTCGCTCGCTCAACGTGCAAACAGCGTTTTTGATCAGTTTTAAACTCACCAAACATTCAGTATAAATCATTAGAACAAAAAAATAAGGAAAAAAAATTAAAAAATGTTAACAATTTTTTTTTTTGCAAATTTGAGAGTTTTAGGGTGACGCGAGCGTTAAATGACAAAAAATGCGAGTGGAAATTGATTTTTTCACCATGGGCCCTGGAAACTAAAAATATTCCAGTATTATTTAATAATTTTATTGTATGAATTGAATAACGTTAATTTATTTAGTAATTTAGCACTATGTGTTCTTATGAACACATCGTTATCGTTTAACAAAACACGAGCTAATCGCTTAAGCACTATGTGCCTCTTGAGCTCTCGACAAAAAACTGTACTCTCTTATTTTGTCTGAAGGTGAAATTGGCTCCAGTTGAAAAATTTTGTAATTGCAATGAGGTAACTTATCATGATTTATGGCAAATGAGTTAAGATGATGTAAGATGATTTTTTCTAATGTGTGGAAGGTGCTAAGAGGGCTCGTTTTTCCTTATGAAAGCTTTGTATGGCTACTTTTCTAGCTTTCTGCTTCGTAGTTAGCTTCCAGTCCGGCGCGGCTTTGTTTTATTTTAACTCTAGTGTGTACGCACGTTTTTGTTTGAAAATGTATTAGTGAAGCTTTCGTATTTACTGCGACTTCACACACACTTTATCTCTGAACATGTCATTAGCGGCATGCAGTCGGAATTTCTATCCATAATGGAAAAGTGATTAAACATTCCGATCGCGTGTCCAGTTTCGGGCGATGCACGTTGCCAACATGCACCTCGTCACTATTACAAACCTTCTTTCGGCCGCCCACCGAATTTGAAATTTTTTATATACTCGTACACTGGACTGGACAGCAAGTAAACCGGGCCACCCGCCACCTTGGAACTCTAATCCAATTTTCTCAAAAAGTATAAAACTTACAACTATCAAAGTTATATCTACAGAAAGTGTGTTTCATGACGATTAAAATGAATGGAGATTTATCAATTTCCTAAGCGTTTACTAAGGATTTTACATTACGCGGAAATAAAATCGGCTAATGAACGATTGTTTCCGGGATTGAGCGAAGTGGATATGTGTATATGCATAGCTTTTGTTAAGATAGTGTAGTGATGTTCACAGTTCAACTCAATGTAATAGATAGATACTTTCATTCTATGGCGATAAGATCGATTTGCAATTATCCATCCGGCTGCCTCAAAGGCCTGTCCGGTGGCCTCAAGGCGGCCTGAAACAGCCATACACGATCCGGAATTCCTCAAGGCCGGGCCTGATCAGTTTTTCCGGAAGGAATTCCGGATGGTGCATGGTGTATTCTATATTCAGGCAAACCGGAAGGCCGGGCCTCATCAGTTTTTCCGGACAGGAATTCCGGATGGTGTATGTTGGGCTTTTGGAGTCAGGTTCCGTTCAGCAAGTCTTCTTCTGACGGTATCTGAACTTGTTACCACTTTGCGTTCGTCCCGCCGACTTTGTTGGACTTGAACTGCGTTGAGGCGGCGATTTCGCAGAACAATAAGTTGGATATAACGATCATCTGCAGCTGATGTAGCCCTAGGTCTGCCCGTTCCTGGACGGCGATCGAATGCTCCAGTCTCTAAGTATCGTCTGTAAACTTGTTGCACCGAAGATCTGCTGATTCGAAGTCTTCGAGCGACCTCACGTTGCCCAAGGCCTGCTGGAGGTAGTGCTACAGCTTGAGCTGCTTCCTCAGGTGTCGTATCCATTATTGGCTGAAAAAAGTAGCAAAAATACACGCGTCTAAGCCAACAACGGACGAAAACTAAAAAAATGATAAGAAATATCCGACTACCGTCACTGTAGAAGAAAGCACGGTAAGCGCGAACTGTAGACAAAACAGAGCAAATCGTTAACATTGTGTTTGTTGCTTGATTACAATGTGAGTTTACGGTACTTTAGATTAAATGTATAGTCATTTAAATCGCCATTAAACGCTCTTTCTGTAGGTATAACTTTGATAGGTGTAAGTTTTATATCGTTTGAGAAAATTGGATTAGAGTTCCAAGGTGACGGGTGGCCCGGTTTATTTGCTGTCCAATGTAGTTAATACAGTTTTTTTGAGGTAACGCCACTTTATTCGTAATTAACCTGGAATGAATTCTGCAGGCTTCACAACATTAAAGCATTATCACACTTTGGCTGTTTCATATATAAATTTAATACGATGATGGATTAATGACGCCGATATGTGTACATATGACTATCTCCTCAAATTCCCAAACTGGTTTAATATCGATTTTCACCCATATCCGTTTCTGAGAGTCATTATCAACATTGCGTTGTCAGGATAATGTGTACCTCTGGAGAGTTCATAATCCTTTGGTCCAACCCTGTGAACATGATGATTGATTGATAGCATTTGATTGTAAAAAAGCAACCCGTCGATGGATGACTATAAAACAGGATTCTGATTAATGAGCCACTTGTTCGCTCTATCACTGTCAAAATTTTTTCAAGTGAAAAACTGTAATCGATACCTGTATTACGAATATATAGCAATATGTATAGCAAGAATTTCATTTTGAAAAATACGTACATTGCTTTACAATGATGGTAGTTAAGAACAAGAAAATAAATACTTAGGTATGATACGAGTACAGAGTGACAGTCAGTATCAAGACCAAGCTGGGTCTGTTTCGCTCTCTGGTACTGTCTGTGCTTTTGTATGGGAGCAGTACATGGAAAGTTTCCGTAAGTGTTACCAGAAAGCTGCAAGTTTTCGTCAACTCAAGTCTTTGTCGAATTTTAAAAATTTTCTGGCCCGAAACAATATCAAATGAGAGGCTAAGTTGATACGCAGGCGAAAATGTCAGTAAATAGGTCACACATTGTGGAAGAGTGATAAATGCGTTGTTTTGTATGCCATGAAATGGAACCCCATTTCCAACCAAGGCCCACCAAGAGGGGCCCTAGAATCACATAGCGTCAATCTGTGGCAAAGGAGTGTGGGGTGCTGAGTAAGTCTTTTGGGGAGTTGCGCTTCATTGCCCAGAAAAGAGTACGATGGCACGCAGGAGTAGTTGACGCGCTATGCCTGACTAGGAAAAGTGGTAATCTTACTGCACTAATGCGTGGCGCTGGCGCAGTGGAACTCTCAATTCCCTAGCTACTCGTTGGATTTCAAATGAGTATCAACAAAAATAAAAACACACACAAACTGAACACGACGCATTCGACCTCTCCAGGTACCAGCCCCACTTTTCGCCGCCGTCTCAGATGAGCTCTATCTGTAAGATATTGACGCACCTCGTCATGACAAGCGACAGTACTGAGCCTGAGAGGCAACCAGTTTCTCGTAGAGACCCATCTAGAAATAACCATCCGAGACTGCCTCATTCAGGCTTTCCAGGTTGTCTTCGTGACCCTCTTCACCGCGGACTCGGTGGCGCAGCCTGTAAGCGGTACCTAAGGTATCTCTCCTATGGACACGCACCTGCTAAAGCGAGAAAGCTAGTTGTGGAACACACACCTCCTCCGACCCCTCCGAAACGACAAATACCCGAAGAGGACACTACCATCCACTGCTGCGACCAGCAAACAGCCACGAACTACTCTCAGGACATCGTGGGGGACCCCCGCTCCGGACAACGGCGACTCGAAACTGAACAACATCCTCTGTGGCCCCGGCCACAGGCCCGTCGGTCCCGGTCGACGAGGCATGAGGATTCGTACGTATCAGAGTCCATCAGGGTAGCTATTTTATGTAGCACCTACCCGGTGGTCGGGATCTCTTCAGAATAGCTGGCCTTTGTGCAGAACACCTTGAAAGATACGATCTACAATTTCAACGCGTGGAGTATCAGCTTTTGATATGGAAGAATCTTTTACCGACCCGGAGTGCTGCAATTCTAATGCTGCCGATTTTCTATTGAATATCACGCCTACTTTCACAACCGTGGGATGGTGCTTCTTTGCGAGCGGCCATTGGTGACAACATTTCGTATGCTACGATCGCGCATGTATATTTTTTAAGTGCATCAAATAGTACCGCGACTGCAGCGATCGCCATTCTAGGTCGGCAAAAGCCTGGTCTCCAAGATCAAGAGTGGAGGATAATTAGAATGGCTCGGGAAGGAGAGAAACTTTTTTTCTCCACTATCGTCTCAATCGACCCGCAGTTGATTCTGCTGATAGATAAAACCATTTCCAGCTCTTCCATCTCTTTGGAAGGATACCCGTCTATCCAAAGAACTGGAAATGCGGTAAGAGTAGCGTCTGAGTAGCAGCAGGAGCAAGCCTAGAACCAGTACCTCTAAGGACAGCTCAACACATAACGCCGCGTCTAATGGGACTGTGAGGGCCCGTGGAGCCACGTTTACATCCGACAACATTGCTTCGACCACTGTTCTCGCCGATGCGCTACCGACGACATCAATACCACCCAGAGACATAGGGAGCAACCCTGCTCCGTCGTTTGTCTTCTCTTGCGCCTCAACACAAGAATCAACAATGGAGATTTACCTGCCATCCAACGACTCCATGGAAGTTTTCCCGATGGTGTGCTTTAACTCGGATGATCGGGCAGACTAATGGTTTGATTATTGGCGGGTACAAGCCAACCTACACCACTCCAAAGCCGCCTCGGACACTCTAGCTACAAGGTTCTCAAGGGAAAAATTGGGAGAAGCTCTCATACTGGGACCTCGGCAGCATATTGGCATCATTAAAGTACTCTCAGTAAGTAATGCTACTAAGGAATGCCAGCCAACCCAGGTCGTGCATAATTCTGTAGAATAGCATTAAGTACATTTGTCTTGCAGAATTTATCACACCAGTGATCTAGTGGCGATTGCCATCAGCGTAACCATGGAAGGTATCGCATAGCAGCTAGTTCTCGCGGCTGCTTACTTCGCTGAAGATTCCGTCATCGCGAGAGCAGCGTCACCTACTCGACCTCTCTTTTGGCAGCTGCCCTTAATCAAGCCGACTAAGCAACGAACCTTCACTGTCGAACCACATGCATATTCGGTTTGATATCGTAGCACAAACTTCAATGATAACTGAAAGACGTATCCCACAACAAATGGACTGGCACTTCGAGCTAATTTATCGATGATTGAGTAGTCAGCCTCTGGGGCCCTATGCCTTGAAAGACTGACCCCGGATGTCACCTCAGCTATCCAGTAATTGAGTTCCGTGGTGGAACACCGAACTTTCTCGCTTAAGGAAACGTACAAGGTAATTATTCAATAGATCAAGCACAATGGTGAGTGGGATAAATATCGTTCCACGCTGAGTAGAAAAAAAGAAAGAAAAGGGCAGCTTAACACAGTAGCTGAACGCACTCCTGTGAAGGCGTACAGAACACGAATACTAATTCAGTAAGCACACTCAAGAAAAGGGATGGCAGTATCACACACATTCTGGGAGCATTGGAAAGTTTCTTCTTTAGACGCACCACCCCGGGAGTTATCATCGAACACGAAGATAGCAGCAACCTGAACAATCACTTTATGCTCCTCAACCAGTGCTTGGCAAACCGATAGGCTGGATGAGAAATCTGTACATAGGAAAAAGAAAAATGGACAGTTGGAAATTTGAGCCCTACGAGTCGACTAGCACTAACGGAATTTTTCCAGCTCTTCTGCAAAAAGGGTACCAGTCACTTGTACCATTCCACCTAAGCATCTTTAGATGCAGCTTTGCTTTGGCATACATTCCCAAGTCTTTAAAGTCAGTGAGAGCTTAAATGGACAATATACTCATGGGTGACCCCAAATCTTACAGACCAATGAGTCTAACATCCTTTAGGTTAAAAGCAAAGGAAAGGAGTTTCTTGATATCGAAGGCACTTTTGACAACTCCTATTTTGATTTCATCGACAGTGCTCTCATAGAAAATGGCGCCGACACAACTGCGGCACTACCCTCACACAAAACGCCATGCGATGATGCCCTCAATAAGGTGTTTTATCCCCCTGTTGTGGTGTATTTTTTGGACACTCTCATGTCGAGATTATCCTCATTTGGATTCTTAACACAAGGATACGCGGACGACCTGGTTATTTGTGTCAGGGGTAAATTTGAAGAAATTCTATCCGACATCATCCAGATAGCTTTGTAGCTGTGTAGTTTAAGAATGGTGTGACACTAGCAAACTTCGGGTCAGCCCATCAAAGGCGGACAATAACGGAAAAAAATTAAGCTTAGGACATTGGAATGCCACACTTTGTACAACTCTCCAGTAAAAATGCAAAATAATATCAAGTATCTGGGCAGAACACCTTAGGGTAGTATCAGAAAAGGCGACAAAAGCCTTGTGGATCTGCAGGCAGTATGCAGGCTGGACGTGGAGCACCAAGCCCCGCATTGTCCTCTGGATTTACAAAGCGATTATTCGGCTAACTAATGATTAAGGAGCCTTTGGTGGAAAGAGTGTGTTCCTCAGTTGGCGGGGACACTCTCACCAAAATATAAAGGCTCGCATGCCATACAATAACGGAAACTTTGCGCTCCTGTCCTACTGCAGTCCTTAAGGCGTTGCATAACCTTCCGTCAATGCACATTCATATTGAGGCAGAGGCGAAAATTGCAATTGCAAGGCTTAAAGCCTGTAATGCACAAATCAGACCGAATCTGGATCAAACTAGCTGACTGTAAATTCACAATATACTCAGCATGACATCTGACCACCTGGTTAGGGAGTTGTGCTTCGAGCATTCATTCCAGCCAACTGTATGGGGTAAAGAGCAGTGGGCGGAGTCTTTCAACTCTCTTCATCCCAACACAGTAAAATGGTTCACGGGTGGGTCTAAAACGGATGGAGGATCAGGTGAGGGTATCGTCGGCCCAGGCTACAGGATTTTCATTCCCATGGGAAATTTCTCTACCATCTTCAAACCGGACTGCATGTTAACTGTGCGCAACTGTGACAGGCCACAGAAACATTTCCGACAGCCAGTCGGCCATCATGGCGCTGACTAGTAGATCGGTTCACTCAATACTAGTGAATTCAAGATATTCTTAATATCGTTGGGGCCCCCAACAACCTCACAATCTACTGGTTCCCTGGGCACTCTAACATTTTAGGTAATGCATAAGTCCTTTATGCGGTATACCTATCTACTACTCTCGTAACCGGTCCCTTGATCTGCTCAGCCTGAGCAGAAACAGGGTAAGAATTATTTGTGGACTTCTCACAGGTTATTTCCGCTTTGAGGTCATCTGAAAACAATACGCATCGTTTTGGATCCCAGCTGTCGCTTTGTGAGGACGACGACCAAACCCCAGGACACACCTTCTGTGAATGTGAAGCTCTTGCTCGCAGTCGAATAGTTTGTTTCGGCATTGCCTACCCTGTAGCCTTGATCAAACTCGGCCATCTGAGTTAACTTATCGAGATGAGCAGATTGGATAGACAGATCTAGGCCTGCTCTCCAGGATCTAAGCATAGCACAATAAACTTAAATGTAATGCTTGTGGCTCTTTTGCGGGCTGCGGCCCATTTATCTATCACCTTATCTTATCGGATGGTGCAGTTGCTGGCATGCACCGCCTATCCGAGGCGTATTTTAATGACAAACTTGGGGTGTTGTGGGAGTTCTAAAAATACCCACAAGTTGTTTTTATTAACGCGCCGGAACTGAACTTCTGATTGTCTAGATGCAGCATTGTAGATTGGCAACTAACCCCTAGTCTACACTCATAGACAAAATCGTGCGATTGTCTATAGACAAATCGAGGATTTTGTACTTAGACAATCGCGAACAATTCGGAACATTTTTATGGACTTTGTTGCTCGTCCACATCTACATTTAGTTTCTGAGAGACATGGCAAGTGAAAAGCGGCTGCTTGCTGCTTGTGCAGCCTATATCTCTGCTAATGAAAAAGGGAAGAAAGCCCGCAAACGTTTGTTTATACGGACCTTGTTTGTAGATGGTTCTAAATTAAAGCTGAAATTGGAAGATAGTTGAGGCTTCCAAAATTTTACCAGATTAACCGCTACGGATTTTGAGGTATTGCTGCAAATGGTTGGAGGTAAAATTTCAAAACAAGATACAAGATTTAGAGAAAGCATTGCACCTGCCCTCAGGTTGGCAATAACGCTTCGTTATCTGGCGAGTGGTGATTCATTTACTAGCCTTATGTATACCTATACATTCAGGGCTTCCAGGCAGACGATATCATCGTTTGTCCCGGAAGTTTGTGAAGCCATAATATCTTCGTTAAAAAACTTCGTGCAGGTAAGTACAAATAATAAAAAAATGAACATTCCTGTTTGGCGAATATTAGGGGAAATATCTCTATTGCATTTAGAGAGAATTCTTAAAATTCGTTAATTGCGGCATTTCTACTTTAGGTAGTCCATTTCCGCTTTAGGTGGTAAGGACCTAGAACCCACGCGGGGGGATTTGTAGGTCCTAAACGGACATTTCTTGAGTTTTGTGAAAATTCTCTCGAATCGAATAGAGAGACTTCTCATAATTTTTGCGAAACAGGAATGTTCCTAAAAAAGTGATAATTTAAGTGAAAACATTTATGTATTTTAATAAATATTTTTCTAACTTTAGTTAGAAAATATAAAAGAGTTGATATGTTTTCTCTGTTGTCCACATTTCATAAATACTACTCAAATAAACTATAATTATCTGACCGCACGCTATATGCTTTTGCGAACACGACGAAATGTTGCACAAAATGTCTCAAGTTTTCCATTCTTGATGGGAACTCATAGACACACGATAGACAACTCATAGACATGTACATGCAGTTGCAGAGCACTCGAATTGTTCCCGATTTGTCTCTAAAAAATCGCAGAACTTTGTCTATAGACACGAGTTGCGGAACTTATCTATGAGTGTGGACTAGGGGTAAGACCACACGGATAGCAAGCGCGTAATGAATAATTTATGGCTTAGCGTGAAATGCACAACCATCTAAATTTAGCTTAATATTCTATTGTTCGGTTTAATGTCGCATTATTTGTGTATTTGTAAAATAATGTGTTAACAACCGAAGCCACTAGACTATTTAATTTAGTCTTGTGTCCATTTGTAGACAAAATATTTCCATAAAAGGAAAAATGAAACAAACGTCTATTATTGTTTTTTTAACAGGAGCAATTTTCGTTCAACATTTTAATTAACGTTTTTGTAAAGCAAAGCATCCACAGAAGGGTTTTAGTGTGCAGGATCAGCCAAAGTATGTAATTGCAATCCCTCCCTTTTGCATGGAATATTGGAGAAGGCTTTCTATGGTGTAGGATTCTATTTGATTTGCTGCAGAGCGTAATCAGTTTTCAGACTGGAGAGCATTTCCAGTTGCATTGTATTCTCTTAAAGATTTAGGATCTATGTATAGCGTGTTTCATTAAGAGCGATGCATTTTTTTTTTTCAATTAAAAGACTTGTGGGTTAGTTATGGAAATGATTTTTATTTCAAATGAAAATACAATCGGTGCCATTAATTATGGAATACGATATCGTTCAAATATCCGCCGTGCAAGCGCTGGCACGAGTGAATAAGCTAGACCCAATTTTCCATGACTCGGGCAAACAAATCGGCCGAAATACAACTCTTCTAACGCTTATTGGCATAGACCAGCGATTTAATGTAGTCGCAAAGAAAAAAGTCCGAACGGGTTTAACCGCACGAGGCGGCCATTCGCGAGAGAGTGTTGCGTGAGATAACTCGCTCGCCAAACTTGGTCTTGCACAAGAATACGTGTGTATATCGTCGCCCTAATGTGGAGGGGGCGTAGCTAGCATTTTCTATTATTTAGCTTATTAAGTTATTAAAGAGTGTATTTTGATAGTGTCCTGTCAAAATCCATGGGGATCTTAACATCGAAAAGTGTTGTGCCCTTTCTGCTTAGAGCGACGATATGCATGTATACATGTCATGATTCAAGAATAGAAGGTTACGCAAAGAAGTGTGCAACTTTTTCGTTCTCTCTGCGCATGACGTCACAGTTTTACTTTTCGAAAGTTTTCCGTGAATTTGTTAGGAAATCAGATACTTTTTATAGAGAATTCGCTTACAAATCTACAGTTTTAATTCGATTTTCGTGAAATTTTGAGAATTTGGCCTCCACAACTAGGGGAAAGTAAATGTTTACATAAGATTTCAAAAAACTACCCTCATCCCCCTTCCCACCCCTAAAAGGAAATCTGCGAATTTAGCTACAGTTTCATTCCGATCTTAATGACATTTTGTATTTGAGACCTTCCAGACAAGGGAAAGGTGACTGTCTACATCAGCTTTAGGAAAACTACCCACAACTCCCTTCTCACCCCTAAAAGGAAATTTGCAAGTGTATCTGCAGTTTTATTCCGATTGTGATGAAACTGTGTATATTAGACCTTAAACACTAGAGGAAGGTAAGTTTCTACAAAGGTTTTGAAAAACCCCCCTCATCCACCTTCTTACCCCTAAAAGGAAATCAGCGAATTTATCCACTGTGTTATTCTGATCTAGATGAAACATTGTATATTTGTCCTTCATGGCTGGGGGAAGGTGACTGTCTACTTAGGATTTCGGACCCCCCACACTCACACACACACACATTCCCCTTCTCATCCCTAAAAGGAAATCTGCAAATTTATCTGCGATTTTATTCCGATCTTGATGAAATTTTTTATATTAGATCTTCAAGGCTGGGGGAAAGTTGCTGTCTAAATAGTATTTTGAAAAATCCCCCTTTTCACCCCTAAGAGGAAATCTGCGAATTTTCCTGCTGTTTTAGTCCGATCTTGGTGAAACTTTTCATATTAGACCTTCAGCGCTAGGGAAAGGTGACTGCCTGCCTACATCGAATTTCGGAAAACACCCCCTTCCCCCTTCACCGCTAAATCTCCAAATATGCCTACAGTTTTATTCCGATCTGGATGAAACTTTGAATATTAGAGCTTCAAGGCTAGAGGAAGAGGTGAGTGTCTACATAGATTTTCAAAAACCAACTCCATCCCCCTTTTCACCCCAAAAAGGAAATCTGCAAATTTATCTACAGTTCCATTCCGTTCTTTCTCCCAGCCTTGAAGGTCTAATATACAAAATTTCATTAAAATCGGAATAAAACTGTAGATAAATTCACAGATTTCCTTTTAGGGATTAGAAGAGGGATGGGGGTGATTTTCCGAAATCCTATGTAGACAGTCACCTTCATCTACCCATGAAGATCAAATATGCAAAGTTTCATCAAGATCGGAATAAAACTGTAGATACATATATTTGCCGAAATTTTTTTATAGGTGAGAGGAGGGGGGGGGGGGGGGGGGGAGGAGGAGTGGTTTTCCGAAATCTTATGTAGACAGTCACCTTCTCCTTGCCCGTAAAGTCTCATATACTACATTTCATTCAGATTGGAATAAAACTGTAGATAAATTCGCAGATTTCGTTTTAGGGGTTGGGAAAGGGGATGACGGTGGTTTTTTGAAATCTTATGTGAACATTAACCTTTCACTAATCTTGGAGGTGCATTATACAAAATTTCGTCAAGATACGAATAAAATCGTATGTAAAATGTAAATTTACTTTAAGGGGGACTATAAAGGGGGATGGGGTGGACTTTCAAAATGCCCTACAGACAGTAACCTGCCCCTTGTTGTGGAGGTCCAAAATAAAAAATTTCATCAAAATTAAAATAAAACTGCAGATTTGAAAGCAATTTTTCTTTCAAAAAACATGAAACTTAGTACAAAATACACGCGCTCATATGAAAAATTGAAACTGTGACGTCACGAGATTTTTCTCTCGTTCAGTGGATGAATAACGGACCTGCGCGTTGCGTAACCTTCTATTCTTGAATCATGGTTGAAAACCTATTTGCGAAACTCCACTCAGCAGGACAGATTAAATGGGTTGGCTCTATTGAGTATTCATAGAGATATAGAGGTAACCAATGATCAAATTTTAGACCTTATGGCAAGAGTGCCTAGGGGAATGAATATTGTTAGTGTAAGCGGTACGGGATTATGTGAGTTTTGTGTTTTTAATGACATTCCATCATTTAACGTTCTGTAATTTGCTGCAATAAATTATAATTTGTATGTGTATGTTCGTATTTGAATATTCTCTTTTATTACCTCTAAAAAAGGTGAGCCACCCCCCGTACCCATGTCATATGTAATTTTCCTCAAATGAGCACTAATATCTACCATTCAAATGTTTATCATCACGAACGGTACACTCTTTGAAGTCAACTGCATCGCGCGTGGCGAGAGGAGAGGTTTGCACTCATTCACGAGGATCTTGACCATTCTCAAAATCAATTATTTAACCCATTCTATAAATATTTGTCGAATTTTTCGAGTCGCTAGCTTCATTCTATCGAAAGTTATTGCTTATTTGAAGTCTCACTTGTAGGGGAAGTGGGGGTTTCGTTGGTCGGACTTTACGTATTTTCAATATCAGCCAGCTGAATCCTAATTCAAACATTTGATCAAAATTTTAAGTCGCTGGCTTCATTCTATCGCTTATTTGAAGTTTCGAACTGTAGGGGAGGTGGACGTTCCTTGGGTAGGATCCTGCCCATTTTCAGTACTAACTTACTACCAATATTCTACCAACTCGCTAGTGTCATTCTATCGAAAATTATCGTAATTAAAGGAATATTGAATTTTTTGAAATTTGTAGGGAGGTAGACGTTCCATTGATCTAATTATGCCCAACTTACTGAAACTCAAGCAGCTTCTCACCTCAGAGTTACATGGCGAAAATCAGGCGCCTACGTCAATTGGTTCAAGAGTTATAGACAAAAAACCTGAAAAGTAGGGTAGTATGGGGCTCTTTGTAAGAAAATTACCGTTAGTTTCCAACTGATCGATTTTATTTTTCCAGGAGAGTATAAGATTACCCTCCCGAGCAATCTAACAAAGCTAGAGCTTTTCATGTTTATGTAATCGGGAGTTATAAATACATTTAATAATTATATATTTGTAGGGGAGGCAGGCGTTCTCTGGGCCTGATCATGCCCATTTTCAATACCAACCATCTAAATCATACTGCCAACATTTGACATTCCAAGGCTCTAGCTTCATTCTATCGGAAGTTATCGTGCGAACGACAGACAGGCATGGCTAAATCGAATCAGGAGGTGACCCTGATCATTGGTATTCATACATTGCTATACCTCCGGAGCCGCCTTTTAGGTGTTACATAATTTCGTCGTGACAAAAACAATATACCCTATACTACACTTGCGTGCAAAAATAATGAATCAAACCGAAAGAACGTGTATTTGTATGCATATTTTGAAAAGTACGTTATGTATCCCTACAAATCGTATGTCATTTGAAAGTTTGAGATCTTAGCTTTACAATGATACCTTCTTTATCACCATTTAATGAGTGTTTTATGAATGAACGCTACCTGGAGCTAAAAAGTCGGGAAATTGAACATTTATGAATGGGTTATTACAAGGCAAACTAGCCCTACAAATGCTTGTATACCCAACCTCCAGTCACTACCATGTAGACACACCCTGGTCTCGTTGGTGAACAATACGGACCGCCATTGCTCGAGGGTCAAATTTAAGTGATTCCTGACAAACGTGAGTCGCGCTTTTCGGTGATGTGGGGTCAATTTTGGGCCTGTGGCGGGGCTTCTTGGAGTCGAATTTGCTTCCTTTAGTCGTCTTCTCACTGTCCACTCGCTTACAGCTACTCCGCGAACGTCCCTCAGATTCTGCTGCACGTCAACTCCCGTGAGGTGCCGATTTCGTAGCATACTTGTCACAATAAAACGATCGTCTCTATCGGAAGTGCACCTAGAGCTGCCGGGTCGGGGTCTCTGATTGTAGCTACCTTCCCCCCGAAACACTCTTGACACAGTAGACTGACTCATTCCTAGCTGGCGAGCGACTGTTCTCTAAATAAGCCCTTCCGAAAAAAGGGCGACAACTTGAGCCGCCTGCTGAGGCGTGGTACTCATGAATGACAAAATTGTGACTTTTATTGCTTTAAACTTATTCAAACGACCTTCCAGATTCAACTGACCATTGAAAATGGGATTTGTAGGGATACATAACGTACTTTTCAAAATATACATACAAATACACGTTCTTTCGGTTTGATTCATTATTTTTGCTCGCAAGTGTATTAGACTAGGGTATAAAAATTAGTAATAAAATCGAAGTAATTTGATAAAAGGGTAAAGTAGAAATTTCATTATTTACTAAATGACAGCATAGCAACTGTCGGATTATTGATTCTCGATTCTACAATTCTACCTACCTATTCTAGTATACCATATCCTTTTAATCGTCCGAAACCACGTACGCGGACATTTGTCAATATCCCAGATGACACTCTGTCATGAAGTTTTAACCAGCATATGCCGGTATCAGATTTCAAGTACTCACTGAAATATTTACTAGGGCTAAGGTTTTGTATGGGAATTAGGACAGCAACATCGGGTGAAATGAAAGGAGTTTAATTACCACCTCTGTTTGATTTCGAATCACATTTACATTTTACCACATGCGCTGAGTATTAATGCTAAAACACGCAGCACATAGATATTCTCACGAACTGAGTATTCCATTTTCCGATGTACTAATGTGTGATTAAACACGTTCAGTAACAGAACGTTAATGAAGTTACCGAAGTAAGTAGAGCACATTACGAAACGTATATAACATTGAAAAGGAAGTTCTCGAAAAGCAAACGTCATAAGAATGAAAATTTTGCCAATTATGTTTGAACAATATTCGAATACATATTGTTTGAGATCGTCAATATAGTATCATGGAAGATAATCACACTTAGGAAGACGCCCATGAGAAAAAGGAAGAGGGCCGTCTCTAATGAGTCCAAATTAATACGACAGTCGGTACGTCGCGAAAAGTGACTTTATATGTAGTGCAAGCAAGGCACCCTCTGAAATTAATATTAAATTATTCTATATGTCAATATATATTATATAAAATCACTTTTCCAGCTCGTATTATTTATTTTTATACCCTAGACTTTATAATTATAGGATATATTGTTTTAGTCACGACGAAAATATATAACACCTTAAAGGAGGCTCCGGAGGTATAGCAATGCATATTTATAAATGATCAGGATCACCTCCTGATTCAATTTAGCCATGTTTGTCTGTCTGTTCGTTATCTGCCCGTTCGCCCGATAACTGTCGATAGAATGAAGGTAGAATCTTGTATTTTGGTCAATTGGCAGTCTGGTTTAGTTGACTGGTATTGAAAATACGCGTGATCAGCCCAAGAGAACGCCTGCCTCCCCTACATATGTAAAATACAATAATTAAATGTATTCATAACTCCCGATTGAATAAACGTAAAAAGTTTTAGCTTCTTTTAGCTTTAGTAGATGGCGCGAGAGGGTAATTTTACACTCCCCTGGAAAAATAAAATCGATCGGTTGGAAACTAACGGTATTTTTCGTACAAAGAGCCCCATACTACCGTACTTTTCAGATTCTTTGTTCTTTCAAATGAGAAGCTGCTTCAGCCGCTTCATAATCAGACCAAAGGAACGCCTATCTCCTCCACAAATTTAAAAAAAAAACTGAAATATTTCTTTAACTATGATACGACAATTTTCGATGGAATAACCCTACCGAGTTTAAAATTTGGTAGTAAGATCTAGTATTAAAAATAGGCAATATCTGACAAAAGCAGCCTCTACTTCGCCTTCAAATGATACTTTGCAGAGGCGATAACTTTCGATACAATAAATCTAGCAAGTTGAAATTTCGGCCAGGTGACAGAATTGGACGGATCCAAAACGAAGATCACACAAACGTTTAACTGATTATTCTTTCGAATCCTGGAATGTACGGTCCCTAAACACACCGGGTGCCTAGAGGGCCGTCCTACAACGGGTCGAGAAATACCGACTGTGCGTCAATGCAATCCATGAAACAAATTGGCTAGGCAGCGAGATCAACGACAAGAAATCGCAAACAATTTTCAAAAGCGGTAAACCATCTGGACAGTCGCGTTCATCGTGAACAATCATCTCAAACGGATTGTTATTGACTTCAAACTCATCAGTGAAAAGTTGTGTGCGATTCGCATTAAGACTCGATTTTTCAACCTGTGAAGTGAAGGAAGAAGCAGTGAAAGACGATTTTTACGACCGCCTGGAGACATGGTTAGATTCACTTCCAACAAACGACGTCAAAACACTGCTCCGAGATTTTAATGTGAAAGTTGGGAACGAGTGTTTGCATCGGGGAACCACCGGAGAACACCGCCTTCACGAGAAATACAATGACTACGATCAATGACTAATACTCGTAAACTTCGCATGCAGTACGAATCTTGTCGTAAGCTCAACATACTTTCCGCACCGACGCATGCATAATGAAACCTGGAAATTTTGCGATGCATGCACCGTCAACCAGACTGACCACGTCCTTATACGCAAGAGCTGCAAGCATTATCGATGTCCGATAATGCCGAGGAGCCAATTGCGATTCCGACCATAGCTTGGTAAAGACAACCTAGCAGTGTAGGATCTTTTCGGTGGACCAATGAGGAATCAGCACTCCCATAATCTTTGCGCTTGACGATGCTACGGCGCAGGTATACGCACCCGCCCTTCAAGAAAAACTGACACCGAAGAGGCTCTTAATCCTTTATACCACGTCCCCATAAAAGAAGCCCCTATCGTTGACGATATGATTGATCATGGCCCCAATACACAACCGCCGACAGTCGAAGAAGCTGATCTCACCTTGCATTTACTCAAACGGAATAAAGCCGCGGGTGCATTCGAGATTCCAGTTGAACTGATAAAATCTGGTGGAACGGGTCTAATAAATGCAAAACATCAACTGCTTCTGAAAATCTGGGAGGATGAGGTGGTCCCAGAAGGTTGGTGCAGGAGCATCATCTGTCCCATCCACAAAAAAATAGATAAATTGCGGTGTGAAAATTACAGAGGTATCTTACTAGTCTGTAGGTCCTACAAAATACTGACGAAAATTCTGGAAAATAGAATAAACCAGCACGCTGAATGAATCATTGACGAATATCAAGGCGGTTTCAAACCTGGCCGATCTACAGCCGATCAGCTTTTCATGGTCCAGCAGGTCCTGGAAAAATGCTGGGAATACAATGTTGACGTGTACCAATCATGGAGTACTGTACAACGTCATGCTGCAATTTGGCATACCAGTGAAATTAGTAGGATTTACGAAAATGACGATGACTAACTCCGTGCGGACCACAGCGGCTCACTGCTCTTCAAGTCCTGAAACCTGCCTTATGCAGAAAGACTTCTAAATAAACTTGACACGGCTGCAAAAAAAGGTGAACTACGCATTAGCCAGGACATAATAAAAGCAATGATATAGTCAAAAACAAGGATGCCAGAACAACCGAACATGGAGTTCATTTACCTGTGTAGTATCCTGTCAAATGACGCCAATGAAACCGATGAAATCAAACAACGGCCACAGCTAGCAAATAAGACTTATTTCTCGGTCCTCCCAATAATGAATTCGAAGCATGTGCAAAGAAATACTAAGCTCCGCAATATACAAAACCATCATACGCCCTGTGCTATGCTATGGCTGCGAAACCTGGACCCTTACTCAAGCCTCGGAAAACATGATAAACAAATTTGAACGAAAGGTCCATCGGCGAATTTTCGGAGCAGTTTGCAATCGAAACGGATGGCGAATCCGGTACAATCATGGGCTGTACAAGCTGTACGATGAGCTGGAAGTTTCGAGAATCGTCAAACTACAACGTCTACTATAGGCAGGACAGACATACAACGAATGGACGATGACCGCATGCCTAAGAAAATATTGCAAGACGCGTCGTCGGAGCAAGGCTGCGAGGAACCCTAGGTCTCTCGTGATATCGTGAGAGGCCTGGGGTCTCCTGATTACACTGTTTTTTTATGCGAAAAGCCAAGGGAGGCCCCGATCATGCATTCTCGTAAGGAATACCATCAAGGCTTTCCTGTTGTCAAATTATAGTGACAAGGACACTGTACTAGTCTGCCTTCAGCTTAAAAGTAGGGTTTACTGGATTGTGTCGGCAAATATGCCGCATGACAATGAGTTTGGTCATTCTGAGGGAGGGCATTGCAGCCGCAAGAGCTGCAAATATTATCATGATTGTTGGCTGCGATTCTAATGCGCATCATGATGTCTGGGGACTCGGACACAAATGAACGAATGGCGAATTGCTTCTAGAATACTAAAAACAGGCAAGAGTTGTTAGACATCTCTCTTGCGTCGGAGAATATCATACACCTGATTAGAGGCTGGAGAGTTTTGTCGGAACACTCCTTCTCTGACCATCAACTCCTTCAGTTTAGCCTGGCCGATTGTCCTGAAGCGAGTCAACTGACCATTAATTGAAGAAAGACTAACTGACCATTGTATCGGGATGCTATTGTTGAGGGGCTACCTTTACTGCCAAGTCAGTCCCACAGCAGACAAGAGTTAGATGACATGGCTAATACTTTAATAGGTACAATGAACGCAGCGGTATCTGCATCATGTCCTACCACCGTATATCCAGGTAAGAAAAAATCAACCTGGTGGAGCACTAAAATCTCTGAACTCAGGGCTGTGTTTTGGAAGAGTTTCAATAAGGCTAAGACCTCCAGGCTAGAGTCAGATTGGAACTCCTATAAAAAACAACTGTTTGTTTCAAAAAAGAGTTAATGAGAGCTAAACGCAACTCATGGAGGAGCTTTTGCGAAAGGATAGAAGGATCTGCTAGACCTTGCTATTTTATAAAATGCTGGCGTCAAATCTGTCTACGCCTAGCTTCTTACAAAAGCCAGATGGATCCTGGACGTCTTCGAGTAAGGAAACTATCGAGTGTCTGCTTGACACATATTTTCCTGGCAGCTCGATTGATGGCTCATCTGAGGAGTCGTTCATATGTTGCTCAGCGCCATGTGCACCTGTCCTTACTCGAGAGAAGATCGTGTGGGCGATCTCTAGTTTCGAATCTTTTACGTAAATCTGCTGAACCCGACAGCATCATTCCGGCGGACTTGCAGCAATGTTGGTATATTTTAGATCCTTGGTAAGAGGGTATCCTAAAGGCCTGCCTTGAGTTGGTCTATGTCGCTCGAATCTGGATGGAAGTTGGGGTTGTTTTTATCCTAAAAGCGGGTAGAAATTCGCATGTGCGCCCGAATGACTTCAGACCCATTAGTCTTTCTTCGACACTGCTGAAACTTCTGGAAAGACCAATTGATGTCTATCTGCGGAGTGCCATTCCGTTACGCTCTTTATCTGCGTCACAGCATGTCTATTGGAATGGTAGATCAGTAGATACGGATCTGCAGTATCTGGTTGGTTTTACTGAGCAATCCCTTGATCAAAAGGATTACGCCCTGGTTGTTTTCCTGGATATCGAGGGCGCTTTCAATAACAACGGAGTGGGCTAATCGGTGCGGTGTTAGAGCTAATAACGGACAAAACGGACACTACGAGGCACACGATCCCCCCACCTTGGAGGGCACAAAAACTGGCCTTCACTGATAAAGCAAAATTTCTAGGTCTCATATTTGACAGGAAGTTAAAGTGGAGGCTTAATGTTCAAGAACGGGTGAAAAAGGCTACTACTGCACTCTAAGTCCATAGGCAAAAACTGGGGCCTGCAGCCGAAAGCGGTATATTGGTTATATACAGCCGTAGTACGCCCTATATTAGTGTATGGTATTAGTGTGTTGTGGACTGCACTCAGAGTAGCGGTCTACTGTAATACGCTAGGAAAGGTACAAAGGCTGGCATTGCTGGCCACGGCGCGGGCTTTTAGAACCACTCCATCAGCCGGATTAGATATGATGCTCCCGTTTAGCGAACAACTGGCGGCAAACACGGCTCTATGTCTTCGTGTGACGGGCCACTGGCACGCGCTGAGAGACGAACTACATTTCTCCAAGATATCAATTTGGCAAGGACTACACTAATCTCATTCCGTCGAGGAATCTATGGATGGGAGACGCGGCCTCGACCATCGAACCCATGGCCATATATATAGGTAGGCATATACTCGGAGGGACTGGGAATTAACCTATCATTCCATGTCCCAGACTTTTGCAGTATCCTACAGGCGGATGTTTCGGCTACACCCGAAGCTCTGTCCTGGCTAGGCAGTCACGTCGTTACTGTGAGGGACATTACTATTTATACGGATAGTCAGGCGGCGATTCGCTCATTTGAGTTCGTCTTGGCGACATTCAAAACTATCGAGAACTGTCGCTTAACGCTCGCAGAGATGACTAGCTTCTTCAATATTACCCTCTGTTGGATTCCGAGCCACAGTGGCTTTGCGTGTAACTGCAAGGCAGATGAGTTGGCCCGAGAGGGGACAACTGATGCGGTTGATGAAAGCCGCAATTACATAAAGGTGCCATTTACCCTGTGCAAATTAGCTTTTAAGACCGCTGCCGTGGATAGGGCTAATGTTAGATGGCTCTTCGGCAACACATGCCAAACAACAAGGTTGATTTGGCCGAAAATTAATTACCGCCTTTCTGTCACATTGCTGTCGTTGAACAGGAAGCACATTGGCAGGGTAGTAGGAGTTATCACAGGGCACTGTCCAATAGGGGAGCATGCCAGGAGACTACATCTTCCTCACCACAACTTCTGTAGGTGTTTCGCCGATGTCGAGGAGGAGGAGAGCGTTCTACACCTTCTCTGTCATTGCCCGGCCTTGGCTGGTAGGATAAGAAAGTTTCTGGGCCCACGGGTTTTTTGCGATCTGGATGACCTAAAGAATATGGCCGCTACACGGCTCAATCGTTACATCACCAGCAGAGGCTGGTTTGATACGTAGGTTCAAGTGAAGTTGATAGCGGTGGTACCACAATGGACCCAATGTTGGCCTAAGTGTGCTGTGATACATCACGGCAGTCCCTGTACCTAACATAACCTAAGGCTGCGAGGAAGGCCGAGTGCTCATTGGAAAGGCTCAGTAGACAAGGACGCCAAACCACTTCTGGGCGTCCGAAATTGGAAGACACGGTTACTTGACCGAGGTAATTGGAGGACAATAATGCAGGCTGCCAGGACCCGACGTCGGGCTGTTGCGTCACGATGATTATGATGAAGAAAACAAATCACACTTTATCACTTTTTAAGCTCACAGATCTTTCAAACAGGTGCTCTCAATAAAACAAACTCCGGAATAAAATTGAAGATAATTTGCTTTCAAGTTTAACGTGGCCAATATTTTTCAATTCGGCCCATTCTTAGAGTGATTCTGAACGAAATGCGAAAATGTCTATTTAGCGATTTAAGCCTTAATAGCTCTATCTCTTTAAGTATAACAGCTATAATTTTGGTTTTTGTCCCAAATTGTAGGTCATTTACCCTAGCTTAAAAAAAATCTTTGCTATTTTTGATGTAGTACTAATGTAGGATATATGAAAAAGAAGACAAGACAAGCCAAACGATTGATTTTTTCCCAAAATTTTCCAAATGTCTTACCCTAAAAACAGAAAAACAGCACGTTGACATCATATAAATTGTATACCTTAAACTATACGGAAAATTCTTAATTTAAAATGACGAGTTTAAAACAAATAAATAGAACTTAATTATTACCTAGTTCTCGTATCAATAGAAACCGCATCCTCTTCAACATCCGGCCTGCAGGTCATATCTTCTCCACTTTCCTGATTTTTTTTTCAACTTGAACATGACAGGCGTCTATGATTTTCTCGACAAATTGCTGTCAAGTACTTTTCAAGTGCGAATGTGACAAAGCATTTAACGTTTCCTCGGAGATGTTCAAACATACTTGCAACTGAATCGTCCTCAATGTTAATATCCGGCTCTTTTAGAAGATGATCCTTTAAGAAGTTGGATAGCAAGTCTTTTGTTTGTGGCCTGCTTTTTCTACTCATCAGCATTTTAGTGTCTCAAGAGCCTTGCAAAGAATACAGGAAATTCTGTCGTCAGGCATTCTCTCCTTTTGGCGTTTTTGCGACTAAAGGAGATAGCAAATAAGTTCAAAAATAGTCTCTTGAAATGAAAATGTAGAGCGCTCATTACACATTTGTTAAACTGTTGCGTATGGGAGTCGTTTAATAAGAGTTGGAACTCATTTGGTTTTAAATTTAGCGGGGAAAAATATAAAAGTGATAATAATGATGATAATGAGCTTTGACTTAGCATAAGTGGGTTCAAGGGAAGGTTAATTAAATAGGCTCATTTATGTACCTTTTAGTGTGGATGTGGAGTCTCCCTATGATATTGCACATTTCCTTCAATCGCACACTTCGCCAAATTTCCCACGACCAAGCGGCTCAGTAGCTTCAGTTTTACGATTATGTAGTTTTAAAAAAATTGAAAAGAGTGGATATTGTTTCGTTCAAGTGAGTTTAGTCATAGCTGTGACGGGTTCTTACTGCGTTACGTTCTCGGCAATTCCAACCAAATCATAAATTTCCCGACTTGCTTAATACCCGCATTTAATATTTTATACGTGCCACTTAATCCAGTTGCATTTATGATTAAATGACAGAAATCATACATAACAGCTAGCTTGCCGAAGGTATAATACCCTTCATGCTTCGCGTGAAGGGTATCACACCTTTGTTGTGACTTATGGTGCATTTGCCACTTTGAAATTAGTAGCAAAACTTGTTCCGATTTCACTGTTCCTGTGAGAGCTGAGAGGTATATGAAATAGTGAGCTAATTTCAACCAAATTAAAGGATGTACTTTGGCAGTCAATGCGGTAGAATAATATGAAATTTGGTAAAGATATCTTCAGAAATAAAAAAGTTTTCCTAACTAAAACTTGCTTTTAGAACGGTCGTTCCTATGACAGCTATATGATAGAGTAGTCCAATTCCAACCAAATTCAGAAATATGATTTGACTAAAGATTTTATTGACCAATGCAAAATTTGAAAAAGATAGCTGCAGAAATAAAAAAGCTTTTCTCACAAAGATTGATTTTTGGACCGGTCGTTCCTATGGCAGCTATATGACGTAGAGGTCCGATTCCATTGGTTCCGACATATTTACAGCGTGCAATAGAAAAAAGCCTTTGTACAAAATTTCAGCTCGATAGCTTTAAAACTGAGGGACTAGTTTACATAGAAGCGGACAGACAGACGGACAAAGCTTAATCGACTCGTCTCATCATAGCGACCAAGAATACTATATAGTTTGCATGGTCGGAGATGCTTCCTTCTGTGCGTTGCAAACTTCATGACAAAGTTAATATACACTATCACATCCGTGAAGGGTATAAAAAATTGTGAATTTACCAAATTAGAATTTCGGAATTTTTGGGAATATCGGGTGTGCAATATATTCTAAGATCCCGCTGCAAGAAAGCCTTCTTCATTTGTAACCGGCTGGAATTTGCACCACATTTAAAATAAAGTACGAACACTGCGAAAACGTATGTCAGTCCAGTAATGTCCGGGTCCGTGGCCTATGCGGATCGTATTGAGCGTTTTCGAGATGGTTAGCATGGGTCACGGACCCGGGCAGGACTGAGCTGACGTACGTTTTTGTATTGTTCGTACTATGTTTTACAACTATGTAAATTCCAGCCTGTTACTGATGACGATGGCCTTCTTGCAGCGGCATCCAGTATTACTCAGGAGGAATGAGTCCTTTTACCACAACTGGGAGAGGTAGGAACTTGTCCATTCTGAAAATCAACTAACTAATACACACCACAAATATTTGACCAAAATTGCAAGTCGTTAGCTCCATTCTACGGGAAGTTACCATTTGAGATATCATTTGTAGGGGACGTAGGCGTCATTTTGACCCGATCATGATCATTTTCAAAATCTGTCAACTGGATTCTTTCACAAACAGTTGGTCAAAATTGCAGCTTGCTAGATCTATTCTGTCGAAAATTATCGCCAATTCGAAGCATCGTATATATACGGTTGGAAATTTCACAGTTCTGGAGTAAAATTTTTATAGGTTATCCTATATACAATAAGTTCCTTTTATTCCAATTTTCCCGTTTCATTTCGCTAAATATCACTGAAGAAGCTTTAATTGCAAATTAAAAGGACAGATTTAAAACCCGATAATGGATCAAAGAGGATTTTCCGCAAAATTTTACATCAAATTTATAAAAAAAAATTGACAAAATTAACACAATACCCAAAAGAATAGTCAAATTATTAAAATTATTTTTTTACAAATAATGGATAAACACTTGATTACCAGTGTTCCATCACTAAACGGAATGTGTAAGCGTTAATGCGAATTTCGCAAATATCTTACGACCAAGGAAAACTCCCTGCATGTGTAAAATATAGAGACTGTTTTTATAGTAAAGGACCAACACCAAGTCCTACTCTCTTTTCCATGATATTGATAGATACAAAATGTAGTCCGGATGGCGCAACAGTCAGCACGTTCGCCTTCCACGCACTGGGCCCCGGTTCGATTCCTACAGAATGCGGCAGTCTTCGATAAAAAAGATACAAAGTATCTACACTGCATGCAGATACATCGGAACATGGATATGTCTATGACTACCGACTGCGTGGAACCTGTTGTGTAAGTTTTATAAAGATCCCAGTATAGTTATACTGTCGCGCTCGGTGGCCGCGATCGTTCGGTCACCGCTCTCCGATACTAATCTAGAGCTCGGAGATCAAATCTCGGCGCGATCAAAAACTGCCTGTGAGTACTAATAGAACTCTCACAGTGCTCCGGGCTTGTCAGTATAAAGACGGCGCGGATAGGAGGTGCATGCTAGCAACTGCACTTCCCAAAAAGTAGATATGCTATTGAAACGTCAACAAGGCATAGAAATGCTAGAGATGTTGATCCGCCCATGCCCCCGGAGGGGTCAAGGCAATTTGAGATTAGAGAGATAGTTATACTGGATGAAATCATTCGAAAAAACACGTCCCACGCTTTTGGTAGTCATAAGACATATCCATCTACCGATGTATCTGGTGGCAGTGTAGATACTCGTCATAAATTCTGCTTTGCTTTGTCCTGTCCGCTCGGGCTCCTTTCTCTCGCGGGATCGTTTCGTTTTCGTTTGCATCGCGTGTGTGCAATATTCACCTCCTCTCGTGCACCCTGTTCCATCTACCCGTTCGGTACAGTTTGCAGACTGCAGCCTATCGACATTTCTCTGAGGAAGTTTCTGCTAATCGCAATCACGCTTCCCACCATCTTTTCCCAATCGGACGTGTATTGTGTTTGTGTATCTATTGCAAAATCGCCCCCACACTATCCGCCTCATCCCGCCCCTTTAATCAACAGTCCGGGTCCGGCACACACAATCCGTTTATCAAGTAACGCGTTCGACTCTATGCGATTGTGTCCGGCAAACAGAAAGGGAAACTAACAAAAGTAAACAAAACATTCCAACACACGCACAAAAAGAATGCACAAGAATAATTTTGGAATTTTTGCATAAGGGGGGCATTTGATCTTCTGCAGACCTCTGAATGTACATCATGCCACGATGAGCTGCCCGGAACTATAACATCCTGTGACGAATATTTCTCTATTTCGGGGCTTGGGAGATTTTAACTCGCGCAGTACGAATCCGCCATTTTGTTTTATGATATGTTTATTGCGCGTGTGGTGGGGGCCCACATTGTGGGCCAGTCAGACCTCAAATCGCCGCCATTGCAAATGAACAACCACAGTTGCTGGATTACCCGATTTGGATAGAATGAACTTCATCCGCGATGGCTCTTTATCTTCGGGGGGCGGGAACTATGTAATGTACACACTCTCAAATTGCGTCTGCGCATGTCCGAATGTTAGTCGAACTGACTACTTGCTACTTTTTCTGGGACCCTATTGATTCAGATATGTAGTACAACGCGCGCTATTTTATTTGTTTGGATTCCAGCTATTTTAAACATTTTGGAATTTTTACGGAAGGGGGCATTTGATCTTCTGCAGACCTCTGAATGTACAATACATCATAACATATAACATCCTGCGACGAATATTTCTTTATTTCGGGGCTTGAGAGATTCTAACTCGCGCAGTACGAATCCGCCATTTTGTTCTATATGTTTATTGCACGTGTGGTGGGGGGCCCACATTGTGGGCCAGTCAGATCTCAAATCGCCGCCATTGCAAATGCACAAACACAGTCGTTGGATCACCCGATTTGGCTCGAATGAACTTCATCCGCTCTCGCTCATCTTCTGGGGTTGGGAACTATGTTCTATGTACTCTCAAATTGCGTCTGCCCATGTCCAAGTGTTAGTCGAACTGACTACTTGCTACTTTTTCTGGGACCCCAGTGATTCAGATAGTACAACACGGGCTATTTTATTAATTGATGAATGGGAATTGGCGGAAATTGAAGGTCATTGGAGAGCAGAGGACTTCTTGCGACGTGTTCTGGGGGCCTAGTCAAGTTAGGTAGTACGGAGCGTACTCTATATTTTTGAGCATTTTGAATGTATGGTATGGTGTGTATGCAGAAGTTTTGATTATGGCGTCGCGTTGACTGAAAGCGTGGGACAGAGAGCACAGAGAGCGCCTGTTCACCAGTACACTATGTTATTTCTTGCCGTCCACAACGTCAACCTTTATCGCTATCAAATCAACATCCCAACATGTACACACAGGATCCCCGCAAGCACGCCGCCCGCGCAGATCAACAAGCAACAGCCATGCACAATGACCACTTCACTCAAACGACATGCACAACCAGAAAAAAAAAATTTCAATGGGCTAGTTTCCTCTTCTGACCCCCGAGTAGAAAAACAGACATTTCGTGTGACGGCCAGATTTTTAGGATGACCCCCAGCTATAAGACTTATCCATGTCAAAAAGGGAACTTAAGTTTCGGACTTTGAGCCCACTCAGCCATAAAATGAGTACCCATTTGGGGTAAATTACTCAGTTGAGCGTGTTGCTAATTACATCTCTACACAAAACATGCCGTCACAGTATACTTTCGACGGGATATGTTTATTGCCAATGCAGAGAAGGCAGAGGAAGCGGCTTACCGTGGTGACAGTGGAACCCTTTACAAACTTATCAAACTTACTGCTCACTGATGAAGATCTACTGCGACGGTGGAGAGAGCACTTCATTGAGGTTCTCAACAAAACCTTTGAACTTTTGAACTCATTCTCCCTTAGAAAATATTCCGCAAATAGCCAGAGTTGATACCAGCCCACCACCTAAACAGAAATTAACTGTGGCTATTATTATAAATCGATGGCAGCGGGTAAAGCCCCGGGGATAGATGGAATTCCGGTGGAACTCTTTAAGGCGAATATCAACGCTACAGCGGATATTC
This sequence comes from Chloromyia formosa, assembly GCA_964017055.1. Lineage (NCBI taxonomy): Eukaryota > Metazoa > Arthropoda > Insecta > Diptera > Stratiomyidae > Chloromyia > Chloromyia formosa. Next base: position 104,382,902 of record OZ024813.1, read on the forward strand.
TTCTCCTCCTTATCCAAGAGTGTTGGGAAACCGAAACTCTCCCTAAAGAATGGAAGAAGGGCGTCATTATTAAGATCCCGAAGAAAGGTAACCTGGAGGATTTTAATAATTGGCGTGGAATTTGCCTCCTCCCCGCTGTCTTCAAACTGATGGCGAAAATAGTCTTAAACCGGATCAAGCATACAGTTGACCGCACACTGAACAGGCTAGTTTTCGCGAGGATTTTTATGTAGCGACCACATCAACACCCTCCGAATTATTATTAAACAATCCGCAGAGTGGAGATCCCCGTTACATCTCATATTCTTCGATTTCGAAAAGGCGTTTGACAGGGTTGACCGGGAATACATACAGATAAAATCATATCCATCATCAAGGAGTCCTATAGCGGAGCCCAATGTCACGTATTACACAAGGGTAAGCTTTCAGATCCCTTCGAGGTACATAGCGGAGTGAGACAAGGCTGCATTTTGTCACCTATATTGTTTTTGATTGCCGTTAACGACGTACTCTGCAGTGCGCTTCGTGAGCACCAGAGCAAAGGTATCAGATGGAACCTGTTTGAATACCTTCAACACCTGGATTACGCTGACGATATTTGTCTTCTCTCAAATATATCGGATCATCTAGTTCAAATGACGGATGCCCTGCACCGCGAAAGTGGCAATGCGGGGCTTAAAATCAATGCAGCCAAAACTAAGTACTTGAGCTTGGATCCAGGAAGACAGCGAAATTTGTGTTTCGGGGCAGACGGTGGAAAAATGGACAATTTTTGCTACCTCAGAAGCGTAGTTACAGCAGATGGTGGAGCGGATGCTGATGTACAGTCTCGCATCAATAAGGCTCGAGCTGTGTGCTGTATATATAAGTTTCACACCTGATTTCAAAACACTCGATCTGAACAGTTCACATGATACTGTCAGATACATACGAATTTGAAACTCATCACACCTTGATTTTGTACATTAATCACTCGATGTTTTTCTCTCTGTCCCGCTTTCAATTGACGCATTCTTCTTGACGTCCAGAAGTTGAATAAGTGTGGACGTACGCTTAGCTCTCCAGGTAACCAAGTCTTGCCCCCTCCGAATTCGATTGCCAAAATGCTTTCTTTCATTTTTATGAAGTTTGAAGTCAATATCAAAAAGAAATGGAATTTCATTGAAGGATCTTGAAATTAGGACATGACATATATTCGCTTTATGTAAAACCTTCAGCTGTCTATTCTCAATTGGGATAGGCAAAAAAGTAGTCCTATAAAACCGTTTTGATTAATGACCAACCATGGGACAGTTCAGATACTCGTACTACACTATATATGCGCGTATATGTATTCCGGCGGCTACAAAGCCAATCGATTCTTAGTGGATATACTACCACTAGGTGACTTGCCAATTTGCGCTGACGAAGGACCCATCAAATTATGTGACTTAATTTTATGCTTGGCTTGTTGCTGTCGTCGTTGCAGAGAAAGGTGTCTTTTTGTCAGGACACCAATAAGCCAGCCGCTAAAATTATCACTTTTTTTGATGCTCTCTTTTGCATTTCATTTGCTGTCCATTATATCCTACATAAATGTACATACTCGTATATAACAAAGATGTGAACGTAACTTTACTGTACATATGTATTTTGTAAGGTAAAGGACGATTTTCGAGTATGTATCTACATTTAGAGTGTGATAGAAAGGAATACCACATTTTGAAACGCTTTAAAATAATAAGTTTGCAGTGATAGATTTCATTATTAAAGTGGTGACCGCTGCTTCTGGTACAATTACAATTTGTCGTCCAAGCACCATTTCCATGGTACCTCGTAGAAAATGTTTTGACATGGATATGTCTTATAGCTGGGGGTCATCCTAAAAATCTGTCCGTCACACGAAATGTCTGTTTTTCTACTCGGGGGTCAGAAGAGGACACAAGCCCATTGAAAATTTTTCTTTTCTGGTTGTGCATGTCGGTTGAGTGAGGTGGTCATTGTGCATGGCTGTTGCTCGTAGATCCGCGCTGGCGGCGCGCTTGCGGGGATCCTGTGTGTACATGTTGGGATGTTGATTTGATAGCGATAAAGGTTGACGTTGTGGACGGCAAGAAATAACATAGTGTACGGGTGAACAGGTGCTCTCTGTGCTCTCTGTCCCACGCTCTCAGTCAACGCGACGCCATAATCAAAACTCCTGCATACACACCATACCATACATTCAAAATCCTCAAAAATATAGAGTACGCTCCGTACTACCTAACTTGACTAGGCCCCCTGAACACGTCGCAAGAAGTCGTCTGCACTCCTCGCTCGACATGCTCACACGCAATTTATGATCTCTGAATGTATGCGAAATTTCGCTCAGGGCAGCGGACCTTCTCCTCTCATTCATTCATATCATTCTCATTCTCACCATTTCATTAAACAAATTGTGCACTCCCGACATGCACATGCATAGACCAAATCTGAGGTCACAATGAATGAAATTTCATTTTTACTCATTATTTAGGTCAAGGACGTCCAATGACTTTCAATGACCTTCAATTTCCGCCAATTCCCATTCATCATTTAATAAAATAGCCCGTGGTGTACTATCTGAATCACTAGGGTCCCAGAAAAAGTAGCAAGTAGTCAGTTCGACTAACACTTGGACATGCGCAGACGCAATTTGAGAGAGTGTACATAGTTTCGCTCAGGGCAGCGGACCTTCTCCTCTCATTCATTCATATCATTCTCATTCTCACCATTTCATTAAACAAATTGTGCACTCCCGACATGCACATGCATAGACCAAATCTGAGGTCACAATGAATGAAATTCCATTTTTACTCATTATTTAGGTCAAGGACGTCCAATGACTTTCAATGACCTTCAATTTCCGCCAATTCCCATTCATCATTTAATAAAATAGCCCGTGGTGTACTATCTGAATCACTAGGGTCCCAGAAAAAGTAGCAAGTAGTCAGTTCGACTAACACTTGGACATGCGCAGACGCAATTTAAAAGAGTGTACATAGTTCCCCCCCCCCCCGAAGATGACCGAGAGCAGTCGGTAGTCATAGACATATCCATGTTCCGATGTATCTGCATGCAGTGTAGATACTTTGTATCTTTTTTTTTATGTCACCTTTGGGAGCCTTGTCGAAGGTGTCGCCGAGTCGGTGATTGAAGGCGTCCTTAGCTGATTGATCCGCTGGTTATTGTTATTGTGATGTTTCTTACCCTGGAATTAAATCTGGCTGTAATGATATGGTCGGAGATGGGCTTCCAGTCAATTAGAGATAGGCGTGCCTCCCTAGTCAACAGGATTCCGACGCCTGCCATTCGAGGTGACGTATCGTCTTCATTTCCAGAGTAGAGCAGTATTGTTTGGGAGCTTGGTGATAAAAACTATTTTTTTTACATAGCGCAGAGGTACATAGCTCTGCAATGGTGTTTTTAATTGCGCGTTCTTTTGATGATCTTTCAGCTGGGTGTGACGTGTTGGTGGTCTCACAACTATGTTGCAACTTCACCGTTCGCCTATTTCCTGAGACGCACTGGTGTTATAGGCCGGTGTGGTGTATTAACGTCAATGGAAATAATATCAATTGACTTTATTTCACCCTTGAAAGTGAAATTATGTCAATTGACCTTATTTCCGTTTTCCAAAGTGAAATAACGTCAATTGACATTATTTCACTTTTATAAGTCAACATTTTTCAGAAGTAGTCCAGAGATTACCAAGACTCCTACTAACTAAAGCTGAAATACATTCTAAAGGTTCACAAAATGAATCTCCGCTATAGGTAGTCCGCACCTTACGAAGATTCGTACAAACTAAAGCGGAAATCAACTCTGATGTTTCCCAAAGTGTATTTCCGCTTTAGTTAGTACGAATCTTCGTAGGGTTCAGACTACCTATAGCGGAAATACTCTTCGGGTATCTAAAGCGGAAATCAACTCTAAAGTTTCTGAAATCCACTTATTTCCTCGTATATCAAATCCATTTCACACTTTTTAAACGAAAACTTTAGCGGCACTGCACTCGCACGGGATGGCAAATAACCGAATACGCTCTGAAGATGAAATTAAAAACAACAAATAGCCTGCTTTTCAAAAAACTGTAGCTAGAAAACAGTTACTTTTAAACCTAAACAGCTCTACGACCTGATATCAGAAGTTGACTTTATTGCACTTTGGGAGTTGACATTATTTCTCTTTGGAAAAACGAAATAATGTCAATTGACGTTATTTCACTTTTAGGTGGGAAATAGCGTCTATTGGCATTATTTCCATTGACGTTAATACACTACACCTTATAGGCCATTCAGGATGATCATCGTTAAGTGCCTCTACCAAATGTTTTGCTGTGCAAAACTCGGTTGGCTTGATTAGCCGTTCCAGAGGGCGCCCACGCGGAGGACTATTGAAGAGTTTTTTTGCCCCCAGCTTATAGATAATTAAATTGTCATAAAATTCGACAGTTTTCCTCGTGGGTTCACTACTTTTCCCGATATTGGAAAAAAAACCTCTCTATAACGAACATTCTTCACACATTATAAGTAAACATTTTTCATGTTTGAAGAACTTTTTTTCAAGAACATCTCAACATACGAAGCTCATTTTGGTGTGAAACTTTAGCAAATTTAGTGTGCTTTAAAAAATGCAGGTGTAACTTTTTCTTTAGGACAGATAGTTTTGGAGATATTACGCAAAAACTGAAAAAAAGCAAAAACATGAAAACGTGAAATTTGTGTTTTTTTTATTTTGTCTTAAAGGGTTACTTGGTCGAAATGATTGTTGGAAAACCTTGGAGTTGTTTTTTGCCACCGAAGAACCATTGAAATAAAAAAAAAATCCGAAACAATAAAAACAGTTACATTAAAATAACCGCCTAAAGGTTAGCCAAAAAACGTTATTTTGGTATAAATCTTAATTTCCTAAGCGAATTTTGATTGGCAAACCTCGGATTCGTGTTCAGCGATCCCAAAAGCATAAAGGTACACAAAAATCAGAAGGTCTGAAAACTTTCGATCTGGACCGTTCATATGAACCAGCATTCTTAGGCCATTAAACAGTTTTGATTTCGGACGTTTGGAAGAATCGGGAAACTTTTGAATCATCATTGTTGTAAGTTTCACATACTCTCCTGCATTTCCGAAGGTCGCACATTTCTGAGGTCATCTGACGCTACGTATACGTCCTCAAAATCAGGTTCATCAATGATTTATCTAATTTGGTCCGATGTACATCTGTAAATAAATTGAATAATTATACGGTTCATCTATGCAATAACTGGTTTGTTGTAGATTTGTAAATGCACAAATACTAACCTATAATTTCGTCTGCCTATATTTCGGCGGCTACTAGGACCTGTGGAATAGTTATCTGACAGGAACACCTTCTGCCTCCTCAATTATCGTCATCCTCTTCATGTTGTCGCTTCATGATCGGTGCGTGTCTTGGGGACAACCTTTGGAAATATTCATGTATTTTGGAATACGGAAAATGTAAATAAAATAGCCAAAGGTAAATAGCTGAATGAAGTTAATAAAAGGGCAATGACAAGAAGTAAAGAGCATCTTTTCACTTTGGATTATTGGCGTATAGATTATGACGGCAAAGGTCGGCAAACTCGAAGATCCGAATTTGTAGGATTAGATGACACGACGTGTACGCAAAGACGGTGCTAGCATTAAAGAAATTGAGACTGCGAAGATTCCCGTGGAAAGGCGTTCAATCGGGAATAATTGTAGTGATATGAAACTGTTTCCGATACAGTTGTAGTTGTCTAAATAATTGAAAAGACAGGTAGCTTCTTCTACTACAAAATTTATTTAGTATCTGTTGATACGTATTTCAGGAAGAAACATACTCCCTTCATTTGTACTTAGCTACTAAATCATTGTCAAGGAATACACTTATTTAACACTCGCATACATACCATCTCAATACCACGTCGTTACATATGGGAGTACCCGGGTACTCACATAGACTTTGTATGGAAATTTCGTAGAATTTGGTGTTGAGAAGAGGCAAATCAACCGAATTTGGAATAAAAACAGGCATGAAACCGTTCACGCGAAGTGTGAAGGGTGTTATACCTGTTATCATACTCTCAATACCTGTTATCATAGCCACATTTTGATCTGCGGTGCATTTACCACTGTGAAATTAGTAGTAAAATTTGTTCGAATTTCACTGTTCCTATGAGAGGCATATGAAATAGTACGCCGATCAACAAAATTTCGGAATGTGGTTTGGTGGTAAATATAATTTAATGGTGTGAAATTTTGTAAAGATATGTTTAGAACGAAAAAAGTTTTTCTAACAAAAACTTGTTTTTAGAACGGTCGTTCCTATGACAGCTATACGATAGAGTAGTCCAATTTCAACATAATTCAAGGATGTGATTTAGCGGCAAAAATTATTGAATAATATGAAATTTCAAAACGATAGCTTTACAAATAAAAAAGTTTTTCTCACAAAGACTGATTTTTGGACCGGTCGTTCCTATGGTAGCTATATGACGTAGTGATCCGATTCCGTTGGTTCCGACATATATACTACTGACATATATATATATATATATATATACTGCGTGCATATATACCTATATACTTCTTGCAAAATTTCAGCTGGGTAGCTTGAAAATTGAGACACTAGTTTGCATAGAACCAGGCGTTTTTCGGGAATCAATTCCGCGTCCGAACTACCGAGGAAGTCGCCAGAATCACCGAAATCGACAAGACTTCCTATGTAATCGTGGCGTTCTTCGTCCGTCATACGTTGCCAACGAGCATGGCTAATATCATCCATTTCCAATTCTTTACAGTCTCACTCTCAATGATCAAGTCGAAATTGAATGGAAACCCTCGAATTCAAAAAATTTATGCGACAGGATTTGACCTAATCCTGACACAGGATACGTAAGAGTCATAAACCTATTATTTGAAGTATACCCTTTTTTTATTGCAACTGCTAAATTTATAAATGAATAATTTATCTGGGTAAAACCCCATATACCAATAATATGAATGTGAGTACCCGGGTACTCATAAATGTATCCGAGGGGTAACCAACAAAAAGTGAAAAAAAAAACCAGGCCCGGAGTCCGAAGCGTACATACCCTAGACTTGTACAGATCTAGTGGTGATACCAAAAGTACCAATTGGCAACGACCATATGCATTAAGAATGGGTCTTCTATATGGCCAGTTCATAGGGGAGGTTGGCACTCATTCAGTAGGATCTTGACCATTCTCAAAATCAATTAACTAACTAACCCATTCTACAAATATTTGTCGACTTTTTCAAGTCACTAGCTTCATTCTATGGAAAGTTATTGCTTATTTGAAGTTTCACTTGTAGGGGAGGTGGGGGTTCCTTGGGTCGGATCTTGCCCATCATTGCCACCAACCAATTAGATCACCCTACAAACATTTAAACAAAATTTCAAGTCTCTAGCTTCACTCTATCGAAAGTTATCGCTTATTTGAAGTTTCATTTGTAGGGGAAGTAGGGGTTTCGTTGGTCGGATTTTACGTATTTTCAAAATTAGCCAACTGGATCCTACTACAAACATTTGACCAAAATTTCAAGTCGCTAGCTTTATTTTGTCACAAGTTATCGCTTATTTTAAGTTTCATTTCTAGGGGAGGTAGGGGTTCCTTAGTTTGGATTTTACCCATCTTTAATGCCAACTAACTCAATCTCACTTCAAACATTTGACAAAAATTTCAAGTCACTGGCTTCATTGTTTCAAAAGTTATTGCTTATTTGAAGTTTCGTTGGTAGGGGAGGTGGGGATTCCTTGGGTTGTATCTTGCCCATATTTAATACAAACTAAGTAGGTCTTACTAGCAACATTCCACCAAATTTTTAAGTCGGTAGTATCATTTTATCGAAAGTTATCGTAATTAAAGGAACATTTCATTTTTTTTTTAAATTTGTAGGGGAGGTAGGTGTTCCTTTGATCTGATTTCGCCCAGATCCTTGAGAAGCTTCTTCCCTCAGGGTTAGATACCAAAAATCAGATGTCTACGTCAATTTGTTCAAGAGTTATGGACAAAAAACCTGAAAAATAGGGTAGCACGGGGCTCTTTGTAAGAAAATTGCCGTTAGTTTTCAACTGATCGATTTTATTTTTCCAGAAGAGTATAAGATTACCCTCACGAGCAATCTACCAAAGCTAGAGCTTTTCATGTTTATTTAATCGGGAGTTATGGATACATTTAAGTATTTTACATATGTAGGGGAGGTAGGCGTTGTCTTGGTCTGATCATGCCCATTTTCAATACCAATCAACTAGATTATACTTCCAACATCTGACCAAAATTTCAAAGCTCTAGCTTCATTCTATCGAAAGTTATCGTGCGAACGGACAGACAAACAGACAGACAGACATGGCTAAATCGAATCAGGAGGTGACCCTGATCATTTATATAAATAAACCTCGTTTAAGGTGTTACATATTTCCGTCGTGACAAAAACAATATACCCTATACTAAAAGTCTAGGGTATAAAAATGTATAAGCAAAAATTTAAAATTGCTTGTGGATATGTTTTTGCAGGTAAAACATAATAGCGATAGCTCATTAGGAAGATGGGGACAATAAAAATTACAATAAGTGAAAAAACTAGCTTTTTATAGCTCATGAGTACCCGGGTACTCAAATATGTATGCGAGTGTTAAATAATAAAAATTATCTGTCTGGAATGTCCAACATTATGTCACAGGTAGAAATTATTACGATATAATTACAATTTAGGTAACTGAAGATTGTGTTTTCCCTCTATTGGCAACATACTTAATAAGCCTTGATGCACAGTTACCCTCGTCGGTGTTCATCAGCTTGTTCTTCTTATCTTGTCGTAATATTTGTAAGCTCTCCCAGGCATCAAGAGTTTGACTGCGATTAACGTACCGTAGTAGCTGCAGGTGTTGTTTTTAGCCAAATCAACTTCCAACTAACAATTTTCCTAAAGATTCCGGGTATTAAAGTATGACTTAATCCTTTAGCTCTCCTATAGTCATACAAATTGAAAATTTACGTATGAAACTCCCTTATAGGAATATTTAATCCAATAAGTAATCCATAAAGCTGTTTGTGGTGTAAATTATAGTGGCGTTACTCCATGAATTATTCTGTTCTCCAATTATCATTTTATATTCATACTATAAAATTGTTATAGAGGTAACACATGAAGATCATAATTACAATAAGAGTTCTATAACAAGACGGCGAAGAGCGAATCTACAAAAGTCATCCTATAATTTTTTTTAGGATATTTATAACATTACTCGTAATGTTCCTCCTAAAACGTAAGCCAAACAAATACGTAGTATATGAACTTTATCGGATGACTTTCTTTTGTATTTCTATAATCAACCGATAATATTTAAGTAACATTGTTATGGGGGATTCTCTTTGCTACTTCTCCTATAATACTGTTATATTCTGTCTTATAGAAGATATATCGATAAGGTACTATTGTAAAACCTCACATTTTAGTGAAAATCACCATTTCAAAATATTTTCAGCTTGTACGGTAGGTAGGTTGTAATGGTATCGCCATAGAAGGCAGTGGTTTTCATAAAAAAGTGTTCATTGGCCTGGAAAATCAATCAACACTGGTTTCAGGTTCGAACCAGCGCATGTTTTACATTATTGGGGAAACCCAATTCAATGCTAAAACTACTATTCAATGCTAAAAAAAAGTAATATTTAAAAAAAAGCCGCTCTATCAGGAATTGATCCCGTGACCAGCTGGCAAATACCAAGCAAATTCTGTATTCAAAACTTCGACTATTTTATGGGAGGATTATTATAGTATTTTAGAATTAGAGTAACGTTGCGCTGTTACTGCAATAATGGGAATATAGTGCAACCATTGGGTTGTTAATGTAGCAAAATGGTGTTGGCCGTGTTTCTTTGCTAACAGAATAGAACAATGTGCCTGCATTACATTAACAACATTGTTACCGATAATTATGAACGAACTGGTCGCGTAATAGCCCTCATATACGATCCAATCCATCGTCAGATCGATCTGACGATATTTTGATCGTCAGATCGATTGCACCGTGTATGTGACCATCGTTGACGATTTCACCGATCTGACGATCAAATTTTATTTGCCGATTTTTTGGTGCGATTTTACTGCAATCCGTCGGTCTGACGATCGATTGGACGGTGTATGTGATTCTCGCCAGTAAATGTCAAATTATCAAATTATTCAATTGTGAAATTTGACGGATTCTGGTGATTTTAATGGATCTGTAATGCAAATATAAAATATGTAGTATACGAAAATGCCTCACAAATCCAAATAGTTAACGAAAATCAATTTTGGTTATATTGGGAGTGAATCATAACCTATATTTTTTGAATTGTCATCCGTTATCGCATCGCACGAAAATTGTAGCGTGTATGTGCAGCGGAGATCGTCAGATATTTCGTGGTGACACTTCGTCAGATCGATCTGAAGACGGATTGCATCGTATATTGGGGCTATAAGAAATCTTTTCTGTGAAAACGAATTTTTAGTTTAAGATATTCGAAATTCGTTGCAGGCAATATGCAACACAGCGGCAGAATAATGAACATATTACCCTTAAGCAGCGGTTGCAGATCTATTTTTAAGTTCTCTCTTGACATTTTAGTTCAGAACGATTAAAACAAATAGCGTGATTTAAATTTTTATACCCTAGACTTATAGTATAGGGTATATTGTTTTTGTCACGACGAAAATATGTAACACCTTAAAGGAGCCTCCGGAGGTACAGCAATGTATATATATAAATGATCAGGGTCACCACCAGATTCGATTAAGCCATGTCTGTCTGTCTGGCTGTCTGCTTGTCCGTTCGCACGACCATTCTAGGACCATTGTAAAAGTCACATATTAAATGTGGCATCGTTATTTTCAGATAATTTTTATTATTTAAATAAGTGTATTCCTTGACAATGATTTAGTAGCTAAGTACTGATGAAGGGAGTATGTTGCTTCCCGAAATACGTATCTACAGATACTAAATAAATTTCGTAGTAGAAGAAGCTACCTGTCTTTTCGAGTAATTGTAGTGAGTTTTAACGTCCCAATAGGTTAACAAAAAAAAAGGTATTTGCAGATCGTTTTAAGTATACTAACTATAGTGTCTGTGTGGAGTTTAGAGTAGGCCACTTGATGTAAGTTTGCGAGGCCATTAAAGTAGAGATAGTTTAAGTTCGTAAAGCTTCTTCCTGAATAAAATTAGACTTGTATGTGGGAATGGATTTGAGGCTAGCCGATAGCTGATCGCCGTGGACGTTTCAGCCGTAGAACTTTCGATTTCAATTCAGATAATTGAATCCGCACCTAACCTGTATCCAAATTTGTTGTTTAATAACTTCTCTTTTCTTAAAATACTTAATAAAACATTATAACTAAAATACCAAATTCGCTTTTTATCTATCACACATGGGGGGCTTAACCGGGATTGAGCAGAACATAAGCAATTTCGGGTCAAACCAACAACGAAAACCTTCCTTACGATAAACGATACATTTTTCAGGTGCTTGTGAAAAATACGAATAGCTGCAACAGAAAACTGAAACTGAGTGCATAGTGGACGTGCTAAAAATTGAAAATTAAAGAAAAGGTCTGTTGCTGGAGTTTGGACAGTGTACACGCAAGTTGCAACACGCTGTCTGGAAAAGGAACGTGTGATTAACTGTAGTGACGACAATCGGTTGTGTGGTGTTGAAATGAGCTCGAGGCAAAGGTGCGAGCGGACACACAGCCAGACGGACCGACAGACAGACATGGATAAATCGAATCAGGAGGTGACCCCTTTGTATTTATATATGCATTGCTTTACTTCCGGAGCCTCCTTTAAGGTTTTACATATTTTCGTCGTGACAAAAACAATATATCCTATACTATAAGTCTAGGGTATAAAAACTATAAACACTATCTTACTGGATTCGGTAAACTGAATTAGGGTTTAGAACGAATGTTTAAAATAGGGTACACTGCTTTTCTTTGTTTTTCGATAATTTGGATTCTTAGAACTTTCCAAAATAATGGTATAGAAAAATCAACTAGATAGAAAGTGTCACACATCCGAACTTGCCAACGGTTTTTCCATGTAATGAAATATAACCACATTTCCAATCAAGGCAAACCAAGAAGGGATCCTAGAATAACATGGCGTCGATCTGTGGCAAAAGAGTGGAAGGCGCTGGGTAAGCCGTTCGGGAAGTTGCGCCCTATTGCCCAGGATAGAGTACGATGAAGCGCAGGAATGGTTGACGTGCCAAGCCCCTCTAGGGTTTAAGGTAGGGATGGGAAATACCTACCGGTTATTCCGACAACCGGTATTTTCCATTTCGAATAACCGGTTATCTTCGGTACTATTTTTGTCCGGTTTTATACCGGTACTACTTTCTAAATCCAATAACCGGGGAAAAATAACCGACATGCGAAAATGCTAACTTGTTTTTTTCAAATCGTTCGACGCCAGAGAAGAAGCAAAATTCAGCCGTTTGTCCTTCTGATTCAAATTTAATGGGACCGTTTTTTAAATAGCCATTACGCATGCACCAACAAAAATATGCTTGAGCCCCATCATTTTAGCCAAGAAGTTAAGCACCACTTGGCTGACATTGGCAAACTTTCACCCTTACCTCAAAGGGCTGAGGTCATAAACAACTAAAATCCTTTTTGGTCATCACATGACTAGGAAGTAGCCAAGGGTGCTCCAGTGGAATCATTTCCATTTCAGCAGCCGTTGCTTCATAGGGGAAGTCATCCTTTCAATTTTTGGGAGAAGAGCAATGCCTGCATGCCGGGTTTGTCATTTATTGCTTAAGAATATTTAGCTTTGATCGGAAGTTCGGTGGCCTCTGAACGACTGGTATCAACTTTAAATGATGTGGGTGGTATCTAATGAAAGGACCCGACTAACGGATCAACATATTAGCGAAAGAGTATTTATGAATAGACTGGATACCAACTATTGGTCCAAGCTTGATTTGTGAAAAGGGAAGATTTTGAGTTTGCGCTATTTTGTAGACCCTTTGGCATACATGTGTTTGGGAAGCAACTTTTCTTCAGTGAAACTCTTACTAACTTTGTAAGTCTAAAACGTGCCATACACACCGATCGATCGGCCGATCCGTCGCCCGATATCAATATCGGCCGATGGATCGGCCTGTGTATGCGCCTATTGTTGACGATTTTTTTGACTGTTCCATATAATTTTGATCAGCTGATATTTTGTAGCGATCCATCGGCCGATTTATCAGACGACGGATCGCGTAATGTATGGCGGCTATTACACAGAAGGCATAAGTTGCTCCCCAAACACATGTACGCCAAAGGATCTACAAAATAACGCAAGCTCGACAACAATTATTAACTTATTACCTATTATTAAATAACCGAATAACCGGTTTTTCCCATAACCGGTAGATTGGGTCGGTTAAACCGAAGCGGTTAAACCGATGGCGAAAATAACCGGAACAACCGGACAACCGGTAGATTTTCCAATAACCGCCATCCCTAGTTTAAGGCAAAGTAGTACTATTGAATTGGATAGGAATAAATCAAACCCCAAATTTCAATTTAAAGCAATGTATTTGCAAATCGCAGCGGGGGCCGCGGGGGCCGCGGGGGACGTCGCCGCGGATTGTTTACTTTTCCTAGCTTGCCGAAGGTATAATACCCTTCAATAATCTGTGTTGCTAAAAATGGTAAATGCAGAATGGTTGATCCATTATACTTATAAATTAGCGGTAAAGCTTGTTCCGATTCCTATGAGAGGTAAATAAAATGGTGGGCCGATTACATCCAAATTTAGTAATGTGGTTTGGCGGTAATATGATCGATTAGTGTGAAATTTGGAAAAGATATCTTTAGAAATAAAACCAGGCCGAAGCTTCGCTTCCAAGTCCAAAGCGTATATTCCCTAGACTTGTACAGACCTAGTGGTGATACCGACAGTACCAATTGCCTATTTGCCGAATTTTTCAAGTCGCTAGCTTTATTCTATTGAAAGTTATTGCTTATTTGAAGTTTCACTTGTAGGGGAGGTAGGGGTTCCTTGGGTCAGATCTTGCCCATCATTATCACACATCACTAATTAGATCATCCTACAAACATTTAAAAAAAATACAAGTCTCTAGCTTCACCCTATCGAAAGTTATCGCTTATTTGAAGTTCATTTATAGGGGAAGTAGGGGCTTCGTTGGTCGGATTTTACGTATTTTCAATATCAGCCAACTGGATCCCGCTGCAAATATTTGGAAAAAATTTCAAGTCGCTAGCTTTATTTTGTCGTTAGTTATCGCTTATTTTAAGTTTCATTTCTAGGGGAGGTAGGGGTTCCTTGGGACGGATCTTACACATTTTCAATAACAACTAGATCTTACTACCAACATTCTGCCAAATTTTCAACTCGCTAGTGTCATTCTATCGAAAGTTATCGTAATTAAAATAATATTTAATTTTTGGAATTTTGTAGGGGAGGTAGGCGTTCCTTTGATCTGATTATGCCCAACTTACTAAAACTCAAGCAGCTTCTCACCTCAGGGCTACATGCCCAAAATCAGATGTCTACGTCAATTGGTTCAAGGGTTATAGACAAAGAACCTGAAAAGTAGGGTAGTACGGGGCTCTTTGTAAGAAAATTACCATTAGTTTTCAATTGATCGATTTTATTTTTCCAGGAGAGTATAAGCTTACCCTCACGAGCAATCTACCAAAGCTAGAGCTTTTCATGTTTATTTAATCGGGAGTTATAAATATATTTAATTATTTTACATATGTAGGGGAGGCAGGCGTTTTATTGGCCTGATCATGCCCATTTTCAATACCAACCAACTAGACCACACTTCCAACATTTGACCAAAATTTCAAGGGTCTAGCTTCATTCCATCGAAAGTTATCGTGCGAACGGACAGACAGACGGATAGACAGACAGACAGACAGACAGACAGACGGACAGACAGACAGACAGACATGGCTAAATCGAATCAGGAGGTGACCCTGCTCATTTATAAATACATATAAATGTATACATTGCTATACCTCCGGAGCCTCCTTTGAGGTGTTACATATTTCCGTCGTGACAAAAACAAAATACTACTTTGCCTTAACCCCTAGCGGGGCATAGCGCGTCAACTACTCCTGCGCGCCATCGTACTCTGTTCTGGGCAATGGGGCGCAACTCCCCAAAAGACTTACCCAGTACCTGACACTCCTTTGCCACAGATCGACGCCATGTGATTCGAGGACCCCCTCTTGGTCGGCCTTGGTTGGAAATGGGGTTCCATTTCATGGCATGCAAAGCAATGCAGTTATCACTCTTCCGCAATGTGTGACCTATCCACTGCCATTTTCGCCTGCGTATCAATTCGTCGATTGGCATCTGACCCGTACGCCGACTTAACTCTTCATTTGATATTGTTTCGGGCCAGAAAATTCTTAAAATTCGACGAAGACATGAGTTGACGAAAACTTGCAGCTTTCTGGTAACTCCTACGGAAACTTTCCATGTACTGCTTCCATACAAAAGCACTGATAGTACCAGGGAGCGAAACAGGCCCAGCTTGGTCTTGATGCTGAGATAACTGCTCTGCCAGATTTTGGACAGCATGCCGTATGCGCGTTTAGCCTGGTTGATACGACGAGCGATGTCCTGCTCCGTACCACCATTTTCGGCAACAATGCTACCCAGGTAGACGAAGCTGTCCACCTTCTCCACAGGCTGCCCATTAATATTGATGGCAATAGGTGTCGGATTTCTTTTTCGTAACGGCGGGCTAAGAACCTTGGTCTTGTTGGTATTAATCTTTAGCCCAACCTTGCTTGCCTCCCTCTCGAGATCTAACGCCATTGCGGACAGATCCATGATTTTGTAGGAGAGTAGGCATATGTCGTCAGCGTAGTCAAGATGTTGTAGATAAGATGTCAAAGTCCATTGAATTCCTCTGTCGAGTCCGGATAGGGCTGCATGTAACACATCGCCGATCACAAGGAGGAATAGGATCGGTGAGAGGATGCACCCCTGCCGAACTCCACTGCGAATCTCAAAGTCCCCCGACACCTTACCTTTATGCAGAACGCGACATTTCGCGCCGTCATAGGTTGCCTTAATAATAGCCACAAGCTTCTCAGGGATGCCTCTCCTGCGCAAGGCCGCCCATATAGAATCCCAGTTCACACTATCGAAAGCCTTTTCAAAATCGATGAAAAGCAAGTGAAGCGGAGAATCGTATTCAGCGCATTGCTCGATGATGATTCGCAAGGTGTTAATGTGATCGACACAGGAGAATCCGGATCGAAAGCCAGCCTGCTCTTCATCAATTGTGCTTTCTAAGTGGGCCTTTAGTCTTTCCAGGACGATTTTAGCTATTATCTTGGCAACGGCAGGAAGCACACAAATGCCTCTCCAATTATTACAGTCTGTGAGGCTACCCTTCTTTGGAAGTTTGATGATCAAACCTTCCTTCCACTCAGTGGGAAAGGTCTCTGTATTCCACGCTTTATCAACAAGTGGGTGCAGCAAATCGGCAGTTACGCTTGGCGCTGCTTGATCCGGCGGCCTTTCCTCGTTTTAGTGCAATAATTGCAGTGACTATTTCCTCTTTAGTCGGGGCAGTGGACCGTATACGCACATTTTGATGGTTAGCTAAATTATCTATATGAGGGGGAACTTCACCAGAGGTTACACGGTTCAAGACCGCGGCGAAGTGTTCTTTCCACCGCCTCATTTGATCTTCTTCCAAGATAAGTAGCTTTCCATCACTATCTTTCACCGGATGTTGGCAGGAGTTAGGACCACCTGTAAACTCCTTGATGACACTGTATACGGCGTTTAAGTTGTTACTTCTAGCGGCTTCTTCTGCTGACGCTAAAAGAGAATTGGCATAAA
Organism: Chloromyia formosa; assembly: GCA_964017055.1. NCBI lineage: Eukaryota > Metazoa > Arthropoda > Insecta > Diptera > Stratiomyidae > Chloromyia > Chloromyia formosa. Next base: position 104,399,789 of record OZ024813.1, read on the forward strand.
CTCTTTAACGCGTCGCACACTACGCTGAACTTCTCGAGCTTTCTGACGGTAAAGGAGTTCGATGCTGCTTCGATTGTCGTCTGATGCTGCAGCCAAACGAACTTTCAGCTCCTTTCTTTCAACAATCCGCTGCCATGAAGCGTCGGACATCCAGGGCTTATTCCGGCAATCTGGGTTTGGGCCAAGGATGGTATTTGCGCTATCAATGTACGCATTTTTTATGGCATCCCAGTTTTCGTTAATGTCACTATTTGGGTGACTAGTTATCTCAGCCGCTTTTTGCGCAAGATGGTCATTATATTGTTGTAAGACAGCTGGATTTTTTAGTCGAGCGGTGTTGAATTTGCGGGGCCTGGATCTTTCGTCGCTGGGGCGGCGCACGGCTGCAATACGCAATCGAACATTAGCGATCATAAGATAATGGTCTCTTCCCATCCCAATATCGGCACCCTTCTTGTTTCGCACGTCCAGGAGGCAACTCCTGAATCTTTTACTAATGGCAAAATGGTCGATCTGATTTTGTGTTCTGCGCCGATCAACAGAGGACCAACTGATTTTGTGGTGGTCCTTATGCTCAAACATAGTACCACCGATGAAGAGACTGTGAAAGTTGCAGAACTCAACAAATCTTTCACCGTTGTCATTACGATCACCAAGACCGTGTCTCCTTATCACATGTCTGAGCCCATAGTTATCAGCGCCAACTTTCGCATTCAAATCACCCATAACCATTATAATGTCACCTTTAGGTGTTCTGCTCTGAACGGCGTTTAGTTCTTCGTAGAAGGAGTCTTTTGCCAAGACATTGTCGGGTTCAGTAGGGGCATAACATTGTATTATTGAGATGTTCCTCATTTTGGTCCGGAACCTGGCGGTCAAGACCCTGTCAGAGACCGGTTCCCAGGATAAGAGACAGTTTCGCGCGGCTCTGGTTAAAAGGAGCCCCACACCTGACTCACGGCGACTACCAGTAGCTTTACCGGAGTACAACATTACAGTGCTGCCCGTTGGAGAGATGAATTCTCCGCTGTTCCACCATCTTATCTCACTAACTCCTAAGATATTTAATTTGTACCTCAGAAATTCACTCTCTAATTGAAGAAATCGTGCGTTCTGGGGACCTTCTGATCCATTGTCCAGGAGAGTACGCACATTCCAGAATCCAATCTTTGTCATTGTACGATAGCTAAAAGTCGTAACCGTTGAGTCAGTCCTTATCCGAGGCATAGTTGACGTTTCGTTAGCATATACAAATTTCGGATAGTGCAAGTTGCTGGCATACACATCCTGTCCTTTGATTGTCGGTTTTAACGACAGGCCCTCAAAGGGAAAGGCCGTGGTATTTTTTTCACACCCCACACCACAGGGGTACCTCAACCAAATCATCGCACCGCCATCACTGGCGGCTTGACGTTGGTTGGCAATGGTCAGTGACCACTGACGTTCCAGGGGGCGCCCACGCGGAGGACTATGGAAGAGGAGTTTTTGCCCCCCAATTTCAACCAATTTCGGGAATTTTGTTTGGTAATAGATACCATTGAAATTAATGGTTAAGATATCTTTAGAAACAAAAAAGTTTTTCTTACAAACCCAGACTTTCGGACCGGTCGTTCCTATGGCAGCTATGTACAATATATGGCGTATTGGTCCGATTCCCTTTTGATTATTTTTATACGACGTAATAATGTACTTATTAATTGTTAAAAGCAGCTCTGTCGTAAAAAAACGGGTTCTAGAGATGTTTATATTTCATTATAAAAGTAAGTGGACACGAAACAAAGGATCTCAATAAACTTTACAAAAGAAATTAACGTTGCTCTTTTCTGCTTTCAGCATGCACACATTAAATGCAAATGGCGTTCTGAGTCCCTATCATGAATCTGGCGGCGACCGAAATTTGTTTACTAAAATATTCAAAAGCTTTTGGGCTTGACGAAGTTTTCCGTTTCTTTGTAGAACCACTAAAAAAATGGAGTACCTGCCTCTCATTTGTCAAAGTAAAATGCGAATCAGAAGTCCTTTGCGTGAACGACAATATGACTTTCTTACATCTTTGGACTTTGTTTAGGCTGCCTCCCAATTAAGTCATGTAAAGACGAGAACTTCGTTGAAAAGGTTACCTTAAAGATGAGATATTTCGACAAACATCGAACCGGGTGGAGTGTTTTAAATGAAGACATAGCAGAACCTGAAAGATACGTTTGAGAACAAAGGAAACATATTCTGGTTGTGTTTGTCCCTTGATGAAGTTGATTAGATGTCGAGCAAACACTCTCCACTATCAGCCTGACAGGCTGTGAATCCACCCACAACATACGTTACCAGAAAATTTTGTTTGAACAAAATAGGTATGTAATATTACGACGATACGGACCGAAAAAGCAACCTTCATCCCTGGAAGATAAATTGCTCCCACTTAATCATGGCGAGGATAATTTGGGTAAACCTCATTGACAATTTGTGAAAGTTGGCCGTGGATCATTACGCTGAAATTTATGAATATACCCGTTGATTGTTGTTTAATTGCCATCATAAATATTTTATAAGCGATATTTGTAAAACAGAGCAAGTCTTTTGTAAATATGAATACGACTCGGTGGTTGTTAAGCATGCAAGCGTACATCCTTGTAAATTATTGGGGGCTTAAATTAATATAAATGCCAATGTAATAATAAGGTCAATTGTAATTCAATTTTGAGCATAAAGTAAGTAACAAAGTATGTAATGGAAATAATTAGGCTATGTTTTATTATTATTATTAAACTAGTGGTTTCAGTTTATCACAACACAAGTCGCAGAGTTGCGTCAATAGACGAAGAACATGCAACGGAACTTTCGTGCTACCGTCGCAAACACGTGGGGTTGCAGTCGCGTTGGAGTCGCGTTGCATCAGTGGACGAAGGCTTTAAGACTCCGCTTAACGCGGGGGTTACGTTGAAAAAAGTTAGAGCGCTAAACGAAACGGCGTTAAACGAAAAATTGTAACATGTAGGTAAGTATTTATATACGTACGGATACATACCTCATTTGTTCATCGATCAAAAATCACTTGTGACACAACAGACATGCATTCGTACTGCAAATACGCATCACGACATTGCATGTGAGTACCAAAGAAACAAATTCTTGGGGAATATCGCGTGAAACTGAAACATCGCTAAACTGAAACAGCGTTAAGCGGAGTCTTACAGTATACTCATTAGTCCCTTTGATTTGACACCCAACATGCCTATAGTCAAAGAAACAAAAGTTGGCCTTCCTTTTTTCGTCCTTTTCTGACACTTTCGATCAATATTTTTTGAAGCAAAATGAGTTTTGAACTCCTCGACCGCTACAGGTTACAAAAAAAAACCAGACCGAAGCTTCGCTTCAGCCTGCAGTCCGAAGCGTATTTCCAATAGATTTGTACAGCCATAGTGGTGATACCAAAAGTTCCAATTGGCAACGACCATTTGCATTAAAAGTGAGTTTCCTATATGACCAGTTTATAGGGCACTCATTCAGGAGGATGCTGACCATTCTCAAAATCAATTAACTAACCCATTCTACAAATATTTGTCGAATTTTTCAAGTCGCTAGCTTCATTCTATCTAAAGTTATTGCTTATTTGAAGTCTCACTTGTAGTGGTATTTTTCTTTCGTCGAATCTTGCGAATTTTTAATAACAATCAACTAGATGCCAGTACAAACATTTGACCAAAATTTCAAGTTATTAGCTTCATTTTATCGAAAGTTATCGCTTATTTGAAGTTTCATTTGCAGGGGAGGTAGGAGTTGCTTTATTCAGATCTTGTCCATCATTGCCAACAACCTATTAGATCGTGCTATGAACATGTATCCAAAATTTCGCTAGCTTTATTTAATCGTAAGTTATCGCTTATTTGAAGTTCCATTTGTAGGGGAGATCTAGTCTATCTTTAATACCAACTAACTCAATCTTGTCCCGCTCGGTGGCCGTGATCGCTCGGTCACCGGTCTACGATACTTATCTAGAGCACGGAGAGCAAATCTCGGCGCGATCAAAAACTGCCTGTGAGTACTAATAGAACTCTCATAGTGCTCCGGGCTTGTCAGTATAAAGACGGCCCGGATAGGAGTTGCATGCTAGCAACTGCACTTCCGAAAAGTTGATATATTATTGAAAGGTCAACAAGGCATAGAAATGCTAGAGATGTTGAAGCGCCCATGCCCCTGGAGGGGTCAAGGCAATTAGAGAGAACTCAATCTTACTTTAAACATTTGACCAAAATTTCAAGATGCAGGCTTCATTCTATCGAAAGCAATCGCTTATTTGAAGTTTCATTTGTAGGTGAGGTAGGAGTTCCTTGTTCTTCAGGTCGGATCTTGCCCATACCAACCAAGTAGTTCTTACTAGCAACATTCTATCAAATTTTCAACTTGCTAGTGACATTCTTTCGAAAGTTATCGTAATTAAAGAAAAATTGAATTTTTTTAAATTTGTAGGGGAGATTCCTTTGATCTGATTATGCCCAACTTAGCAGCTTCTCACCTCAGGGCTACATGCCAAAAATCAGGTGTCTACGTCAATTGGTTCAAGAGTTATTGACAATAAGCCTGAAAAGTAGGGTAGGACGGGGCTCTTTGTAAGAAAATTACGGGTAGTTTTCAACTAATCGATTTAGTTTTTCTAGGAATGTATAAGATTATCCGCACGAGCAATCCGCCAAAGCTAGAGCTTTTAATGTTTATTTAATCGGGAGTTATAGATACATTTAATTATTTCACATATGTAGGGGAAGTAGGAGTTCTCTTGGCCTGATAATGGCCATTTTCAATACCAACAAATTTGATCATATTGGCAACATCTGATTAAAATTTCAAGGCTCTAGCTTTATTCTTTCGAAAGTTATTGTGCGAACGGCAGACAGACGGGCAGACGGACAGAGCACAGACAGACAGAAATGGCTAAATCGAATCAGGAGGTGACCCTGATAATTTATATATATTCATTGCTATACCTCCGGGCCTCCTTTAAGGTGTTACATATTTTCGGCGTGACAAAACAATATACCCTGTACTATATATACGATATGAAAAGTCACTGTGTTTATTCACGCATAAGCGTATTTTAATGTTTTTAAGAATAAAGTGGAGTGGGTCATTGCGAGTCTAAGTCAAAAATGACTCAAACTCGCTCTCCACTACCACACAAAATTTATCAGCTTAAAGCCAATTCATCCTCCTGTCACGTGGTTTCGTCCACACCATGGATTCACTCTTCAGGAGCTGCCTTAATCCATGGGGGAAGCAGGTCGCCCAAGCCAGTGGCTTGTATTCCGACCTAAATCGGAGTACGTCCCTGAGTGGAATGCAAACACCTTGGCTTGGTCGAGCTGTAAAACTCAACGGGACTTATGGTTGCAGCACTGTAAACAACACCGACAAAATTTAGTAGCTATTAAGCTACATACACAGTTAAAAATCCTGGTCTATTATCAATGCTAATTCGGGTTACATATATGACGACACCAAAATTGTATTATATTTTAATAAAATGAAAGTATTACAATTGCTTCCGTAAACTTCACTGGTTTAAATATTAAACTTTTCTGGCATTATTTTTTTAATCAAATTGTTGGTTTAAAATTTAATCTACAGATATTATAATCTATGAAAAAATATTAATTTTACTGCGTTTTTTAACTCCTCTAAGTTTTTTCTCCATTATTTTTTTTTTCAATTTTCTAAACTTCCAAATCCTTTATTAAGCCCATCGCAGGCTAGCCAGCTAATCTTTAACTTTTTTCGCCATGACGCAGCATCGAACCTGTGAACTCCGTGTTGTAGAGTTGCGACCTAGACCACTCGGCCACGCAGCATAATATTTTGAGCTGACTGCGAGTAGTTATAGTGAGACTTGAGACTCAAAAAATATACTTTGTGGGGTTTACCTTTTAATTAAACTTAGATTAGAAAATAATACGAGAACAAAAAGAACACAAAAAGGTTTGAATTGTATTAGAATTTATTACAAATTGTTTTAAAATGGAAGTAAACTTTGAATTGTATTAGAATTTATTACGAATTTGGTTTAAAATAGAAGTAAACTTTGGAAGGGTTTAGATTATAGAATTAAAATTATTAAAAATGGTGGTAGTCCAAGACCAGGTTTAAAAAAAATACCGAGATTTTTAACTGTGTAGTACGTTTCCCAACGAGAAAGTATACGTTAACGCTCATTTAACGAAGTCATATAAAAAATTATTATATGAAGCGAAAAAATTTGCAAGACATCATCAATACAAGTTCGTTTGGATGAGAGACGAAGAGGTGTGAATAAGGAAGACAGAAAATAGTAGAATATTTAAAATTAGTTGCGAGGATGAATTGACTGCAAATAATCTAGAGAATTAAATAATACGTAGTATTAAACGAACTTATTTTTTTCCTATTTTATTACTTAATGAATAATTTTGATCCTATTAATGATCCTAACTCTTCAATCAATCATGAGGCTGTTATAATTAATGACAAAAATCAATGTAAAGAATTTTTCCTTAAAACCAAAAATGTAAGTGTTAAAATGCTACACATGAACATAAGAAGTATGGCGAAAAATTTCAATGAGTTCTATGTATGGATTTCTCACTTAGATGTTAATTTTGATATCCTTATCTTAACAGAAACCTGGCTTACCTGTGATATCGCAGGATTTGAAATTCCGGGCTTTAAGAAAATAATTAAGCCAACTACAAACAAAGTTTTTTGCCGGGCGACGGCCATCGACTATCATACAACGTGCATGATGCTTAGCATGCCGTCGCCCTTACCAGCCATTAGTGTGGCTACACGTAATGAAAAAAAATGGTTTTTAAGAATGATTTCCCCCTCGAAGGGGGCCCAAAAAGCGTGATTCTCCGGTTTCGACCGCTGGTGCGAAGCGCGTCTCATCAGACGCCTCTGCTCCGCGCATCGCACCAGTGGGAGAGGCGTGACCGGGAATGACCCAAGACAGATGTTGTTTTGCCTTATATAGGCCGACCAGCACGACATGGGTGTGAATCCATTTTTTAAGCCAACTAGATACAATAAATGTGATGGCATCATAGTATACATTCAGGATAACCTTAACTGTGAAATAGTTGATTTAGAAATTGACGAGGTGAATTCAATACATTTAGCTGCAAATATTAACCAGAATACAATCTCTATATCAAGCCTATATCGCTCACCAAATGACACAGATGCGCTTAGTTTCATAAATAAGTATTTTTGGCCAATAATCAGCACTACAAACAACATATATTAATTGGTGATATTAACATTGACATTCTGAATCAAAATATAGATTTTATTGGACATACATATTTGAACACACTTCATGAATATGGCTTCAGTAGTTACTTATACGGTTGTACCAGACAGGGCACAACAAAAGGAAGCTGCATTGACCACATATTTCTAAAAAGTCAAAAACATTTAATACAGATCTGAAGAGTCGCTATAAAGTTTATAGAAATAGATTAACAGTTTTAATAAGACAGGCAAAAGATGAATACTATAAGTCCATACTTTCAACGTGTAGAGGTGACATGAAACGAATGTGGAGCATTATAAATGAAGCTACGAATACAAAAGTAAAACTGGGTAGCTTTGTCAGCAATATTACTTCCACTAGTGGTGAGATAATTTGCAGCGACAGAAAACGGGATATAGCTAACGAATTCAACAAACACTTTGTCAATATTGGTCACAAAATCACAAGCAGCATTCCTCCAATTGATGGAGTGGACAGAATGTTATCAATGACTAACGATCAAGGTCAATTTTGTGATTCTTTTTATTTGAATCCAGTAACTAGAGACGAGATCGTCCAGCTTATTTTTCAACTGAAATCCAATGCTGCTCCCGGAGTTGACGGCTTACACGCGAATATTCTGAAGGATAATGCTATTGCTCTATCAATCCCTTTAGTTCACGCTTTTAATTTATGCCTGGTGCAAGGCGTTTTCCCAACAGTATTGAAAACTGCTTTGGTCGTACCACAACATAAGAATGGCGACAAAAGTGTATTAGACAACTATCGACCAATATCTCTTCTATCAAGTGTATCCAAAATTTTAGAAAAAGCTATAAAAAATAGGCTTGTAAAATACTTGGAGGAAAAGCACATATTGTCCGACAATCAATATGGGTTCAGAAATTCAATGAGTACTGATGATGCTATTTTTAATGTAACGAAATCAATCGTTATGAACTTAGATAAAGGCCAAAAATGCCTAGGAATATTTTTGGATTTTAAAAAGGCGTTCGATACCGTCAACCATATAAAACTACTTGCAAAAATGGAGCAAATAGGTATTAGAGGCATAGCACTAAATTTATTTAGAAATTACTTGAGCCATAGATCCCAGGCTGTGCGCATAGACGATAATATAAGCTGTAAACTGAATATAAATATTGGTGTTCCGCAGGGTACAGTCTTAGGACCTGTTTTATTTTTAATATATATTAACCACTTATTGAAAATAAAATTAGTAAATTGTTCCATGTTTCCTTTCGCTGATGATACTGTAGCAGTATTTCATGGATCTAGTTAGAGGGACGTTTATCAACATGCAAATAATGGAATCAGAATTATTCAGCTTTGGTTGCGTGCCAATTCAGTTAGCATCAACGTGGAAAAAACAGTTGTCATTCCATTTGCCCTCACCTCAAGTGGAGCGCCTCCTACCTCAGAGCGTATTATAATGCATGGAGATTGTGAATCAGTTGAAAGTTGTTCTTGTCCAGTCCTCCTAAATAAAGATAGTACCAAATATTTTGGTGTGATAATTGACCGGAACCTGCGTTGGAGAGAACATGTGACGGTTCTCTGCGACCGATTAAGAAAAATCATATACAAATTCGTTCAACTTAGATCCATATTATCAAAAAACCTTTTACGAGTTGTATTTATATCACTTGTACAATCGGTGATTGAACATGGATTAATGGTTGGGGTGGAATAGCTATCTGTAATCTATTACCGTTAATAGTATTACACAAAAAAATAATAAAAATATGTCTAAAGGAACACATGCGCTATAGCACGGCTCAAATATACCGTGAATTTGGTGTAGTTCCTATCCCGATACTATATAAAATTAAAATTTTGAAATTCTTGTATAGCCATCGTCAAATTTTCCCAACTGCAACTGATATCGGCTATACGACGCGTAGGCAATATCGTGGAACAATACATGAGCCAAGATACTATACAGCAACCGCAGCAGGACATGCTTTCTATCATGCACCAAGATTGTTTAATGAGCTACCTCTAAATATATGTAAATCACCAAATTTGCACTCTTTTAAAAATGCGCTGAGAATACATTATTTGGAGAACGATTTAGGCTTGTAGCTATTAAACTTACTGTACTCCTACTGCAATTTCTAAGTCAATCTTCTTGTATTATATTAAGAAATTAAAATTTAAAAAGTTATTACTTCATTATATGCAAACTCTATGTCGTACACTCATAATAATGATAAAATTGGAATAATTGAATACTATGTTAAATTTGTTAGTCGAGCCGTCTCACAACTCGTGCGTTTTGTTCTTAGTGAGGCGGCCAATAGTACGTCAGATGATTTATATCTATTTTAATCTTGAATATGATGGTTAAATTGTATATTGTAATTGAATGTAAAAAGAAAATGGCGATAATAAATAATAATAATAATAAGGGGTGTTGCCGACAGAAGACATTTCTACGTAATACATATGATTATGATTAACGATTGTGAATGTGGATCTCGACTTGTCATGGCATTACCATTGTAATAGCAAATACACACACAGATACGATACGCCTAAATACATGTTGTGGGCGAGAAAGAGACAAATCCAAATAAAGCGAAACCATGACAAGTTGAGATCCACACAGCCGCCTGTCAGTGCATTCATCGTAGTATCAACCATCAGCGACGGCGCCACACCTTTGAGTGAGTGCAAATAGGTTTAGTTTAGTTTTTTATTTTTTGATGTACATAAATGTATTTTGTATTAATTATAGAATAAAATCACACTCACCACCTGGAACCAGTGATTTTTATAAGAGTTGACGGCGGCGTCGTGAATCAGGCCGAGGGGCCGACATCATTTTATTTCAAAGGGACCACAGGGAATTCATCTCATAACCGCAGGTGACTCACCATTTACTTCGGAATATTAAGATTCTTTTCGAAAATCCGAAATCAACCAACCAGTCGAATTGCCGGCGACGATTTCGTTCGAAGAAGATTGCATCATTTTGTCGGAAAGTGGAATTTCGTACCACCACCGTTATCCGTAATCCGTTATTCTTAATCCCGCAAGTAAGAGAACCAGTGTTGGAATTATCGGAGTGTGCAGCATGGCAGCAAAGACACGACAAGTGAAACCTGGGCAAGCTGACGTCACCCCCTGTGCAACTTGCGGAAAGAAGACGCACGGTTGGTGGATACAGTGCGGAAAGTGCGAATCATGGCACCATTTTAACTGTGCTGGGGTCGATGAATCGGCGAGGGAGGAGAACTGGCTATGCGAGCCGTGCTCATCCGAAACTTCCACCGCTTCGAGAAGAGTCAGTGATAGCAGCATGGCGCAAATGGTGGATCTGCAAAGGCAATTCTTGGACATGGTTCAGGCAGAGCGAGAATCCGTAAAGGCGGATCGTGAAATTCAGCAACAATTTCTATGCATGGTGCACCAAGAGCGGGAGGCAGTGAAAGCCGAACGAGATTGGCAGAGGGAACAGGTTGAGCTTCAGAAGCAGCAAATGGAGCTACAACGGAAACTGTTAGAAGATCAACGTGCCTATATGGAGAACATGGTGAAAGTGTTAATGAACACAAAAAACCAATTCGAACCTAAACCGTCCACATCGAAAGCCGCTTTAGAAGAATGTCAGGACGTTTCAGATAGTCAGCAACCAACGAATAACTCCGTCAAATTATTCGACGACAACACTGCTGAAATATTGACAAATTTGACAAAAGCGATGAACCAATCGCAGCAGCGCGATCTGACGACCTTCTCAGGAGACCCCATGGCTTGGCCATCCTGGATCGCCGATTACAAGACGACATCAAGGGAGGGTCAATTTTCGGACATCCAAAATGTGAACCGCCTCAGAAAGGCTCTCAAAGACAATGCCAGAGCAGCCGTTCAACCTCAATTGAACAGCGGAACAGACGCTAATGCGATAATAGAAATTCTGGAGAGCATCTATGGGCGTGAAGAAGATCTCCTCAACAAGGAAGTGAGTGAGTTGCTGAGACTGCCAGCCATTACACATAAGTACGACGAAAAACTACCGGCTTTCAATATCAAATTGAAAAATTACGTGCTTATGGCCAAAAGTCAAAAGAATGACGCTGCTCTTAACCAGCTTTACGTACTTAGCGAACTCCATAGTAAATTCCTGTCTTCTGCCGGACATTACGATCAAATTGCCAGTATGCGTCAACACAATCGAGGCTTCAATTTGGAAGACCTTTCCAACTACTTGGATGACAGTGTACGTAAGATGCCACAGCAAATATTATTGAAATGCAACTTCGCCAAGTTCATGTCAACAAAAGGTGCAAAGCAAACCCTGTCACATGATGCCGTTAAAGAACCAGTCCGTGAAGCCTCCGAGTCAAGTGTCAACAAGGAGGATTTTCGCTGTCCGCAATGCAATTCATTTCATCCCATGTGGAGATGTAAGCAGTTCAAAGGGCTCACATGGTCCCAAAAAATCGACATACTCAAGAGGAGCGAAGTGTGTTTCAAATGCTTGAATTCAAAGACACACCAAGCCAAGGATTGTACCTTGAAAGGAAGCTGCAAGGTCGACGGCTGTGGCGGCCTACACAATACAATCATGCATCGCCCGAACGAGCCAAGGGGAACCACCAACTCAATGGTTAATCAATCGAGCGTGCATTCACCTTCGAGAGATGTTGCGAAACTTCAACTTAGCCATGCCGACAAGGAAACAATGCTCTTCCAGATTGTGCCGATCAAGTTATATGGACTAGAAGGCGCAATTAAGACGTTTGCAATGCTAGATCCAGCGTCTTCATTATCTATGATGGAGCGAAGTATTTATGATAAGCTCCAACTCAATGGCGTTGATGACACACTGCACCTTCAGTGGACAGGAGGTGTTACCAAAAATGAATCCTGCAAGCGTGTTTCACTTGTCGTCTCAAGCACCAAGGGCGGAGCGTTACACAAACTGAATAACGTGTATGTTCGAGAATCGTTAGCCCTCGCACCACAAAGCCTCGACGTCATTGAGATGAAGAGGCGATACAAGCATCTCCGCGGTCTGCGACTGGAGCCTTTCGATAGAGCCGTTCCGACGCTCATGATCGGACTTGAACACGCAAACTTACTCGCTGGATCCAAGACCATCAAAGGAGAACCCGATGAACCCATCGCTACGAGAACTGAACTAGGTTGGGTAGTCTACGGGAAATCAGGATCGAGGACCGACACAACTTCCCACACAAGTTACCATCGTGTCACTACAGCTGTGAGCTATCACCACACTCGTACAATAGACGACGAGTCGATCGCACAAGAAGAGGTTAAGAAGTATTTCTCAACGGAAGCCTTCGGTGTCATGGCCACGAAAACACTTGTAAGCGAAGCTGACCAGAAAGCCATTGACATTATGACTTCCACGCTGAAGAAAGTGGGCAATCGTTATGAAATCGGTTTACTATGGAAAGATGTCAACTCCAAGCTGAAGGATAGTTTACCGATGGCCATTCAACGATTAAAATCTGAAGAGAGAAGCCTGAAAAAAAGGGATCTTCTGCACTGGAAAAATCATGAGATGCAGAACCTCATCACCAAGGGATACGCTCGCGTTGCAACGCCAGAAGATGTACACACCGAATGGAATCGAACCTGGACAGCCCCAACATTCGTGGTCGTGAACGAAAATAAGCATCCACCGAAACCCCGAAACGTCATGGACGTTGCGGCCGAATTTAATGGCATATCGCTAAATAAGATGCTACTTAAGGGTCCGGACAACATGGCACCACTATTCGCAGCACTATTCCGTTTACGCCAGCACCGCATAGCAATCAACGCGGATGTAAAGGAGATGTTCTCGCAAATCCTCATCAAACCGGAAGACCAACAATGTCAACGCATTCTGTGGAGAAATGGTGACGCTACACAAGAACCAACACTGATGATTTTCCAGCGCATGATGTTCGGTCCAGTTTGCTCACATTCCTGTGCTCAATTCGTCAAAAATCACCATGCCAACTTATATAAAAACAAGTATCCAGAAGCAGCAGATGCGCTTGTCAATTCGACCTACGTAGATGATTTTTTTACATCGGAACCGACGGTTGAGAAGGCGTTCGATGTTATCAGCAACGCAATTGAAATCTGCAAAGGGATGTCATTTGACCTAGTCGGAGTTCAATCCAACAGCGTTGAGCTGCTCGAAAAGCTACCCACTGAACACATCAAGGAGGGACTTGTGGCATTCGACTCTGAAAGCGACACATACACAACAAAGGTCCTGGGCATGTATTGGAAGCCCATGACGGACAACTTCGTCTTCGTTTTCAAGGAGAGAGAGAGCAACACGGGCACCGATCTTCTACCCACAAAGCGTCAGGTCCTGAGCACGCTGATGAAAATCTTTGACCCACTTGGCATTATTGCCAAATACACATTAAGCGGCAAGCTAGTCTTACAGGACATTTGGCGATCTGGTATCGGGTGGGATGAACAGATTCCCTTGGACATGAAGGAAGCATGGAGCAATTTCATCAGAACCATGGGACGTATTGTATGTCATCAAATCCCACGCCACTACTCACCCAATATGCCCGTCGACTCTGAGATTACAATGGTAATTTTCGTAGACGCTTCTGAAGTTGCCTTCGCAGCAGTTGCTTACTTTCGTTTTGAGTCGGAGGAAGGCAAAGTCCACGTTAGTCTAGTCATGGCAAAGTCGAAAGTGGCGCCAATTAAGCCGCTTTCAATTCCACAATTGGAACTTCAAGCAGCCATCTTGGGAGTTCGAATGGCGAACACCATCCAGAAGCTGCATACGCTGAAGATAAGAAACGTACTATTTCTCTCGGACTCTAAATGTGTGCTGATGTGGATAAACTCCAAGGCTATGAAATTCAAATCATTTGTTGCCGTTCGGATCGGAGAAATCCTCGAATCGACAACACGAAACCAGTGGCATCATGTAGGTACACACAACAACGTGGCTGATGAAGCCACTAGACCGGTTACTATCACCATAGGAGAAAACAACGAAAGGTGGTATCATGGGCCAGATTTTTTGAAATACGCGATCGAAGATTGGCCCATTTCCAGGGTCGTCTACGACACGAGTCTTCCTTTAATGGTCCATCACACTGCGCCACCAGAACATTCTTTTGAAGCAGCGAAAGATATTGGAGCTAGGTTCAAATCGGACTGGGCTCGCTATTGTCGGATCATCGCCTGGATCTTGCGGTTCGCCGAAGCATCTCGGAAGAGGGAGCACGAGACGCTAAACTTCATCGTTCCCAAGGAACGAGAACGAGCAGAAGACCTTCTATTTAAGATGATGCAATCCGAGACCTACCCGGAGGAGATTTACGATCTTAAGCAATATGGAAGAGTGGCCTCAAACAGCAAGCTCGTTGGATTTTGTCCATTCATGGGAACCGATGGCGTCATTAGGATGAGTTCGCGAGCACAAAGGGCTTCAACTTCTTATGCTGCGCGGAACCCAGCCATCCTGCCGAACAAACACCCGCTGACGGATATCTTCATTATGTATCACCATTGCCGAAATTTGCACATGCGGGAAGAAACCATAATCGCGGACACTCGAAGCAGAGCATGGATTATAAACGTACGCTCAGCTGTTCGCCGTGTCAGCGCCAACTGCCAAGAATGCAAAAATCGACGCACGAAGCCGATCCATCCGCGGATGGGGCTCCTACCAGAGGAACGACTTCATTATGGGGAAAAGGCCTTTACGTTTGTCGGGACGGATTGTTTTGGACCACTCTTGGTAAAGCAAGGGCGAAATTCAGTGAAAAGGTATGGGATTATCTTCACATGCCTGGTTTATCGAGCAGTTTACTTAGAACTGTTAACGGATCTTTCACTTGAACAAGTCATTCTCGCCATTCGCAGTCTCAAAGCGAGAAGAGGTCCTGTCAAAATCATGTTCAGCGACAACGGCACAAATTTCGTTGGTGCCAAAAACCAGCTTGCAAAGGATGCCAATGAAACCATGTACAAATTTGGAAAGGATACATCAGATCTACTCGACATCGAATGGCGTTTCATACCTGCCTACTCACCATGGATGGGGGGAGCCTGGGAACGCCTGATTGCGAGCATTAAAAATTCTCTCGAATTTACGTTGAAAGGAGAAACACCATCCGAAGAAACACTCAGGGGAGCGCTAATACAAGCCGAGTTGGACATGAACCGACGTCCACTGACGCACAATCCTATTGACCATGAGGATGATGAGCCGCTGACGCCAAACCATGCGCTTTTCGGAACTAATGGTTTCGCAGCTCAAGCAATCGGCGAAATCGACGAGCGAGATAAGTTCGGAGGTTCTAAGATCCGTCAAGCGCGGCACTTAGGTGAGAAATTCCGCTCAAGGTGGATTAAAGAATATTTACCAACCATCACACGGCGATCCAAATGGTTTAAAGACGTGAAGCCTATCGAATTGGACGATATCGTTATCCTCGTAGAACCCGATAAGCCACGCTACGAATGGATGAAAGGACGTGTGGTAGAATTACATCAAGGGCCGGATAATATCGTAAGAACAGTCGACATCATGCTTGCCGACGGAAGCGTAAAGGCCAGGAGAAGTGTCGGACGAGTTGCGGTATTGGACATAAGAAAGTCCAACGTTCTGTCTTCGAATGACTAGATTCGAAGACGCTCGGGGGAATGTTGCCGACAGAAGACATTTCTACGTAATACATATGATTATGATTAACGATTGTGAATGTGGATCTCGACTTGTCATGGCATTACCATTGTAATAGCAAATACACACACAGATACGATACGCCTAAATACATGTTGTGGGCGAGAAAGAGACAAATCCAAATAAAGCGAAACCATGACAAGTTGAGATCCACACAGCCGCCTGTCAGTGCATTCATCGTAGTATCAACCATCAGCGACGGCGCCACACCTTTGAGTGAGTGCAAATAGGTTTAGTTTAGTTTTTTATTTTTTGATGTACATAAATGTATTTTGTATTAATTATAGAATAAAATCACACTCACCACCTGGAACCAGTGATTTTTATAAGAGTTGACGGCGGCGTCGTGAATCAGGCCGAGGGGCCGACAAGGGGTGTAGAAAGCCAACTCTACGTCCGAGCTAAAACATCTAATGCCACGTGCACCCCGGGCAACGTTATAAAACGGCTAACAGGGTTCTGGAAACCCCATTTGGGAGAAAACAAAAATGGAGACACGAAACATGTCCAGAAGAAGACGGGCAGGGATATCTGCCCAAGTGTCGGAGGAAACCGCGACCTCCGGCGAGGGCTTCCCCTCTGTACAAGAGGGGCAGTCGCCAGTGGTAAATGGGCGCACGGGCGTGCGCCCACCAACCAGAAGGAGACCGACTGCCGCGAGTGCACCTGCACGAGCCGGTAGGACGGGTACTGCTCCAGCACCACCGAGGAGCCCTCCTTCACCTGTGGTTGATGTTTCGCCTGGTATCCAGGCGACCACAGCTGCAGGCTCGCGTAGGCAACGGATGAAATGGACAGAGGAAATGAACCTTTTCATCATCCGTGCCTACTACGAGATCGAACTCTCACAAGGGACAACATCATATCGTCCCTTGCTACATCAGAGGTTCGTCGAGCGATTTCCGCAATTTGCACATGTGTCAATGCAGCGGGTTTCAGACCAATACCGCTTCATTGTGCGAAGGAGTGCAATACCGGAGACGACGAGGGAAAGAATTCGACTTGAGGTTTTAGAGGCAACTCGAAACCAAGAGTCGGCGGGGCAGGATGTGGCATTCCCACCACCATCACGTCACTCTGTCCCGCACAGGAGTACCTACAACACCAGACGAAGTACACTACTTCACCGCCAAGTGGAAGTCTCTTCTGAAGTTCACGACGAATATGAAAGAGCTTGCTTGGAATATCAGGAAATAGATCCTCTGCACAGGCCTGGCATTCCCAGGTTACATACATCTACTGCAACACCTGATATTCTTTCTCAAATCGACACCGAAATCGCATCCAGACTCAGCTCCGATACGACGTTACTGGAACTGCAATCACTTGTGTATTGCGGTGCAGTGGCGGCTATCAGATTACATGGTCAGAGGATCCGTGATAGCGTTGTCGGCGTGAGACAAAAACAAGAACCAGCCTGGAAGATTCGTCTTGAGCGGAAGAGAGATTTCTTACGACAGGATATTGGTCCATTGACTCAATACGTTGCTGGCAATACCTGTAGGCGGTTGAACAAAAAAGTGGAAAAGATCCTCCGTAAATATTCCACTCCTTCCGGAACTCCTTTAGTGGAAGTACTGGACACACTAAAACAGAAGCTCGCAGTCATTAAAAGTCGTCTCCGACGGTACACGCTGAGCCTCTCCAGACGTGTTCAAAACGCTGCTTTCACTAAAAGCCAGCGGAACTTCTACAAGACTATCAATGAGGACCAACAAGCCAGCCCCACTATTAATTTCTCAGTGACTGACGCGGAACAATACTGGGGTGGACTTTGGCAAACTCCCGCTCAACACACCCAACATACTGAGTGGATCACTGCCGAAACCACCCGCCATGCCAGCTTGCCTGGTATGATTTTCGCCGAGGTCACTGAATCCGATGTCCGTGAAGTTATTAAGCGGTCCAAAAATTGGAAGGGGCCTGGTCCTGACAAATTGCAGAATTTCTGGTATAAGCGATTCCCGAGTATATGTAGTCAGCTCGCACAACAGATAAATCTGTTGATTAATAGGCCTGAGGAATTTCCACCTTTCCTCACAGCAGGTGTAACCTACTTGTTACCCAAACGGAAAACAGTGGAGACGCCTGCTGAAACGAGGCCTATAACATGCTTGCCGACACTGTACAAATACATTACAGCCATTATTAGTGGCAGGATCTATACGCACCTTGAGCAGAACAATATCCTTGCCGAGGAGCAAAAGGGCTGCCGAGTCGGATCTAGGGGTTGCAAGGAACAACTAACGATCGACTCGGTTGTGGTAGGACAAGCTACGCGCAATCACAGGAATCTGTATTGCTGCTATATTGATTACGCCAAAGCATTTGACAGCATCCCCCATAGCTGGCTAATCGAGGTCCTCCACATGTACCGCGTAGATCCTGCCCTAATCAACTTTTTGACAAAAGTGATGGAAGGATGGCGCACAACACTATCAGTGCCATCAACCGAAGGCAATATGCTCTCTCAACCGGTACATATCCGAAGAGGCATATTCCAAGGGGACTCTTTGGCGCTGAACCCCCTTTCATCACTTTTGAATTCGGCTAGACAGTGCGGCTATACGATCAAGCATGGTCTTCTTGGAATGTTTTCCAAATTCGAACTGACTCACCTGATGTACTTAGATGACATCAAACTATACTCGGGAAGCGATGCACATCTTAAAAGTCTGCTGCGGATCACAGAAAATTTCAGCCGTGACATTCGGATGTACTTCGGATTAGACAAATGTCGAATCCGTGCCATCCGCAAAGGCGTTCACGCACCGCACCCCGGCTTCACCTTGGATGATATCCATATAGGTGCAATGTCGGAGGCAGACTTTTATAAATACCTAGGAACTCTGCAAGGTGAACATCCCAGCATTGATGACTTGAGAGAAGGACTGCTGGTTGAGTTCTGGCGCAGGTTGAAATTGGTGTTAAAATCCAACTTATCGGGAAGAAATAAAATAAGTGCGATAAACTTGTATGCCATTCCTTCACTGACCTACTCATTCGGAATAGTCCCGTGGTCTGTCACATCTTTGGCGGACATTGAACGGGGGGTACGCGTTTTGATGTCCAAATTCCGAATGTTACATTCAAAATCGTCAGTGGAGCGAATGTGCCTACCTCGTGACATCGGAGGTAGAGGTTTAGTTGACATTGCCAACTTACATCATCAGCAAGTCAACTCACTTCGCACTTATTTCCGAGGCAAAGCAACATCGAGTGCTCTGCATGATGCTGTCTGTAAGGCAGATGATGGTTTGACTCCACTGAACTTAAAGGATCAATCATTTGCTCCTTTGAGTCTGGTGAAGTCAGACCAAGAGAAGATCGACAAATGGAAGTCAAAGGCGATGCATGGTAAACATGCGAGTTGCCTTTGGCAGCCATTTGTCGATCTTCACCTGTCTAACAGGTGGCTTCGTGCAGGGTACCTCTTTGCCGAAACAGAAGGTTCGATGGTTGCCATTCAGGACGGCGTGGTCCCCACCCGTGCTTATCTTAAGCATATCTGCAAACAAAGGGTGGATGACGACCGGTGCAGAATGTGTGGTTCGGTTTTGGAAACACTTGACCATCTCATTTCTGGTTGTTCTGTAATGGCGCCGGTAGAGTACACGGACAGACACAATGCTGTATGCAAGGTAATCCACCAACACCTTGCATACAAGCACGGGCTGGTCAGTGAAACCGTACCGATCTACCAGTACACTCCACAAGCAGTGCTTGACAGCACTCGCTTCACGATGTACTGGGATCGCCAGGTAAACACTGATCACCCGGTCGCCCACAACAAACCCGATGTACTCCTAGTCGACAAGACGAGTCGCTCTGCATACATAATCGATGTTGCTATCCCCCATAATAGCAACATCGAGAGAAAGCATGCGGAGAAAAGGGCGAACTATAGTGCACTGGCCCAAGAAATCAAACAACTTTGGCATCTTGGCAGTGTACGAATAGTGCCTGTAATATTGTCGGTTACCGGTATAATACCCAAAGACCTTCTGACTTCCCTCACCCAATTAAACCTGCCGCACAATCTCATTGACGTTATGCAAAAATACGTAATTTTGCATACGTGTGCAATAGTGCGCAAAGTGCTCGGCGACCTCCACTAAATTATATTAGTTTCAGGATGCCGGCATAACACCTGCCCAAAGCATCCATATCCGTCAACTTGATGCGTTGCATCCGTTGCGGGTTTACATACCGGCCAAAGGGGCCGAGATTACGCCAGCCAGGCGATAATAAATAATAATAATATATTCTTGGTCAGTATGATGAGACGAGTCGATTAAGCTTTGTCCGTCTGCCCATCTGTCTGTCTGTCCGTCTGTCCGTCTGGCTCTACGCAAACTAGTCCCTCAGTTTTAAAGCTATCAAGTTGAAATTTTGTACAAAGCCTTCTTTCTATTGCACGCTGTAAATATGTCGGAACCAACGGAATCGGACCACTAGGTCATATAGGTGTCATAGGAACGACCGGTCCAAAAATTCGTCTCAGTGAGAAAAACTTTTTTGTTTCTAAAGATATCTATCTGAAATTTTGCACAAAGCCTTCTTTCTATTGCATGCTGTAAATATGTGGGAGTCAATGGAATCGGATCACTACGTCATATAGGTGCCATAGGAACGACCGGTCCAAAATCAAATTTTTGTTAGAAAAACTTTCTTATTTCTAAAGATATCATTACGAACTTTAAAATTATTCAATCATATTAACTTCCAAGCCACGTTATTAAATTTGGTTGAAATCGGCCTACTATTTCACACACCTCTCATAGGAACAGTGAAATCGGAACACGTTTTTACTACTAATTTCAAAGTAGCAAATGCTCCATAGATCACAACGAAGGTATCAAATTTAAGGGGAGGTCCCCATAGAGGGGAAATGAAGGTCGAAATTTTTTTTTTCGTTTGGTACAGGCAAGTTGGGTATCATAAAAAAGGTACCATCGAGTACATTCCATTTTTGGAATTTTTTTTTTCAAATTTGAAGAAACGGGAAAAAAGGGAGAGGGGAAAATATGTCAAAAGCGGCATTTTACTAGCGTAGAAAACCTAGATTAATAGAATTTTGAGATTTCATCAGAAAAGGTCAAAAATAGTACATTTCTATAGTTGCAGCTAGCACACCCCTGCACCCCTTAAGCGCACCCGAGGTCAAAAATATTGATGGCCAATGATAACCAACATCATTGGCAATAATACCTCTAAGTTTCATTACAATCACATAATATTTAACATTAGTACATTCATTTAAATTTTTACATTTTGATACCATCCATACAAAAAATGCACATAACCGGCTACATACTAGTATTGCATACTTGAATATTGTTTATTGTTTTTCGTAAAGTAAATTGGAGTTAACCATTTCTGAAAGGGTGGAGATTGGTGGTATAGGAGTGGTAGGGGAGAGAAGTTTAAGGGGGGAGGTAGGTGGGTTGCTGCTTTGCCCCCTTGGAGGGGAAATTAAGGTCAACATTTTTTTTCATCTGATATGGGCAAGTGGGGTACCATGAGAAAGGTACTACCGAGTACATTCCATTTTTGGCGTCTTCATTAAATTTGAAGAAAGGGGAATAGAGGCAGAGGGGAAGATATGAGATCATAATTTGTCCCACCCCCTTACCATTTCGAGACCGTTACACTTATTTTAGAAATATGAAAACATACAGGAAGGTTCAACTAGCACAGAAAAGAAAAAAATTATGGAATTTCGATATCTTCTCAAAATAGGTTAATAATAGTATATTTCTATAGTTACAGTTAGCACACCCCTACATTTCTCAAACTCATCCAAGGTCGAAAATATTGATGGCCAACGATAATCAAAGCCATGTGCAATAATATCTCCAAGTTTCGTAATAATCGCTTGCTACAAAACCCTCGGATTGCGGGCGTAGCCCTCTATATTCCGGTTTTATTTAACCCTAGATTACCGCATGGAGTGCATTTGCACCCCAAGCCTACTTTGACCATCTGTTAAATTTCAGTATCTATTTTTTTCTCTGGGGTCTTCAGTTCCTTTAAGTTCAATTGTTTTCTATTGTTTTTTGTTGTTCTCTTGGCCGTGGGATTTTTTTTTAAATTTTCAGAATTTTTTGAAATTTTTTTTTACTTTTTCATCTTGGGGAGCATTTGCACCCCAAAAAGATTAAGTAATATGTTTTTCAATGAAATCATATATAGGTACATATACATCATATAAAGTATGTAATTGGATCTATCGTAAAAGCTAAGAAAGTTTGATGAATAAATTTTGTGGTGAAGGTGGTTCTGGCTGGCAAGTGACGAGGGAAAGCCATTTTCGAACAAGTATCACATGCATTTCTGGCTTTTCTCTCTTCACTTCTTGGACACATGTGGCATCTGGCCTGCCGATTACTTGGTGATTCGAAGGATTTGAACGATTTTCTAGTTCCGAATCAATCAATTCCTTTGCAAGCTGTTTCAAATTATCATTTCAATACCAAGAGTTTCTATTTTCAATTGATCCATCGAAATTTTTATAAACGATGACAAATGCCAGGGCAACCATATCCAATAAGTTATAAAGTACGATCATCGGCCAACGTCGATTTTGGCGAGCACGAATAAGTTAATATAATTTGATCAAAAACTTCAACTCCTCCTTTATTTTTGTTATAGTCGCATATGATTTCGGGTTTCCCTTTAGCCCCAATTGTATTTTTCTCGTGTGGTGTGTTGACAATAGAACAACCTGTTTATTCATTTTCGGCACATACGTCACCAAAGTCATTTTATAAGAGAACTCAAATATTGAACCATAAACTCGACGATATGCTTTTTTGCCGTTTTCCCTTTTGGGTTGATCATTAGTTCTAATGCATGATTCACGTTAACATCTTTATCATCACCACCAAAGGGGTCTTCTTCTTCGTTAACTAAGCCCAACAATTGCAACACTAATTATTCTCTGTCTCCGCTATCCCCTATCACTGCTACGAGTAAAACGTCTCAAGGTTCTATTGAATTCAGCCTAATCTAAGAATTTAATCACAAGTAAACGTAAAATCACATAAATTTTATTTCACGATATAAAATTTTTTTAAGCTCTTTTCAGGTTTTTTGATTTTTATACCCTAGACTTTTAGTATAGGGTATATTGTTTTTGTCACGACGGAAATATGTAACACCTTAAAGGAGGCTTCGGAGGTATAGCAATGTGTATATATAAATGATCAGGGTCACCTCCTGATTCGATTTGGCCATGTCTGTCTGTCTGTCTGTCTGTCTGTCCGTTCGCACGATAACTTTCGATAGAATGAAGCTGGAGCCTTGAAATTTTGGTCAAGTATTGGAAGTATGATCTAGTTGGTTGGTATTGAAAATGGGCATGATCAGGCCAAGAGAACGCCTACCTCCCCTACATATGAAAATACATAAATGTATTTATAGCTCCCTATTAAATAAACAGGCTAGAGCCTTTCTAGCTTTGGTAGATTGCTCGTGAGGGTAATCTTATACTTCCCTGGAAAAATAAAATCGATCAGTTGAAAACTAATGGTCATTTTCTTAGAAAGAGCCCCGTACTACCCTACTTTTCAGGTTTTTTGTCCATAACTCTTGAGCCAATTGACGTAGACAGCTGATTTTTGGCATGTAACACTGAAGTGAGAAGCTGCTTGGGTTTTAGTAAGTTGGGCATAATCAGATCAAAGGAACGCCTACCTCCCCTACAAATTTCAAAAAATTAAACATTACTTTAATTACGATAACTTTCGATAGAATGACACTAGCAAGTTGAAAATTTATCAGAATGTTGCTAATAATATCTACTTGGTTGATATTGAAAATGGGTAAGATCCGACACAAGTAACCCCTACCTCCCCTACAAATGAACCTTCAAATAAGCGATAACTTTTGATAGAATGAAGCCAGCGAATTGAAATTTTGGCCAAATGTTTGAAATGAGATTAAGTTAGCTGGTGTTAAAGATGAGTTAGATTTAACCTAAGAAACCCCTACCTCCCTAGAAGTGAAACTTAAAATAAGCGATAACTTACGACAAAGTAAAGCTAGCGACTTGAAATTTTGGTCAAATGTTTGTAATAGGATCCAGTGGGCTAATATTGAAAATACGTAAAATCCGACCAACGAAACCCTTACTTCCCCTAAAAATGAAACTTCAAATAAGCGATAACTTTCAATAGAGTGAAGCTAGAGACTTTAAATTTTGTTTAAATGTTTGCAGGGTGATCTAATGTTTGGTGCCAATGATGAGCAAGATCCGACCCAAGGAACTCCTACCTCCCCTACAAGTGAGACTTCAAATAAGCAATAACTTTCGATAGAATGAAGCTAGCGTCTTGAAAAATTCGTCAAATATTTGTAGAATGGGTTACTTAATTGATTTTGAGAATAGTCGAGATCCTCCTGAATGAGTGCCAACCTTCCCTATAAGCTGGCCATATAAGAAACTCACTTTTAATGCATATAGTCGCTGCCCATTGGTAGTTTTGGTATCACCACTAGGTCTGTACAAGTCTAGGGTATATACGCTTCGGACTGGTTTTTGTTTCAATTGCTCCACTTTGTATTACTTTTCACTGTAAAATTTCACTGCACAACACATAATACTAAACAGTGACTACCACCAAAAAGAATACAGTTCACCGGAAGCAAAATAACGGAAAAATATACTTTTATTGTCACAATATCGTTCGTATTTTGTTCATGGGGTGCAAATGCACCCCATGCCGAAAAAGTAACGTTTTTAGTGTGCGGTAATCTAGGGTTAAATTATCAAGCCATTAACTGGCAAATCTTTTGCAAACAGAACATCCTGTGAGAGATAGAGATGAGTCTCTACTGATAACCGAAGAACACCAACTGCGGAGATGGAGAGAATATTTCATTGAGGTCCTCAACAACACCTTTTTACCTTGTGCAACTTCATTAGTTGCAGAAGATATTCGACAAATAGCCAGAGTAATTACAAGCCCACCATCTAAGCTGGAAGTTACTGCGGCTGTTAAGTCGACGAATACAGATAATGCCCCGGGGATATATGGAATTCCGGTGAAACTTTTCAAAGCGAATGCCAATGCTACTGCGGATCTTCTTCTCCCCCTCATCCAAGATTGTTAGGACACCGAAACTCTCCCTAAAGAGTGGAAGAAGGTTGTCATTATTAAGATCCCGAAAAAAGGCGAACTGAAGGATTGCAGTAATTAGCGCACCAAGCTGATGGCAAAAATAATCTTGAACCGGATCAAACATACAGTTGACCGCATATTGAATGATGAACAAGCTGGCTTTCGCGAGGGCTTCTCATGTAGCGACCACATCAACACACTCCGAATTATTATTGAACAATTCGCAGAGTGGGGATCCCCATTACATCTCATGTTCATGTAAGGGCGCGGGGGGCATGGATTTCAATTAAGTGCTCGTGGCCTCGGTAAACTTTTTAGTTCGCAGGAAAACTAAATAGTTTAGTCCGAAAAATAGAACACACACACACAGTGTTTTATGAGAGCGATTACTAAATAGTTTAGTTTGCTGTGTGCGCGGTCTCATAAACCGCCGTTTGTTCTACTTTTCTGACTAAACTACATATTTAGTTTTTCTGCGAACTAAAAAGTTTGCGGTGGGCGCGAGATCTAAAAGAAGACCGTTACCGTTTAGTGAGCTGGTGCAAAAGACAGATTGCTTTTTATTAATTCCCACCCCCGGTTTTCATCATTATAGTAAAGCGACTAGTATTAGAACTAAGTGGGTAGTTTTTCCAAATTGTTTGGCCAATTGAATATTGTCTGCATAGCACACATATTTGTCATATCGATAGCCCCTTCGAAGGATGAACCTACTAAATTGCATTCGATATCCTAAATAGTGCAGCATCTGCACTTCTATAGTCCAAGAATATTTATAGTAGATTGTCTGCAGGGTCACCAGTCCGTTGGGGCTACTTTCCAATCCAGAGAATCCGATTGACGTGTACTGGTGTCCCATAAGCAGAGCTATTCTGTGTCCTGAACTTTTATCCGCCAAACCAAAAACTTCGCACAATGTCGTCATACAGATTGTTCGAATATTTTTTGCACTCGATTGAAAAAATCTTCCACTATGAAGCCGTTAAAATTAATGGACCAAAAGCTTTTATGGGTGTAGTGGCAATGCCGTCCGAATAAGGGAAATTAATTTTTCGTCCTTGTTTCAGTGCGTGGTTAATGGAAAATTGAATACGCTGACTTGAGTTCGCGTTGAGTTGTGTCCTTTTTCGAATCCGCCACGAGTAGGCTTGCAGGAAGTTGTTGGTAAATCATTTGTAGTCAACGACCTTATTACATGATTAATTGTTCGTGAAGAAGAATTGTTGGAGGTGGGATACTTGAAACATTTTGTATTGACATTTACATGAAAATACGTCATAGTATGTACGTGTACTTGTATACGGGACAAATATAGAGCATTGAAATATATATAATATGATAAAATCTTGGGAGTTACCCATTTGGGTGCGGGGTTTAAAGTGTTTACACCTTCAAACTGTCTCGTCTAGTCAAGCAAGGATGTTCCGATGTTCCGTATCTGTCACATAAGTGTCTAGCGACCCCCTAAACAATAATCACCAAAAATTATAACTTGTCCAACATTTCAGTAGAAATTGTTTATTTTCCGTTATGTTTATTAAGTTTGTTATTTATAAATTAAACTAAATTCTGTGTTGAAATATTTTGCATTCATAAGAAGTATAAAATTTAGATAAGGTAAGATTTTAGGCCAAAAATATAGATTTTCAGTCAGGGATAAAAATAATTCATTTAAATTTTAAAAACTTATGAAAAAAAATTATCGTCATCGTGGCGCTACAGGCCCACGTCAGATCTTGGCCGTCTGGATCATTGTCCTCCAATTTTCTCGCTCAGGTGGATGCGTACTCCAATTTCGGAAACCCAGTAGTTGTTCGGCGTCAGCATCTAATTAATCTTCCCAACGAGCTCTCGGTCTTCCTCCCAGCCTTGCTCCGCTGATGCGTACTTTCAATATTGGTTTAGGCTTGCGGTTATCGCCCATTCGCTGTTGTGTTGTACATGCCCTGCCAATTGAAGTCGATTTTTAAAATATCCAGCTCATTGTACAGTTCGTACAGCTCATGGTTGTACCGGATGTACTATTCACTTCGGTCATAAGCCACTCCGAAAATTGCCGCAGGACCTTTCGTGTGTTTAGCATGTTTTCGGAGGCTTGAATTAGGATCCAGGTTTCGCAGCGAGAGCATAGCACAGGTCGTATGATGATTTTGTATACGCGAGCTTCGCATTTCCGCACATGCTAAGATTTGATTATTGGTAAGAATCACATTATACTTTTAATGAGTAAATGTACAAAGTATCAGATTATACTGGTCTACAAAATTCAAACTTTTTTTTGGCATTCGAAAACTGGCATAAAATCTTGAATCTGCTATGGCCACATAATTATAATATATTAAGGGGGTAAACCACATTAGGAGGCTCATTTTCATTGATTTTTAGGATTTTTTTGGGTAGGAAAAATTAGTTAGAATTCAATCAAATTATTATCGTACAAATTATTATCGTACAGTTCATACAACTCATGGTTGTACTGGATGCGCCATCTATCTCGATCGCAAACGGCCCCGAAAATTCGCCGCAGAACCTTACGTTCAAATGTGTCTAGCATGTTTCCGGAGGCTTGAGTTAGGGTCCATGCTTCGCAGCTATATTAAAGCACTGGTCGTATAATAGTTTTGTAAACTCGGAGCTTCGTTTTTCTGTGTACATGCTTCGATTTCACTATGGGAAGAACCGGGAAAAAAGTCTTATTAGCTAACTGTATCCATCGTTTGATTTCGTCAGTTTCGTCTGCATCCCTTCCCTTGACAAGTTGCAACTCAGGTATATGAAGTCGTTCACGAACTCGATGTGGAGATCCCCCACATTGATGCTCGATTGAGCAGGTGTCCTTGTCGTCGATTGCATCATTATTTTAGTTTTACCCTCGTTGATACGTAGTCCAAATTCTTTTGCAGCGGTATCGAGCGTATGCAGAAGTTCTTCTTCGTCGGCCAATCTTCGCGACATGATGTTGATGTCGTCGACGTACGCTGCTAATTGTATCGGCTTGATGAGTAGCGTCTTGCTGTTGTCCATATTCATAGCCCGAGTAACGTATTCCAGTGCTAGGTTGAAGAGCGTCGGTGCCACTCCATCGCCCTTTTTCAGACCAGTGCGTGTTTCAAATAGATCAGTAAGTCTATTATGGATCCTGACCCGTGAGATGGAGTTGTTCATCGTCATGTTTGTCAGTCGCACTAATTTGGCCGATATCCCAAATTGCAGCATGATGTTGTACAGTACTCCACAATCGATACTGTCGTATGCCTGCTTAAAGTCGACAAAGATTTGGTATATGTTTATATTGTGTTCCCAGCACCTCTGGAGTATCAGTTTGACCGTAAAGAGCTGATCGGTTGTGGAGCGACCAGGTCTGAAATCGCCTTGATATTCGCAAATGATTCTGCGTACGGTTTTATTCCATTTTCCAGAATTTTCGTCAAAATTTTATAGGACGTACAAACTAGTGATATGCCCCTGTAATTCTCACACCGCAGTTTATCTCCCTTTTTGAGAATTGGACAGATGATGCTTCTGCGCCAATCGTCTGGGATCTCCTCGTTCTCCCATACTCCCAGGAGTAATTGATGTATGGCACCAACTAGACTCGTTCCACCGAATTTTAGCAGTTCAGCTGGAATCTCGTCAGCGCCCGGCGCTTTATTTCGTTTTAGTGACCGCAACGCGAGATCAACTTCCTCTACTGTCAGGGGTTGTAAGGATGGGCCTTGGTCAACAATATTGTCGAGAGCTTCTTGTGTGAGGATGTTAGATGATAGGTTCAGAGGCTCTTCAAAATAAGAGGTCCATCGTTTGTTAATGCCATCGGTATCGATGATGTCAACTTTATTTTACCTAAACTTTCGAAAAATTTCGAATTCACCGAAACCGTGGACAAGCTATTTATTTACAGTTAAAGAAAACTGAAACGAACTTTACCGCATACGCGAGCGAAGTAAATAGGAAATGTGAGGAATTCGAGCACAATAAGTTGACAAAAGATCAATTCAAATGCCTAATGTTCGTTATTGGCCTCCAATTACCATCCATTTCTGACGTTTGAACACACATTCTGGCAATGCTAGATTAGGAAAAAAGAAGTAGATCTGGAAAAAATTTGATTGGAGTGTCATCGCATCACAAATTTTAAACAAGATAGCAAAACGTTGGAGGCGGCAACTGTAAAATCCACCAGATTCAAGTCAGGCAGACACACATACAGTGATAAACACTCAGACGCACGTACACCAAAAACACCGTGCAAAGAATGCCGGTTCAAAACACAAAAATGCACCAAAAGTCAAAAAGTTGGACACAAAGAAGGCTATTGCAACGGTTTCGTAAAGAAACAACAAAAACAAAAAGACACACATTATACTAAAAAGAAAATGGAAAAGATAACTGGAAGCAAAATTAATATCATAAAATACAGTATCAAAAAGTAGCAGAAAATTTATTAATGTCAAAATTAATGACATAACTATTAAGCTTCAAACAGACACAGCTTCTGACATTTCTATTATTTCAAAACAAAGTTGGCAAAAGTGGCAACCTTTTAGTTTCCGGGGCCCGGGCTGGGGAAACCACTTTTCACTAGGATTCGCGTCACTTTTCACTCACGTCACTCAAAGTCTCAAAAAAAATGTTTGTTTAATTTCTTTTTAATTTTTGTTTTTAGGTTTTTATTTTTATTTTTTAATTTTTAATTTTTTTTTCGTGATTTATACTGAATGTTTAGTATATTGGAAGCATGAATAATTGAAATATTAGCATTCAGTAATAATCATTAAAACAAAAGAAAGAACAAGAAGAAGAAAGAAGAAGAAAAAATAAAAAGAATAATTTAAAAAATCAAAAATTAAAATAAACCAGACCGAAGCTTCGCTTCGGCCTGGAGTCCGAAGCGTATATACCCTACAATTGTACAGACCTAGTGGTTATACCATAAGTACCAATTGGCAACGACAATTTGCATTAAAAGTGACTTTCCTATATGACCAGTTTATAGGGAAGGTTGGCACTAATTCAGGAGGATTTTGACCATTCTCACAATAAACCCATTCTACAAATATTTGTCGAATTTTTCAAGTTGCTAGCTTCATTCTATAGAAAGTTATTGCTTATTTTAACTCTCACTCGAAGGGAAAGCAGAGGTTTCTTTTGTCGAATCTTGCGCATTTTTAATAACAACCAACTAGATCCCAGTACAAACATCTGACCAAAATTGCAAGTCATTAGCTTCATTTTATCGAAAGTTATCGCTTATTTGTAGTTTCATTTGTAGGGGAAGTAGGGGTTTGGTTGGTCAGATTTTACGTATTTTCAATATCAGCCAGCTGAATTCTACTACAAACATTTAGCCAAAATTTCAAGTCGCTAGCTTTAGTTTATCGTAATTTTCCGTTTATTTTAAGTTCCATTTGTAGGGGAGGTAGGGGTTTCTTTGGTCGGATCTGGCCTATCTTTAATTCCAATTAACTCAACCTTACTTTAAACATTTGACCAAAATTTCAAGTTACTGCCTTCATTCTATCAAAAGCTATCGCTTATTTTAAGTTTCATTTGTAGGGGAGGTAGGGGTTCGTTGGGTCGGATCTTGCCCATTTTCAATATAAGTTAAGTAGATATTACTAACAACATTCTACCAAATTTTCAACTTGCTAGCGTTATTCCATCGAAAGTTATCGTAATTAAAGGAATATTTAATTTTATGAAATTTGTAGGGGAGGTAGGCGTTCCTTTGATCTGTTTATGCCCAACTTACAGAGCCTTAAGCAGCTTCTCACGTCTGGGTTACATGCCAAAAACCAGGTGTCTACGTCAATTGGTTCAAGAATTATAGACAGAAAACCTGAAAAGTAGGGTAGCACGGGGCTCTTTGTAAAAAAATTACCGTTAGTTTTCAACTGAGCGATTTTAGTTTTTCAGGAAAGTATAAAATTACCCTCACGAGTAATTTACCAAAGCTATACTTTTTCATGTTTATTTAATCGGAAGTTATAGATACATTTATGTATTTTACATATGTAGAGGAGGTAGGCGCTCCTTTGGCCTGATGATACCCATTTTCTATACCAACCAACTAGATCATACTGCCAACATGTGACCAAAATTTCAAGGCTCTAGCTTCATTCTATCGAAAGTTATGGTGTGAACGGACAGACAGACAGATAGACGGACAGACAGACAGACAGATAGACAGGCATGGCTAAATCGAATCAGGAGATGACACTGAGCATTTATATATATACATTGCTATACCTCCGGAGCCTCCTTTAAGGTGTTACATATTTTCGTCGTGACAAAAACAATATACCCTATACTAAAAGTCTAGGGTATAAAAAAAAATCTTTTTTGCAAATTTGAGTCTTGGGGTGATGCGAGCGATAAATGACAAAAAATCCGAGTGAAAAGTATTTTTTTCACCCCGGGCCCCGGAAACTGAAATATATCCCAAGTTATCGTATCCAGCAGGAAATAAAATCGGAATTTAAGCGACGAAAGACCTTTAAATATGAAAGATGATGGTCAAAGGAATACAGTTTCGTTTTAGAACACGCTGCGGATATTAAATTTCCTGGAAAGGATGAGTCCGACAGATTGAAAAAAAAAATTTTGGCATATTTTACGTATTTTATTTTTATTAAGAAAGGGAAACATTCACTCTGATTAAAAAACTCATTTCAAGAAATTAAACTTAAATTGAAGTTAATATGTAATTTTATACTAGCACTATCGATTGTGTTGCTTATCTAAATGTAAACTAATGTTGACTAAAAAGGAAAAATAGTAATTTTATGTTATATATAAAGGTAGTACTTATGACTAATTTTACAAATTTGACGTTAAATAAAAATCTCTACATTTAATAAATAAATATTTTACATTAATCTTTGAACAATCTCGTTCCTTTTTTTAATAGCCGAAACATCGGCATAAATATCGCCAGCATCTTCATCATCGTTGCTTTCATCTTCGTCAATCGGCGATGAATCGATTTCGTCATGTGCACATTCGAAATCGACTTCGTTCCGATTTATTAAAAAATTGTGCAAAACGTATGACGCCGCTACAATTTTCTGGCCTATTTCTGGACTACTCACGTCCAAAAACTTCAACCACCGCCACTTTCCTCTGAGAAGAGCGAAAGATCTTTCGATTACACATCGACTACTGCTCAGCTTTTTGTTGAAGTTGGTTGATGCAAGGGTTAATTGCCCGTTATTTTTGAAAAGCTTCATCAAACCTCTCATCTACTCCTGGATGAGTCGTGTCGCCCACAAGATGTATTGTAGAAGTGGCGGTAGAAGTGGCGATGCAGAATCATTAGTCTACGAAATATTTCGCTATTCTAAAAACGCGAGCGTCGTGTATCCTCCCAGGCATGCCAATAAATACCTCAATAAAAAGCATTTTGTGATGGCAAGTACCTGAAAATAAGATAATTGTATGTTAAGAAATATATGAATATTTTATTTTTATTTTCTGATTAATGAGCATTATAAAGTACCTTGAAGTATTATGGAATGAAAATCTTTCCGGTTATAAAAATCGTTTGGAGTTCCTACAGGAGCTTTGATGGGTATATGGCACCCATCAATAGCGCCGACAATGCCAGGAAACCCGCACGGACGTCTTTGAAAAGTGAACGCCCCTAGCTGGCACTGGGTTGTAGTGGAGAATTTATTATACGTACGTACTAAGTAGTCCAACTAAAACCGTCAATACTTCCATAAATACGTCGTAGCCCGTGCTCTTAGCAAACCCAAATCGATCACCACCAAACAGTAAATAATATTTTTTTGGTCAAGGCTGTATATTTGTCTTTCCAGCCCATAGATATATATTGAACAGATAGGAAATAGTCACAGAGTGGGGGTAAAAATTTGAATATCGAGTTGTGGTTGACATATTCGCGTCTGCGCAGTGAAACACGCACAACACGTACTAACATTTGGCCCAGGAGCCCGAGGAGCGTGGGGCCAAATGCTTCGTAAATGTCAAAATTGTGGCTGAGTGGCCGATGGCGTAACGAAATTTACCGAACGTATAACGACCGCGTGCAAATGGAAAGCAGTGTGCATGCGCGAGTTGGTTCGAAAATAACCTGAAGCACAGAGTGGGGATAGTACTATTACCGATCTGTTCAATATATATCTATGTTCCAGCCAGACATTCTGTGAGCTATGACGTTGATTAAATCCTGCAAAGATTTTATCCCGAATTAAAATAAGTATTTTGTTTGACAACTTATTATAGTACAATTTACCTCACATGTTGATCTAGTCATCCTAAAATGCTCCTTGAATAGCAAATCGTCATAATTTTGAATTGTCGTTTCAAAGTAAGAATCATTTCCGGGACGCGTCTCACGATCCACCACATCTAGCAAGCCCAGATTGATGACGTAATTACGGTCATTCAAACATTCCAACATATTGGCTACGACTGCTTGAACTTCAACATAGCTCTCATCCACCAATTCCGACATGACAATATCGTCCATGGCTAATTCTTTTCGGACCTGGATACTTATGTTACCTGCAATTATATGGGAGACCTTTAAACGAGAAGCATGAATTATAAAATACTACGCTAAGATTCAATGCAACAATGCAAGGCGAAAGATACCTTCAACGAACTATTTAATTGTCGCCACATACGGTCGAGCACAACCGCTATGCCGTGCTCGGTGACCGTGATCGTTCGGTCACCGCTCTACGCGTCCATGCCCCTGGAGGGGTAAAGGCAATTAGAGAGAGGGACATACGGTCGAGCACAACGACGATCGAACTTCCAACGAACGGAACCAGATTCAAAGCAGAAAGCAGCAGCGGCAGCAGCAACAATAACATCATGCGGATATCCTTTCGCCGCTGTCGCTGCCGCTGCGATCAATCTAGGTCGCGTAAGGGAAAAGCATGCTTTCTAATTTTTCAGTTCGCCGCTACTGCCGGATTCTGCGTTCAATCTGGTTCGGGCATTATCCGCACCACACAGTGGAATTTGATTGGCCTTAACATCATAATAATTAATTTCATGACTAGACTGACGACCTACTCTCCCAAAAAAATCATGGATCTGAATGAAATGGTGTTTGATCTCGAGTGGAAGTCGAGCACGGTTGGGCTTGGTGGTAACACCAACAAGACCATTATTCTCACCCCCAAATTGCGGCAAATTCATCATTGTGGTGCTACAGTTTGACGTGGGGTTTTGGCCGAGTAAGCTCTTGGTCTTCCTAGCAACCCTGCTCCGCCAAATCGTCTCTTCAATATTTATTTAGGTATGCGGTTATCGTTCATTCGTTGTACATGCCCTGCCCATTAAAGTTGTTTCAGTTTGGCGATTTTTAAAATTTGCAGTTCATTGTACAGCTCATCGTACAACTCATAGTTGTGCTCATGTCCTTGTTAATGCATAATCCAACTTCTTCTCAACCGTGTTAAGACTATGCTGCATGCAGTGGCAGAGAGGTTTTGAGACATGATGTTAATGTCGTCTGCGTACGCTATCAATTACGTCGACTTGGAAAGTAATATGCCACTAGTGTCCGAAATCATCACTCGGGTGGCGTTTTCAAGAGATAGGTCATACTTGTTTAAAATCAACAAATGTACGGTATACGTCGACGTCTCATGGGTCAGGATCCGAATCAAGCTGGCTGATTTCTTCGAAACAGGTACTGGATTGTTTTTGTAGCAACACCTGCCGTTGCTGATGAACGAGTCGCTCCGGTGCTTACAACTGGCTGCCGTAGGAGCACACGACTGGATTCAAGCAATGCGCTGGATTCGCTCTGACGCTCTTCAACCAGGCACTGAACGTAGACACCAAAAAGAAGCTACTTTCAAGTCGACGCAATTGATAGCGTATGCAGACGACATTAACATCATGTCTCGAAAACTGTCCTCCGCAGAAGAACAAATAAAGGTTTCGACACAAAAGAAGTGGGACAACGCGTTAAAATGTACGTAAATAATGATGCAATCAAGGACACCAGCATCTGGGACCACAGCATCGAATTATTAAAGGGCTTCACATACCTGAGTAGCAACCTATCAAAGAACGTGAAACTGAAGAAATCAAGCGGCAAATAAGGCTTTTTCGGAACTTCTAACAATAAAATTGAAGCACAGAAATACAAAGTCCTTCATATACAAATTACAACGACTTCAATGGACACGCACATGTATAGCAAAGCCACGAGCACGATAACCTCATGCCCAAATGAATATCGAAAGGCTACGCGGAAGATCAAGAGCTCGCTGGGGAGACTCAGTAACTGCCGACGCCGAACAACTTAGTTGTTTCCGAAATTAGAGGACGCGATAATTTGATTCAGATAACTGTAGGATGATCCAGACAGCCAAACCCCGTCGTCGGCCTATAGGGCCACGGTAATGATAGCACACTAAAGTTACACCGAATAACTTAGTAAGCAATCTGCGTAAAGCATATAATGCATATGCAAACATGTTTCACCTACCCAAACGAAGGATTTTATCACTTATTGTTGCAAATTTGTCTATGGGTATGCAAAACGACACTGTGTCACAATTTATTGGGACTTAAAATAAAGCATATAGACCAAAGAAACAAAAACTATTACAAATCTTCACGCAAAAGTATATAGGTACACTGTCTCAAAACACAACTGAACACTTTGCAGGTTGGAATCGAAATGTCATCGGCTGGCAGCTGTTTAATACAAGACAACTGCAAAACAAGCCGTTCGGTTGAAGAATTGACGATTGAGTAGAAGGGAAATCCTTACCGCAATTACAACGTTGCGGATTGTGAACGCAGCCATTGCTATCAGTGATCCATTCACCAAATTTGTATTTCTTCAAGCAGTTCGAACAACAAAAACACGACTCGTTCTGAAAATGCTCAACGAGATGACAGCTTTTTGTAGTCTTTCACCACGGATAATATCTGACGGAGCAACGACGTTTACCGGGAACGAATTTAATGGCTATTGTGATGAGAACCAAATTCGACATATTCAAACGGCAGTACGAACGCCTCGAGGTAATGGCGAAGTTGAGAGAGTCAACCAATCGATTCTCCAATATCTGAGAACGCAAGGCAACAACGCTAGAGACTGGGAAGCCGATATTCATCGAATGCAGTTTACACTAAATAGCATGAAGAACGCGACACTGGGTTCTCTCCGCATGAACTAGTTTTTGATTTCACTTTGCGAGACATCGTTAGAAATCGAGTCATTCAAGCAGTTTCTGATGAGCTACACGGCCCGGAACTAAGTCTCCTGGAGGGATGACCAATAGCAGCAGAAAAGATTGTTAAAAGCCGACAAAAATGGAAATTTAGTTTTGACGCCAGATGGAAGATGCCGATTTATCGAGAAGGTAACTTGGTGGCAATCTCAAATCCATCTTCTGCCATTGGGGAATCCTAAATACATGGGCCCCTATTTAATCACCAGAGCTTTGCAGAAGAATCGAAACCTCCTGGAAAGCATCGACAACAACCCGACTACCAAGCGATGGAAACATTATTCTGGCGTGTTTGCAACTGACAACTGAAGTTCAGTTAATCCAGAGTTGGACTGTAATGTATCATGTTGTATCATGATAAGCAAAAAAAGAGAAAAAACAAGCTAGCCTTGGGCTAGCTTGCCGAAAGTGATCATACCTTTGTATACTATTTGCCTTTTTAAAATTAGTATTGTAGTAAAACTTGTTCCGATTTCACTGTTCCAATTAGAGGTATATGAAATGGTGGGGCGATTTCAACCAAATTTAAGAACGTGGCTTAGCAGTCAATACGATTGAATAATATGCAATTTCGTAAAGATACCTTCAGAAATAAAAAAAGTTTTTCTGACAAAAACTTGCTTTTGGGACGGTCGTTCCTATGACAGCTATATGATCGAGTGGTCCAATTTCAACTATATTCGGAAATATGATTTCACTAAAAATACTTCTTTAGAAATAAAAAAGTTTTTCTCACAAAGACGAATTTTTGGACCGGTCGTTCCTATGGCAGCTATATGACGTAGTGGTCCGATTCCGTTGGTTCCGACATATACACAGCGTGCAATAGAAAGAAGGTTTTGTTCAGCTTGATAGCTTTAAAACTGAGGGACTAGTTTGCATAGAAACAGACAGACAGACGAACAAAGCTTAATCGACTCGTCTCATCATACTGACCAGATAGATAGATAGATATAAAGATTCGAGCTACTTTCCCAGCAGGAAGGCACTGCGACCATAAAGATCTATTGTGCCGTAGCTCATTAATCCAAAAGACCGTCCACCCTTCTAATAAAGGGCAGTAAGTCTTTAGCAGGAATCAACCTGAATTCTGCAGTGCTGATAGTAGCTTGCCCGAGGAGTGACATCCTAAAACGCGCGATGGCGGGACATTCGCACAAAATGTGCTTGGTCGTTTCCACGTCCTCCAGACAAAGACGGCATTCAGTCTCGCTTGACAGACCCATCTTGTTCAGGTGATATCTGACCAAGTGATGGCCAGATAAGTACCCCACTAGGAGTCTTAGGTGGGTTCTACTCATTCGAGTAGTACCCTTGTGACTGAAGGGCATTATCAGCTCCTTTGATTGACGAAGCCCTGGAAGGTTATTCCAGTACTGTTGACGCAATCGTGCAAACCAATCAGTGATCCGCAGTTTGGCCGAGGCCAGTCCAAAGCCACAGTAAGGCTCAGGTCCATGAAAACGACTGGATGATCCTTGTCTAGCAAGTTCATCCGCAGCCTCGTTCCCCTCAATGCCCTGGTGGCCAGGCACCCAACACAAGAAGACTTGGTTATTGGTTGCCAACAGTTGAAGGAGATTGTAACACTCCTTCACCAGTTTTGAAGAGACCTTATATGAGGAGAGCGCTTTTATAGCTGCTTGGCTGTCTGAGTAGATAGCAATGTGAGCGCCGCGAAGTCCAGTTTCCAAGATTACCCTGGCGCAGACCTCAATGGCGTGGATCTCAGCTTGAAAAACGCTGGGCGAGATTCCCATTGCGATCGAAATCCTGGTGTTGGGTCCAAAGACACCTGCACCAACACCCTGTTCTGTTTTAGACCCATCGGTGAACCACTTGATACATCTAGGGTCTGGACAGGGTGTGCCATTTACCCATTCAGACCGGTTAGGGATGAGGGCTGAATATTTTCTGCCGAAGCAAACCTCCGTGATCATGTAATCTGATCTCAAGCAGATCTGCACGTCAGGAATTTGATTCAGAATGCTCATGTGACCGCTTTCTTCACTACGCACGTCGGAAGTTAGACGAAGTCTAAGAGCATTTAGAGCTGCTGATTCTTGAATGAATATATGCAACGGAGTAAGTCCAATAATCGCCTCCAGGGCTGGCGTAGGACAAGTGCGCATAGCTCCAGTGATGCCAAGGCAGGCAAGGCGTTGAAGCTTATTGCACTTCAGTAAGACAGAAGATTGCTGAGTTTTCGGCCACCACACAAGCGCTGCGTAGGTCACCATAGGCCGCACCAGCATGGTGTATAACCACTCAATTATCTTTGGGGTGAGCCCCCATGTCCGTCCAAAGAAACTTCTGCAAGCCCACATTGTGCGTGTGGCTTTTCCAAGTACATTATCTATGTGAGTATTCCAGGTGAGTTTCGAGTCTAGAGTTACCCCGAGGCATTTAACTTCAGTGGAATAATCTAAGGTCGTGCCGCCTAACGAAATTGGATCCAAAGTTATATTTCGTTTTCGTGTGAACGGCACAACGACAGTTTTCTGTGGGTTTACATGTAAGCCCACAGCCACACACCAGCGTAGAACTATGTCAAGGGCCGACGTCATCACCTCAGTGATGGTAGATTCGAATTTGCCCCTGACTATGATAGTTAAATCATCCGCGTATCCGATAGTGAGATAACCGCGCTCATTAAGCATGGAAATCAGTTCGTCTACGACAAGGGACCACAAAAGGGGTGACAGAACGCCACCTTGTGGACAACCCTTTACGGCATTCACGCAAATGGATGTACTGCCTAGAGTTGAGTAAATATCCCGTCCACGGAGCATGGCGTCTATCCATGCAATGGTAGCGGGCGGGATGTCTCTGAGTTCCAGTGCTCTGGAAATGCACTCGTAGCCAGTATTATCGAAAGCCCCCTCAATGTCAAGAAACGCGCACAACGCGATTTCCTTTTCACTGAGGGACTTTTCGATTGTACTGACAAGGCTATGCAAGGCGGTTACTGTTGACTTACCCTTCGTGTACGCGAATTGCATACGATGTAGGGGGATTGACAGTTCC
Source organism: Chloromyia formosa (assembly GCA_964017055.1). Lineage (NCBI taxonomy): Eukaryota > Metazoa > Arthropoda > Insecta > Diptera > Stratiomyidae > Chloromyia > Chloromyia formosa. The sequence goes on from OZ024813.1 coordinate 104,439,143, forward strand.
ATCTTGTGCCTGATATGCAAATCAAGCAACTTTTCCATGGTTTTAAGGAAGAAGGAAGTAAGGCTAATCGGTCTACAGGATTTGGGCATATGTTCCGGCTTATTGCCCGCTTTGGGTATGAAGACCACATTAACTTTCCTCCAAGGTTGTGGTATGTACCCTAGGGTGTAACTTGCCCTAAAAAGTTCGATTAGCGGAGTTATTATGATCTCCAAGCTGTTTTGTAACAGAGCGGGGAAGATGCCGTCTACACCGGGAGCTTTAAATGGCTCAAAGGATTCTATCGCCCATTTTACTTTGTCCATGTCAAAGATGACCCCCGATAAACTGCGAGCCCGGCTTACGGGAACCCGTTGGGGCCTCGCAGTTGGGCAGGGGTCACCATCAGACAGTACGGACCCAGGGAAATGGGTCTGAAGAAGCAACTTTAATGTTTCTTCTGGACCTTCAGTATACGAACTGTCTGGTCTCAATAGAAGGCCGACGCCGTTAGCTGAGTCTTTGGAAAGGGCTTTGTGAAGGCGCGCCGCTTCCGGTAGCGACTGAATGCTTTCACAATGTCTTTTCCAGCATTCTCGTTTGGAATGCCTAATGAGTTTGTTGTACTCGGTGAGAGCAGTTCTGTACTCATCCCACCTATTGAAGCGCTTATCTTTGTTGAACATCCTCCTAACTTTAGATCGCTTGCGGGCCAATCCCTCGTTCCACCAGGGTACTTTTCGCCCCGACTCCACCGAACGTGAAACGGTACTATCTCTGTAGGAGGAAGTTAAAATTTCATTGAGCTCCTCAGCTGCAATCTCAATTTCCCCTGTAGTGCTTATGGGGCTGACCAGTAGTTCCGCTTTGGAGCTAACTAGTTCACGGAATTTAATCCAGTTAGTTTTCCTTGGACAAAAAGTATCCGAGCGAATGTCGGATTGTCCTAGGATGTCAAATCTGATGTGTCTATGATCTGAAAGAGACACTTCGTCCGACACGTGCCAGTTCGCAATGAACCTGGAGAAGGAACCGCTAGCAAGGGTGATGTCGAGTACCTCTGCCCTTGCCGCAGTGACAAAGGTAGGTTTGCACCCCCTGTTTAGGACATTCATATGTTTACACATAAGATAGTCAAGAAGGCGCTTACCTCTGTCGTTGATGTCGCTGCTACCCCACACCGTGTGGTGTGCGTTTGCATCGCAACCGATCACATAATGCCGGTTTGTACGTCGACAGAAGTCAACGAGCTGCTGGACCTCGAGTGGTGGAATCTCAACATTGTCAGATGGGAAGTAGGCAGACGCAACTACCACTTTCTGACGACCGTTGAGCGTGGATACCTCCACCAATGCTGCAGCTAGATCTCTAGAAATAAAATTGGTTAGTGGCAAGTAGTTGACGCATTTGTCGATCAGAAGCGCCGCACGCGGACAACCCGCTAACCTGTCATATATCAACTTACGAGTTGTTGTGTTTAGACCGCAAATTCGGCCACGGGCCAACCATGGCTCTTGAATAAGCGCAATGGTGGCCTGTTTATCGGCGAATAACCTGCACACAGTGGCCGATGCTCCTATTGCGTGGTGCAGGTTCGCTTGAAGCACCTTAATGGCGCTCATGGTCCTGCGAGGATAGCGAGCGTTGGACAAGGCACTTTTGCTTGCCCTGTCGGGAACTGTTGCCTCCGTCCCCCTTTTGTTGACGCTCCTTTCGGTGAGAGCCGCTGAGGTTCCTCGGGCTAAAGAAGTCCAAGGACGATTCAGAGGGACTGTATCGCTTAACGTTCAGTCCATCGACAGTCTCAACAACGGGCCTGGAGGCTCCGTCGAGCAGTGAGCTAGTATGCAGCTCAGAGGAAACTGTGTTTGATGCATTTGGAGTTGCATCACACTCTGGTTTGTTTTGTTTTTCTTTTTTTATTATTCATAGAAGCCCATGAATATCCGGGAAAAACAGTCACCGACGGCATCACCCGGTCTGCCGTCAGAAGTCTGGTTTAAAACTGGAGGTCGACAGGTATCCAGAGTTCGCATACTAGCGGCCAAGCAACCTCTTGACCATGCATCCCTCGGCGTATGCTGTTCCACCTTGGATTTAGGGTATGTTTATAAGGGAGATACCGCTCCCCGCCCGACCAAGTTTAGTCAGCGCTGATGGCACAGATAAGATTTTGCCAACAGCCTGCTTCCACCCGTCACCACGCGGAGGTAAAGGTCGCACTTCCTAGGGCATGACAGTTACGGCAAATGTACCATGGTGGTCCAAATGTTAGTCCCCCTGTCACACCTTCGGCTGACGGGCTGATACTGACCAAGAATATATAGTTTATTTGGTCGGAGATGCTTCCTTCTGTGCGTTGCTTCATGGCAAAGTTAATATACCCTATCACATCCGTGAAGGGTATAAAAAAACAACGATGTAAAAATTAAAGAAAGGCCGGTGTATGGGGAACGCCACTGGCCGTCGGACCCTTATGTACTTTACTTACCAAGTACAGTGCCTACGAGCAAGGCACGGTCCTTGTTCTTGATTAGAGGTGCCTCTTGTACAAGCACTCTCGATATGACCAACTGTACAGCTAGAGCAAAACTGATTTTTTATTCCGACCGACTGCCCATTTATACATACAAAATTAACTAAGCTAACGGTTCTTAAGATAACATAAACTATGATAACTGGTTTTCAAGCACTATGCACAATGCATAGTGCACTACGATCGATATTTCGGAATTATAACAGTTACTGATATTTACATTTTTGGAGAAATTCTTAACCCTTTTGTGTTAATGTAACAATTGGGTACATTTTTGTAAAATAATTAAAATAGAATGGAATAAGTTAATAATAACACTATAGGACCCGATTTCTTCAAGCGAAGAAAACGGCGGCCAAGGCCCGACGTCGAGCTGTCGCGCCAGGATGATGATGATGTTGATAATGAAAACGATGACAATGGTGACCATGGAGGAACTGAATCATCGAAGCAGCGGAGCTTGAGGGCAAGCTCGAGTAGGATGGCCGAGCTGTCAAGATGGTGCCACCCGTCACTGAACTGGCGAATAGATGGCGATATATTCGAAACAGTCCAATTTCGACAGTTGGTTATTAGACGTTGTGACGAATAGACGCTTGGTTTGTACACTGTCTTTAATAAACGTAATTAAGTAATATTCCGCCGTTTTTCTATTCTTCGCAAAACCACTTCATCTTGACAGTGCTAAGTCCAGTTCCTATCGATCTCAGTGCTTTATAGTATAGGGCTGTGAAGGATTATTTCTCTCAAGATTTGTCGCCGAAAAACTTTTTTTTCTGGGTGTATTTCGTTAGAATATAAAAGGTTTAGCAATAAGACAGTTTGGAAAAAGGCAGATAACTGTAGCCTGAATGGCTGACCAACGCCTAAGCGTCTCGGTTTAGTAGGATGGAATGACTTGCGTAGTTGGACCTGCAACATAGTTGTGTGAACTCCAGCAGGTTTATTAAACCATCTGAAGTAGCTATCTTCCGAGGCCATCCCCTAAATGGGGTTAAGCGATGTGCTGACAACTCGTCCTTGTAAAAACCACTCCATGTCAAGAAACCTGGAACAAAAGCCTCGCATTGGACGGGTCAACAACGACGACCACGCAAACGACTAAAGGTATATTCTTTCGGATTGTGGAATGTACGCTCCCTGAACAAACCGGGGGCCGAGAAGGCCCTCCTTCAACAGGTCTTAAAGAACAAACTGAGCATTACTGCAGTTCTGGAAACAAATTGGCTTAGCAGCGAGATCAATGACAAGAAATCGCACACAATATTTACAAGTGGCAAGCCATCGGGCCGCAAGGAGTTTGGAGTAGCATTTATAGCAAACAATCACCTCAAACTGCACATTACTGACTTCAAACCCATAAATGAACGGCTATGAGCGATTCGCATTAAGACGGGATTCTACAATCTCGGGCTCATTTATGTACATGCCCCCACTTAAATTAAAGAAGACGCAGTAAAAGACGAGTTCTACGCCCGCCTTGAGACTCTCTTCGACTCACTTCCAACAAACGACGTCAAATTACTGCTGGGAGACTTTAACGCGAAAGTCGGAAATGAAAGTTGGCACCGGGAGACCACTGGAGGCTACAGTCTCCATGAAGAATGCAACGACAACGGCCGGCGACTTATCGACTTCGCCTGCAGCAGGAATCTAGTCGTAGGCTCTACGTTTTTCCCGCATCGACGCATTCACAAGCAGACCTGGAAATCTCCAGACACACATACCGTAAACCAAATTGATCACGTCCTCATTTTCATGAGATGGGCGTCTAGAGTGGTGGATGTCCGCTCCAATCGAAGAGCAAGCTGCGGTAACATAATCAGCGACACCGATGGCATTAACAAACGATGTGCCTCTTTTTTGGAAGGGCTTCTGAGCCTACCATCGAACATCCCCACACAAGAAGCTCTCGACGATATTGTTGATCTAGGCCCACCCAGTAGAGGAAGTTGATCACGCGTTATGGTCACTAAAACGAAATAAAGCGCCGGCGCTGACGATATTCCTGCTGAACTGTTAAATTCGATGGAACGGGTCTAATTAATGTCATACATCAATTAATCCTAAGAGTATGGGAGGACGAGATGACCCCAGACGATTGGCGCAGAAGCATCATCTGTCAAATTCACAAAAAAGGAAATAAACTGCGGTGTGAGAATTACAGGGGCATATCACTAGTTTGTAAGTACTATATAAAATTTTGACGAAAATTCTGAAAAATAGAATAAAACCGTACGCAGAACGAAACGTACGCATTGGCGAGTATCAAAGTGATTTCAGACTTGGTCGCTCCACAACCAACAAGCTGTTCAAGGTCAAACTGATACTCCAAAGGGGCTGGGAATACAATGTAAACGTGAACCAAACCTTTGTCGACTCCAAGCAGGCATACGACAGTGTCGATCGTGGAGTACTGTACAACATCATGCTGCAATTTGGAATACCAGCAAATTAGTGCGACTGAGAAGGATGACGATGACCAACTGCGTTTCACAAGTGAGGATCCATAATAGACTTACTGATCTATTTGAAACACGCACTGGTCTGAAACAGGGCGATGGACTGGCATCGGCGCTCTTTAACCTAGCACTGGAATACGCTTTTCAGGCTATGAATATGGACAACAGCAAGATGCTACTCATCGAGTCGACACAATTAGCAGCGTACGCCGACGACATCAACATCATGTCCCGAAGATTGGCCGACGCAGAAGAACTTCTGCATACGCTCGATACCGCTGCAAAAGAAGTTGGACTTCGTATATCAATGAGGGTAAAACTAAAATAGTGATGCAATCGACGGCAAGGACACCTGCACCATCGAGCATCTATGTGGGGGACCTCCACATCAAGTTCGTGAACAACTTCATATACCTGGGTAGTAATTTGTCAAGGGACGCCAATGAAACTGACGAAATCAAGCAACGGATACCGTTAGCTATAAAGACTTTTTTCTCGGTTCTTCCCTAAATGAAATCGAAGCATGTGCACAGAAACACGAAGCTCCGCGTGTACAAAACCATTATACGACCAGTGCTATGCTATGGCTGCGAAGCATGGAGCCTAGCTCAAGCCTCCGGAAACATGCTGGACACATTTGAACGTAAGGTTCTGCGCCGAATTTTCGGGGCTGTTTGCGATCGAGATGGATTGCGCATCCGGTACAACCATGAGTTGTATGAACTGTACGATGAAGTGTAAGTTTCGAAAATTGTCAAACTACAACGACTTCAATGGGCACGGCATGCCCAACGAATGAACGATGATCGCATGTCAAATAGAGTGATGAATGCAAAACGAGACGGAGCGAGACTGCGAGGACGACCGAGATCTCGTTGGGAGAGCTCAGTATATGTATGCGGACGCCGAGCAGCTATTGGGCGTCCAAGATTGGAGGACGTGGTCACGTGACTGAGATAAGTGCAGGACTACGATCAAGGCGGCCAAGGCCCGACGTCGGGCTATCGTGCCACGATGATTTTGATATAGAAGGTTTCGGATTAGGTATAGGTTGCTAACATACTCATTGTTTCTATTTTATTTGAAATGCCAGTGTCTTCAAAGTTAAGACATATCGAAATATTCAGAATTTTATTATATTGTAATAAACCCCTGTCGTGAAATTTTCTAGTTCAAGAATTACTTAATTTATTTTCAACAGAAAAAGAACAGGAACAATTGTAAATATTTTCCTAGTTCTTTGGAATTGGATCCTTGTAATTTAATCAGACTTTCCTGACGCTTTTCAACTATGCTGGAAATGGCATTTTATTTTCTTAATTGTTTAATACGAAACGACCTGAATCTATTCAAAATTAATATAAGCTTCCGTGTTCCCAGTTTTATCTTGAATTATTCAAGAATTTCCTGCAAACATTCCACCCTCTCTCGGAGGCGTTCACCACTCAGTTTGTGAAGTACTCTGACCTAACTCCAGGGCAATACTTGACTAATAATAAAAGAGGCACATCCGAACGTTCTAAAGACGTTCGTCGTTTCACTCTGTGATGATAAGATGGCATTTCTAAGGAACACTGTGGATTTTAATTAGTGGCATATTATGAAATACAGGCATCGTCGAAATTAGTTATAAGATTCTGTAAGGTATCTACGCTGGCTACATCTTCTCTATATATAATCCAGATGAGTACGTTGTCTTTGATAACGATGACAGTAACGACAATGGCGTTTTTCGTCAATATTTTCCATACACAATGTGACGGATATTACGCGAGCCTAATAAAGGGACGTCGAAATAGCTCGTTTGGAGTAAAAATAGTTAATATCATATCTGGCGTCCCTTCCCTGCGAACCATCGTTCACCGGTCGACAATTTTTTTTTTTCGCGGCGAAGCAGTGGGGAAGCAAAGTCTCCTAAAGATATGCGTAAAAATATACTAATACCCACTTCGTTCGCTAGATATCTATTTGCTTCCATGAGTTATGGAAAAAGATCATCTACCAAATAAAACATTTTCTCTCTCTGGATCCTGTCAACCCCTTGTGGGGCATAGGGAATAACCACGCCGACTTTTCACCTCGTCCTCTTCGCCGACATCGCCTTCAACTGTCTCCACGATTTGCCTAATGATTTACCCTCGACCTCAACTGATCTTCTCCAGGTGTTTCTAGGTCGTCCAACGTGGCGGCTTGCATCGGTTCCCTGTGGGTTCCAATGTTTTCCAGCCCTTTTGAAGTGTGTGTCCTATCCATTGCCACTTTCGCCTTTTTATAGAAGTGTCTATCCTGTCCTGGCCAGTGATGAACAAGATGTCGTCGTTAGAAATGACCTCCGGCCAGCGTATGTGTAGGATGCGCCGTAGACACTGGTTTACGAAAGTTTGCAATTTATTTGTTATCGCCCTGGTCACCTTCTAAGTTGAACAGCCATAGAGAAGCTCAGATTTTACATTGGTTTCGAAGATCCTGAGTTTGGTACTTCTGGAGATGTTTCTGTTTTGCCAGAAAGGAGTTAAGCTGAAAAATGCTGCCCGAGCCTTATTGATGCGAGACTGTACATCAGCAGCCGCTCTACCATCTGCTGTAACCACGCTTCCGACGTAGCAAAAACTGTCCACTTTGTCCACCGTGCGTCTGCCCCGAAACAAAAATTTCGCTCTGTCTTCCTGGATCCAAGCTCAAGTACTTAGTTTTGGCAGCATTGATTTTAAGCCCCGCATTGCCACTTTCGCATTGCAGGGCATCCGTCATTTGAACTAAATGATCCGATATATTTGAGAGAAGACAAATATCGTCAGCATAATCCAGGTGGACAGGTTCTATCTGATACTTTTGCTCTGGTGTTCATGAAGCGCACTGAAGAGTACGTCGTTAATTCCAATCAAAAACAATATAGGTGACAAAATGCAGCCTTGTCTCACTCCGCTATGTACCTCAAAGGGTCTGAAAGCTTACCCTTGTGTAATACGTGACATTGGGCTCCGCTGTAGGACTCCGTGATGATGGATATGATTTTATCTGGTATACCTCTCCTATGTAAAGCCTTCCAGATTTATTCCCGGTCAACGCTGTCAAACGCCTTCTCGAAATCACTGAACATGAGATGTAATGGGGATCTCCACTCTGCGGATTGTTCAATAATAATTCGGAGGGTGTTGATGTGGTCGCTACATGAAAAGCCCTCGCGAAAACCAGTATGTTCATCGTTCAGTGTGCGGGCAACTGTTTGCTTGATCCTGTTTAAGACTATTTTTGCCATCAGTTTGGAGACAGCGGGGAGGAGGAAAATTCCACGCCAATTATTACAATCCTTCAGGTTACCTTTCTTTGGGATCTTAGTAATGACGCCCTTCTTCCATTCTTTAGGGAGAGTTTCGGTTTCCCAACACTCTTGGATAAGGGGGAGAAGAATATCCGCAGTAGCGTTGATATTCGCCTTAAAGAATTCCACCGGAATTCCATCTATCCCCGGGGCTACACCCGCTTCCATCGATTTAATAGCCACAGTTAATTCCTGTTTAGATGGTGGGCTGGTATCAACTGTGGCCATTTGCGGAATATTTTCTACTTCTTCTTCTAGTGAAGATGAGTTCAAATGTGCAAAGATGTTGCTGAGGACCTCAATGAAGTGCTCTCTCCACCGTCGCAGTTCGTCTTCATCAGTTACCAGTAGGGACCCGTCTTAATTTTTCACGGGATGTTCAGTTGCAGAAGATTTGCCAGTTAATGGCCTGATAAGTTTGTAAAGGGTTCCACTGTCACCACGGTAAGCCGCTTCCTCTGCCTTCTCCGCTAATGCATTGATGTTGTTGCGTTTGTCTCGTCTTACGCTTCTTTGCACGCCTTTCTGAAGGCGGTAGCCAAAAGTCGTAACGGTTGAGTCAGTCCTTATCCGAGGCATAGTTGATGTTTCGTTAGCAAATCTTCGCACCGCCATTACTGGTGGCTTGACTTGGTTAGCAATGGTTCCTGCCGTTAAAGGGTTCGCCCACGAGGAGGACTGTGGAAAACAATTTCTGCCCTCTTGCTCTGAGAGAAATATATTGACGATACATCTTTTCAATTTTTCGGAGCTCCAAAACTATATGAAGATATGCTTTCCGCCCTCAACCGATACTTATTTCTTATTCAGCATGCTGAACTCTACAACCATACTTAAGCTTCAAGGTTATCTGTATAGTTACCAATCTGGATAGTTACCAATTTTTGTTACGGCAAAATTAAGCTCTGACCCGTTTGGCCTTAAGCCAGGAGAAATGTGTTCACATCCCGAGGAACCCTAGATTCGCTGTGCTCTTCGAAACCCGAAACGCAGAGTGTTCGAAGCCCTATAGGGCTTGGACAATAAATTCCAAATTGTGGTATGTATGTACATATCAATTCATGTCTCCGTTGACTTCTAAGAATTTGGCTGCCTAAGTAAAACAACAGCACTGAGATGCGATTAGGTTAGGTTAGATTAGGTGGCGGCCTTACAGCCCCGCATAGACCGCTTGGGTCCATAGCGATGCCACGAATTGACAACGGGGCAAAGGAACTACGTATTGGGATTAGTTAATATCGTTGGGTCATTGTTGAGTTCGAAGGTTTTCGTCGCGCTTGCGAATTCCAAAAGACTCTTTATACCGAGGTCCTCGACCGCCTTCAAGTTGCAGAAGAAGTAGGCACCAAGACATTTTTGACTTGTTCTTGCGAGTGCTGGGCATTCACACAAGAGGTGTTCCCGAGTTTCTTTGATGTTAGGGAGCTGACAGTTTTTGCGGCCATTGGAAGTGATCAATCCTAGCCTATAAGGCATGCTCCCCTATCAGGCAATGGCCAGTAACTAATCCGACTAGCAACGCAGACTTACCTCTGGATAGTCCTAGGAGTATGTAAGTTTTTCTTGGATTGTCAGGAATCCAGACTTCCATCGTTATCCTTAAATTGATTTGTTTGTCCAATCATTATTGACCAGTTGCGTCATCTTACAGTCCATTTCTGATCTTATTGCCCGCATTGGTATAGGAATTGCTATCGGTATTACGCTATCAAGAGCAGCACCCTGTTATGCAAGCCCGTCCACGATGTCGTTGCCAAGTATACCGCTGTGGCCTGGTACCCATCGGAGCTCTACTCTCCTTGAAGTACCTAGCATCTGAAGAGCCGAAAGACATCTGAGCACTGTCTTTGATCTTATGGTGTCGGATTGTAGCGCTTTTAAAGCAGCTTAACTGTCCGAGTGAATACAAATTTTTCCCTTCCTGCGAGTTGTTGAGGCTAGCTCTGCTGCCTTTTGAATCGCTAGCACTTCCGCCTGAAAGATACTGCATTCGTTCGGCAGTCGGATGGATAGATTGTACAGGAGTTCTGGAGAGTGAACTACCCCTCCAACACCCCTTCCATCTTTGAGCCGTCAGTGCACAGATTTATTGATCTCTTTGGCACATTGTCGCTGGTAGTATAGTAAACTCTATCTGGTATAAATACTGAGAAGTTTTTGTTGTAGTCCATCACTGCTTTAGTGAAGTCGGTGCTTGCTTCCGTCCACATGTACCACTGTTAAATCGCTGTGCTTCTTTCGCAATCGAGGAGTACATTTAAGGTCTTTTTGCCATTACGACCGATCGCTTTCTGCCGTCCTTCTGAGTGCATATTACACTGAAACTGCTGGTTGAGAGAACCATGATATGGCCCTCTCTAGAAATCCAGGATTCCTGGACGAGCACTACATCGTAGTGGTCAACTAGCAGTGCTTGCAATAGTTCTGCTGACGTGAAATTACTGTGATGTAAATTGATTTGCTGCACTCGTAGCATAGTCTGAAAGATGATCGACCTCAGCCGCAATTATTGTGGTTCGCCTTGGCTCTCAGCCTCAGACTCGCTATCGTCTTCACTCAGTGTGATGCTATCCACGGCAATGGTCAAAGTTTCAATACCAAGATCCTTTTCCACTTCGTTGGTCTCAAGAGTGTTGTTGTCCGTGGGATTTCCCTTTTTAAGTTCGAGGAAAACGATTCCCATGCCCCATCTTATCTTTCCAAATCTCGGATAAAGCAGGTCTTCCGCCTCCTTATTTATTTGCAGAATCGTCGTCTAGTTACGTTCTGCGGGGTGTTTAACAGTACGAAGGATTACCCAGACCACAGTGGAGATATCGGAGTTTTGCCTTTGAAAGAGCTTCAACGTTAGCTCATCGGCACAGATCTTTGGAATTAGAACTTTTGCTTTAGTTACCATTGGGTTTGGTCTCTCGCGACTATCTCGAGCTGAGCACCCTCCCAGAGACCGTCTAGCGTGGCTACGTTGTCCTTGCACCACTGAAGCGTCGCTTGGTCGTCACAGTTGATGATCTTCACATCGGTAAACCAACCTGCACCGTCGAAGGATGGCATGTGTTGATCTTCACAGTCCACTCTTTCGGCCAGTCTGTCAAAGAGTAATGTCTCGACCAGCTCCCATCTCTTACGGGTTAGTTTACCCAGCTATTCACTACGGTCAATTAGTGCCACTATAAGGTGCTTCCTGGCCACGTCAGCCATGCTACCTTTGGGCTTCCTATTCTTCTTCGCTTTGTTTCCCCGAGTGGGTGCTTGCGCCTCCAAGTGACAATGTCTTTTGCTAGTTGAAGGCTGTGATTCCTCCTCAGACCGTTGCCTTTTTATAGCCATCTTAGTTAACTCTTTCTTAACTTAACTCCTTCTACCCTGTTCAAGAATTTCAGATCACTATTGGCCAAACCTTTCCGAGTAGAGAAGTACTTCCTTCCCATCTCTATCGTTTCTTCGCCCCATTTCAACCTTTCGGCCTCTCTGGGAGCCAGGTGAATTCCGGTGCCAAGCTCCTGATTCAGCCTAAAGGCTGTCTTATCGTTCTTGAGGGGCCTGAGTTCCTCCTTAGTCTGCTTGGGCCTTACGGTCGTGCGCCGTGCAGCACCCTCGCTTGACTGCGGACTGCGGAGAATTAAGCAGGAGTTTCTCTTCTGCTGGTGTTAAACTGGTGTATAATCGCTGTTGTGGGCGATCTAGGTCAAGCTTAGCAACGAGGGGGTTTACTGCAATAGTTTTTTGCAGTTTAGTATTGGAACCAGTAGCATGACCGCCGGTAGTCGCAGCCATGTCTCCTATCCACACTTGGGTAGACATCCCTACCCGCTATTTGTCCTTGTTCGTTTGCATAGTCGTGTCGTAGTTAGTGCTTGGACAATAAATTCCAAATTGTGGTATGTATGTACATATCAATTCATGTCTCCGTCGACTTCTACGAATTTGGCTCCGTAAGTAAAACAACAGCACTGAGAAACGCTTAGTGCTGTGTGGTAATTGGTTCTAGAAACGCTTGTGCTGATCTACGCGCTTTCACTACTCATCATCATCATCGTGGCGCGGCAGCCCGACGTCGCGCCTTGGCCGCCTGGCTTTCACTACTAGTTAGCATAAAATTATCTTGCTTTTTTGCCTCAGCGCAATATTTGATATTTTCAGTAATTCTCTAGTAGCTAATGGCAAATACCAATTCCGTCAAACTCCGATTTTAACCTCGCTTGGGTTGTGTGTGGTCCATGGTCGAAATATTAACGTGATTTTGGCAATCATGGCTTTACCTTTATTGTGTGAAGGAAAATTGTTAAGATATCCTGTGTGTCATTTATCAAAACGAGAAATTTCGAATTTTCTATCAAATACCAACTGAACATGGCATTTAACAAATCTGTCTGTCTCATTTGTCAAACGCCATGTTCAGTTTGGCATTTGATAGAAAAAAATGCCGTTTCTAAAACACAAAAATGATCACGATGTGCAGTTGTGAAGGGTTGATTCAGCGCGGGCGTTTTAGGAATCGTCGCGCTCGGTGGCCGTGATCGTTCGGTCATCGCTCTACGATACTAATTTAGAGCTCGGAGATCAAATCGCGGCGCGATCAAAAACTGCCTGTGAGTACTAATAGAACTCTTACAGTGCTCCGAGCTTGTCAGTATAAAGATGGCGCGGATAGGACGTGCATGCTAGCAACTGCACTTCCGAAAAGTAGATATGCTATTGGAACGTCAACAAGGCATATAAATGCTAGAGATGTTGACGTGCCCATGCTCCTGGAGGGCAATTAAAGAGAGAGTTTCACGAATGCAGCCAAGCCAATATCAAGTGAAGAACTAGGCCGGCGTACGGGTCAGATGCCAATCGACGAAGTGATTTGCAGGTGAAAACGGCAGTGGATAGGTCACACATTGCGGAAAGATGATAGATAACTGCATTGCTTTACATCCCATGAAATGGAACTCCAACCCACCTAAAGGGAGTCCTAAAATCACATGGCGTCGATTTGGGGCGAAAGAGTGTAAGGCGCTGGGTAAGTTGTTTGGGGAGTTGCACTCAATTGCCCAGAACAGAGTACGATGGCGTGAGGAGTGTTTGGAGCGGTATGGGGATTAAGGTAAAGTAGTAAAAGAAAAGCCCTAATAGTGATTTTAGTCAGGGAGTTCATTCCAATTGCCTCTTACCATTGTAATACAACAGTTTTCCAATTCACTTAATAGGGCAACAACTTACCCAGCTCCAGCATGCAACTAGTATGTACACGCGAATATCCCAAAAAAAGCGACATTGCAATTCACACAAACTAAAGCAATCCTAAAAAATCGTGACCATTTATTTCGTGTGCAAATTCAAAGTTTAATTCAAAAACTTTTTGCCTAATGTCAAATCAGACGAAAACAATCTGGCGAAATGGAAATTGTCTCAAGCTTTGTTCGTGTTCTTGGTCTTTTTTTGAAGGACTCCAAGCTGAATTATAACTGCACGGAAACATTATGAGCCCCAACACAGAGTTCAAATGAAGAATGACAATGAAATGTATGCGAGTTCACCTGAAGACTCATTTCTATATCTTTGAGTAAAAAACTTTTCAATTTTCGTCTTTTCTTCATTGGCGAGCAACATCAAGAAAAAATGTTCTTTGTGTTTTTAATATCTTAACATTAGAACAGCAACAAGAGCGGAAAGCGGGAGCAATGCTTAATCCTTTTATATCACCAAAGGCATCAGCAGTGACATTGATGCTGGAAAAGAGACTGAAATTCAGAATACGGGAAAATAAAGGCCAAGTTTTTTTTATTTATCCGCCGCGCCGTCCGTGTCCTGTCGAGATAATGTCTAAAGAAAAGCAGTGCTGGAAAATTAGAATGAAGACGAGGACATAAATGCATTCTACCTTAGAGTATGTTCAAGTCATCGTTTATGAAAAGGTTATGTATCACCATTGTGCTCGACGAGGAAATTAGTTTATAAATGCGTATGTGAGTCCCGAAAAGGTAACATGGATGTGTTATATTTTGGTCTGCAGACGGTAGACCTGATCGTTCCTAAGATTTCAAGACCGGTTTTAGGTTTTTATGAAAACCGGTTTTCCTAGCGGTCAACCGGATCATTACTTGAGTACTCAAAACCGACTTGTTAAAAATCGACCGGCTCATAGTTAAAAGGAAACCGAGTTAAAAACCGATTCACTAAAAGACCGACTCATTAAAAGCCGACTCATTACAAAACGAATACTCGAGTACTCGAAAACCGATTTGTTAAATACCGACCGGCTCATGGTTAAAAAAAAAAACAGGTTAAAAACCGACTCATTTAAAGACTGATTCATTAAAAACCAACTCATTACAAAACGAGTACTCGAGTACGGAAAAACCGACCGGCTCATGGTTCAGAAACCCTATAGTTAAAAACCGACTCATTAATTAAAAACCGTTAAGAAAATGGAGTATTTTGTGTGTGTACAGTACAGGACGAAATTATTCAAGAGAAAGTTTTAGCTTTTCATTTGAGTGTGATTTGGGGAACCTCCACACCAGAGACGGTTGATTCACAACCCTCACTATCGCACAAAGTGTGCATGGACAATTTCGGTTTGAAACGAGCTGGGTAAGCTCCACCTCTAGGCGGTTACGACCCCCCACAAATAACCCTAGGTCGCCCGTTTCACTCCTTCTATACATGCTTGCATCCGTCTCGTTCTAGCATATCTGAAACTAGCATTTTTTCTTGTCTTCCACAATTTCGGTTTCAATTCGAAACCAGGTATACGAAGGAAAGCGGAAATAGCTATGTACATAGTCACTTTCGGTTTTAAGTGAAATTGAACATTAAATGGGAGTCGAAAGTGGCCGAGCAGCCGAAATTTTCTATCAATGGCTAATTTACAAATGGCTTATTTCATGGTGCTGTTCAATTTTTTTCAACTTTGGACGCATGTCTTTTGACGACCGAAAGTGTGGATATACCGGGTACCAAATCACACTCAAATCAAATGCTAAAATCTTTTCTTGAATAATTCTGTGCTGTATTGTACCAACAATACTCGAAGATTTTCTCACTGGTTTTTGATGTATCGGCCTTTTAATGAGTCGGTTTTTAACTCGGTTCGGCTCGTGGTCGGTCGGTTTTTAACGAGTTGTTTTTTTAATGTACTGTACTGGTTTAGTAATGAGTCGGTTTTCAATGAATCGGTCTTTTAATGCCTGCTACAGATAATGGTCCATCGCGATGGTGACTTTGATGGCCGCCATCACATACCAAATGTCAATTTGAATATTTTCAAATGTTGTCCGTCCATACAATGGTCTTCGATGGGCCATTGAAATTGAAAGCTGTCGCTCGGTGCGTCACGGCAACTATAATCAAACGGAACGCGTACGACAGAAGGTCGATGATAGTATAATAGCATTGCGATAATTGTGTAGTGGTATGTCAACTTAAATCAGCTGTTCAAAGTTGTGTACGCGATGGGCCATCGCGTGGAGGAAAATGGCTCTCGAAGCCATTTGTAGCCATCCGATGGCCCATCGCTGTTGACAGAAATGGCGGTTACGCCGCATCGGCCACTGAACGCCATCCGCCCGTCCACACAGTGGCGATGGCCCCGAATGGCCGGGGCTGGTCCATTGTCTGTAGCAGGCATAATGAGTCGGTTTTTAATCCGGTTGTATTTTTTACCCATGAGCCGGTCGGTTTTCAACGAGTCGTTTTTCGAGTGCTCACTGTGTAATGAGCCGGTTTCCAATGAATCGGCCTTTAATAAATGAGTTTTTAACCCGTTTTTTTAGGGTTTTGTATTAAAAACAAAACCCTTATGAAATCGGTCAAATGTCTGTCCGTCTGTCCGTCTGTCCGTCTGTCCATGAAATATCTCACGAACGGCTGAAGCTACATACATGAAATTTTGTGGGAGTATGTAGAATTATTATAATTCGTCGGAGAAAGCGATTCGTTGTAATAGGCTTACTTTAAGGGGATGTCCCCATAGAGGGGAAATGAAGGTCAAAAATTTTTTTTCATCAGGTATAGGTAAGTGGGGTATCATGAGAAAGGTAACACCGAGTACATTTCATTTCCGGTATTTTCATCAAATTTGAAAAAAGGGGAAAAGAGATAGAGGGGAAAATATGTGATCCGAGTTTGTCCCCCCCCCCCCTCGCATTTCGATACCGTTATACTTAGAAATATGAAAATTTGCATAAAGGCGGCGTTTTACTAGTGTAGAAAACCGAAAATCGTAGAATTTTGATATCTCAACAAAAAAGGTTAATAATAGTACATTTCTATAGTTGCAGTTAGCATACCCCTACACGCCTTAAGCACAGCCGAGGTCAAAAATATTGATGGCCAATGATAACCAACATCATCGGCAATAATATCTTTAAGTTTCATTACAATCACATAATATTTATTTTAATAATAGTACACTCATTTAAAATTAGGCATTTTGACACTATCCACACAAAAATTACACCTACCGGCCTCATATGTATTTAGGTGTGAGTACTACTTTCATGTTGTTTTTCGTAGTGCGAATTGCAGTTATTTAATTAATCATTTTTGAAAGGGTGAAGATTAGTTGGGGGCGCTACGTCGTAATTGGCAAACTTAACCGAGTGGAAGGGGGGAGGGGTCCACATAGAGGCGAAATTAAGCTCAAATTTTTTTTTTATCGACTGGTATAGGCAAGTGAGGTGTCGTGAGAAAGGTAATGTTGAGTACATTCCATTTTTTCGCATTTTCTTGAAATTTGTAGAAAGGGGAATAGTGGGGGAGGAAAAAATATTAGTTCGTAATTTGCCCCCCCCCCCCCCTGGCATCTCGAGACTGTTAGAATTATGAAAACTTACAGGAAGGTGGGTTCCGAATAGCATGGAAAATAATGGAATCTGTATATCTTCTCAGAATAGGTAAGTAATAGTTTATTTCTGTAGTTACAGTTAGCACACCTCTGCATGCCTTAAACACGTTCGAGGTCAAAAGTACTGATGGCCAACGATAACCAACACCTTAGGCAATAATATGTTCTAAGTTTCGTTACAATCACGTAATATGAATTGGCATGTAAAATGTAAGTGGGTAAGACAGTTTAATTATGTTTTTTTTTCCATCTGAGTAGTATCAAGAAGAGCAACGAGCCGATATTTATGTACCAAAATAAGCGCTTGCTACAAAACCCTCGGATTGCGGGCGTAGCCCTCTATATTCCGGTTTCATTTTAACCATGAGCCGGTCAGCTTTCAAATACTCGAGTACTCGCTATGTAATGAGTCAGTTTTTAATGAATCGGTTTTTTAATGAGTAACCTACTCATTTAACTCGTTTTTTTTCAACAATTAGCCGGGCGGTTTTTAACAAGTCGGTTTTGAATACTCTACTACTTTGGTGAATCGGTCTTTTAATGGGTCGGTTTTTTACCGACCATGAGTCGATTTTTATGACCATAAGCCGGTTTTTTAATGATTCGTTTTTTTCGAAACCGGCACTTGAGAATCTCTGGACCGGTATTAACAGAAGACCGGTTTTAAACCGGTAGACCAGTTTTAAACCGGTAGACCGGTTTTAGGAACAGGCCTATGCAGACGAGCATACTATTTGTAGAAAAGGCAATCAGTTCCAGTAACCACAATCTATGACTTACTCTTTAATGATAACGTGCGCCATTATTCAGTAAATTATTGCCTCAAAAATTCACAAATTTTTGACGTGGCCTCGTTCTAGTGTTCGATGTCACAAAAAAAGCTATCTTAGAATTAACTAAAGCCAAAACTTAATTAAACTATTTTACTATATAGGCAAAGGCTCAACAAAATCATTGCTTTAAATGAGGAATGGGACGCGCTATGATTTTGGAGGGGTCGATAGAGACATCACTATTTTGGGTGCGTTTCGCTGGTCCTCAAAACCTCCGAAGCTTATAAGTTTAGCTACGATGTTTGTTGAAGTTTTCGTCTATTGATTGCATGTGTAAAGGCCGCCATAGTCGATACGGAATTCTTCTCCGCAAAAACTGATCAGTAATGGTCTTGGGAAATTTCGGATCGTATATGTAGAAATTGACTGGTCCAGGCGGCCTGCTCAGCCAGCCGGATGCAAAATCCAAAATCGATTCAGAAAAACTGGTGAGGCCTGGGGTTAACCACAGACGTTCCGGAATTCCTATCCGCTATGTTCGATCCGCGTTAAAGTAATCACAATCCTCAGTATCGCTCTGGATGCAACATATTGACGATACCTATATCGTTTCAATTTGCCAACGATGAGGATATGCTCTCCACGCCGACCACATATAATCCTTCAGCATGCTGAACTCTAAAACTTACTAAAATTTCAAGATCATCCAAAGGAGCTAATCTGCATAATTAGCAGTTTTTACTACAGAAAATTAACGCCCTGACCCGTTTGGCCTTAAACCGGGAGAAAGTTATTCATAACCCGAGTACCCGTAGATGCTATGCCGTGCTATGCTACATATGCTTTTCGGAACCCGGAGCCTCCGGGTGAAACGAGGAGCCTTCGTAGCCCTATCGGGCTTCACAATAAGGCATGTATATATGGCTCAACCCGTGGAGTGACGGATTTAGAATATGCACCCCTAGGTGAGTCCTTCCAAAGAGGATTGATAATTCTACAAGAGTTATCACTCCATATAACTTTCCCCTCTGTCAGGAGATTTGTATGTATTGACAAATTGTATAGACTTCACACGAAAGTTGACTCCGCCTTCGGCGGTAAATTTGTATGTATTGATTCTCTTGTGTATACCGTGTAGTTTATACTACGTTTATACAATTTGTCAATAGATACAAATCTCCTGGCAGAGGCGAAACTTCTATGGAGTGATAACTCTTGTGGAATCTATACTATTTGGCCTTATGGTAGAACACGCAAGGAGCACTACCCCGCTGGGCACTACTTCTGATGCGCAGTTGAGTGATCGCAGGGCAAACATTGTTCGTGCCAGAGCTCGACGGTTTCCGGGGGCGAGCGCTATGAGGCAGTCCAAGTACACTGTAGAGAAGCTGGGGGTTGCAAGTTGGAATGTCGGATCCATGACGGGAAAGAGGGAAGAACTGGAGGACGTCATGAAACGGAGAAGGATAGACATTATGTGCGTGCAGGAGACCAAGTGGCGAAATGACCAGGTCGACCGAGCTCGAATACAAATGACGAATTTCAAAAAATACAAATTGTACTATTATGGAAAATCGAATGATAGAAATGGGGTTGGCGTTATTGGCAGCGTCGTGAGTATCTCGAAGATAAGCGACCGCTTGATGAGTATCAAATTGGTTATCTGCGAAAGAGTGTGGTACGTCATAAGTGCCTACGCTCCCCAAGTGGGTGCAGCAAAGTGAAAAAGAGGCATTTTGGAGCGACGTTGACACACTGCTTCAAAGTATACCAGATAACAAGCTGCTTTTTCTCGGAGGGGATTTCAATGGACAAGTAATGATTACGAGGATTGCCATGGTGGGAAGGGTAGCCAATCAACAGCCAGAAAAGATGAAGGTGAGTCTATCCTGACTATGTGCGGATCACACGGTCTAATCATCCTCAACACATGGTTAATTTAGAACCAAAGGCAACTGATCACATGTAACAGTCGAGCTCATGCGACGCAGATAGACTATCATCTGTGTCTAAATTTCATGAGGCGTTAGGTGAAAGAGTGCAAAGTGATCTCGTGTGAATCTGCGGTCACCCAGTACCGGTTGCTCCTGACAGAATTTATTTTGAAAGGAGGAACGAGAACGCAACCAATCACCAAACCAGTCGAGAAAATCAAGTGGCATTATCTCAACAACGAACGCTTTGAATCTGTGGTAACTCAGTTCATTGTTAAAATGGATGAGTGGCTTCAATACAACACCAACTGCGATGAGCAAAGTCCAACACAAATGTGGAATGCTTTGGAGGATATGTTCGTAGGTGAGGCTGAAAAGATACTGGGAGTTTCGAATGGCCCACTCCACACGAACAAGGAGACGTGGTGGTAGAATAACGAAACTACAGAAGCAGTGCAGGCCAAGTCGAACGCATTCAAGGCTTGGACAACATGCAAGACAGGCAGTGAAACCGAAGATTTAACTTCAGGAGAAATATTATAAATGCCGGAAGAAAGTGCAGCCGAGATGTTTTATCAGGAACTAGAAGATCTGACTGCGGAAAATAGATCGTCATTGCAAGAGAAACACAAAGACATTGCCAGGATTTACAAGGTTGCAGCCCAAACTAGAAGAAACGCTCGAGAGATTCAGGCGCCGAAGTACGATGAAGACTCACAAGGAGTGCTACTGGTTGAAGATACTGCAATCTGTAGCAGAATGCGTGAGTACTTTTAAGAACTTCTGAACGAAGAATTTCCGCGAGAAGCTTTTCAAGCTGTGGAGCCAAACACTGATATCACTGATTTTTCAGTAGAGGAGGTGATGAAGGCAATGATGCAGATGAGACGTGGAAAGGCAGTTGAACCGGACCAAAGACCCTTGGAATTTTGTTTGAAGATGAATCATGTCGGGCTTAGATGGCTCACTGTTCTTTTCAACAAAATTAAAAGAGGGCAACCGATGCTTGACGTTTTCAGGAACAGCTTTCTTCTCCCGTTTTATAAGAACAAGGGTGACACACGCAAGCTCAACAACTATAGAGCAAACAAGTGAACAGCTCACACATTGAAGGCTTACGAGCGAGTTGTCTACAATCGATTGAATTTGAATTGGTTGTACGGTTGGATGACAATTAATGTGGCTTTATAGAGTGTCGATCCTATTCAGTGCTTACGTGCTACGATGGAAAAGCATCGTGATGCACGTACGGACTTACACTTTGTGTTAAGTAATCGATTTGGAAAAAACCTTCAACAGAGTTTCTCGTGTTTCGATATGGCTGGCTCTAAGAACAGTTAAGGTCCCCGAGGCATAAGTCAAGATGATACAAGATATATATGATGGAGCAACTACTAAAACTAGATGCACAGCTGGCGAGTCTGAAGAATTTCCGGTTAAAGTCGGAGTTCACCAAGACAGTGTATTGCTTTTCAACATCATAATGCTCTATTTATTAACACTCATCTCTGATGGAAATATCAATTCTCTTCGCCGATAACGTTGTCCTGGGTAGCAAAGACATCGTTGTTTTGCAATGTGCACTGGCCAAGTTGTGTAAGATACTGGAGGATCATGGACTGAGAATTAGCATACCAAAGACTGAGTACCTTTACTGTTCTTTCTCAGTTCCAGAGACACCGATACCAGATATCTACATTGAAGGAGAGCAGTTGAAGTCCTGTACAGGGTTAAACTACCTGGGCTCGATGCTCAACAAGGAAGCTGCCTGCGATGACGACATCAAACATCGCATCAGTGTCGGTTGGATGAAGTTGAGCAAAAACTCTGGAGTTTTCTGCAACAAGAAGATGCCACGAAAGCTTAAGGACAAGTTGTACAAAACGGTCGTACGTCCCGCAATCATGTATGCGTCTGAATGCTGGACTATGTAGGTACAGGACATACGAAAGTAAAATGACTGCGACCGAGATGAAAATGGTACTGATGTCAGCCGGTGTCACCAAAATGAATCGTATCAAAGTACTTACATCCGAGACAGTTTGTTTGTTGAGCAACCGATCACTGAAAAGATCGTCGTATGGATTGGTATTGCCATGTTCTAAGGCGTCCACCTGAGAACCCTGTCAAGAAGGCACTATCAATGAATGTTCCAATTGCTGAGCCTAAACCCCGACGTAACCGGAAACACACGTGGATCGATAAGATGAAGAAGCAACAACAACGCATTTATCTCGGCGATGATACGATCCAAGACCGAGCTGCCCGCAGAGTGAAGCTGAGATTATATCGCCAGAATGGGCGAAGCGCCAAAACCACAGGCAGAGCAACGCAAAGCCGCAGAGTGGTATGAAAGGGCAAGGAAGAAGAAGAAAGGGGAACAAGTTAATTGGCATGTAAGATACTACCTATATATCATGGGTAAGACATTTTAATTATGGTGTTTTTTTCCATCTGAGTGGTACCAAGAAGAGCCAGGACCCGATATTTACATACCAAAATAAGCGCTTGCTACAAAACCCTCGAATAGCGGGCGTATTGTATTAGCTTTTTTCGATTTCCTCGCTTCTCTTTGCGGGGGGGGGGGGGGCGCTCCCGCGACCTAAAAAGCTAACGCATAATACCAATTGCAATCACAGAGTTGATTCTCCTTATCTTTAACCATTGAAATACAACAGTTTTCCAATTTGCTTAATAGGGCAACATCTTACCAAGCTCCAGCATACAACATCGTGGCCACTTACGGGTATTTCGTGTGCTAATTCAGTTTAATTCAAAAACTTTTTGCCTAATGTCAAGTCAGACGAAAACAATCTGGCAAAACGATAATTGTCTCAAACTTTGTTCGTGTTCTTTGTCTTTTTCTAAAGGACTCCAAGTTGAAATATAACTGCACGAAAACATTATGAGCCCGAATACAGAGTCGAAATGAAGAATGACAATGAATGCCAGTTCACCTGAAGACTCTATTTCTATATCTTTTTTCAATTTTCTTCATTTTTTCATTTGCGAGAAACATCAATGAAAAATGTTCTTTGTGTTTTTAATATCTTAACATTAGAACGGCGACAGGATCAGAAAGCGGGAGCAATGTCTAATCCTTTCATGTCACTAAATTCATCAGCAGTGACATTGATGCTGAAAAAGAGACTGAAATTCAGAATACAGAAAAATAAAGGCCAAGTTTTTATTTATTTATCCGACGCGCCGCGCCGTCTGTGCCCTGGCAAGATAATGTCTAAGGAAAAACAATGTAGATAATTAAAATGAAGTCGAGGACATAAATGCATTCTACAATACCTTAGAGTATGTTCAAGTCATCGCTTATGAAAAGGTTCTTTTACCATTGTACTCGACGAGGAAATTAGTTTATAAATGCGTATGTGAGTCCCGAAAGGATAACAATATTTGTAGAAAAGGTCTGGAATATACTCTTCACTGATAACGTGCGCCATTATTCAATTAATTATTACCTCAAAACTTCACAAATTATTGACATGGCCACGTCCTAGTGTCACGAAAAAGGGGATTTCAGAATGAATCGACTAAAGCCAAAACTTAATTGCACCACTCTATAGGCAAAGGATCGAATAATTTATTGCTTTGAATGGAGAATGAGACGCGCTATAATTTTGGAGGGGTCAAGAGAGGCATCGCTATTATGGGTGGATTTCATTTCATTATCTCCGCATCGTATAACTTCAGACCCAACACAGCTGCGAATTTTGTTGAAGTTTTCGCATATAGATTGGATGCGTAAACGCCGCCATAGACGATCCGAAATTCCTCTCCGGACTGATGGAGCCTTGACGGATTCCGGACCATGTATGCTAAAATTGGCCCGTTCAGGCGGCCCGTTTAGTCGAAAATCAGAAATTGATCCGGAAAAACTGATGACGCCTGGTCTTCACAATAGACGTTCCGGAATTTCTCTCAAAAAAATCAGGACTGGCCTTGAGGAATTCCAGACCGTGTATGTAGAAATTACCAGGTTCAGGCGGACTTCAGGTTACCTATTCAGTTGACCAGATGCAAAGTCATAAGGTGATCCGGAAAAATTGATTAGGCTTGGCCTTCACCACAGACGTTCCGGAATTCCTCTCCAGAAATAGTAATAAGGTCTAGCCTTGAAGAATTCCGGATTGTGTATGTAAAAACTGGTCCGTTCAGGCGGCTCACAAGCGGCTGGATGCACAATTGAGAATGGATCCGAAATTAAATAGTTTTGCAAATATCTAACCACAAACATCAACTCTGACAGCAAGTTTATGTGAAAAAAACCAATCCCTGTTTTGTTGGTCTTTGGACTAACATTTACGAACTTTTATTTTTTCTTCGCCTTTAAATGAACCCACGTACCACTATGAAACCGACTAGAGCCAAAACTTCTTCTGTATCTCCCATTTTCAAGTAAATCATATTTTTTAGTTTACTGAATATCGAAAAAGATCGATTTTTAATACTGCATTCGGCCACCTTAAGGCCAATCCTGTCCTCTGTAGGCCAATCTGGCCGTCTGAACTGTTCAATTTCCACATACACGGTCCGGAATCCCTCAAGGCCAGGCGTGATCGAATTTTGATTTTGCATCCGGCCGACTGTACACACTGCCCGCCTGAAGATCCCCTGAAAACCGCCTGAACCAGCTAATTTCTACATACACGATACGGGGTTACCTAAGACCAGGCCTCATCAGTTTTTACGGTGAAGAATTTCGGGTCGTCTTTTGTGAACCCCATATTGAGGCAATACAGAAGGCCGGGGCTGGTCAGTTTTTTCGTAAAGGATTTCTGTATCGTTCGTCACGACCACTGGGATATATATATGCCCCAATTATATTCTTCGCCGCCCCTCTTCCTTTTTATACCCTAGACTTTCAGGATAGGGTATATTGTTTTGCCACGACGAAATATGTAACACCTTAAAGGAGGCTCCGGAGGTATAGGAATGTATATATACAAATGATCAGGGTCACCTCCTGATTCTATTTAGCCATGTCTATCTGTCTGTCCGTTCGCACGTTAATTTTGATTCTGATTCTATTTAGCCATGTCTGTCTGTCTGTCCGTTCGCACGATAACTTTCGATAGAATGAAGCTAGAGCTTTGAAATGTTGGATCTAGTTTGTTGGTATTGAAAATGGGCATGATCAGGCCAAGAGAACGCCTACCTCCCCTACATGTGTAAAATAAATACATGTATCTACCTATATAACTCCCGATTAAATAAATATGAAAAACTCTAGCTTTGGATGATTGTTTGTGAGGGTAATCTCATACTCTCCTGGAAAAATAAAATCGATCAGTTTATAACCAACGGTAATTTGCTTACAAAGAGCCCCGTACTACCCTACTTTTCAGGTTTTTTTTGTCTATAACTCTTGAACCAATTGACGTAGACACCTGATTTTTGGCATGTCACCCTGAGGTGAGAAACTGCTTGAGTTTAAATAAGTTGGGTATAATTGGATCAAAGAAACGCATACCCCCCTACAAATTTAAAAAAAAAATATTCTTTTAATTACTATAACTTTCGATAAACTGACGCTAGCGAGTTGAAAATTTGGTAAAGTTTTAGTTGTAAGATATAGTTAGTTGATAATGAAAATAGGCAAGCTCCGATTCAAGGAGCCCCTAATTCTCCTACAAATGAAGCTTCAAATAAGCGATAATTTTGATAGATTGAAGCCAGCGACCTGAAACTTGGTCAAATGTTTGAAGAGTAATTTAGTTAGTTGTAATCAAAGATGGACCAGATCCGACCCAAGGAACCTCTACCTCCCCTACAAATGAAACTTCAAATAAGTGATAACTTTCGACAAAATGAAGCTAGCGACTTGAAAAATTCGACAAATATTTGTAGTGTGTGCTAGTTACAATAGTTGATTTTGAGAATAGTCAAGATCCTTCTGAATGATCGCCAACCTCCTCTATAAACAGGAAACTCACTTTTATTGCATATGGTCGCTGCCAATTGTTACTTTTGGTATCACCACTAGGTCTGTACTCACTACTCAATTGCCCTAACCCCTTGTGGGGCATAGCGCGTCAACCGTTCCATCTGGCCCAGTTGATGTTTCGTTGGCATAAACTGGTTTCGGAGAATACAGTTGCCAGCATGCACCTCCTGCACATCCATGGCCACGAACGTCGTCGTGGACGGGATCCGAACCCGAAACGCCGGTAGTCAAACATGAGACTGATGCCTCAACACACCGCGCTACCGGTCGCCCCAGAGGGTACATACGCTTCGGTCTGGTTCAATGTGAATCAAGTCTAATGGTTTTATTCCGATACAAAACAAATGTGTTATATAAAATTTATCCAGAAATCGGGCCAGATAGCGCAATCAATCTTGTTATTTGAGCCCAAGTCCAAAATTTCATGTTTTTTTTTTGACGTTTATTGGCACGGCATACTTCGATTCTTATTTATTTTGTTATTTACATGAAGCGTTATGAAATATAATGTAGTCTTTACAAAAGTATTAAAATGTTTTGAATTTTTTAATTTCTTTTCTTTCAGGAGGACTTTAAAGAACGGGACACCGGTGTCCCTTTGTCCTTAACGGTGATAAAGTACATAGAATTTTTGTATCTGGTTTGGTAATGAAAAAATTACAGAAAAACACAAAAGTATTGATTATACAGTGTTATGTGGATTAGGAATGGTAAATTTCAAAACAGTTCCGATTTGCGGTGAAACAGAATGGCTTATGGCAAAATGAGCAAACAATCGCACGAACACTTCATGCGATTATCTAAGCCACTTTGTGTGCAAACCACACATTTTTCCTTGTGCCACTATCTAATCTGGTTAAAGAGCTAGTAGCCCCAGTTTCGATCGTTTGGATGCTTCCTTGTGTGTTGAACTGCATTCAGTTTTTCGATTCGAATAGGAATTGATTGGCTGTGTCGCCAACTGCGAACGGAACTCGAGAAGCGTTATGGCTATTGGAATCCAATAGCCATGGTTTTCTTGCATATTTTATTGTATACAATAAACGAATTATGCTCACATAAATCCAGTAGGTCGAAAAGAGATGGAGGTAGAATCGGGTTCTTGATTTGCGGCTGAATTGATAGTAGGCCTGAAATAAAACTAGGCCGAAGTTTCGCTCGAAGATACGCTCGATACTGCTGCAAAAGAAGTTGGACTACGCATTAACGAGGGTAAAACTAAAATAATAATGCCATCGACGACAAGGACACCTGCACAATCGGGCATCAATGTGGGGGACCGCAACATCGATTTCGAGAACGACTTCATATGCCTATGGTGAAACTTGTCAAGTGACGCCAACGAAACTCACGAAATCAAGCGACGGATACAGTTAGCTAATAAGACTATTTTCTCGGTTCTCCCCATAATGAAATTGAAGCGTGTGCACAGAAACACGAAACTCCGCGTGTACAAAACCATTATACGACCAGTGCTATGCTATGGCTGCGAAGCATAGACCATAACTCAAGTCTCCGGAAACATGCTAGACACATTTGAACGTAGGGTTCTGCAGCGAATTTTCGGGGCTGTTTGTGATCGAGGTGGATGGCGCATCCAGTACAACCATGAGTTATATGAACTGTACGATGAGCTGCAAGTTTCGAAAATCGTCAAAGTACAACGACTTCAATGGCAGGGCATATACAACGAATGGACGATGATCACATGCCAAAGAGAGTAATGAATGCAGAACGAGTCGACGGGGGCTGACTGCCTTGACGACCGAGATCTCGTTGAGAGAGCTCAGTGTATGTGGACGCCGAGCAGCTAGTGGGCTTCCAAGATTGGAGGACGCGGTCACGTAACCGAGATAATTGGAGGACAACGATACAGGCGGCCAAGGTTCGACGTCGGGCTGTCGCGCCCCGATGATGATGATGACTTGTATGTTTTTAATAGTAGAAATGATCAGAAAATGTTTTTTTTTCGCTTCTAAATAACGAGGCCGGTATCTCAGCGCGTTAAGGCATTAGCCTGATGTCTCATGCTACCGGTTAGCCATGGACTCGAGTCCCGTCGTAGCCATGGGCGTTTGTGTTGTTTTCTCCCTGTGGTGGGGGCCTAACAACAAGCTCCAACCTTTCCCGACTTGCCGCAGGTATGCGGCGAAAGAAGGTAGTGCATGATCATGCATCGTCTGAAACAATATTTCGGAATCTGGTAGCAGCGATCTGTAAAGAAATAGATTAGTTGGGTTGAAATGTTAGGGTTGGCAGCGGGGCCGTCGAGAGAAAACCCGGGCCGGGGCTGAACGACTTGGCCCATATGCTGAATGTTTCATATTTGCCCACGATTGCAAATACTTTCAACAGTTTAAAATTTTTTTAATACTTAACCTTCATAAGCCCGAGCGGGGTGCAGCTGCACGCCAGACTTACATTTCTTGGGATATCTTCTGAAAAAAAATCCTATTAAAATTCCTGTGAGACATGTTTCTTAAATATAGCTCTTATATCGTACAAAAAAGTTGAAATAAATTGCTACTTACTGTAATGAGTTATTGTTAATTTTGTTCGTTGCGGAACAGGTAATTTTGAAGTTTTCAGTACAATCAGTACCTGAATGTAGATTATATCAAAATCAGAACCGTTTCTAATAAGTGTGATAATTATTTCTGTACTACGGATAACAGGGTTTCTTAATTTCAGTTTTGTTTCTAGATTATTTTTCAAAATATAAAATTGAAATGTTTTGTCCAAAATATTTGTTGTCCTTTATACAATACAAAAAGTTATGGTGCATTTACACCCCACTTGGTTTTTACCGTAACTTTTCGTGGTCGGTCGGTCGGAGGTTAACGTATAATTAAAAATAATATCACTTGCTTAAATAATTGCAGTCTCAATTTGCAAAAAAGGGGCACTTGAAAGATAATTTCCTTTCGCTGGCTCTATTGCTCTGCAACAATGCTTTTCAGTTGCTGAATTGTTTGAGGCTTATTTCTGTAGATTTTGCCTCTCAAATAATCCCAAGTAAATAAGTCAGTTCGATCATATCAATATTCTGTAGAAGATACCCTACTAGCCATACCGTCGCACATCAGCTGATGAAATTTTTAATGAAAGTAATTGATGAATTCATCACGGCGTTATCAGCTAAGTAGGTAATAGCTAAATTTTTCACCAAAATACTCAACG
This sequence comes from Chloromyia formosa, assembly GCA_964017055.1. Classification (NCBI taxonomy): domain Eukaryota; kingdom Metazoa; phylum Arthropoda; class Insecta; order Diptera; family Stratiomyidae; genus Chloromyia; species Chloromyia formosa. Next base: position 104,468,124 of record OZ024813.1, read on the forward strand.
AGAGTTTTGGTAGCTTGATGTATACAGAGATGATCTCTAATTCGAGCGGTGGCGAGTTCAAGTTCTGTCACAAGCAAAATATTTTTCTTTATATGTCATATAATAGGATGAGTAATTTGAATAATATATTCGTAATATAACTATGTACTAGTCCACTCAACGCCACAACGAGCCCTGGTCCTCGTGTCTCCCTCGACTCACTGGTGTTCCGATCTCTGTAATCGGACCAAGTCGAGCAAGGACCGAATAGCAACCTGACGTGCACCGGGACAAATCGAAAATTTAACACAGAAATTAAAAATTGTTACATAAAACAAAATGAAATATCGAATTATCTATGCTCATTTAGAAGAATTATTCTTGCTCCATTCTTGAACAATGTTTGATTCTGTAATGAACCATATTCTGGTCTGGTTGTGCTGCTCCCACCGGCAGATCGAGGCAACACCTGATGAGTAGTGATCTGTTGGTGGTACGAAACCAGAAGCCGAGGGTCCCATTACACCCGGACCCAGGTGCGACCGCGTGGGCGTCTGATCCGTCCGCCAACCATTCCATCCTTGTCGACATTTTTTTTTTTATTCCCCATTTTTACCTCCCCTGTTTGTGTTGTCTTCCCCAGGCCTATGAATTTTTGTTAATACGTCAAGGACAGGGGCAACGAGCGGCGAAAACCCCGCCCACATCTCCCGAACTGAGCTACAGCCAGCATAGGCCGCTGCTTAGCTCGTTGAGGGGCCTTTTTCTTCGCCAGATGGCACGGCCCGACCTTCACGGTAATATGCTACCTTAGGCTCCGTCCCCACGGGCATCTTCGGATGCCCACCTAACCGTCCGTTACAATTCGTATCCTGTTTTTTACAAAACTGATCGATTTTTTTTTTCAATACCTCAAATTTCCGGTCCCCTTTAAAATCACGGGCCCAGGTTATTTCGCCAGTTCCACACCTCCTCTCGACGGCCCTAGTTGGCGGTGTTCTGTTCTGTTAGATTTAGCTTACCTTAATACTGCGGCGACTGCTGAAAAATCCTAGCCAACGAATGGTGATGGCTTCGGCGTCGAATGTGGTGGGTTCCTGCCGACTTCGACCTATAACTGAAGAACAAAGTATCGAAATAAAGGCAGAGTAAATTATTTGGATACGATTGAACGACTTTCATTCAATGCAACGAATGCAAGCAAGCACTCGTGAGCACTTTTTTCACCCGATGAATCGCTGGACGGGAGAGACGCACGAGTGTTGGAGACGGCGTTAACGACGATCGAAGTACAAGCGAGTTGGGAGAAACGGTAGGATATGGAGTGCAATCAGCCCACGTGAGTAGGTTTAATTTTGAATTTAGATTTTAATTGTTATCAACATAACGTAAATACGCCTGGTCGCTTTCTTTCCAAATAGAGTGTTAAGGACTTCCAAATATAAAATACTTGCAATGTAATGTAAATTGTGTTTGTTAAATCAGATTCCGGAATCTCCTAATTGACTTCAACAGTTCCATTGTCGGTGGCCAAGTGCGAATTCGATTGTCACGATTCACGCTTTTCATAAGAAAATTAATCAAAAGCACTACCGGTTCAGAAAATTTAAAGTACGTGGCGGCCACATCTCTTCTTCACGGGTTGGCCGAGCAACCGCTCAAACCGTCGGCAACGGAGGAACAACTTTTAGCTAACGAAACGTCAACTAAGCCACGTGGGAGTAGTTGGCACGCTATTCCCAACCAGGGATTTGGGCAAATAATAAGGAACGAGGAAGGCATGAGTCTTGCAGCCATGGTGGTTGCTGGTCTCGTTTTAGTTGATTATCTGATTTCTGCTCTTACTCCGACTTCAAAAAGATTCAAAACACAGGATTTGCTAGTTGTACTATAAATGACAATTTCATATAGCGCTCTTGAAGCAAATATTATCCATCGTGTTGACGCCAAAAATTCGGCTGTCTCCGAAATGGCCTCATCGGTGTATTTTTCTCTGGATGTGGCTAGTCTTCCCAAAATATGACAGCCTACTGAAAATATGGCGTATTTAAGTAAAAAACTTGAAACCTTATCGTCTACGTGATAATCGAGCCAAGAGGCTATTAATTTCAAAATTAAACTGCAATTACCAAACCTTATCCTACACTGAATACCAGCTATTAAAGTGGATGAATATTTTCACAGTAAATCGGTATCTTACTAATCGGCAATAAATCTTCCGTTTACTTAGGTAATTGCAAATAAACTGCCTAAACCTGTAACCTGAGACGTTAAATTTTGCTTTAAAGCAGACTTTAATGAGTTATGTATTTCGGCGAACTTGGCAATGCAATATTATGAAATAAGTCTTATCAACGAGGGCAATGAAGAGACTCCTACTAATTTTACGAATATTGAAAGTTTCGTATGACGCATTATACAAAATGAGAATAGGATAATTTCGTTTTGTATTTTATTTCACGGGGAAACTTTTTAGTTTAAGGATTTTTTTGATGAAAAAGAAATCAACAAGCTGTTGGTGATCTTTGGAATTTATATCAGATAGGATGGACTTGTCATATGTATAAGCTGTCGAGGAAACCCCGGTGGGTATGACCGCAAGGCTGCTCCACTCGTTAGACTAGTGAAATGAAAGGATTTTATCAAAATAAAGATAAGTTTATAATGGGGTTTTTACACGTTAGATTCGACCAACTATTAGACTGCTAACAGACCAGCCATTAGACCACTTATTTGACCAGCCATCAAACCACGCATTAAACCACCTATTTAGGGCTTTTTACTATTAAATCTACTAGCTGCGTTAGACCACTTGCCAGATCAGCTATTGGACCACGCATTAGACCATCAATCAGACCAACCATTAGACTAACATTACAACACCAGTTAAACCAATTATTAGACCACGGATTAGACCAACTATTAGATCACCTATTATCCAATTAACAATTTTCCTCATATAAGACTATCGTCCAGAGTCTTATAAGACCCAGGATGAAGAGATCGACTCCTGTAATTCAACTTTGGTAGAGTACTATAAGATTCTTAATAGAGTTTTATGAGAATTAAGTAGCGCACTTTGTGGGAGTCATTTTATCTTATAGCAAATCCCCTAATGAGTGTAACATAGGCCTCATAAAGAAACTCTTAGGTTTATTATGAGAGTTAATTTTTAACCTATTGTAGTAAGAGTGTCATCAAAAGCACTATACATTTGTTATGAGAGCTAGATTTTCCTTGTAAGTGTAGCTAGAAAGAACAAATATTATACACACAACAATTCACTGTTTGACAAGTACGAGTAAATATAAGATTATGGGAGCTTGTCATTCTACCCCGTGGGGTGATGGCTTTAGAATATGCACCCCTAGGTGAGTCCTACTTTGATCGTACGAGGCGACTAATAGGACCGATCACGTGCAGGCAACAACAACACCTCTAGATGAGCCTGCGGCAATGGTCAGCATTTTTAGGACCTCCCACAGGTCAGTGTGTGTAAGTACGTTGCCGGGTCTGGAGACCACCGCCGTACGTAAAACGAAAGTCCATACACATTTATTTTCCACACACTAGTGCCACCCAACTCTACCTTTCTCCAGATAAGTCTAAAAGAATGGATATAAGGCCTTATGGTAAAACAGGCTAGCAGCATTACCCCGCTGGGCACTGTTTATAATGCGCAGCTGAGTGATCCCAGGTCGAACATTGTTCGTGCCAGAGGTCAACGGTTTCGGGGGGCGAGCGCTATGAGGCAGTCCAAGTATACTGTAGAGAAGCTGAGAGTTGCAAGTTAGAGTGTCGGATCCATGACGGGAAAGAGCGAAGAACTCGAGGACGTCGTGAAACGAAGAAGGATAAACATTATGTGCCTGCAGGAGACCAACTGGCGAAATGACCAAATTGACCAAGCTCGTTTTTTGGCGAATTCCAAAAAAGTACAAATTGTACTATTATGGAAACTCGAATGATAGGAACGGGGCGTTATTCTGTCATCGGCTTTACTTGGCAGCATCTTGAGTATCTCGCCAATAAGCGACCTCTTGATGAGTATCAAATTGTTTATCTGCGGAATAGTGTGGAACGTCATAAGTGCCAACGCTTGTAGTTGGTTTGTAGCAAAGTGAAAAAGAGTCATTTTGGAGCTAAGTTGACACACTGCTTCAGAGTATACCAGATATCGAACTGGTTTCTTTCGGAAGGAATTTCAATGGCCATGTGGGAGAATCGAGCTATGATTACGAGGATTGCCATTGTGGGAAGGGTGGCCAATCTACAGCGAGAAATGATGAAGGGGAGGCTATCCTGACTATGTGTAGGTCACACGGTCTGGTCATCCACAACACATGGTTCATTAAGAGCCAAAGGCACCTGATCACATATAACAGTGGAGCTCGTGCGACGCAGATAGACTATCATCTGTGTCTAAATTTCATAAGACGTTGGGTGAAAGACTGCAAAGTGATCTTGGGTGAATCTGCGGTCACCCAGCACCGGTTGCTCCTGACAGAACTTATTTTGAAAGGAAGAACAAGACCGCAAGGAATCCCCAAGCCAGTCGAGAAAATGAAGTGGCATAGTCTCAACAACGAACGCTTTGAATCTGTTGTAGCCCCACTCATTGTTAAAACGGAGGAGTGGCTTCAAAGCAATACCAACTGGCACGAACAAAGTCCAACATAAATGTGGAATGCTTTGGATGCAATGTTAGTAGGTGAGGCTGAAAAGACACTGGGAGTTTCAAAAGGCCCACTCCACACGAACAAGGAGACGTGGTGGTGAAATAATGAGGAGCAGTGCAAGTCAAATCGAACGCATTCAAAGTTTGGACAACATGCAAGACAAGCAGTGAAGCCGAGAAGGTTCAACTTCAGAAGAAATATGTTGCATGCCGGAAGGAAGTACAGCAAAAGGTGGCTCAAACAAAGGCGATTGCAGCCGAGAAGTTCTATCAAGAACTAGAAGATCTGACTGCGGATAAGAGATCGTCCTTGCAAGAGAAACCTGAAGACAATGACAGGTCGCAGCCCAAAGGAGAAGAAATCCTCGAGAGACTCAGGCGCCAAAGTATGTTGAAGGCTCACAATGAGTGCTATTGGTTGAAGACACAGCAATCTGTAGCAGAATGCGTGAGTACTTTAACCAACTTTTGAACGAAAATTCCGCGAGAAGCTTTTCAAACTGTGGAGCCAAGCACCACTGATATCGCCGATTTTTCAGTGGAGGAGATGATGAAAGCAATTATGCAGATGAAACGCGGAAAGGCAGTTAGACCGGACAGAATACCCTTGGAATTTTGGTTGAAGATGAATCATGTCAGGCTTAGATGGCTCACTGTTCTTTTCAACAAAATGAAAAGAGGGCAACCGATGCCTGACGCTTTCAGAAAAAGCTTCCTTCTCCCGTTTTATAAGAACAAGGATGACTCACTCAAGCTCAACAACTATAGGGCAATCAAGTTGACATCTCACAGATTGAAAGCTTACGACCGGGTTGTCTGCAATCGATTGAAAGAGATTGTCCGGTTGGATGACAATCAATGCGGCTTTGTGGAGGGTCGGTCCACAGATGATGCTATTCAGTGTATACGTGTTACGATGGAAAAACATCGTGATGCACGAACGGACTTACACTTCGTGTTCATCGATTTGGAAAAAGCCTTCGACAGAGTTCCTCGTGATCTGCTATGGGTGGCGCTAAATGCAGTTAAGTTCCCTTAGGCATATGCTAAGATGATTCAACACATGTATGATGGAGCAACTACTAAAGATAGATGCACAGCTAGTGAGTCTGAAGAGTTTCCGGTTAAAGTCGGAGTTCACCAAGGCAGTGTATTGAGTCCCTTGCTCTTCAATCAATCATCATGCTCTATTTATTAACACTCATCCCTGAATACCGGGAAATATCCCTTCTCTTCGCCGTCTCTTCGCCTATGACGTTTTCCTGGGTAGCAAAGACATCGTTGCTTTGCATTGCAGTGACCAAGTAGTGTAAGATACTGGAGGATCATGGACTGAGGATTAGCACACCAAAGACTGAGTACCTTTGCTGTCCTTTCCCAGATCCCAAGAGACCGATATCAGATGTCTACATTAAAGGAGAGCAATTGAAGTCCTGTACAAGGTTCAAATACCTGGGCTCGATGGTCAACAAAGAAGCTACCTGCGATGATGCCATCAAACATCGCATCTGTATCGGTTGGATGAAGTGGCGAGAAAACTGTGGAGTTCTCTGCGACAAGAAGATGCCACGAAAGCTTAAGGGGCAAGTTGTACAAAACGGTCGTCCGTTTCACACTCATGTATGCGTCTGAATGCTGGACCATGTACAAGACATACGAAAGTAAATTGACTGCGACCGAGATGATGTCAGCCGGCGTGGCCAGAATGGATCGCATCAAAAGTACCTAATCCGAGGCAGCTTATTTGTTGTACAACCGATCACTGAAAAGCTCGAAGATCGTCGTATGGATTGGTATTGCCATGTCCACTTGGTAACCCAGTCATCAAGGCACTTTCAATCAATGTTCCATTTGATGGACCCAAACCCTGAGGCAGCCGGAAACACACGTGGCTCGATCAAGTTAAGAAGCAACAACAACGTATTAATCTCGGCGATGATACGATCCAAGACCGAGCTGCCTGCAGAAGTAAGCTGAGATTATACCGCCAAAATGGGCGAAGTGCCAACGTCACAGGCAGAGCAACGCGAAGCCGCAGAGTGGTATGAAAGGGCAAGGAAGAAGAAGGGAGCTTGTCATTCTGTGTCATTTTTGATGACATTAATGTAAAAGCCGACAATCTTCGAGTAAAACAATGATTTTTAAAAGTAGAGCCCATGAATTTTAGGTGTAAATACTATATATCGACGAGTAGTCCATAAATACTTGCATTCGAATACATTAGATAGAAAGGTATACCCATAATGTGCTGAGAGTTATTTGCCACAATTGTCACTATAGTGGGAAATCTCAAATTTTTTGTATCTATTAGTTGCCCCAACTACAGGTACTCATGTTGTCATTGGCCGCTTTCGTTTCACTGCATTTCGGTCTCAGACCGAAAAAAGACTTCACGGCCTTGCGACGAGCAAATTTGAACCGCCACCATACAGATAAATCTTCACTTTACCAAGATATAATTGTTTATTTGACAAAGTTTTGGCGACGTTTCGCTACTATTGTAGCATTCTCAAGCCTGCTATGGATTAAGTTGTTATATTTATCCTAACTCAAAAAAAAAAAAAAAAAACAGAACCGGAGTCCGAAGCGTATATACCCTAGACTTGTACAGACCTAGTGGTGATAACAAAAGTACCAATTGGCAACGTCCATACGCATTAAAAGTGAGTTTCCTATATGGTTAGTTTGTTAGTTAGTTGGCACTCATTCAGGAGGATCTTGACCATTCTCAAAATTAATTAACTAAGCCATTCTACAAATATTTGTCGAATTTTTCAAGTCGCTAGCTTCATTCTATCCAAAGCTATTGCCTATTTGAAGTCTCACTTGTAGGGGAGGTAGGGGTTCCTTTGGTCGGGCCTTGCCCATCATTGCCACCAACCAATTAGATAATGCTAAGAACATTTAAGCAAAATTTCAAGTCTCTGTCTTCATTATATCGAAAGCTATCGCTTATTTGAAGTTTCATTTGTAGGGGAAGTAGGGGTTCTGCTGGTCGGATTTTACGTATTTTCAATACTAGGCAATTGGATCCTACTACAAATATTTGACCAAAATTTCAAGTCGGTAGCATTAATTCGTCGTAAGCTATCGCTTATTTTCAGTTCCATTTGTAGGGGTGGTAGGGTTTCCTTGGGTCCGATCTTGGCCATTTTCAATACCAACTAACTAAATCTTACTAACAACATTCCACCAAATTTTCAACTCGCTAGTGTCGTTGTATCGAAAGTTATCGTAATTAAAGGAATATTTCATTTTCTGAAATTTGTAGGGGAGGTAGGCGTTCATTTATTCTGATTATACCCAACTTACTAAAACTCAAGCAACTTCTCACTTCAGAGTTACATACCAAAAATCAGGTGTCTACGTCAATTGGATCAAGAGTTATAGACAAAAAACCTGAAAAGTGGGGTAGTACGGGGCTTTTTGTAAGAAAATTACCGATAGTTTTCAACTGATCGACTTTATTTTTCCAGGAAAGTATAAGATTACCCCCACGAGCAATCTGCCAAGAGCTTTTCATGTTTATTTAATGGGAAGTTATAGATACATTAGGTAGGAGGTAGGCGTTCTCTTGTCCTGATCATGTGTTTTCAATACCAATCAACTAGATCATACTTCCAACATTTGATCAAAATTTCAAGGCTCTAGCTTCATTTAATCGAAAGTTATCGTGCGAACGGACAGACAAACAGACAGACAGACAAATCGAATCAGTAGGTGACCCTGATCATTTATATATATACATTGCTAAACCTCTGGAGGCTCCTTTAAGGTGTTACATATTTTCTAATAGGGTTTCTAGTAGTCTAGGCTCTAGGGTATAATCACCATCCGTTTCAACATACGTCGATGTGTACCTGCGTACCTCGTGTGAACTCGCCAGTGGATGTCAATTTATGATAGTTCTACAAGCAACGTTGAAAATAACGCTGCAACAACGAGTACATCGCCGCAGTAATGTGCAGCTTACACTGTCACTTTTGCGGGGGAGAGATAAATACCACATTTTCACACGAATACTCGTAGGTTAGTACTTACAGCCTTAACGAATAAGTGCCTTTTCAGATTTTCAAATCAATGTTCATATTTGAATTTTCTCCACAGTTGCGCTCGTACACTTTAACAGGACATAAACTGAAGAGATGAACTAATAAGAAGAAAGGATATGAAAACTTTGACGTCGTTATACGGACGTGTATGAAGTCTGAATTGTCCGTACGTGAATTCCTTTCAATTCTACAACAAAGTATCAAAATTGTAGTCAAACTTGTCAATAGTTTGTATTTTGTATATTTAGAGAAGACGGAGCATAGAGCTTCGATAATTGCAAATGACATAATTAAAAAGTAAAACAAAACTATTACAAGATATCTGCAACTGATTATGATGGAAGCTTCCTTTTGGATACAAACTGATTAAATTGCAGTTACAGGCCATTAAACGCTTGGCTTATATGGAAATGGATTTTGCTCCAATTGTTCGACGAAAATGCAATTTTCCGCCGATTTTAATTTTCCTGCCAACAGCAATTATTTCACTGAACTCAACCTTCCGTGATACGCTTCCCTGGAATCCAATTTGTAGTTTAGAAATATACAAATTGGTCGGTAAAAGAATTGGAATGCGTTCATTCTCAGTGTTGAATCTAGCGGGTTAACAAGTTCATCATGAAGCGTTCAAATTGGAAAGTGTTATGAATACTGTATAGTCAGTTCAGTACTCGCGTATCAATTAAGACTGGTTTTTGAGGAAAAAAAAATAGAAGTTTTCTTTTCTTAATTTCGGTTTATGCATTTTGGGGCGCTGTATTCGAATTTCAACCTTGCCACCCCGAAAAAACTTTTCGAAACTCGAAGAATGTTCTTTTATCGCTTTTCAGCCTTTTGAAAAAAGTGAAAAGAACAAATGTAAACAAGTTTTTTACTGCAGAACATTTGATAGAGGCACATAACGATGAAAATCCTGAATGGCCAATAACACCAGTGCGTCTCAGGAAGTAGGCGAACGGTGGAGCTGTAACATAGTTGTGAGAACACGAACACGTCACACCCAGCTGAAGGATCATCAAAAGAACGCGCGACCAGAAACACCATTGGAGAGCTACCTCTGCGCAATATAAATAATAGCTCCCGGCGACTCTTAGGACACCTAAGGAATCAACACTCCCCAAAGATTGGGTAAGTGGGCTTGTAACCTGCGTACCTGGAAAATATGTGACCTATCCACTGTCATTGTCGCCTGCGTATCAATTCGTCGATTGGCATCTGACCCGTACGCCGTCTTAGCTCTTCGTTTGATATTGTTTCGGGCCAGAATATTCTTAGAATTCGACGAAGACATGAGTTGACGAAAACTTGCAGCTTTATGGTAACTCCTACGGAAACTTTCCAAGAACTGCTCCCATACAAAAGCACAGACAGTACCAAAGAGCGAAACAGGCCCAGCTTGGTCTTGATGCTGAGATAACTGCTCTGCCAGATTTTGGCCAGCATGCCGTATGCGCATTAAGCCTGGTTGACACGACGAGCGATGTCCTGCTCCGTACCACTATTTTCGGCAATAATGCTACCCAGGTAGAAGAAGTTGTCCACCTTCTCCACAGGCTGCCCATTAATATTGATGGCAATAGGTGTCGGATTTCTTTTTCGCAATGGCAGGCTAAGAACCTTGGTCTTATTGGTATTAATCTTTAGCTCAACCTTGCTTGCCTCCCTCTCGAGATCTAACGCCATTGCGGACAGATCCATGATTTTGTGGAAGAGTTTGCGTATGTCGTCAGCGTAGTCAAGATGTTGTAGATAAGATGTTGAAGCCCATTGAATTCCTCTGTCGAGTCGAGATAGGGCTGCATGCAACACATCGCCGATCACTATGAGGAATAGGATCGGTGAGATGATGCACCCCTGCCGGAATCCACTGCGAATCTCAAAGTCCGCCGACACCTTACCTTTATGCAGAATGTGACATTTCGCGCTGTCATAGGTTGCCTTAATAATAGCCACAAGCTTATCAGGGATGCCTCTCTTACTTCCAATCAGTGGGAAAAGTTTCCGCATTCCACGCTTTTTCAACAAGTGGGTGTAGCAACCCGGCAGTTTCGCTTGGCACTGCTGGATAAAGTTCGGCAAGGATACCGTCGAGTCCGGCGGCCTTCGTCGCTTTAATGCAACAATTACAGTAACTATTTCCTCTTTAGTCAGGGCAGTGGACCGCATACGCACATTTTGAAGGTTAGCTAAATTATCTATATAAAAGGATCTTCACCAGAGGTTACACGGTTCAAGACCGCGGAGAAGTGTTCTTTCCACTGCCTCATTTGAACTTCTTCCAAGATAAGTAGCTTTCCATCACTATCCTTCACCGTATGTTGGCAGAAGTTACGACCACCTGTAAACTCCTTGATGACACCGTATACGGCGTTTAAGTTGTTACTTCTTGCTGCTTCTTCTGCTGTGGCTAAAATAGAATTCGAATAAACTCCTTTATCGCGTCGCACACTACGCTGAACTTCTCGAGCTTTCTAACGGTAAAGGAGTTCGATGCTGCTTCGATTGTCGTCTGATTCTGCAGCCAAATGAACCTACAGCTTCTTTCTTTCAACAATGCGCTGCCATGAAGCATCGGACATCCAGGGCTTATTCCAGCCATCCGGGTTTGTTCCAAGGATGGTATCTGCGCTATCAATGTTCGCATTTTTATGGTATCCCAGTTTTCATTTATGTCACTATCTCAGCTGCTTTTTGCGCAAGATGGTCATTATATTGTTGTAAGACAGCTGGATTTTGTGATCGAACGGTGTTGAATTTGCTGCCTCTGGATCTTTCGTCGCTAGGGCGGCGCACGGCTGCAATACGCAATCGAACTTTAGCGATCATGAGATAATGGTCTTTTCCCATCCTAATATCGACACCCTTCGTGTTTTGCACGTCCAGGAGGCAACTCTTGAATCTTTTACTAATGACAAAACGGTCGATCTGATTTTGTGTTCTGCGCCGATCAACAAAGGACCAACTGATTTTGTGGTGGGCCTTATGCTCGAACATAGTACCACCGATGAAGAGACTGTGAAAGTTGCAGAACTCTACAAATCTTTCACCGTTGTCATTACGATCGCCAACACCGTGTCTTCCCATCACATGTCTGAGCCCATAGGTAGTTATCAGCGTCAACTTTTGCTATCAAATCACCCATAACTATTATATTGTCACCTTTAGGTGTTCTGCTCTGAACGACGTTTAGTTCTTCGTAGAAGGAGTCTTTTGCCAAGATATTGTCGGGTTCAGTAGGGGTATAATATTGTATTATTGACATGTTCCTCATTATGGTCCGGAACCTGGCGGTCAAGATTCTGTCAGAGACCGGCTCCCAGGATTAGAGACAGTTTCGTGTGGCTCTGGTTAAAAGGAGCCCCACACCTGACTCACGACGACTATCGGTAGCTTTATTGGAGTACAACATTACAGTGCTGGTCGTTGGAGAGATAAATTATCCGCTGTTCCACCATTTTATCTCACTAACTCCTAAGATGTTTAATTTGTCCTTCAGAACTTCATTCTCTAATTGAAGAAATCGTGCGTTCTGGGGACCTTCTGATCCATTGTCCAGGAGTGTACGCACATTCCAGAATCCAATCTTTGTCATTGCACGATAGCCAAAAGTCGTAACCGTTGAGTCAGTCCTTATCCGAGGCATAGTTGACGCTTCAATAGCACATAAATATTTCAGATACTGCAAGTTGCTGGCATACACATCCTGTCCTTTGTTTGTCGGTTTAAACGACAGGCCCTCAAAGGGAAAGACCGTGGTATTATTTTTACACCCTACACCACAGGTGGAACGTTTACCTCAACCGAATCATCGCACCGCCATCACTGGCGGCTTGACATTGGTTAGCAATGGTCAGTGACCACTGCTGTTCCAGGGGGGCCTACAGGGAGGAATATGGAAGAGGAATTTTTGCCCCCTAATATAATGCGTTAATTAGAATTGAGTTCAAAATTGGCGTTGATCTACATATATACAATGGGCTTTGTATTACTTTTTGGCATAATATTTTTAACTGTGTAGACATTTTATTGTGACTAGTCTTAAATGAATATTTGTATCTTCTTGAATGCGGTAATTTATTGTGGATTCACAAATAAGGGTATTCCATTAAATGGTCTCATTTGAAAAGGAAACTTTTGCTGAAAACTAACAAGTTGTTTTATTAAAATGATAAGAAAAGAAAAATATAGATGTAGAAAAATCCGAAATCTTGAACCAAAAACTTCTAATTTCTAGCATATTGAAGGGAAGTTCGTAACTAAATTCACAAACTTTAGGGAAACTTTTTCATTCTAGTCTCGTCCTATATCTCTTTCTTTTCTGTCATACGCAAGGAAGAAGAAAAAAAAACAATATAACTGGATCCTGTTGAGATATTTCTTATTAAACTTTTAAAATCCCATTACATGCAGTCATTCGCTTCTAAGTATGACTAAACCAACTAATCAGCTTATGCCTGTCTAGGGTGGCGTGGCTGGACACTTGAACGGATGGAAAACCGATTGGAATTTGCATAATAAGCGCTGAGATGGAGAAAGTTGTATACGATGAGAGCAAATCCGCTTAGCTCACTAAAAATAAAAATTTTGAAATTTGCATTTATGCCTGAATTATCATTTTCAAGAGTTTGTATATGTTTTGTTTGAAATATCGGAACTCCTCAAAAAAGGGATCATAATGATCCGAATCAAAGGCACATCAATTTGAAATTCAAATTTTGAAAAATACTTATTCTGGATTTGTTTTTCTTAATCTTGTAAAATAGTTTAAGGACCTGGGGACTTGAGATTTGATGCACTTTTCTTTGTGTGTACATTTATGCATTTTGGCGTGCTGAAATCGAATCCTAGGTTCGCCAACAAAAATTCGGATGGGAAATGTAAATATTTACCAAAAAATATCGCCATGACCCATATTTTCAAAAGTATACATCCTTTGGAAACGTCAGTAAGATATTTTTGAAAGAACACTAAGTTAAAAAGGTTGCCGTACAAAGCACAGCACACATAGACAACCATCGTCATGTTGAAGAACACTAAATTGATATAATTTCATACCAAATTCAGCTCAGTACGTACAGAACTAACTGAGAAGTAACACTTAAAAATTTGTTAAAAAATGAAAAATATTCGTCACGCTCAAATATCTTTGCAAATACATATCGTGAAAAGTACTCATTCTATCAGGAAACTTATTAAAAACAAATTTTTAGATAATTCGACTATCTTTAATTTGACATGTGAACCACTTCAGTTCAATATATATATAACGAGGCTTATAGACAATGGATTCAACGAGCAACCAGAGCCAAATGAGAAAAATATGACAAGCTACGGCGAATATCGAATAGCAAAACGAAAGTATGATCTCCCAGAAACAACTCTGTTGTAAAAAATTCCCCGCCAAGAAAAACCTCTCAACCGCAAAAAGGATTGATATGAATACAATACCCCCAAAGTACTCGTAACTTCGCGCCCCACTCTAGGGTTGGCATATTGAACGCTGATTGAATTAGTAAATTTCTTTCAAAGCTGATTGGCGGGGAGCTTCCATTAAACAAAATAAGTTGAACAATCTGAAGAAAAACGGGGTAGAAAATGGTCTATTAATCACTTCTGGCCTGAAGTGAATTTTTAGTCTTTTGTAAGGCGGAAGATTTATAGCGAGATCCGGGCGAGGAGCCAATAATACTTGGCATAAGAGCCTACAGCATGATCCGCACGCTACTACATAACCATCATTTTATCAGAACGACATCGTTGTCATTATCACTGTCATTTTGTCTATGGCTATGAAGCTCCCCGCCCATCAGCTTTGAAAGAAATTTACTAATTCAATTAGCGTTCAATATGCCAACCCTTGAGTGGGGCGCGATGCTACGAGTACTTTGGCGGTATTGTATTCATATCAATCCTTTTTGCGGTTGAGAGATTTTCTTGGCGGGGAATTTTTTACAACAGAGTTGTTTTTGGGAGATATCATATCTTTTTGCATAGTAGTAGTAGTAATACAGATGGCGCAACGGTAAGCACGTTCGCCTTCTATACATTGGGCTCCGGTTTGATTGCTACTGAATGCGGTAGTCTTCGATAAAAAGGGGATTTACGTCCCGGACTATGAGTCCACTCAGGTTACTCATTTGGGGTAAATAGTTTTCTTGCCAAGAATATCATTTTTCTAGTTCAAATGACTCAAAGTGCCTTTAACAGTAGTTTAGTGCATTCGCCTCATCACCCCCAGTCGTATAATACTCATCTTGCCTATAAATCGCTTCCTTGCCAAGAACATCCTTTCTCCTGCCCAAAGGATTCAAATTCCCTTTAACAGTCTACTGCATTCGCCTCATCACCTCCAGTCATGTGATACCCATCTTGCCTAAACATCGCTTCCCATCTTCCACACATTGGAAAAAATCATCTTACATCATAATTTATATCTCATATGCCATAAATGAAACTAGCTAAATCATATACCACACACACAGAGCCATACAGAAGGAGAAAGAAACCCCCATTTACTGTGCACAAAGTTCTGGACGTAATTCCACCACATACAAACTAGTAAAAAGTAAACAGAGAGACACACGCCCTAAACTGCGCAACACCCGCGCAGTCTATATAGAAGCACATAAAGCAAATGAAATGTCATCCCCTCTCCTACTTCTCCTATTGGAACAATAACATTCCAGTCTGTCTCTCCGCCGCGGAACACCCGCCCGATCGTATAGAAGCAAAAGAGATGTCAAATTTCCATCCCCCTTCCTACTTCCTCACTTGTGCCGAATTGCTTCGTTTCTCTCGCTCTTTTTCATTTCCTCTGATTCTCTCTTCAAAGACCACACAGCATGTTTTTTTTCTTTCCGGACATCCTAAGATGCAGCCATAAACATTCAGTTTCAATTTTTTCATCACACACTTTTCATTCATGCACTTGCCACAAGCCACGCCTACAGCCATTACCTCGTATGGTTCTCCTCACCCGACGAGCGCACGCACCTTTGCATCCGTCGTCGTCACTACTCACATAATCAAGTGTTTGCGTCTCTCCCCGTCGGCATGCGATCTCTGCGAGTGATTTCCTGTGTCGCATTCAAATTATCAAAAAGACTTAAGCCAGAAACTCTACTATAAATTTCACATTTTTGGATGTATCTCTGTATCTGCTGCACGGATCAGAGCAAATGATAGCCTATGCACACCCTTGGGACACAGGCAATCCGTGAGAAAAGAAAGCAGACCTGGATACGCTCCCTACGAGGCCCTGGTCAAAGAACAACGAGAACAACAAGAACAAGAAAAATTTGCAAAATAGTCATTTTCAAATTATCATATCTCGGGAGTTTTTTTTTTGTATCGGAATTAAATTTGCAGCACTTCGTAAGATGACCGGAGACAATGACCATACCAAATTTGAGCCCGAACAAGCATCCGGGGCCGGAGCTACAGAGGCCCGAAAACCTGTACTTGTTGTGTCGCGTAAACATAGTCCTTGTCGCTTTTCAATTTTTTTTCCCGATTTTTTCGTTTTTCTTTGGCGGGGCGGGACGCTCCCGCGTCCCTAGATATCATATCATAACTTCGTTATGACCTATGATGTATTTGCCACTTTGAAATTACCCAAGCAGCACAAATCAGTCATTAAACGGTTGTTATGATTGAAATATAACCAGGGTCATATAACGACATTGTCGTATAAATGGTCAAAATAACGTTTTTTAAACGTTTGTCAAATGGTTATTTTACCGTTTTTGCCTGGTTTATAACCATGAATTTCAGTGAAACTACATGGCTATATTTCAGGTCTTTAATTGACGACATTGTTATAGACAGTCATGTCTGTGACCCATTTCCTGCAAAATCGTTAAGTTTACAACTGTTATATTGCTAAATATTAACAGTATTGTCTTTTATGTAACTGTCCAATGACCAGTATATAACATAATTGTAACGTTGTAGTTTTAAACATGTCTTAAATATAACCATATTGTTCGATTCCTTGCCTAATGATGCTTTGAATATAACATCATTGTTAGATTTTTCACCTATATAAGACAAGAATATTTCAGATTTATGTATAACCAAAATATAACTGTGGAGATGACGAAATGAAACCGTGTAAAAGCCGACACACACTTGCGTCCAAAATCCAAGTATTCCTCGGGCGAATCCAAAATTTTCCAGTCAAATCCATACATCGACCGGAAAAATTTTGGATTGGACGCGGGACAAATTGGATTTTGAACGCATGTGTGTGTCCACCTTAAGACGACCAATTTCGCATTTCCATAATTTCTGCAAAAGGGCTGCCTTGTTGTTGCTGTGGTAGCGATGCTTCGAATACTGCGGTTCTTGTTACATCGAGGGGGTGTGGCAGCTTTTGGCCGCCAAAAAACGAGTCGTTCCGGTACGAAGAACCAGCTGCCGCGTTGAGCGCAACACAACTCTGCCTGTTTGGAAAATACTCGTTATCGTTTGAAAAAAATGACCCGAAGACCCGAATACGTGTTTTGTGTACCGACGCGACGAGGATGCTGGAACGACTGATCTGTATGTTGACAAATGGGGTGCATTCAAAAATGAAATGGTTGTGTTCAAAACAATATGATTTGGGATATACAGAAACAGTTTTAACGACAATGAATTTGTAATAGGTACAACAATATAGTTCATGAAATACAATATTGTTCTGAACGCTATAAAATGGGTATTCTTTCGACAATTTGGTCCAAAATAAATCAATTTAGTAATATTAATGACTAACTTAGATAAAATATTAAGTTGGATACCGAACAAAATTGTTTTAGTTCTGTAACTTAACCAAATTCGTTATTTCTGTACTGAAATACAACCGTAAAATGAGTTAGATTTCTAACCAGGGTTGGATTGTGCTACTTGGGTAGTAGTAAAACTTGTTTCGGTTTCATTGTTCCTATGACAGCTATATGATAAAGTAGTCCGATTTCAACCAAATTCGGGGGTGTGATTTGACTAAATATACTATTGATTAGTGTCAAATTTGAAAAGGATATCTTAAGAAATAAAAAAGTTTTCCTCACAAAGATGAATTTTTGGACCGGTCGTTCCTATGGCAGTTATATGACGTAGTGGTCCGATTCCGTTGGTTCCGACATATTTACAGCGTCCGATAGCAAAAAGGCTTTTTACAAAAATTCAGTTCGATAGCTTTAAAAATATGGGACTAGTTTGCATAGAAACAGCAGACAGACGGATAGACAGACAGACGGACAGACGGACAAAGCTTACTCGACTCGTCTCATCATACTGACCATGAATATATATAGTTTATATGGTCGGAGATGCTTCCTTCTGTGCGTTGCAAATCTCATGACAAAATTAATATACCCTATCACATCCGTGAAGGGTATAATTTGACGTAAGAAACGTTAGTACTTGGACGAGCATTTGCTGAATAGTTAAAATTCAGCAACTGTTCGTCAAAGTGCTAACGTTTCTTTTACTTAGTTAATAGCAACACAGCCAAGCGTACAAACTAGTAAATACAATAAAGAACGGTCGGTCAACCCGGAAGCAGCCTCTGTAAAGACGAGTATGGAAACATCATTACGGACACCGATAGCATTAACAAACGATGGGCCTCTAATTTTGAAGAGATTCTGAATCTACCATCCCCAAACAAGAAGCTCTCGACGATATTGTTGATCTAGGCCCACCCATACAACCCAGTAGGGGAAGTTGATCTCGTGTTGCGGTCACTAAAACGAAATAAAGCGCCGGGCGGGTCCGAAGCGTATATACCCTAGACTTGTACAGACCTAGTGGTGATACCTAAATTACCAATTGGAATTAGACTTGTACAGACCTAGTGGTGATACCTAAATTACCAATTGGAAACGACCATATGCATTCAAAATGAGTTTCCTATATGGCCACTTTATAGGGAAGGTTGGCACACATTCAGGAGGATATTGGCCATTCTAAAAATCAATTAACAAACCCATTCTACAAATATGTATTTGTCGAATTTGTCCAGTCACTAGCTTAATTTTATCCAAAGTTATTGCTTATTTGAAGTTTCACTTGTAGGGGTGGTAGAGGTTCCTTGGATCGGATCTTGCCCATCATTGCCACCAACCAATTAGATCACCCTACAAACATTTAAAAAAGAAATGTCAGGTCTCCACTCTATCGAAAGTTATCGCCTATTTGAAGTTTCCTTGTAGGGGAGGTAGGGGTTCCTTAGGTCGAATCTAGCACATCTTTAGTGCCAACTATTGTAACTCAATCTCACTTCAGACATTTGACCAAAATTTCAAGTCGCTGGCTTCATTCTATCAAAAGTTATCGATTATTTGAAGTTACATTTGTAGGGGAGGTAGGGGTTCCTTAGGTCCGATCTTGCCCATTTTCAGTGCCAACTAACAAGGTTTTACTACCAACGTTCTGCCAAATTTTCAACACGCTATCTAAGTTATATACTCTATCGAAAGTTATCGTATTTTTTTTTTAGTTTTGTAGGGGAGGTAGGCATACCTTTGATCTGATTATGCCCAACTTACTAAAACCCAAGCAGCTTCTCACTTCAGGGTTACATGCTAAAAATCAGCTGTCTACGTCAATTGTTTCAAGAGTTATGGACAAAAAACCTGAAAAGTAGGGTAGTACGGGCTCTTTGTAAAAAAAGTACCGTTAGTTTTCAACTGATCAATTTTATCTTTCCAATGGAGTATAAGATTAGCCTCACGAGCAATCTACCATAGCTAGAGCTTTTCATGTTTATTTAATCGGGAGTTATAAATACATTTATTTATTTTACATGTGTAGGGGAGGTAGTCGTTCTCTTGGCCTGTTCATGACCATTTTCAATACCAACCAACAAGATATTTCCAACATTTGACCAAAATTTCAGGGCTCTAGCTTCATTCTATCGAAAGTTATCGTGCGAACGGACAGACAGACGGACAGACAGACAGACAGGCAGGCAGACAGACAGACACTGCTAAATCGAATCAGGAGGTGACCCTGATCATTTATATATATATATACATTGCTATACCTCCGGAGCCTCGTTTAAGGTGTTACATATTTCAGTCGTGACAAAAACAATATAGAGGCGACCGGTAGTGCATTGTGTTGAGGCATCTGTCTCATGTTTGACTACCGGCGTTTCGGGTTCGAATCCCGTCCACGACGTGTATGCTGGCAACCGCATTTTCCGAAACCAGATTATGCCAACGAATCTTCAACTGGGCCACATGGAACAGTTGGAGCGCAATGCCCCACAAGGGGTTAGGGCAATTGAGTATACTAAAAGTCTAGGGTATAAAAAGCTGCCCGAGCCTTATTGATGCGAAGCAGTACATCAGCATCCGCTCCACCATCTGCACTAAGTACGTTTCCGAGGTAGCAAAAAATGTCCACTTTTTCCACCGTCTGCCCCGAAACACAAATTTCGCTCTGTCTTCCTGGATCCAAGCTCAAGTACTTAGTTTTGGCTGCATTGATTTTAAGCCCCGCATTGCCACTTTCGCGGTGCAGGGCATCCCTCATTTGAACTAGATGATCCGATATATTTGAAAGAAGACAAATATCGTCAGCGTAATCCAGGTGTTGAAGGTATTCAAACAGGTTCCATCTGATACCTTTGCTCTGGTGTTCACGAAGCGCACTACAGAGTACGTCGTTAATGGCAATCAAAAACAATATAGGTGACAAAATGCAGCCTTGCCTCACTCCGCTATGTACCTGAAAGGGATCTGAAAGCTTACCCTTTTGTAAGACGTGAAATGGGGCTCCGCTATAGTACTCCGTGATGATGGATATCACTTTATCTGGTATACCTCTCCTATGTAAAGCCTTCTATACCTATATATAGGTATAGATGAATTCCCGGTCCAAGCTGTCAAACGCCTTCTCGAAATCGATGAACATGAGATGTAATGGGGGATCTCCACTCTGCGGGTTTCTCAATAATAATTCGGAGGGTGTTGATGTGGTCGCTATATGAAAAACCCTCGCGAAAACCAGCCTGTTCATCGTTCAGTGTGCGGTCAACTGTTTGCTTGATCCGCTTTAAGAGTATTTTCGCCATCAGTTTGGAGACTGCGGGGAGAAGGCAAACTCCACGCCAATTATTACAATCCTTCAGGTTACCTTTCTTCGGGATCTTAATAATGACGCCCTTCTTCTATTCTTTAGGGAAAGTTTGGATTTCTCAACACTCTTGGATTAGGGGGAGAAGAATATCAGCAGTAGCGTTGATATCCGCCTTAAAGAGTTCCACCGGAATTCCATCTATCCCCGGGGCTTTACCCGCTTCCTTCGATTTAATAGCCACAGTTAATTCCTGTTTAGATGGTGGGCTGGTATCAACTCTGGCTATTCGCGGAATATTTTCTACTTCTAGTGCAGATAAGTTCAAATGTCCAAAGGAGTTGTTGAGGACGTCAATGAAGTGCTCTCTCCACCGTCGCAGTTGGTCTTCATCAGTGACCAGTAGGGATCCGTCTTTATCTTTCAGGGGATGTTCAGTTGCAAAAGATTTGCCAGTTAATGGCTTGATAAGTTTGTAAAGGGTTCCACTGTCACCACGGTAAGCCGCTTCCTCAGCCTTCTCCAATATCAGCACCCCGCTTCGACCTGACATCTAAGAGACGGTTCCTCCATGTCTTGAAAATGGCTATATGGTCAGTCTAGTTCTCTGTTCTGCCATCCGGTGAAGCCCAGGTTGTTAAATGGCATCGTTTTTGGTTGAACAAAGTACCGCCGATGACGAGCTGATGAGAGTTGCAAAACTACACGAACATCTCGCCATTTTAGTTCCTGTTGCCTAGACCATGATTGCCCATTAGGTATTCCATAACAAGGTTATCAAACCTGACTTTGGCATTGAGATCCCCCATTATAATTTTTATGTCACTTTTGGGAGCTTTGTCGAAGGAGTCGCCGAGTCGGTGATAGAGTGCGTCTTTAGCTAATTGATCCGCTGGTTCAGTCGGGACGTAGAACTGAATTATTGTGAGGTTTCTTACCCTGGATTTAAATCTGGCTGTAATGATACGATCGGAGATGGGCTTCCAGTCAATTAGAGATAGGCGTGCCTCCCCAGTCAACAGGATTCCGACACCTGCCATTCGAGGTGACGTATCGTCTTCGCTTCCAGAGTGGAGTAGTATTGTTTGGGAGCTGGGTGATAAAGTCGATTCCGATCCAGGCCATTTTGTTTCGCTCAGTCCTAGTATATCGATGTTATATGCGGTCATTACCCGTTCAACTTCAGTGAACCTCGCACTTTTGCGCTGACCCCACATCGTTCGAACGTTCCAAAAACCGATAGTTAATGCCATACATCAATTACTCCTGGGAATATGGAGGACGAGGTGATCACAGACGATGGGCGCAGTAGCATCATCTGGCCGATTCATAAAAAGGGAGATAAACTGCAGAGCGAAAATTACAGGGGCATATCACTAATCTGTACGTCTTATAAAATGTTGACGATAATTCTGGAAAATAGAATAAAGCCGTACGCAAAACGATTCATTGGCGAATGTCAAGGCGGTTTCAGACACGGTCGCTCTACAATCGATCAGTTATTTACGGTCAAACTTATACTTCAGAAGTGCTGGGAATACAACGTAGATGTACATATACTAAATCTTTGTCGACTTCAAGCAAGAATACGACAGTATCGAACGTGGTGTACTGTACAACATCATGCTGCAACTTGATATACCAGCAAAATTGGTGCATAATTCGTCGGCATAAACTGGTTTCGAAGAATACAGTTGCCAGCATATACCTCCTGCATATCCATGGCCACAAACGTCGTCTTGGACGGGATTCGAACCCAAAACGACGGTAATTCATCACTTATAACTGATCAACTATAACTTATTTTTGCTTGCGGTACAGTAACAGTACTGGGTTCTCTCGTTCAAACTAAATGTTGTCGTAACTATTGTGAAAGTGCTGTCATCACGAATGTTAATGATATATCGGAATGTAGCCGTTTTGCATTTGTTTCTTTCTAATATGTAGAGAGAGTCGATACTTTGCGGTGTGTTTTAAATTATAACCCGATGTGAAAAACCAACATCTAAGTGTCACCATACACTGTCGAACTCGAACTCCTTTGACACACACATGCACTTCACATAGGTGTGAAGAAAACCGGTCCGTTTGTACCAGGTTCGAGTTCGAGTTTGACAGTGTATGGTGACACTACATATACTCGTATAAAACCCATCGTTATAAACACCACGAATTATTGCTGACTCTAATACGTATTACGTATTATATTAATACATACTCATAATAGCACCACGGTATAAATGCAGTCATTGTAGACTCAAAATTTGGCACCAGTCAGAAATGTTTTTACATTCGTTAAATAATAATTAATATGATACAAATTACAACTTTCACTTAAAACCACAGTTAAAGTACCACAGTCACTCATCATCATCATCGTGGCGCGACAATCACTCACTAAGGTCTTACTCCCTCTGCGAAATTAAGATTACGCCCTGTCGTATGTCCTCTTTGCAAATGTTTTGATGCTAGCCACTGCTACCATACTATTTCAAAAATTCCATTAAGGAGACAAAAAGACAAGTTAATTGGCAAATCCCTTAATTAAAACCAAACTAACGAAAGCTCCTGCTAAACGAAAACGTATTCTATTCTAAAAATTTCCATTGACTTAAATGCCAATTACTTCCGTTCATTTGCAAAGATGCAAATTTCTGGTTGTCTTCTGATTGACTCGAGAGCTCAATTGCCACTGCTTTCTTGGACACAAAATGTTCATAATTAAATTAGGTTCAGTATTGCTGATGAAGTCATGATGAGTTGATATTGACATTACAATCAACAGATGTATTAAACACTGAAACATTAAAAGGCTACAGTGGCATTCATGATATTTGTTGAAACTGTTTTCTCTAAATTTACTGGAAGTTTTAGGAAATTGATGAAAACATGAACGGTATACCTTTAATCGAATTTAGTTTATCCGGAGGTTGCTGTGTGACTCATTGTTCGGCTTAGACGCCATCGACACCCGCATCTGGTTTCGACCACCGGCAGACCACTTACTAGGAGCTGCCTATACGGAATGCCGTACTCAAGCAGCACAAATGAGTCATTTAACGGTTATTATGATCGAATTATAACCATGGTCATATAACAATATCGTCATTATAAGCTATTTCTGTTAGCATTTAAGTTTAAAATTTGAATTTTGCGCCACTACTAGGACGCCATCTGAAGTGTTAGTTTTAAGTATGAAGTTTGAGAGGCACTGAATAAAAAAGAAAGAGGAGTCAAGTTTTGACAACCAAAAAGCGAGCACGCGTTTTAATAGTTCAAAGCGAAAAGACACAAATATTACGTTTTACAACATCAGGTGTGGGGTACAAGCTCAACAAGGAAAAGGAAATGTCAACCCGACTATCTAAGGCAGAGGTGGTGCAGGCATTAGCCCTGGCCAACATAACCGTGCCAGCTAGTGCCAGTATCTCGCAGCTCCGCCGCATGTACGAGACGCACTGCCAGAGCCCCGAAGGGGGCCCCGCCGACCACTCGGATACCGAGGAGAGCGCCGAAGACACCGACGCCGAAGATCCCGCCGTAGAAACCGACGCCGCCGACGCTGCAACTCAAGAAGCCGAGGAAACCGGGAAAAACACCGCTACAAGAACCGCAGAGAAACCCGCGGCCACCGCCGAGAAACCCGCAGCCACCACCGAAAGCGCAGCAACCAAAACCGTGAACGTGCCACCGTCCGTCGATCCCGAGGAGGAAGATTTAGACCGGCAATTACGTATACTGCGAAAAAAACGAGAGCTGATGGAGCTCCAACGCCACGTGTCGGAGATGGAGGAAGACCACCTGCGGAGCCCGAGGCGTGCAACGCCCATCCGACGAAACGTTGACTATCGTGACGTAGAATACGCCATCACAAAGTATTCCGGGGACGATACGTACGACGTGCGTGATTTCGTGCGCGACTTCGAAGAAACCATGAACCACGTGGAAGCCGACGAAGCGTCAAGGCTGATGATTTTACGACGATCATTGGAAGGTACAGCAAAGTTCTTCCTACAAAACACTCGTGCGGTTAACTACATCGAACTTCGAGACGAACTCGTCACCGAGTTCGGCCGGCGGTTCACCAGACAAGAAATTTACCGTCAGCTGCGGGAGCGCTCGTGGCAGAAAAGAACGGAATCGCTGAGACGCTACGTGTTGGAAATGCAGAGCCTTGCCCGACGATCCGACATAACCGAAATGGAGCTAATAGACTTCATAGTGGAAGGACTGCATGATACGTCGCCAGACATATCCATTTTGAACTCCGCGCAAACCATACAGCAACTGAAGGCCCTGCTGGAGAGATACGAGCAAAAGAAGACAGCGAAAGAGGAGGCGAATCGACCGAGGTATACCGCCGCCAAACCCGCAGTCCCCGCCGCCATCGCAGCTAAAACGCCAGATACCGACGAAATTAGGTGCTATAACTGCTCGAACCGCGGCCACCGCCAAAGCAGCTGCCCGTATGAAGTACGACCGAGGGATGTCTGTTTCCGCTGCTGGAAACCAGGGCACAGTCACCACAGTTGCAAAAATCCGAAGAAAGTGCATAGACTGTTAAGCCAGATCGCCGCAGTAACCGAGACGACCCGCCGACCGCCGCAAATACTCGACTCCGACGATGAAGATGACGACAGTCTTCGTACCGCCGTCAGCGCAATAAATATGGTAAGTGTTGCTATAGTAGTTAGTCAGACCGAGTGTTCCAAATTTACCGAGTGCCTTTCTTTCTTTGACACGGGCAGTCCAATTAGCTTAATGCGAAAGTCCGCGAACGCCGCAGCAGTATGCAGAGAAAAAACGACAACAAAATACAAAGGAATCGGAAACGTCCGAATCTCCACCTACGGTAAGAACAAATGTAGAATTCGGTTTTCAGATAAATTTTACGATCTGGACGTTTATGTTGTTCCAGATGATATAATGTCGATACCGCTGCTTCTGGGACGTGACGCGCTGAGATTAATGAATATAAAATTATGTAAATTTAAGAAAAAAAATATGAATTCCGAATTAAAAACAAACTGCCTTGGCACACTCGATCTGACTAAAATCCCTGACGTAATATGCAAGAGTAGTTGTTCGCGGTCATCAGAAACTAAACTTAAATGTGAGAGACCGAAAGATAGGAGAGTTGAGGAATCGGCAAAAAGCAGAAAACCGCGGATTAGAGGGAAGTCACCCGAAGCGTACGGTGGGTCGAGGGAGGTAAGGGAGGTGTGTGTTTCTCACCGGGGGGAAAGGTCTGCCGTCAAAGACGACGATAAGAAGAATCTTAAGGTAAATCCGAACCTTTCTCGCAGCGACTCTGAAAACCTCTGCAAGATGATAAACGAAATTTACTTGAACCCGAAAGGAGTTGAAGTGAATCCGCATGAGTACCGCATGGAAATTAAACTGAAGAACGATACTCCGATACATACAGTGGCCCGCCGTCTGTCATATTTCGAACGAGGCGAGGTGAGGAAAATAATAAACGGACTGTTAGATAGAGGAATCATACGTCCAAGCAAATCACCATACGCGTCCGCGATTGTTCTGGTTAAAAAGAAGGGCGGTGAACTGCGGATGTGCGTTGACTATAGGGCAATAAATAAAATAACTATCCGAGATAATTATCCCTTGCCGATTATAGAAGAGTGCATCGAGTATCTGGGAGACAAAAAATATTTCTCGACATTAGATTTGCGGGACGGGTTTTATCACGTGCACATGGAGCAGGATTCGGTAAAATATACCTCGTTCGTAGTGCCGGATGGTCAATACGAATACCTGAGGATGCCGTTTGGGTTGAAGAACGCTCCGTCAGCGTTTCAGCGCTACGTGACGGAGATATTCGAGGACTTTATAGTCTCGCAGAAGATTATAATCTATATGGATGATATAATAATCGCGACCGCTGACTTTGAGACGCATATTAAGATATTATCTGAAGTATTGAGAAGAGCTGCGGAGAAGGGACTAGACTTGAAGTTAGGAAAATGCAGGTTTGGATTTGAGGAGATAAATTACCTAGGCTACTTTGTTAGCGCCGCCGGTATTCGCCCAAATGAAGAGCACATCGAGGCAATAAAAAATTACCCACTTCCCAAAAACGCCAAGGAATTAAAATCATGTCTTGGGCTATTTGCATACTTCCGAAAATTTGTCCCGTCGTATACCCGCATCGCCAGACCGCTGCACCGACTGACGAGGGAGGGAATTCCCTTTGAAATGACCGACGAATGTACAGCGGCTTTCCAAAGTTTGAAAAATAAATTGGTGTCTGCACCAACTCTTGCCATATACGGCCCGGATAAAGAAACTGAGCTACACTGTGACGCCAGCTCGGTGGGATACGGGGCAGTAATGCTGCAGAGACAGTCGGACGGGCGACTACATCCAGTGATGTACTTTTCTAAAGCGACAACGGCCGCCGAGTCGCGTTACCATAGTTTCGAATTAGAAACGTTGGCGATGGTCAATGCCTTGAAGCGATTTGAAATTTATCTTAAGGGGATTCCTTTCAAAATAGTGACCGATTGTAACGCTTTGCGGTTGACCTTGGAGAGGAAACAAATGAATGCCAGGATCGCGCGTTGGGCAATCGAACTAGAAAACTACGATTACAAAGTGGAACACCGAAAGGGGGTCTCAATGGGGCATGTAGATGCGCTGAGTCGCTGCCATAAACCGAGTGATGAAAAACAGAAGGAGAAGGGAATGGGAGCCGGGGTGTTGGCGTTCGTCGAAACGGGAGATGTGGACTTCCACATACAAATCGCCCAGAGTCGCGACGAACGAATAAAGGGAGTTAGAGAGAGATTAGAACGAACGCAGATGGCAGGTTTTGAGTTAAGAGATGGATTAGTATTCCGGAAAAAGGGGTTGGAAGTTAGACTGTATGTCCCAGATGAAATGGAGGACGCCGTGATACGGCAAATTCATGAGAAATATGGACATCCAGGCGCTGAGAAAACTATAGAGCGGATAAGACGACACTACTGGTTTCCGGGGATGATTAAAAAGGTAGACCGATTCATAAAAAACTGCATCAAGTGCATCATGTACTCGGCCCCTGCACGGGCAAACGAAAGGAATTTACACAACATACCGAAGAAAGCTGTCCCGTTTGATACACTTCATTTGGACCATTTCGGTCCCCTGCCGGCCTTACGTTCGAAGAGAAAACACATACTCGTGGTGGTGGATGCTTTTACGAAATTCGTTCGTCTGTATCCGGTAAATTCCACGAGTACACGAGAGGTACAGGCCTGTCTAGATAAATATTTCGACAATTATAGTCGCCCCCGAAGAATCATCTCAGACCGTGGAAGCTGTTTTACGTCCCTCGAATTTGCGGCATACCTTTTGAAAAACAACATAGAGCATGTAAAGGTTGCCGTGGCATCGCCCCAGGCAAACGGCCAAGTCGAAAGGGTAAATCGGGTGCTGAAAGGCATGTTAGGTAAATTAAGTGAGCCGGAGCAACACGCAGACTGGGCATTGAGACTGTCACAAGTGGAATTTGGAATGAACAACACTAAACACAGTTCAACCAAGGAAACACCAAGCAGACTGCTGTTCGGGGTGGATCAGCGAGGAAGGGAGGTAGACGAATTTTCGGAATATTTGGGAGATAAGTGTGACACTGGGGAAGGCAGGAATATAGAGGAAATTAGGAAAGCGGCCTCCGAAGAAATAGTAAAATCTCAGGAAGCAAATCTGAGGCTTTATCGAGAGCGGAGCGTGCCAGCGAAAACGTACGCAGTGGGTGATTTCGTTGTTATACGGAACGTAGACACTATAGTAGGCACAAACAAAAAGTTGTTACCTAAGTACAAGGGACCATACGTTGTCCACAAAGTCCTACCTAACGATAGATACGTGGTTAGAGACATAGAGAATTGCCAGATTACTCAATTGCCCTATGACGGAGTAATTGAAGCGGCCCGAATGAAGAGTTGGTCTAGTAAAATTAAGGAACCGAACGAAACCTTGCACCTTACGTAGAGAAGCAACACAAAAATGATGAAGCCCGGCGGTCAGGATTGAGGACAATCCGATTGTCAGGTTGGCCGAGGCTATAAGCTATTTCTGTTAGCATTTAAGTTTAAAATTTGAATTTTGCGCCACTACTAGGACGCCATCTGAAGTGTTAGTTTTAAGTATGAAGTTTGAGAGGCACTGAATAAAAAAGAAAGAGGAGTCAAGTTTTGACAACCAAAAAGCGAGCACGCGTTTTAATAGTTCAAAGCGAAAAGACACAAATATTACGTTTTACATCATATAAAAGGTCTAAGAAACCTTATTTGTTTGTCCGATCATAAATCGTTATTGTTATTGTTATACTCTTCATGGATGTGATAGGATACATTAACTTTGTCATGAAGCACAGAAGGAAGCATCCCCGACCATATAAACTATATACATATATTGTTGGTCAGTATGATGAGACGAGTCGATTAAGCTGTCCGTCTGCCCGTCTGGTTCTATGCAAAATAGTCCCTCAGTTTTGAAGCGATCGACCTGAAATTTTGTACAAAGCCTTCTTTTTATTGCTCACTGTACATATGTCGGAAACCACGGAATCGGGCCACTACATCATAGAGCTGCCATAGGAACGACGAGTCCAAAAAACGTTTTTGTGATAAAAACTTTTTCATTTCTAAAGATATCTTTTTCAAATTTGACATTAATCAAGAGTATCTTTAGTCAAATCACATTTCCGAATTTGGTTGGAATTGGACTACTTTATTATACCCCAGACTTACAGCATAGCGTATATGGTTTTTGTAACGACGAAAATATGTAACACCTTAAAGGAGGCTCCGGAGATATAGCAATGTATATAATGTTACGATACCCCGTACACCATGTGCAAATTGAAATTTGCATCGTCTGCACTTTCGCACAGGTGTAATCAATTCCATTTTTTTCCCCATAAATGAATTTGTGCGTTTT
Source organism: Chloromyia formosa (assembly GCA_964017055.1). NCBI lineage: Eukaryota > Metazoa > Arthropoda > Insecta > Diptera > Stratiomyidae > Chloromyia > Chloromyia formosa. The sequence goes on from OZ024813.1 coordinate 104,497,848, forward strand.
AAGATAATCAGTGCCATTTATTGCTTCATTCCATTCAGTTCGCACAATATTAGCCACTTATTTGGCACTCATATTTTAAACATTTTGTAGTAATCATCTAAATTCTTTCAACTTGTTACCTTTTACTTAATGGTTATGATTGGTTTGATTGGTTAAATCAATGGTCGTATCGTCCAAGTAAATTGTGATGCTCGCTTGATTTGCTTTTAGTCATTCTAGGATAATTTTCTCCAGTTACAGTTCTGGAAGCAAGCATTCGTTGTACGACGGACACCCAGCCGTATCGTAACATATACAGGGTATCCCAAACCCCAACGTCAACCCCGAAACCGGTGATAAGCCAAGTGGTGGCAGTTATCAGAAAAGTATTAAAAAAAGTCTCGGTCAATTATTTTTTGACTTATAGACATTCAAAAAAGAATTGGAAAAATTCATACCCTGTGATGATTTTTTAAGTACTGTTATTACAAATTTTCATTTTTTTTTTTTATTTTTTTTTTTATGAAGCAACCCTGACTAATTGTTCTATAAATCACAATCTAAAAGTAGAAAATTACTGTATTGGTTTTAAATGAAATATGACTTTTTTCCCCAATTTTGTACTCAAAATTATCACTTATCCCAACTTCAACTGACTGCACTGTAAAAAAAATATACCACGCGGTTTTGGCAAGTAACTGCAAAAGATGGCGCATTTTGTCCAGATTCCAAAATCGTACGATATATGTAGCACATGTAACCTTATGAATGATTTAGTGATTCAGTAACAATTTGATTATAGGACGCATTTAACTGCCATTATGCCATACAGATACAGTGCGCGGGACTAGGCTATCATGCATCTTATTTATGGGGAATGCAAATGCAATGCTAGTGCTGCAGCCAGACTTTATCGTGAGAGATATCCAAATGCTGAACGTTTTCCGGATCACCGAATATTTATAAACGTACACCAGTCATTCTCAGAGGGTCGAATTCCACACCACATGACAGGAGAGCCAAATTCCATCATGCCCTACGAGGAGGAAGCCTTACAAGCAGTCGAACAACACCCCAGTGCCTAGTACGTGCAATTGAATGTACCATAGGAGTACCCAAAAGTACAGTACAACGAATTCTACGGAGCAAGATGCACCCGTACCATGTTCAACGAGTCCACAGTCTGCTACCTCGAGATTATCCGCAGAGAGTACAATTTTGTCAAACGATGTTGCGTGAGTACATAGAAGATCCCCGATTGTTTGACAAAATTCTATGGACCGATGAATCCACATTTTGTAAAGATGGTTACATTAACCTCTACAATTTACACGAGTGGCACATTGAAAATCCACATTTAATGCGGCAAAATAGAGCGCAGCATCGCTTTAAAGTGAACATGTGGACTGGAATTTTAAATGGCCAAATTATTGGACCATTGGAGCTTTCGGAGAACTTAAGTGCCGAAACATATTTAGATTTTTTAATGAATCATTTACCCAATTTATTGGAAGACGTGCCACTCAGTACTTTTGCAAATATGTGGTATCAGCACGATGGCTGCCCAGCGCATTATGCCCGTACAGTAAGAGAGTTCCTCGATCGAGAATATCCCGAGAGGTGGATAGGGCGGTCTGATACAATTTCGTGGCCGGCACGTTCACCTGACCTAAATCCCCTCGATTTTTTTTTTACTTGGGAACGGTAAAAGAAAGGGTTTACACGAAAGAAATAGAAAACTTGGAGGAACTCCGCCGAAAAATTGCGGAAGCCGCTGAAGCCATTAGTTCCGGAAGATTCGCCCGGCTTATGACTCGATCCTTTTTAAGAAGATGTCGTGCTTGCATTGCAGCTGAAGGCAAACATTTTGAACATTTGTTGTAAATTGAAGTTTTAACGTTTAATTGTAAATTGTTTTTTTTTTTTTTGTTCAATAAATTACACTTTTGCCTAAATGAGATTATTACTTCTTTTCACCTCAATTAAGAGATAATATAGGAAGTGTCGTACCATTTTGGAATCTGGACAAAATGCGCCATCTTTTACAGTTACTTGCCAAAACCGCGTGGTATATTTTTTTTACAGCGCTGTCAGTTGAAGTTGGAATAAGTGATAATTTTGAGTACAAAATTGGGGAAAAAAGTCATACAATATTTCATTTAAAACCAATACAGTCATTTTCTACTTTTAGATTGTGATTTATAGAACAGAAGTCAGGGTTGCTTCATAAAAAAAAAACAAATGAAAATTTGTAATAACAGTACTTAAAAAATCATCACAGGGTATGCATTTTTCCAATTCTTTTTTGAATGTCTATAAATCAAAAAATAATTGACGGAGACTTTTTTAACACTTTTCTGATAACTGCCACCACTTGGCCTATCACCGGTTTCGGGGTTGACGTTGGGGTTTGGGACACCCTGTATATAAATTATCTGTCTGTCTGCCTGCCTGTATAAAGCAATATATTGTAACTTATATCTTCTAAATGACCAGTGCATAAAGACGGCAGCATTGAATTAAGAGATCATTCCTTCAATATTTAAAAAGAAAATTTTTTTTTGTCTCTCATAAAAAAATTTCACAACATGTTTCTATTTTCCTGCGACTGTTCTATGTATCCTTCGGTTTGGTAATATGTTGTAGTGACGAATGTAAGCCACAAGTGTAATGTGATTTTCTTTCCCTGCTGCAAGAGCCATATCAGTTACAGTTAGGAACGCTAGGAACGAGTCGAGACGATATCATGGTTCACCGATTTAACGACTTTACCTTCCCCGTTGGGTATGAAGGACAAATTCATTAATCCGAGTTCCTACTTATATCACGCCGAAACCATGCACGTGTACTTTATTTCAACTAGTCGCTGTAAGGCAAATGGGAAACTGCAAGTTGCGGTTGGATTTAAAGGAATTATGGTAATATGTGAATTAGAATATCACTCAACGTTTCTGATTACACCGATGTATGTAGGTCACGTTCTTTGGTCGTTGCTAAAACTAGCTAATGAATATGATATCACTAATTTCGCAAACTGTTTCAGTATTTGTTTTAAGGCTCAAATGGCTAAATGGCTCAAATGGCTCTAACTCGGAAACTACGGCAGCTAGAGAGTTGACTTTTGCCTTAAAATGTAGCTTAAACCTTCCTCCAAAAACAAAAAATACTATTTAGGACAGCAAACTGCGAAAACCCCGAAAATATCAAGGCAAAGTGACCCTCGGCTACCAAATATAGAAGTGCGTTTTTCTCTGTTACTACAGCGGCTAGAACGCCCAAACTGGCCCTAACTTGAAAACTACGGCAGCTGGAGGGTTGATTTTTGCCTTAAAATGCAGCTTGAACCTTCCCCCAAAACTGCGAAAAACCCCAAAAATGTCAAAGCAAATTGACCCCTCGACTGCCAAATATAAAAGTGCGTTTTTCTGCGTTATTACAGCAGCTGGAGGGTCCAAACTTCCACTTCTCCAAATGGCACTAACTCAAAAACTACGGCAGCTAGAGGGTTGAATTTTATCTGAAAATGCAGCTTGAGCCCTGCCCCACAAATGAAAAATTCCATTCGACCCAAAGAACTGCAACAAACCCTGTCATTTTCAAGGAAAAGTGTACCCCTCGACTGCCTAATATAAAATCGTGAATATTTCCAAAACTAAGGTGGCTAGAGGGTCCAAGCTTGCACTCTTTAAAATGACTCTAACTCGAAAATTACGCCAGCTAGAGAGTTGAATTTTATCTTAAAGTGGAACCCGAACCCTGCCCCAAAAACGGAAAATTCCATTCCGCCCAAAAAGCTGCAAAACACACTGAAATTTTCAAGGCAAACTGACCCCTCGACTGGCAAATATAAAATCCTGAATGTCTCCGAAACGACAGCAGCTAGAGGTTCCAGACTTGCGATTTTTCAAATGGCTCTAATTCGATATTACGACACCTAGAAACTTGAATTTTGTCTTAAAATGGAGCTTGAACCCTACCCCGGAAATAGAAGATTCCGTTCCACATAAAATGATAGAATGTTTATACTCTAGATGAAATCTGAGAGTATTATAAGTTTGCCAAAATCTGGCAGGGCAGTTATCTCAGCATTAAAACCAAGCTGGGCCTGTTTCGCTCCCTGGTACTATCAGTGCTTCTGTATGGGAGCAGTACATGGAAAGTTTCCGTAGGAGTTACCAGAAAGCTGCAAGTTTTCGTCAACTCATGTCTTCGTCGAATTTTAAGAATTTTCTGGCCCGAAACAATATCAAATGAAGAGCTAAGTCGGCGTACGGGTCAGATGCCAATCGACGAATTGATACGCAGGCGAAAATGGCAGTGGATAGGTCACACATTGCGGAAGAGTGATAACTGCATCGCTATGCATGCCATGAAATGGAACCCCATTTCCAACCAAGGCCGACCAAGAGGGGGTCCTCGAATCACATGGCGTCGATCTGTGGCAAAGGAGTGTCTGGTACTGGGTAAGTCTTTTGGGGAGTTGCGCCCCATTGCCCAGAACAGAGTACGATGGCGCGCAGGAGTAGTTGACGCGCTATGCCCCGCTAGGGGTTAAGGCAAAGTAGTATAAGTTTGCCACAAAGTTTGTAACGCTAAGAAATAAGGCTCGCAGAAAAAAATGAATGATACAGAAGTTCATATTATCACTCGAATATCTCAAAACCGGATGTCCGTCTGTCCGTCTGTCCGTCCGTCCGTCCGTGACCTCTCTAGCTCGAGAACGCGTTGAGCTATGAAGTTCAAATTTTGCACACGTTATTTTTGACAAAAAATGAAGGCTAAGTTCGTGAACGGGCTAAATCGCTCCACCCCTTCTACCCCCTCCCATACAAAATGATACATTTTTGAAAATTTACAATAATCAGATTTTCTCAGAAACTATAAAACATATTGCTTTGAAATTTTTAATATATCACTTTTATGATAATTGTAACCTATGTTATAAAACTTATTGTAATCCTCACCCTCCTTCTACCCCCTCCCATACAAACTGCACTATTTCATAAAATACGTTAAGCCAATTTAATCAGTACGTATACAATTTATCGGGCTGAAATTTTGTACTTAACACTTAATTAACAATATCAGTTAGATTCAAAACCAGGTTCAAATTCATCTAGAGTATTGCATGATTGGGGTTTACCCCAATCGTAGTTCTTTTATGTTTTTACAATAATACTAACATTTGCAGTTTTGGCTTTCTTATTCGTATTAATCAGAAGATTTCGGAGTTTTTTTAACTGGGCCTTTAACTGTTTTGGGGTGTGTATTTTAATATTAGTTTTACGATTTTTGATGTATAAACATTTTATAGCGCGGTACGCTGTGCTGTATAAAACCTTAAAATCTGTGGAATGCGTAAATAGCATTAGTGTGTGAGAATTCTCAATTTGTTTTCAGTGCCTCCTTTACTACTGTGCCTTAACCCCTAGTGGTGCATAGCGCGTCAACTACTTCTGCGCGCCATCGTACTCTGTTCTGGGCAATGGGGCGCAACTCCCCAAAAGACATAGCCAGTGCCTGACACTCCTTCGCCACAGATCGACGCCATGTGATTCGAGGACCTCCTCTTGGTCGGCCTTGGTTGGAAATGGGGTTACATTTCATGGCATGCAAAGCAATGCAGTTATCACTCTTCCGCAATGTGTGACCTATCCACTGCCATTTTCGCCTGCGTATAAATTCATCAATTGGCATCTGCCCCATATGCTTACTTAGCTCTTCATTTGATATTGTTTCGGGCCAGAAAATTCTGAAAATTCGATGAAGACATGGGTTACCGAAAAGTTGCAGCTTTCTGGTAACTCCTACGGAAACTTTCCATGTACTGCTTCCATACAAAAGCACTGACAGGCAGCAAAACAGGCCCAGCTTGGTCTTGATGCTGAAATAACTCCTCTGCAAGATTTTGGACAGCATGGCGTATGCGGATTTAACCTGGTTGATACGACGAACGATGTCCTGCTCCGTAGCATCATTTTCGGCAACAATGCTACCCAGGTAGACGAAGTTGTTCACCTTCTCCACTGGTGCTCATTAATATTGATGGCAATAGGTGTTGTATTTCTTTTTCGCAATGGCGGGCTAAGAACCTTGGTCTTTTGATGGTTGTTGTTTCTCCTCCAATTCTATCCACGAAAATTAAAAGTCTCAAGGTTTTTTTGTTGGACCTATATATTTCGGGCTACGTGCCCATCATCAGAGTCAATATGCTAAAAAAAATAAAAACTAAGGATTTTAATGATTTATGCACCATTAGAAAGGTATTCTTTCGAAGGTGTGCACATTTTATATTTTATTAAAATTGGCGAAATACTTTAACTATAATCCGCGAAAAACATTGCGAGCTTAGAATCCAAGCTTGGCCAGAAGCGGTTCGTGGCTTTGCGGAGATTCGGTAAAACATTGCGAGCTTAGAATCCAAGCTGTACCAAGCTTGGGCAGATGTATTCGCTAGGGGATTCGATTCATGTATATAATGACCAAGCTTGGGTAGATGTATCCGCTAAGGATCTTTCATAAGATTGTGGGTGGAAAAGATACTCACGAAATAAATAAACCGTCGAATTGAAAATATGAATCAAGTATCCAAGTGTACTTAATTTTCATGCTGCATACTTATGAGCGTCGAATTGAAAAAATGATAAGCGTCGAGTTGAAAAAATGAAAGTATAGTTCACAAGTGGAAAAGAAATGTTATGAGGAGAGATCTATTCTGGGTGTTCAGTCGGGCCAATAAGTGTGATAAGTGTGATACGCAGATCTATTGTGGGTGTTCTCAAGTAATACATATATAAGTATCGTGGTGACCAAGATACGTGAAGGTCAATACATACTTTAGTTACTTTCGTGGTAAATAATTATTTTTTGTGCAGTGCTTTCGGGCGAATAAGTGTTTTTAAGTAAATAGGTAAATAGCAAGGAAGTAGTAGTAGTTTGCAAAATGCCCTCCCAACGGCATTCTGTAATTACTGGTAGGATTGAGCGGCGTAGACGAAATTACATGAGGGTAATTAGAAACCACGACGCAATCAATCATTTAGATGGTACATATGATTGTGCCTTAAATATATTGTAGTTTCACGGGATTTCGAACCTTTTAGTTGCGGTCCTCTGAATTTCCGTTGCTCATTTTGTGGTGCAAAACATTTTGAAGCAGAAATTACTTCACGTAATAGGAATTTAGTTTAGTTAGTTTAGTTTAAGCTGCCATAAGGGCAAAGCTCATTTGCCATCATTATCTGAGAACATATTTTTCAAGAACAGTTGTGAGCCGTGGTGAATGGGTGGTTCAAGGTCGAATTAAAACCAACGATCTAAACCAAATACCTACAGCTATATTTTGAGCTAAATATTTGGCCGTAACCAATTAAATTTCATTTTGCTATAATTTTCAGTTCGGGGCTTTATTTCTAGAGACTGCAGTCGACTCCAAAAGGTATACCGTGCCGTGGTGAATGGGACTTAAAATCGAAGAGACTGCAGTCGACTCAAGAAGGTGTACCGTGCCGTAATGAATGGGCTTTAAATTCGAAATTAAACTATCGATTTAAACCAAATACCAGCTACATATATTTTGAGCTAAATACTTGGTCCTAACCAATTTTCAGTTTGACTAACTCTTAACTAAGTATTAATAGGCTAACGATTTTTGTATGGGAATTTTGTGACGGGAACTCCTCCCAAACTACTGAACCGATTTTAATGATTTATACACCATTAGAAAGGTATTCTTTCGAAGGTGTGCAAATTTTATATTTTATTAAAATTGGCGAAATACTTTAGCTATAATCCGCGAAAAACATTGCGAGCTTAGAATCCAAGCTTGGCCAGAAGCGGTTCGTGGCTTTGCGGGGATTCGGTAAAACATTGCGAGATTATGAATTTCGGCGTATTCAATGCATTTTTTTTTTAAATTGAATTCGTAGCACTTCTTCTATTTTAAACAATCTTTTGTATTTCAAATAACTATTTTCCAACAGAAAAACCATATCACTTCCAGTTAGTGCCATTGTTTTAAAAATTTTCATTCCCGCACGCAATATTGTATCTTATACACGCTTTGACACGCTCTAAACTGAAACCGCGCTACACGCTTATCGTCACTATTTCAACTCGCTTATACTCGCTACACGCTATGAATCGAAACAACAGCCTTACACTGAAAACCTGATCTGTATATAACAATTTTGTTAGTGTAACGTGTGCAATTTTTGTTCTGCTCTGATCCGAACTGTTGAAAAAAAGCGCCTATTATTTTTTAACATTGGGTGCATATCTTTGAATGGTTTCGTTCTTCAAGAAAAACACATATGGGTATAGTGCAAAAAACTACAAACTGCCCTAGATGTTCCCATAGTTTCTCGCACTCCAAAGCACCGCACAGTCCGAATGGCTTAATTCTATGAACTTTCAGCAGGTCTTTACACTGCTCTCAAGTAAATTACTAAAATAAATTGCCGTCATATTTATACCAAGCCTAGATGCCTTCCTGTGTAAGAACTTCCTAGGTTTTAATATTGTTGTAAATGCATCCTGACATCCTGTCCACATATGGCATACCGCAAAGGCAGAAAATATGGTGTCACGCTATAAATTTCTCTGTAAAAGGCCTTGTTAAAAAAAAAAACAATTCACCGAAACTTTAGTTTTATTTCTTTTTATTTTTTGTTCAAGTCATGCTAAATAAATTTCTTTCAAATACTCGTATATCCTTTGAATTCACTGATTTCAATAAAACTCATAGCTAGCCCCGTTTACACCAAGTCTCTCATCGTTTGCTTAATTTCATTTCGCCAGCAGTTTTCAATTTGATAGCACCCAGTTCACAGCATGCATGTGCTGCTACATTGTCTCCTTTAAAAGGAAATGTGTAAGCCGAGGGACGATTTGTAAAAGGCGCGGAAAGTAAGTTCTTCAGTTCTTTAGTTGCAGCGGGCGGTTGTTTGCCGGAAAAGGATAAAAACAACCCCGAGAAAATGTTTATTAGCTGAACAAATATATTTTCCAGTAGGGCTTAGCAGGTCAAGTGGGGTTGATGCAGAAAGACTTTATTCGACTATGTGGTACATTGCATTCAGAAACGAAACCATATCGTATATATGTACATACATATCCTGCATAATTCCGAAAATCTAATTGGTTAGCAAAAATTCATTCGTGACTATGGACTATGTCTATTAGGGGAAAGCTAATTTGATGGGACTTTGTGCCTTTTATAATGTGCATTCATTTTGCTTATTACGTAAACTAACGCCTTATGTTCCAACCTTTGAAAGTACGTGGTGCACTCGGTCGCCACTACACGTTATTTGCATCTAGAGATCAGGGGTTCATTTCCCCGGTGCGTTGATAAAATAAAAAGCGTATATACCCTAGACTTGTACAGACCTAGTAGCGATACCAAAGGTACCAATTGGCATCGACCATTTGCATTAAAAGTGAGTTTCCTATATGACCAGTTTATAGTTGAAGTTGGCACTCATTCAGGAGGATGCTGACCATTCTCAAAATAAATTAGCTAACCCATTCTACAAAAATTTGCTGAATTTTTCAAGTCACTAGCTTCATTCTATCTAAAGTTACTGCTTATTTGAAGTCTCACTTGTAGGAGTAGGTTTGTTTTGTCGAATTTTTAATAATAACCAGCTAGATCCCAGTACAAATATTTCATCAAAAGTTAAAATCTTTAGCTTCATTTTATCGAAAGTTATCGCTTATTTGAAGTTTCATTTGTAGGGGAAGTAGCGATTTGGTTGGTCAAATTTTACGTAGTTTCAATATCAGCCAGCTCCTACTACAAACATGTAACCAACATTTCAAGTCGCTAGCTTTATTTTATCGAAAGTTATCGCTTATTTTAAGTTCCATTTATAGGAGAGGTAGGGGTTCCTTGGATTGGATCTTGCCCATTTTCAATACCAGCCAAGTAGATCTTACTAACAACATTTTACCAAATGTTCAACTTGCTAGTGTAATCCTATCGAAAGTTATCGTAATTAAAGGAATATTAATTTTTTTGAAATTTGTAGGAGAGGTAGGCGTTGCTTTGATCTGATTATGCCCAACTTACTAAAACTCAAGCAGGTTCTTACTTCCGGGCTGCTTACCAAAAATCAGGTGTCTACGTCAATTGGTTCAAGAGTTATAGACAAAAACCTGAAAAGTAGGGTAGTACGGGGCTCTTTGTAAGAAAATTACCGTTAGTTTTCGACTGATCGATTATGTTTTTCCAGAACAGGATAAAATTGCCCTTGCAAGCAATCTGCTAAAGCAAGAGCTTTTCATGTTTATTTAATCGGGAGTTATTGATACCGTACCTGAAATAAATTTACACTCGAAACATTAAACGAGCCTCGGATACCACGGACTGATTCACCGGCAACGACTTTTGGCTACAAACAACGGACCACGATCGGTTTTTGGAACGTTCGAACGATGTGGGGCGAGTGTAATAGTGCGAGGCTCACTGAAGTCGAAGGGGAAATGACCGCATATAACATCGATATACTAGGACTAAGCGAAACAAGATGGCCTGGATCGGGATCGAATTTATCACCAAGCTCCCAAACAGTACTGCTCTACTCTGGAAATGAAGACGATACGTCACCTCGAATGGCAGGCGTCGGAATCCTGTTGACTAGGGAGGCACGCCTATCTCTAATTGCCTGGAAGCCAATCTCCGACCGTATCATTACTGCCAGATTTAAATCCAGGGTAAGAAACCTTACAATAACTCAGTGCTTCGCCCCAAATGAACCAGCGGATCAATCAGTTAAAGACGCATTCTATCACCGATTCCGCGATACCTTCGACAAGGCTCCCAAAGGTGACATAAAGATTATTATGGGGGATCTCAATGCCAAAGTCGGGTCTGACAATCTTGGTTTGGAACACCTAATGGGCAATCATGGTCTAGGCAACAGGAACCAAAATGGCGAGATGTTCGTGGAGTTTTGCAACTCTCGTCAGCTCGTCATCGGCGGTACTTTGTTCAAGCACAAACGATGCCATTTAATAACCTGGGTTTCCCCGAATGGCAGAACAGAGAACCAGATTGACCATATAGCCATTTCCAAGACAAGGAGGAACTGTCTCTTAGACGTCAGGTCGAAGCGGGGTGCTGATATTGGCAGCGATCACGAACTTGTTGTCTCAAAAGTAGGCTTACGAACGGCAGCGATCCATCGCCCTCAAAATGCAAGAATCTTGCCACGTTTGAATGTGCAAAACCTTAAAGATCCATCTATAAGACGTGCTTATTCCACCGCCTTGCACGAAAGAGCTAATGCACCACCACCTTATGAGACTTCTACAATTGATGATAGATGGAACGTCGCTAAGGACTCATTTATTTCGTGCGGTGAAACTTTTGCGGGCACATTGGAGCGCGGTAGAAGGCCATTCATTAGTGTCTCTACATGGTCTCTAATCACGGCACGCAAGAGAATTAAAGAACAAATCAACTCAGCCACTGACGACGCAGTCAAAGACCAACTTAGAGCTGAATACCGTTCTCGTCAGAAAGGCGTGCAAAGAAGTGTAAGACGGGACAAACGAAACAACATCAATTCATTAGCGGAGAAGGCAGACGAAGCGGCTTACCGTGGTGACAGTGGAACCCTTTACAAACTTATCAAGTCATTAACTGGCAAATATTTTACAGCTGAACATCCCGTGAAAGATAAAGACATGTCTCTACTCGTCACTGATTAAGACCAACTGCGACGGTGGAGAGAGCACTTCATTGAGGTCCTCAACAACACCTTGGGACATTCGAACTCATCTTCAGTAGAAGTAGAAAATACTCCGCAAATAGCCAGAGTTGATACCAATCCACCATCTAAACAGGAATTAACTGTGGCTAGTAAATCGATGGAAGCGGGTAAAGCCCCGGGGATAGATGGAATTCCGGTGGAATTCTTTAAGGTGGATATCAATGCTACTGTGGATATTCATCTCCCCCTTATCCAAGAGTGTTGGGAAACCGAAACTCTCAATAAGAATGGAAGAAGGGCGTTATTATTAAGATCCCGAAGAAAGATAACCTGAAGGATTTTAATAATTGGCGTGGAATTTGCGTCCTCCCCGCAGTCTCCAAAGTGATGGCAAAAATAGTCTTAAACCAGATCAAGCAAACAGTTGACCGCACACTGAACTATGAACAGGCCGGTTTTCGTGATGGCTTTTCATGTAGCAACCACATCAACACCCTCCGAATTATTATTGAACAATCCGCAGAGTGTTCATCGATTTCGAGAAGGCGTTTGACAGCGTTGACCGGGAATACATCTGGAAGGCTTTACATAGGAGAGGTATACCAGATAAAATCATATCCATCACCAAGGAGTCCTATAGCGGAGCCCAATGTCACGTCTTACAAAAGGGTAAGCTTTCAGATCCCTTCGAGGTACATAGCGGAGTGAGGCAAGGCTGCATTTTGTCACCTATATTGTTTTTGATTGCCATTAACGACATACTCTGCAGTGCGCTTCGTGAACACCATAGCAAAGGTATCAGATGGAATCTGTTTGAATATCTTCAACACCTGGATTACGCTGACGATATTTGTCTTCTCTCAAATATATCGGATCATCTAGTTCAAATGACGGACGCCCTGCACCGCGAAAGTGGCAATGCGGGGCTTAAAATCAATGCTGCCAAAACTAAGTACTTGAGCTTGGATCCAGGAAGACCGAGCGAAATTTGTGTTTCGGGGCAGACGGTGGAAAAAGTGGACAATTTTTGCTACCTCGGAAGCGTAGTTACAGCAGATGGTGGAGCGGATGCTGATGTACAGTCTCGCATCAATAAGGCTCGAGCAGTTTTTTCAGTTTAACTCCTTTCTGGCAAAACAACAACATCTCCAGACGTACCAAACTCAGGATCGTCGAAACCAGTATAAAATCTGTGCTTCTTTATGGCTGTTCAACTTGGAAGGTGACCAGGGCGATAACAACTAAATTGCAAACTTTCGTGAACCAGTGTCTACCGGCGTATCCTGCACATACGCTGGCCGGAGGTCATTTCTAACGACGACCTCCTGTTCATTACTGGCCAGGACAGGATAGGCACCTCTATAAAAAGGCGAAAGTGGCAATGGATAGGTCACACACTCCGAAAGGGGCCGGAAAACATTGCTAAACAGGCCCTCGATTGGAACCCACAGTGAACCGATGCAAGTCGCCGCGTTGGGAGACCTAGAAACACCTGGAGAAGATCAGTTGAGGTCGAGGGTAAGTCATTAGGCAAATCGTGGAGACAGTTGAAGGCGATGGCGGCGAACAGAACGAGGTGGAAAGTCGGTGTGGTTAATGCCCTATGCCCCACAAGGGGTTGACAGGATCCAGAGAGAGAGATTGATACATTTAAGTATTTTACATTTGTAGGGGAGGTAGGCGTTCTCTTGGCCTGACCATGCCCATTTTCAATACCAGCCAACAAGACCAAAATTTCACGGCTTCATTCTATCAAAAGTTATCGTGCGAACGGACGGACAGAAAAACAGACAGACGGACAGATGGACAGACGGACAGACGGACAGACGGACCGACGGACAGACGGACAGACGGACAGACGGACAGACGGACAGACGGACAGACGGACAGACGGACAGACAGACAGACGGACAGACGGACAGACGGACAGACGGACAGACGGACAGACGGACAGACGGACAGACAGACAGACGGACAGACATGGCTAAATCGAATCAGGAGGTGACCCTGATCATTTATATATACATTGCTATACCTCCGGAGCCTCCTTTAAGGTGTTACATATTTTCGTCGTGACGAAGACAATATACCTTATACTATATTATAAGTCTGGAATATAAAAAGAATCCTGTGGATACAATAAGAACTTCCACAGCGTTCATAGATAGTCAATAAAATACGGCTATACGAATAGGAGGTGTATGATGGCAACTGCACCATCCCAAATTTATGTATATACTAAACGAAATGGCAACCAGGTTTTGCTATAGTTATTGACGCACCCATGCCACTGGAAGGGTTAAGGCAATAGACAATATACGTTGAGTGCGTCGGTTTAACATGGCATTGAACGTTGCTCCTATCAGTGCCTCGAATGTGCAAACCACAAAATAAACCAATTGGGACACGAATTTGTTAGGACAATTCAGAAGACTTAAACCACCTGGATCATTTTAGGAGGAGCCAAAAAGCCTTGGCAGGAAGTTGAAATCAAGTTGGTCTAAAGGTTCTAATACACGGCGCGCGTATACGCGATCGCGTGACTCTCACCAGAGTCGTGTAAACGCGACTAATGTTTACCCGTAAGTCGGGCTTACACGCTGACGAAACGTCAGAAACGGGTATAGATACGAATTACTGACGTGGAAATATGCACAAGTCGCTGTATTTACATGAGGTGCGTTTTTGATTTGACAACATATGTGCGAGTTCTGAAATCATCCCTTTTCATGTGTTTGTTGTTGGTTTCATCGACTCATAAACGGCGGATGAGTACCCGTCGGGACTCGTCGTCAACTAACAAATAACTAGTTGTCGTTAACCCGTTTGCTGTTTACACGGGACGGATATCGTAGATTGATACTCCCGACGTGTCACGTGTATTTGAACCTTAAATCTTCTGATGCGATCACGTAATTTTTACCCGTGTAGCGTAAACGCGACTACTGTGACAATGACAATTATAACAAAACAAGTAAACTTCATCACGAAGTAGTAAAAAAGTAAAAAAAAAAAGTAAGTAAAAAAGTAAAAAGTAGTAAAAAGACATGACAAAAAAAAATGTCAATAACAAACTAAGTAACTAACTAACATAATTGAATAGCGATAACGACAAAGCAAATAAGTTAAGATCTTAGATGATATGAATTCCGGCACATAAGTATACCTATCAAGTATCAATATTAATGTACTTTATTATAATAGACAAATACAACACTCTGAAGATGCCAAAATAAATAGCAAAACGTCAGTAGTTAACATGAAAACTTAAGAATTTCATTCAGAACATTGATGGTAAAGTGACGAAAAAGGACAAAGTGGAATATATTTTATACCAACTAACTAAATTTCACTTCAAACCGTGACAAGAAACAAAAGTGTTGCCAAACTTTCCACCTCGGCCGCTTGTATGAACCATCATTCCTAGGCTAAAGATCTAAAGCTCGATCAGTTGATACTGACACAGAGCAACTATTGGTCCTGCGAAAATGGAGCACACAGTCATTGGACCGAGACATGCCATGATGTGTCATAGCACACTTAGACCAACATTGGGTCCATTGTGGTACCACCGCTATCAACTTCACTTGAATCTACGTATCAGCCAGCCTGTGCTGGCGATGTAACGGTTGAGCCGTGTTGCGGTAACTTCCTTAGGGTTATCCAGATTGTAAAAAACCCGTGAGCTGAGAAATATTCTTCTCCTGCCAGCCAATGCCGGGCAATGGCAAAGAAGATGTAGAACGGTCTCCTCCTCCTCCACATCGCCACAACTTCTACAGAAGTCGTGGTGAGGAAGATGTAGTCTCCTGGCATGCTCCCCTATTGGGCAGTGCTCTGTGATAACTCCTACTACCCTGCCAATGTGCTTCCTGTTCAACAACAGCAGTGTGACAGAACAGCGGGAATCAATTTTCGGCCAAATCATCCTTGTTGTTTGGCACGTATTGCCGCAAAACCATCTAACATTAGCCCTATTCACGGCAGCGGTCTTAATCACCGATTTGCACAGGGTAAATGTCACCCTTATGAATTTGCGGCTTTCATCAACCGCTCCAGTTGTCCCCTCTTGGGCCAATTCATCTACCTAGCAGTTACCCGCAAAGCCACTGTGGCTCGGAATCCAACAGAGGGTAATATTGAAGAAGCCAGCCATGTGCTAGGCGACAGGTTTGGATAGTTTTGGTTGTCGTAAAAACTGATTCTAGTGAGCGAATCGCCGCCTGAATGTCCGTGTAAATAGTAATGTCTGTTACAATAATGACGTGACTGCCTACCCAGCACAGACCTTCCGAGATAGCCGAAACCTCCGCCTGCAGGAAGCTGCGAAAGTCCGGGGGACCGAGTGATAGGTTAATCCCCAGTCCCTCCGAGTATATACCTATCCCGACCCCTTCGTCGATCTAAGAGCCATCTGTATAGATAGCCAAGGGTTCGGTGGTGGAGGCCACGTCTCTCAACCATTGACTCCTCGACGGAACGAGACTAGTGTAGTCCTTGCCAAATTGGTATTTGGGAGAAATGTAGACCGTCTGCCTTGGGAGATTCAGATTGTTAAGTACAGTATGGAGTGTCCCACACCCAGCGCACGCCACTGGCCGTGTTCACCGCCAGTTGTTCGCCAATTATATCCAACGGGAGCAAGCCGAGTATCATATCTAATCCGGCTGATGGAGTGGTTGTAAAAGCCCCGTCGTGGCCAGCACAGCCAGCCTTTGTACCTTTCCTAGCGTATTACAGTAGACCGCTACTATGAGTGCAGTTCACCACCTACGCCACACTAATACCATACAACAATATATTGCGTATCACAGCTGTATATAACCAATATACCGCTTTCGACTGCAGGCCCAAGTTCTTGCCTATGGCCTTCCTGCACGAGTAGAGTGCAGTAGTAGCCGTTTTCATCCGTTCTTCAACATTAAGCTTCCACTTTAATTTCCTGTCAAACATGAGACCTAGAAATTTTGCTTTATCTGTGAAGGTCAGTTTTGTGCCCTCCAGAGTGGGGGGTTCGATTGGGGATATTATGTGGCTTCTTGTGAAGAGCACAAGCTCCGTTTTGTCCGGGTTAGCTCTAACACCGCACCGATTAGCCCACTCGGTTAGAGTGGATAGGGCATTTTGCAGCACACCGCTGAGGGTAAAAGGAGAATTACCCTTGGCTGCAATCGCGATATCATCTGCATACGCAATGACTTTACACCCAATCTTCTCCAGATCCAACAGCAGTCCATTGACCGCTAGATTCCAGAGAAGGGGAGACAGTACGCCCCCTTGGGGGTTCCCCTGCAGATACGTCTGCACATAGACGATGTGCCTAGGGTAGTATGAATCAACCTTGATCGTAGCAGTGTGTTAATGAGCATACAGAGCGACTCATCAACCTGCAGGCTCAGAAGTGTTCCAATGATCTCGCTAGGTTTAATGTTATTGAAAGCGCCCTCGATATCCAGAAAAAACCATGGCGTAATCCTTTTGGTCAAGGGATTTCTCAATAAAACAAACCAGAGAGTGCAGAGCCGTATCTACTGATCAACCTTTCCAATACGCATGCTGTGACGCAGATAAATAGCGTAACGGAATGGTACTCCGCAGATAGACATCAATTAGTCTTTCCAGAAGTTTCAGCAGTGTCGAAGAAAAACTAATGGGTCTGAAGTCATTCGGGCACGCATGCGAACTTCTACCCACTTTGGGGTTAAAAACAACCCGAACTTCCATCCAGATTCGAGGGACATAGACCAACTCGAGGCAGGCCTTTAGGATACCCTCTTCCAAGGGTATAAAATATTCGAACATTGCTGCAAGTCCGCCGGAATGATGACGTCGGGTCCAGCATATTTAAAAGATTCGAAGCTAGAGATCGCCCACATAATCTTCTCTCGAGAAAGGCAGTAATTGTGATCAAAAAGTCAGTGTTAACATAATTTTCTTTTACAAACAAATGAGTATTAGGCTTTCATATCGTTCGCTTCTATTTGCAAATACATAATATTTAAAATTCCTTCTTTTACAGCCTTCAGAAAACCACCATCTATTTGTTTTGTGATCACCGAATTCCATTCCGGTCCTGGAAGGAATCTTCTGAAAACCACAAACTTTAAAATTTAATTTGTAAATTCGTTCACACCATCTGTTGCTCACTCCTACATTTCTCAATTTGTGCGCGTTTAGACAAACGTCTTCTATTTAAATGGAGATTAATGACTGGAGGACTTTTGCTCAGGCAGGAGCGGTGTGTGGTCATAAATCAGAATTCAATGGTTCCCATCACCACAGTTAAGACTGTCATCTTATTTGATTAAATCTCTTAGCTTATAGCTACAAATTTGCATTCCAAAAAGTTCTTCCACTGAAGGGATAGTTAAGGTTTTGCTGGGTGTACGCTGCGCCGTCGTTATAAGCATTGCATAATGAGTTTAATGAATAGACGATTTATTGTAGCTTTACACAATTTCAGTATGCAAAGCAAATCGTCATTTTTGGAAGTCATTACCGCTATATGTATTATCTTAACATACCACGCGTATTTAATTAAAATTGTATACATAATTTGTTGGTTTTCAACATTTAATGTCGCTTAGACGGCTTGAACAAAAGCTACAAGATTAGAAAGAAGAAGATAATGATGAAGACGATTCCAAAATAAATTTTCCTTTGTACGTACTTTGGCTCAACTTTAAATATGTGCTTCAGGATGCAATATGATTTGCAAAACGCCCTACAAAATAAAAGAGTAAATATTACAAAACCTCGATTTTCCGCAATGCAAACATATTTTTCTTTTCAGAGGTTTACTCGATAGATTTTCCTATTACTTCACAAAGTCCTTGTATGCTTGCGGATATGCATTTCTTTCAAGGACTCATTTGATCGGATTTCAAATAAAGCATTCGTTAAACACTGGTAAATCTTGAAATATGTTCGGAACACTCTTCACATGTTCGAGATAAATTGTAAAACGAATGGCCATCTTCAAGGATATTGCAAAAAAAGCGTTATATTGAGGGACGTCGTTCATGGTACGATGCACATGAACACATCCTGTAAGCTCGACACTGTTTGAGAAATTCGTTTATCTTTGTATTGATAGAATGTGGAGGTATGAAAGCATGCTAGAAATCGGGAGCAGCTAGTCTACTATATGTAGATAGGAGTATGTATTTTATTTTATTTAACCATTCAATACATGAGGTCTGCATTGATTGGATCTCTGACCATCCATCCTGATTGATGTAAAATAGTGAAAGTTTCAGTGTAGAATTAGAAATTGATGGTAAGCACTGCAACCCAGCTTGCTGGTAACACTTGCGGAAACTTTAGTGTGCACCCCAAGGATCTTTGATTCTGATGGCAATAGAATGAGTTTGATTGCTTCTTCTTCTTACGGCGCGGCCGGCGGGTTAACAACATTGGCCTTATTGGTGTTAATAGCTTTGAGACCGGGTGAAACGAACCGGTCTCAAATCCAGAGTGAATCGAACGTCACGAATCTGCGATGAGCGAACTTATACCATATTTAGACAAGCATTTCAAATCTAGATAGATTTGCGAGTCCCAAAATGCGTTCACATACATATATGTATGACTAGAATAGTAATAGTTACAATTACTTACAAAATCAACAAAAGTGACAATAGAATAAAAACATAAAAGAACTACGATTGGGGTAAACCCCAATCATGCAATACTCTAGATGAATTTGAACCTGGTTAAAGCCAATAAATAATTTTGGTTGCAATCTCGGATGCATCGTTAAGACTTTGTTGATCCCATCACCTCTCAGATTTCATCTAGAGTACACAAGAGATGAAATCTGACAGCATTATAGGTTTCTCACAAAGTTTGCAACGCTATAAATTGTATACGTACTGAGTAAATAGGCTTAACGTATTTCATGAAATAGTGCAGTTTGTATGGGAGGGGGTAGACGGAGTAAGGGTAATCGATTAATTTTTTTAAATCTAACTGATATTGTTAATTAAATGTTAAGTACAAAATTTCAGCGCGATAAATTGTATAGGTAATGAGTAAATTGGCTTAACGTATTTCATGAAATAGTGCAGTTTGTATGGGAGGGGGTAGAAGGAGGGTGAGGATTACAATAAATTTTATAATGTAGGTTACAATTATCATAAAAGTGATATATTCCAAATTTCAAAGCAAGATGTTTTATAGTTTCTGAGAAAATCTGATTATTGTAAATTATCAAAAATGTGTCATTTTGTATGGGAGGGGGTAGACGGAGTAAGGGTAATCGATTACTTTTTTTGAATCTAACTGATATTGTTAATTAAGTGTTAAGTACAAAATTTCAGCCCGATAAATTGTATACGTACTGAGTAAATTGGCTTAACGTATTTCATGAAATAGTGCAGTTTGTATGGGAGGGGGTAGAAAGAGGGTGAGGATTACAATAAGTTTTATAACATAGGTTACAATTATCATAAAAGTGATATATTAAAAATTTCAAAGCAATATGTTTTATAGTTTCTGAGAAAATCTGATTATTGTAAATTTTCAAAAATGTGTCATTTTGTATGGGAGGGGGTAGAAGGGGTGGAGCGATTTAGCCCGTTCACGAACTTAGCCTTCATTTTTTGTCAAAAATAACGTGTGCAAAATTTTAGCTTCATAGCTCAACGCGTTCTCGAGCTAGAGAGGTCACGGACGGACGGACGGACAGACGGACAGACGGACAGACGGACAGACGGACAGACGGACAGACGGACATCCGGTTTTGAGATATTCGAGTGATAATATGAACTTCTGTATCATTCATTTTTTTCTGCGAGCCTTATTTCTTAGCGTTACAAACTTTGTGGCAAACTTATAATACTCTCAGATTTCATCTAGAGTATAAACAATAACAAAATGTGCAAAGTCAATAATAGCTTGTATTACGAAGTGGACCTATCAGCTAAGTTAAATACATAATTCATTATTGTTCTTTCATTTTGATCGTTGCGTTTTCTTTTTTAGGGTTTTGTAGTAAAAACAAAACCCTTATGAAATCGGTCATGCGACCGTCTGTCCGCCTGAAATATCTCATGAACCGTTGAAGCTACATACATGGAATTTTGTGGGAATATGTAGAATTATTATAATTCGCCGGAGAAAGCGATTCGTTGTAATAGGCAGACTTTAAGGGGAGGTCTCCATAGAGGGGAAATGAAGGTCAAATTTTTTTTTCATCTGGTATAGGCAAGTGGGATATCATGAGAAAGGTAACACCGAGTACATTCCATTTTTGGTATTTTCATCAAATTTGAAAAAAGGGCAAAAGAGGATGGGAAAATATGTGATCCGAGTTCCCCCCCCCCCTTGCATTTCGAGACGTTACACTTAGAAATATGAAAACTTGCAGGAAAGCGGCATTTCACTAGCATAGAAAATTAAAAATCGTAGAATTTTGATATCTCATCAAAAAAGGTTAATAATAGTACATTTCTATAGTTGCAATTAGCACACCCCTGCACCCCTTAAACGCAACACAGGTCAAAAATATTGATGGCCAATGATAATCAACACTATAGGAAATAATGTGTCCAAGTTTCATTACAATCACGTTATATTTAATAACAGTGCATTCATTTAAAGTTAGGCGTTTTGACACTATCCACACACCTACCGGCCTCATACGAGTAGGTGTGAGTACTACTTTCATGTTGTTTTTCGTAGTGCGAATTGCAGTTATTTAATTAATCGTTTTTGAAAGGGTTAGGATTGGCGGGGGGCTGACTAATACAACTTTAGCGGGTGGGTGGGGGGAGCGGTGTCCACATAGAGGCGAAATTAAAGTCAATTTTTTTTTATCGACTGGTACAGGCAAGTGAGGTATCGTGAGAAAGGTAATGTTGAGTACATTCCATTTTTTCGCATTTTCTTCAAATTTGTAGAAAGGGGAACAGTGGGGAGGGGGGATATTGGTTCGTAATTTGTCCCCTTCCCCTTGCATTTCGAGACCGTTATACTTAGAATTATGAAAACTTATAGGAAGGTGGGTTCCGAAAAAAATGGAAAATAATGGAATCTGTATATCTTCTCAGAATAGGTCAATAATAGTTTATTTCTGTAGTTACAGTTAGCACACCCCTGCATGCCTTAAACACGTTCGAGGTCAAAAGTGCTGATGGCCAACGATAACCAACACCTTAGGTAATAATATGTTCTAAGTTTCGTTACAATCACGTAATATGAATTGGCATGTAAAATGTAAGCGAGTAAGACATTTTAATTATGTTTTTTTTTTTATCGATCTGAGTGGTATCAAGAAGAGCAAAGAGCCGATATTTATATACCGAAATAAGCGCTTGCTACAAAACCTTCGGATTGCGGGCGTAGCTCTCTATTTTCCGGTTTCATTTTTATTTATTGTATTAGCAACGATGATGTTCTAATCGGCAAATTTTCTATGTGAACGCATCCTGCGTGTATTCATGAAGGTATCTCGGGCTATTCACAAACGATGACCCAAGTTATTTGGATCCAGATACGCAACATTCCTTATCGCGTCTTGTAAATGAACATAGTTTTCTGCTCGAAGTTTCTATTGGTTCAATGAAATAAACCTCAAGCGCTCACTTTCCATCTTAACATACATGTCCATCAAAAATTGGTGAAGGACGAGTCTACATCGAAGCAATAAATTAATATTGTCGCGAGGGACCATCATATGATACGCATAAAAGTTTTTGCATTTTTTTGTTTGGTATGGATAATTTGGTAACTAGATTTGTCTGAGGAATGTCAAAGCTGTATCCCTCTTGTCCTTACCAAAATATTATTGGGCACTCGAGAGCGTCATAAAATCTATGTGTATCCGGAACTCTAGTCGGCATGCCATCGTGCGCCTGTACAACAATGTCCCGAGACGTAGTTTGTTCATCACTAAATACTACGGCAGCTATTTCATTTGTGGTCGGAACATTAAATCGTCTCTCATGTTGACCACGTGGTACACGGTCTGGGTGGATGACAACCTTGTAAATATCGTTAGTCATTCTATCTCTAGCCGTTTTAAATTCATGCACTAAAATGTGGTGGCATATCGGTCGCAGGAAGCAAAGAGCCAATTCTGTGGTATTCTTGGCCTTGAATTGTGAAAGTCGGGTAAAATCCTGCCATTGAGACAATATTATCAGCTCCATGGAAACACGTATTGTATTTTCTTATACTTTTCAGAAAACAGCGAGATTCATCTATTTCAAAAGAGAAAAGTTCCCTCAGAGGTTCAACTGGCTCTTCTATTGAAGGAATGGCTAGGTTTCCTCCCGAACAATACATACCTGCTGCCAGTGGCGTAACTATAGGGTGGCAGGGCTGGCAAAATGCCACGGGCCCCGAGCCGATGGGGGCCCCGGTCCGAGAGGCCGCGAGCTCAGAAGTTACCTAACATTTTTAACAAAACTTAGTAAAAATCATAAATTTTACATAAGTAATTAAAATTAATTAAAGATAGACACAACTAAAGACCATATACAAATTCAAATAAATTATTAAGATTTAAACGGAATCATAAGAAAAGGATTTCGATCAATTTTAGAACGCATCCATTGGTTGTTTCATTTGGTGGCGCGAGCTAGTGATGCTCGGAAAATTTCCGCATTTTGTTAACCAAGGAAGTACTTTTCAAATCAAATGTGTGAACTTTACCGTTATTGTACGAGTATGATCGAGAAAGACGAAAATAGAATCCCAAAGGCTCGTCATTAAAGAGTCATATTTAGGATTTCATAAAGTTAAGGACCAAACTGCCTGAGCAATGTCCAACCAAATTATCTAATCTATAAATTTCAAAAATATACCTGTAAATAAGTGTCGAGGACAAGGATATGATGGAGCTAACACAATGAAAGACACTTATGGTGGAGTTCAAAAACTCATAAAATATATCGAGCCAAATGCGGTATATATTCACTGTGCTGCTCATAACTTAAATCTGGTACTTAATGATGCAGTAAGAGAGGTTATTGATATGCAAAATTTGTTTGAAACAGTTCAACAAAGTTATAATTTTTTTGGGCAAAGTATCAAAAGATGGAATATCTTATCAAGTTTTATATCTGAAAGGGAGTCTTCAACTTCGATAACATTAAAAACATTGAACTCTACTAGATAGGCAGGACGTTATAATGCTATTTTTGCTTTAAAAGTTCGGTTTGTTGAAATACAAAAAGCGCTAACGAAAACAATTCTGTTAAGTTGCAAATCAGATGAAAGAAATGAAATTATTTTACTCAAGAAGAAGTTCGAGAACTACAATTTTATTATGTTATTGGTTTTCCATTGCAAAATTCTACAAACTACTGATGCAGCCTTTAAAGCACTTCAGTCTAATGCCATCGATCTTTCAAATGCCTTAAAACGTTTGAAAATTTGTCTGAAAGAATTGGAAAGGAATCGACATGATTTTGATAATTTAAAAAAGGAAGCAAATAGTGTAGCAGAAAAATGGTTCATCAACCCCGAATTTTCTAAAATTCGTCACAGCAAGGTGAAACGCCATTTTGACGAACTTTGCGAAGATGAGCGTCTCCAAGATATGGAAAGTTTGTTCAAAGTGAACATATTTTATCGAGTACTGGACTTCATTATTAATCGCGTTTCCTTCCAATGAATGAAATTGTTTCCAATTTCTGTGTTTTGCAATCTGCAACTTTGCAAAATATAAATGACACTGTACTACTAAAAAAACCTCTAGAATTTGTTGATATATATAAAAAAGACATATCTGAATCTTTTGCCAGGGAAATTCTCAGTTTTCGGTCCACCTTTAGAGACGAAATAGAAAAGTTTTCGTGTATTAGAGAACTTGCTGATTTATTAATAATAAAGAATCATTTTATATCGTGCAGCTTTCCTGAAGTATGCACTGCATTAATGTTGTTTGCTACAATAATTCCTGTGACAACAGCTAGTGCTGAAAGATCATTTTCGAAACTAAAATTAATAAAAACCTATTTAAGAAACTCTATGGGACAAGACAGGCTACGTAACTTGGCTATTCTGTCTATTGAAAATTCTATGGCCCGATCTTTAAACTTTGATGATGTTATTGATACTTTTGCGGAACAGAAAGCTCGGAGAAAAGAATTTTATTAATAAATACCTTGTTAATATTGAATTGTTATTTCATTAAAATTTTGTAAATTATGTAATACCTATGCTTCTTGAAAATAAAATTTATTAGATATTTAACCAACATATTATTGTAGTAATACTGTTGGGTAACTACTTAAGTGATTTATTAAAATTAAACTACAACGTGACGATTTTTACTGGGAGGGCCCCATCCAATGAATTTGCCACGGGCCTCAGATGGTATAGTTACGCCACTGCCTGCTGCTTCCTCTTTCCATTTAAGAACTCCGCAAAATTCAACCTTTGGTCATCTCTTCTATTTTTATAAGCTTGTGACTTTCATAATCAAGAGTCTCATCATACTCAAATGGAGTCGATTATCGAATACACCCAAGTGTTTCTTGTGAATATTTGACGTCGTTGTTTTGCCCTTTCAGCAACAGCGCGGCTGCGAGATTCAGCTGTTTCAACGGTTTCTGTGGCTCTTTGTGACGCCATGTAAGTCGCCTGCTGCTGATGTCGAGCCTGTGATTGTTCTAGAGCAGGGGTCGGCAAACTCGGGCCCGCGGGCCAAATCCGGCCCGCCTCTGATTCTCATCCTGCCCGCGAGCTAATATTGTTTTTGACATGACAAAATCAATTTTATACAAACGCATAATTTAAAATCGATCTTTGTTTATCACAACGAAGTGTGTTTAAGTTGAATTTAAAACAAATTTATTTGTTACATTGGAGACTCAATTGGAATAATAATCCAAATAGCAAATATGGTAAAAACCGATCACAGAGTCTGTGGTGGGGTATTTGAACTAAACACTAGGATCTTGCTATGGATGTTTGGCCCAGCGTATATTAACTCTATTTTCATGCAATTACGTCCTGCGCCAAGGAAATATTAATTCGGATTGCTATCTGTACAGATATGATATTAATGTAGGCATTAGAGCACGTATACACTCTTATCAAAAGATTTTATTGAGACTAGTAAAACGGTGCTTCGAGGTCCTTGAATATCTGGTGAACACCAACCTGATCATTGAAAGTTTGGTTCACTTGGTTTCATTCTGCGTACCGGCTGTGGTTCGCGCCTGTCACGGTACAAATACTTGTCCAATAAATTCAGACTTATTAAAATAGATGGAATTTGGGAGACAAAAAGGATTTGTCCCGTAAGGGCGCGAACTTCAGTCCACAGTGTTTCGACTGGCAACGCAATGACACGCTGTCAAGCTAATCTACGCATGCATACTAAGCTTCCAATTTTGAGTGAAACATAATTCTTTGCAGGAAACTTGAATATCAACCAGGCAACTCTGTACTGCTTGCAGGATGACGCATTTCACGTATTCATTACTCCAGATCCGGTGACGAAATTGATGCGTGTGATGCGATTAAATGAATTTAAACTCGCATCGATTTCGTCAATTCCAGGTAACGAAGCAAATACGTTTTGCGATGGCATTTGCGGTGTAAAATAGTAATACAACTGTGCCTATTTCGCCAGCTTTAGCTAGATGGACTGGTGATCGTTTTCGGTAATTTGTTTTTGCTATGAATTTAATGTTTAAAAATAAACTAAAGTGTTTCCTGAAATAAACGATATTATTTGAGTATCGGTCTGGAAATGTTCATGAGCTTTATTGGATCTTACAGCCTGGTATATAGCAGCATTTTTTCTTATATGACTATCCAGTGCAATTCAGATCAACAACATGTTAACCTGAAATATCAATGGGGATGGAACATTTCGCTTCCGTCACCCTGTATACGGAGGTTTAAACACAGCATATTTTCAATTTGTCTAGCAATATTAGCCTGCAGCGATTCACATTTTACTCTGTCAAGAATTTCAATTGCTGAAATAGGCAATACGGTTTTTCGTTATTCGACGTTAAGCTTTGGATATGGTGCAGATATACATATATTACATACTAAGGGGAAATTCACTCAGAATTCAATAACAACAATGCAAAAAATAAGGAAATTACTTGAATTCTCTTTAATTTCGCCACGAAAAAAATAACCATTTTTTTTCTTCTATCTAGCTCATAATTTCGATTCGATTTCGTCTACATCTAGTTATCAGAAATGATATCCTATGTGTTTCGTTACTTCGAACTGATGAAATCGATTCAGGTTTGCGGTTATTTGCAGAAACACATATCGATTTCGTCATTGGATTTGGGCGTAATAGATACGATACGGCTAACGGCTTGGTCTGCTGGTACGTGATAAGTAGTTTCATTTCGAATTTGCTATCCGGCCCGCTGAGCTTAAAATTTTAAAAATCTGGCCCTTTTCAGAAAAAGTTTGCCGACCCCTGTTCTAGAGTCCCAGCAGCTCGTTGAGATGCCAGATACACAGTATGCTGTCGACGTCGAGCTTCGGACTGCTCTGGTGTTTCAGCAGCACTGTGTGCTGCCTGACGTACCGCCTGTTCAAGCCTTGGCAGCTTGGCTTGTTGACACATCTCGTCATTTCTAGCAACTTTTAAAGCTCGAGCTCTATTAGAGCTTTGTGAAAGATTAGACTTTCGGGCATTATTGTAAGTAGCTACTTTTTATACCAACAAAAAAAGAAACAATTCAAGTTCAGATCCTATGATTAAAACAAAACCGAATTTTATTTCTACTGCAACTAACATACGTATTATAAGTAACTATTAAAATTTAAATAACTACTAGTTATATCCACTGTACGTTTATTTCGCAAAGTTTCCTGAAAACACACACAACTGCGAGTGACGTCTGTCCTCATGCAAATGTCTGCCTTCGGGGCGTGCACTCGGAGATTACGCAGGTTATTCGCCACCAACCTGCGCCCGGCCACACCCAACGCCATGACATGACTCGTAGCGGCGGCGCGGCGTTTCACTGGTGCATTTTAGCAGCTTAAGAAATAATTTAATGCTATGAAATGAGCATTGAAAATACAGTATCCAATTCAAATGTATTTAAGATTCACTATTTTGGTAATAATGGCTTCCACATAAAAGTAGATGCTACCGCGGAATTTTTTTTTAGAACTTTTTTAAGAGAAAACGTCCCACCATATATTTTTTTGTGTAACTCTAAGGGTTTATGCACCCCACGTCGAAATAGCTCTCAGATAGCAAGATTTTTTGAGACTTATCGTTATATTTTGGCCATTTTACTCAATATTTATTTACTCAGTTACTCAATCTATTTATAAATTACAGCCTATGTGTTATTCTGGTATATAAACCATAATACTGTAAAGTTTCATCAAAATCCGTTCAGTAGTTTTTGCGTGAAAAAGTATCAAACATCCTCACAAACTTTCACATAATATTAGTAAGATACTCGTATTTCTGGAGGGTAACAAGATTTGATTTATCAATAATCAAGTGTGCTAATGTTTTTATGCCCTTGACTTATAGAATACGGATATCTCTCTCTCCGACATCACAGTCAAGACTCTAAACTTAACAAATCATTAACCTTAGTTCAGTGCAAGAAAAATCACGGCTAACCTCTGTACATAATTTCCATAAAGGAAATTCATTTGTAATGTATGCCATGGTTGCGAACTTTTAGATCTAATATAGTACCACCACAATGTATTCGGTGGGTCTACTCTAGAGTATCAACTACAATACAATACATTTTCGATAATACGTACTCGTAAACACACAGAATAGATCCATGTAATTGACCTGATCCCTCGGGGGAAGAGCACTCAAACTCAGATTTCAAAACTGCAATTCGTCTCTTTCTTTTTGACTTTCTGGCAACAGAATGGAAATGTAAAAATAATATTTCATTCGAAAGCCAGGAAGAAAACAATAAAGTGGTTTCCGGGAATCTGATTTCGTAAAAGGAAATTGCTTCTTAGTATGCCAATGGCACCATTGCAGACTGCATCAATTGAATCTGGATGAGAATACTTGAAATTTGAAAAGTAACCTTTTCTAAATAAAGCAAGTTGTAATATTTGGAGCATTTTGTCTAGATTCGAAGTTTTTGGAGTGCGTAAAGTATGACGGCATTAAACAATATCCTGGACGACATCTATAGGGAGCAGCAAATGTAAGTTATTATCCGCTGTTCTCTAAAGATTATAGCAATAAAGTTTTATTATAGTTTTCTGGAGATGATATCGGATTTTAATAAGTAATGAAAAAAAAAATGTAAAAAGAATAATAAATTAGATACATGCGCCCCGCACCATATAAGCCCCCCCCCCCCCCCCCTCACTTACGTAAGTATTTCGTTCCAACGGAATTTGCGTAAGCCGAAATTTTACGCATGTCGAGGTTCCTTGTAAAATACATAGCAATATTGTTTTAAATGCCAGCAAAATTCATAAACTCGGATTTAAATAGGATTTATAACAAAAGCAGCTTCGTCAGCTTCTAAATAGTGGACATGCGAGCTTACAGCTCACAAGGTGCTATGTAGGATAAAAATTTAATGTAGCCAAAACCTCCAGAATGGAGTCGGATTGGCGCTCGTATAAAAAAAAAAACATCCTTGGGAGTACAAGAAAAAGGTGAGGAAAGCAAAACGGAGCTCATCCAGGATCTTTTGAGCACGCATTGATCAATTGAGCGAGACCTCTAGACTGCGGGAAATTCTATCAAGAAGTCCATCTACCTATGTCTATATATATTCTGAATTTAGATGCTTCCTGGACTCTGGGAATCTTACTGGACACGGATATTTCATCCGTTATCACTCAGTAACCCGTCCAGAGGAAAACGGAACAGCCTCGTGCGACTACGATTCTATCATTTCGAAGGAAAAAGTTATCTGGCCTATATCCAGTTTCGAACCTTTTAAGTCCGCTGGGCCTCTAGGGCAGATACACAAAATACTTGGGACCTGGTTATTCCCTGGATCGAAACCATTTCCAAAGCTTGTCTAGACCTAATTTAAATTCCCCAAATATGGACGGAGATAAACGTGGTAATTTCCAAGGCGGGTAAGAGCTTCCACGTACGCCAAAGAAATTTAAACCCATTAGTCTATCAGTGCGGCGGTCCTTCTAAAGATACTGAAGAGACTTATTGATTTCCACCTGCGAATAATAATAATAATAAACAAAGGCAGGCTAAGGTACCCAGCTGGTAGGCACTGCGACCATAAGATCTATTGTGCCATAGCCTTAACTAATCCAAAAGACCCTCAACCAACCTGATAAAGGCCAGTAGGTCCTTTGTGGCAGTACTCTTAATGACGCCGGAGATCACGATGGAATCTCCATGAATCTGGCGCGAGCAACCGCGGGGCATTCACAGAGAAGGTGTTTGGTGGACCCAATATCCTCCAGGCAAAGTCGGCACTCGATCCCAGTGGAGAGGCCTATTTTGTTTAAGTGATATCTCACCCAGTGGTGACCCGTGAGGAAACCAACGACCAGTCTCAGGTCAGCTCTGCCCAATCGGCTGGCTTCTGTGAGACCGTAGGAGTTGATAAGATCTTTGGACTGTCGTAGTCCCGGGAGATTATTCCAGTGCCGCAGCCTTTCGCCCACAAACCAATCCCCCACCAGCGCCCTGGCTGTGGCCCAGCTTAGACCGCAGTAGAGATCAGGTCCGAAAAATTTCCCCGATGAGCCCTGCCTAGCAAGTTCATCTGCAGCTTCGTTGCCATAAATGCCCCGATGCCCAGGTACCCAACAAAGCGTGACCCGGTTAGAGCTTGCCAGACATTGAAGGGTATCAAAACACTCTTTCACTAGTTTCGATGAGAACCTATGTGAAGAAAGAGCCTTAATTGCTGGCTGACTGTCAGAGCAGATAATGATATTAGCGCCAGTGAGCTTCTTGAACACAATTTCCTTGGCGCAAACCTCAATTGCATGGATCTCAGTTTGGAAAACGCTGGACCAAGTGCCCATAGCGATTGAGATCCTGGTGTTCAATCCAAAGACCCCAACGCCAACACCTTGTCCCGTTTTCGACCCATCAGTATACCACATGATACACCCGGGGTCAGTACAGATATTGCCAATATCCCATTCCGATGGACTGGGTATAGAGACCGAGAATTTCCTACCGAAGCAGAGTTCCGTAGTCATGTAATCTGATCTCGAGCAGATCGCCAAGCCAGGAATCCGCTCCAAAATACTCATGTGGCCCTGTTTGAACACATGAGTATCATATGTTAGATGCACTCGGAGTGCACTTAGAGCCGCAGATTCCTGAATGAAAATGTGCAGTGGAGTCAGTCCAACAATCGCCTCAATGGCCGAGGTGGAACATGTACGAATGGATCCTGTCATACCAAGGCATGCAAGACGTTGTAATTTGTTGCACAACTGTATGGTGCAACGCTACTGCGTTTTGGGCCACCAAACGGGCGCAGCATATATCACAGCTGGTCGCACCAGCATAGAATATAACCACTCAGTCATTTTAGGTTTGAGACCCCAGGATTTTCCAAAGAGAGACCTGCAAGCCCACATGATCCGAGTGGCCTTGCTAATAACAGTCTCAACGTGTTTGCTCCAGTTGAGCCTCGAGTCCAACGTAATGCCTAGACACTTTACTCCGGTGGAGAACACGAGTGTCGTGTTGCCTAGGCTAACCGGGCTTAAACTATGATTTTTCTTCCGGGTGAATGGAACCAAGACGGTTTTCTGTGGGTTAACGCTCAGGCCAACTTCAATGCACCAGCGAAGGACTAAGTCGAGTGCCGCACCCATCACCTCTGTGACGGTTGTATCAAACTTTCCTCTTATAATTGTGGTTATATCATCGGCGTATCCGATAGCATGATAACCACAATCAGAGCCTAGCGAGCAGCTCATCTACGACAAGTGACCAGAGAAGTGGGGAAAGTACGCCACCCTGAGGGCATCCCTTAACAGCGTTAACACAAATTGAGGTACCCCCAACGATGAGTAGATTTCGCGCCCGCGAAGCATGGCGTCGATCCACATGATGGTGGCTGAAAGTATATCCCTGAGCTCAAGTGCTCTGGATATACTACTGTAGCCAGTATTGTCGAAAGCACCCTCCATTTCAATGAAGGCCCATAGAGCGATTTACCTGTCGTTAAGGGTTTTTTCAATCGTATTCACGTGATTGTGTAAGGCAACCACAGTCGACTTACCTTTTACATAGCCGAACTGAGTACGATGCAACGGTGACGTGTATTCCATTTTTGTCTGATATGCAGATCCAGTAACCTCTCAATCGTTTTTAAGAGAAACGATGAAAGACTGATCGGCCTATAAGATTTCGGTAGCTCCTCCGGCTTGTTTCCGTTTTTCGGAATAAACACCACGTTCACAGCCTTCCATAAATGTGGTATATAGCTGAAGGGGTAGCTGACTCTAAACAGTACAATCAATGCGGTGATAATGAAATCAAGAGAGTATTGCAAAAGAGCAGGAAAAATGCCATCGGCACCAGTTGCCTTGAAGGGTTCAAAGGACTCCACGGCCCATTTGACTTTTCTTTTCTGAAAATGACCTCCGATAGGCTACTTAACCGGCTACACGAAACCAGATAGTCCGCCGATGGAATATACGCACAGGCTCCAGCTTGCACTGAACCCGTAAGAGTGGGTGTGTAGGAGGAGCTCCAGAGTTTCCACTGGACCCTCAGTAAAGGATCCGTCCTGCTTCTTAAGCTGCCCAATGCCGTTAGTATACTCCCTAGATAGGACTTTGTGAACGCGTGCCGCTTCAGGTAGCGACTGAATGTTCTCACAATGTCTCCTCCAGCTCTCCCATTTGGAGCGTCTGATAAGGAGATTATATTCGGTGAGTGAATGTTTGTATTCGCCCCATTCATTATTACGCTTTGCTCTGTTGAACTTCCTCCTAACCTGGGCCCTTTTGCGCGCCAGTTCTTCGTTCCACCAGGAACCCTACGCGCCGTACGAAAGCCACAGTACTATCTTCGTAGGAGGTAATAAGGACGTCATTTAGCTGTTCCGCAGCCAACTCCAACTCACCAGTTGTGCTGATGGTATTAAGAAGTTGATCTGCTTTGGAACCCACTAATTCTTTAAAAAGTTTCCAATTTGTCTTCTTAGGGCAAAAAGATGCAGATTGGAGTTCAAAACCCCCAGCAATGTCAAAACGGATGTGCATGTGGTCAGAATTAGACACTTCATCCGATACTCTCCAGTCCGTAACTGTCTCCGATAAAACTCTACTGACAAGAGTGAGATCAAGTACCTCTCTCCTAGTCGCAGTGATAAAAGTGGGCTTGCACCCTTTATTAAGAACGAACACTTGTTTACTCATGAGATAATCAAGTAGAGACTTACCTCTGTCGTTAACGTTGCTGCTCCCCCAAACAGTATGGTGGGCGTTGGCATCACAGCCAATGATGAATTGCCGATTCGACCTCTTGCAGAAGTCGACAAGTTGTTGGACCTCGGTCGGAGGGATTGCATCATTATCCGAGGGAAAATAAGCGGATGCTATAACCGCCTTTTGACTCCCATGTGGAGTGGAGATGTCCACTAGTGGTAAGTGACTGATGCAGTTGTTTATCAAGAGCGCCGCACGAGGACGATCCGATAATTTGTCGTAAATCAGCTTACCAGATGTACTGCTGATACCGCCGACTCGGCCGTTTACCACCCAAGGCTCCTGAATGAGCGCAAGAGTGGTCTTCTTCTCTTCGAATAACTTGCACAGTGTGGCCGATGCTGCTTCCGCATGGTGCAGGTTAGCTTGGAGCACCCTAATGGTGCTCATGATGTCTATTCGAAGATTGGCGGTTGACGAGGCCACCATGCTTGCCCTGTCGGGACTTGCCGCTACCATCGAATTTACCGCTCCACCTACGAAACACCATTCCAATAGAATTACTCTCGGCATCCCAGCATGCATATTATAAGGGTAGTTCAATTGATGTTAATTGTCCTGACCCATGCAGGGGCATGGGCGCGTCAACATCTCTAGCATTATTATGCCTTGTTGACGTTTCGATAGCATATCTACTTTTCGGAAGTGCAGTTGCTAGCATGCACCTCCTATCCGCACCGTCTTTATACTGAAAAGCTCGGAGCACTGTAAGAGTTCTATCAGTACCCACAGGCAGTTTTTGATCGCTGAACTTCGAGCTCTAGATTAGTATCGTAGAGCGGAGACCAAACGCCCACGGCCACCGAGCGCGATCTCTATCATCAGTCATATTGAGAAATCCCTGCATTTCAATGAGTAAACAATGTTAAGATATCGAGGGAGCTTTTAATATAGTCTATCCGGAGGCAATTACTGGTGCATTCTTAGGGCTTGGCGTAGATCCTGGCCTGGTTGGACTAATTAACGGAATGTTAACGACCAGGCTGCTGGGCTTTCTCCCATGTTTGTAAAAATAGCCGTCAACAGGTTGCTGTTTAGTCTAGAGCGCGGGTTGCGAGCTAACAGCATACGCGAATGCCATCTCTATTGCAATCTTAAGCAATTTCGCTAATACCCTTAGTGAAGTAACACATTACGCCCTCACTATCTTGGCAAACTGGGCCGAAAACTGCCATCTCAGTATTAATCCAAATAAAACCGAGAGAGGGAGTCAGGTCAGTGGACGGACTCAAACATTGGTCATGCTGCAGTCATGAACAATGTTGATATCCTTTTTTTTACGGACTACAATATACCAAAACACTGGTTTGGAAAAAAATATACTTGGGTAATTCCACCCCGTAGTTACCCAGAAATGGATGACCCGACGGTCTTAACCCCTCTGTGTATCTAAATTTATGGCTTTAAGACCGATGAAGGAGTGGATGCTTCTTCGATTGGCTTCATCCTGCTATATCTTTCCCACTACTGCAGTGTGTTCCAGGTGGAGGTTCGTGCAATAGAAGAGACAGTGTTATGGCGCGGGCGAAATATTCATATCTGCGAGACATATTACGATTTACACAGACAGTCAGGCCGCAGTGAGAACCTGTAATGGACAGGTGTTGCGGACACCTAAGTGTCCATGGGGACGGAGTTAAAGTATGCCGAACTGACCGTGAAGGTCCGGCGACGCCATCAGGCGAGAACTCCTCAGCGGGATAGGCGGCGGCACGAGCTTGCTGTAGCTCAGTGACGGGAGATGTGGGCGGGGTTTTTGCCCTCTCGCTGCCCCGTACCATTATCATCCTAAAAAAATCTCGTGCCTTAAGGTACAACGACAGCACACACACGGGTACCAAAGGTCCCACGACCTTAAAAAAATGGCAAAGAGAAAAAAAAGAAAGAAACTACTTAAAGGCAATAGCCGTCGACCGGCTCATGTACCTCGACACGACTCCTGGGTCCAGATGGAGCGGACCCTGGCCTCTATACCCACCCTACCAATGAGGTACCTTGGCCACATTGTTGGTACCTCCCAAACCAAACAAGAAAAGTGATGAGGGTGCTACCTCATCCTACCATCGCTGACCTGAAAAGGGGGTTTGGGATGTTCCAGAAAGGAAAGCCGGGATTTAAAACATTATAAATCCATAGGTTTATTTCTGCTAACAGAAGTGAACACACTCAACCGTCAAAATAACAAGAGAATAATAAAGAAATTCAAAAAAAAGAACTAAAGATAATGAATGAGAATAAAAAAAATTAAACAAAAATATAATATCATGAAATCAATAAATTAATGCTACTAAGGACTCACCTCCGAAACTTCCGATGGCCACCGCAAACTCCGAAGAAGCCGAAATCAATATTACTGGAAAAAAAACTTTTAAATTTAAAAATAACAAAAAAAAAAAACAACTCGACGGTTAAAATATGGTACAAAAAGAAAGGCGGTAACACTCTTGAATATCAAGGCTTTCCAGAATCGAACTCAGCGAAACAGTAATTGTTGTTGTTGTTGTGATGCCAGTTGCCACAATCACGCATACAAAGCGGTTCTTCCTTCTTGTTGTTGGGTCGTGTTGGGTATGGCACACTCGAACTAAGAGCACGTTTTTCACCATTACAGATTTGTGCCAGAGATCACAATTATTCAATAGGATATTTCTTTTCTTTTCTTTCGGATCACTAGATATGAAAAAGGAGCACGATAGTTAACGTGGTGAGGTGGCAGACGGCAAATCACGTCGCACACAATATCTGCAAATCGTCGCTAGTGGGATTCGACAGCTACGGGCGAAAATCCTTGAAATCCCAGGATCTTTATCCAACAATCGATCGCGCACTGCGCCGATGTAATTCCGGCGGGTGTAATTGCACTACCACAAAAAAAAAATCACCCGTCCGTGGACGCAAAAATAAAAACACGTAACAAGTATGTTTGCGGATGATCTCACTATCATCGGTGATGGCGTTGCCGATCTCACGGCTATCGGATCACCGTCCACCTGGGCGATCAAGCCGATGTTTTTTTTTTTTCGGACGGCGGGTGAAAGTCGACCCCGAACCAAAAATTCGCGCGGTGCGGCAATGGCGTGCCGATGTGGTCGCTCCGACGGGTGAAAGTGGACTCCCCCTAGTCACGCCGATGTTGTCCGGGCGGCGGTTCAAAGTCAACTCCCGAGCGATCGCTCTCCCAGCAGGTCGCGACCCTCGATACAGCACAGGCATCGGCCGAAAAATCTCGTCAATCGAGTTTCATGCAACGGAATTCTCCGTTTGCATGAAACTCGACATGGAATATCGCTACCCGCTTGTCTCTTCTATCCCAATGCGAGGTCGATGACACCAGATCAAACAGCATATTCTTACAGGACACATAAGAGTCCATCAGAATATAGCGTTTGCAAGTGTCAACGACCCACAGTGTGATAGAATGACAGAGTTGTCGTTCTTGAAAAATTCCTGATGGAGAATTCGAATTGTTAGGTGGCAATTATTTTAGAAAAATATTTGACAATCAACAATGCGAATAGACCATCAGAAAAGTCATTCATTACAAACCCTTAAATCCAGCTTTGTGTCATAAAAAACCGTGGCAATACTACTACTATGTGCCCTAAGTGGTATAGGGCGTCAACTATTCCCATGTGGCTTAGATGAGGTTTCGTTAGCATAAACTGGTTTCGGACGATGGATGTTGCTAACATGTATCTACTGCCCATTTAGCAGCATACTTATGACAAGTCGGGAAAGGTTGTGGCTTATTGTTACGCACCATACTTCAGAGGGAAGACAACACAAGCATCCATGGCTACAATGTGGACGGGACTCGAACCCCTAACTGACCGGTAACATGAGACATCACACTGGCGCCCTCAACGGACTGAACTACCGGCCGCCGGGGACTTGTCTTATGGAAATGGGAGATTGCTTTAATATTACCAGGCCATTGCGATTTCACTGGTAGCTGCAGAGGGGATGACCTCGTTAAAAGAGGTACTACCGATGTTAGTTTACGGATATGTCGAGATATTACTATACACCTCCAAACTTTGAAGTATGGATTAAAGATAGCCTCGACAAAGCCAATTCGAGGTGGTGGTTATTTGCCGTAAAACGAAACTTATATGGCCAAAGCTGGATGTTAAACGATCCACTAAACTGCTTTCGATGAAGATATCCCACATCAGCCTAGTTGCGGGAATCAATACGGGCCACTGTGTCCTCAGTGAATATGCCAGAAGGCTCCGACTTCCATACCACTACTTTTGAAGAAACTGTGAGAATGAGGAGGAGTAGAGCACTTTTGATCTGCTCTGTACTTATCTGGTCAGATCCACAGGTAAGTTTTCGTTAAGCCCGGCCACACTGTTGAACAGCAACTTGGGCACAAATATGGTAACAGTGGACAACTGTCTTCAGATTTGCGTGATATTCCTTCAACTATCTTGAAGATGACCTTTCCTCAAGCAATGCGTTATAATTTCATCCGAATGGCTCCAGACACTTTACACAAAGTTCGTGTCCAACAGTTTGCGGCCGGGTTAATATACACAGACTGACGATTTGTCTTATCATCTTATGTTCACTGAAACGCCGATAGGTATCAAACAGTTTGATAAGGACGCGGACGCGGCGTATCGATTAATTTTTACGGTCATGAGCACCCGCTTTTTATACCCTAGACTTTTAGTATAGGGTATATTGTTTTTGTCACGACGGAAATATGTAACACCTTAAAGGAGGCTCCGGAGGTATAGCAATGCATATATATAAATGATCAGCGTCACCTCCTGATTCGATTTAGCCATGTCTGTCTGTCTGTCCGTTCGCACGATAACTTTCGATAGAATGAAGCTAGTGCCTTGAAGTTTTGGTCAAATGTTGGAAGTATGATCTAGTTGGTTGGTATTGAAAATGCGCATGATCAGGCCAAGAGAACGCCTACCTCCCCTACAAATGTACAATAGATAAATGTATTTATAACTCCTGATTAAACAAATATGAAAAGCTCTAGCCTTGGCAGATTGCTCGTGAGGATAATCTTTTACTTTCCTGAAAAAATAAAATCGATCAGTTGAAAACTAACGGTAATTTTCTTACAAAGAGCCCCGTACTACCCTACTTTTCGGGTTTTTTGTCTATAACTCTTGAGCCAATCGACGTAGACACCTGATTTTTGGCATGTAACCCTGGGGTGGTAAGCTGCTTAAGTTGTAGTAAGTTGGGCATAATCAGATCAAAGGAACGCCTACCTCCCCTACAAAATTTCAAAAAATTAAATATTCTTTTAATTACGATAACTTTCGATAGAATGACACTAGCAAATTGAAAATTTGGTGGAATGTTGTTAGTAAGATCTATTTGGCTGATATTGAAAATGGGCAAGATCCGACCCAAGCAACCCCCACCTCCCCTACAAATGCAACTTCAAATAAGCGATAACTTTTGACAGAATCAAGCCAGCGACTTGAAGTTTTGGTCAAATGTTTGAAGTGAGATTGAGTTAGTTGGTATTCAAGATGGGTTAGCTCTGACCTAAGGAACTCCTACCTTCCCTACTAATGAAACTTCAAATAAGCGATAACTTTCGATAAAGTGAAGCTAGATACTTGAAATTTTGTTCAAATGTTTGTAGCATGATCTTATTTGTTGGTGGCAATGATGAGCAAGATCCGATCCAAGAAACCCCTACCTCCCCTACAAGTGAATCTTCAAATAAGCAAAAACGTTCGATAGAATGAAGCGACTTGAAAAATTCGACAAATCTTTGTAGAATGGCTTAGTTAATTGATTTTGATAATGGTGAAGATTCTCCTGAATGATTGCCAACCTCCCCTATAAACTGGCTATATAGGAAACTCACTTTTAACGCATATGATCGTTACCAATTGGTACTTTTGGTATCACCACTAGGTCTGTACAAGTCTAGGGTATATACGCTTCGGAAGCGAAGCTTCGGCCTGGTTAACAATTACACATGAATAGACGCGCTCAGTAGCCGTGAGGTCCCGGTCGCCACTCTACGATGCTGCATCTGGGAAAGCAGGGGTTAAATCCCTGGCGTGTCAATAAAGGCAATTAACACAGGGACCGAGCAGATTGCAAAGCACTTGGCGACAGCATGTGACGCCTCCATGCAGAGAAGAAAGTCTTCAAATCTACGGAGGGAGAATTACTGGTGAACCGAAGAAACAGCGAGCCTGAGGACTAGGTGCCTGAAAGCAAGGCGTCTTAGTCAGCGATCGGCAGAAACATTGGCATATAATTACCTGCGGCAGTCATATAAAACCGCTCGTCGACTACTGAAGCTTGTGATAAAAAAAAAGGAAACAAAACTGCTTCAAAGAGCTTTGCGATGACGCGGATATAAACCAACGGCTTATAGAGTGGTGATGAATAAGATAGGGCAGAAAGCACCCAAAATAAAATGTCCCGTTATGTTGGAAAATATTCTCTCGGTTGTATTCCCTCAACACGAGCTGGAGCCCGTGGGACAAAATCTAGCATATGCCGACGAGGACATTCCTGCCATAACGGAAAATAAGCTTCTTCAAGCTGCATCCAGATTTAAGGATGATAAAGCGCCAAACCCGGACGAGTCCCCAATAAGGCGTTGAAGGTGGCAATCTTCTCTGGTATCGTTGGGATACCAGAGAAGTTCATCGACGCATTCGGAACTTTCTTGTCGGAATCAACCTTTCCAAAACCATGGAAAAGGCAAAATTGATAATACTGCCCAAATCAAACAAGCCGCCTGGAGAACCAAATTCATACCGCCCAATCTGTCTGCTCGACCCTACGGAAAATTTTTTCCAGGGGATAATTTTTAACCGACTGTCCAACGTGGTGGAAGAAAAAGGGGGCCTGTCGGACCGACAGTATGGTTTCAGACGAGCGCGGTCTACGGTAAACGCAATTATGACAGTTACCAACTTGGTAAGGGATTCACTACGAAGGGGAACATGCTGCGCGGTGGTGACACTCGATGTCAAGAACGCGTTCAATTCCGCAAACTGGGGGTGCATTCATGCCGCTCTGCAAAAAGATGGGAGTGCCGGACTACCTAGCTGGAATAATCAAGAGCTACCTTTCACATCGTGTTCTGCAATATGATACTGGTGAGAGAACTAAGGAGTACACGGTAACAGCGGGCGTTAAGCAGGGATCCGTCCTTGGCCGTCTGTTCAATTCCATCTTGAACCTCCCGAAGCCTAAAGAGGTCACGGTAGTCAGGTTTGCAGATGATATCGCGGTAGTCGTTGTCGCAAAAACCCGCGCTATGTCGGAATGTACGCCAGTAAGGAGTAAACAGTTGGATTGGAGCTCGTCGAGCAAAAAAACGGAAGCTCTTCTTATCAGTAAGCGCAGAAAAAAGACCTCCTTGAAGATCAGAGTCGGAAGCAGTGTCATAACCTCTAAGCCAACCATTAGGCACCTGGGGGTTATGATCGACGGGAGGATGAACTTTGGAGAGCACTTGAAGTACTTGGTGTGCA
Source organism: Chloromyia formosa (assembly GCA_964017055.1). NCBI lineage: Eukaryota > Metazoa > Arthropoda > Insecta > Diptera > Stratiomyidae > Chloromyia > Chloromyia formosa. The sequence goes on from OZ024813.1 coordinate 104,538,406, forward strand.
TTAAGAGTATGTATGTGCATACAGAACCACTTCGCACGAAGCCGTCTATATCGTCGCCAGAATGATCGCAATGGAGATTCAGGTTGACGAAACAAGCAGGCTGTATCATGGTCGATGTCTGGAGACATATAGGGCGTCAGCGGATCGGAAAGTCATTGAAAGGAACGAATCTTTGAGAGAATGGCAGCATCGATGCGAGCAGGCTTCAACCGGTCGCTGGACGCTTACTCTCATCCCGGATATCGGGAATTGGGTGAACCGGAAACACGGTGAGGGGGACCACTGCCTGACCCAATTTCTTAGGGTCATGGCAGATTCAGGCAATATTTGCACAGGTTCAAGCTGGACGATTCGCCAAATTGTCCCAGGTGCAAGAGAATTCCGGAGGACGTCAAACACGTGTTTTTTGACTGCCCCGGATTTTCTGAGAGCCGTGAAGAACTAGAAGCGGATTTGGGGAGTGGCATAAACCCACAGAATCTGGTTGATTTGATGCTTCGATCACAACACGATTGGGATGCAGTGATCCGGACGGTATGCACCATCCACAAAGAGTTCCAAAAAGAAGAATCCAGACGTAAGTCGACAAACCGTAATGGCTGATCAGCCAGAGCTATCTCTGCGAAGTAATGCCGAAAGATAGTCCTGCAGGGGGAACGGCGGAGGAGGTGTTTTTGGGCTTAGTCGGTAAAAATCCGCCATACTTGACGCACAAGAACTGCTGGGCTTTTGAAACTGGAAGACGCGTTCACTTGACCGAGACAATTAGAGGAGATCTTTCCAGATGGCCAAGGTTCGACATCGGACCATCACGCCACGATGATGATGATATTCTAATCAGAAGTGCAGGGCTCTCTGAAAGTTATACCGTCCAAAAGGATTTTTCAGGCGAAATTACATTACAGTGCAATTTTTGATGTGTGTTTACTTAACTATTAAATAAAATCCATCAAAGTAATAATGTTGTAATGTTTGACCTAGATCCAAATAGTCTCCCCATTGAGTAAATACTGGTATACTGTAACAAACATGATATATTCCTTATTTGATTTACGGCATTTTGTTTGACACAGATTCAGGTAGTAGTGTGAGAAAATCTATGGTGTCGCCTTGATGTTCAGAAATATGAAATTCCATTAATCAAAGTCTTTAAGCACGTATTCACATGTCGTTGTAGAACACCAGTCAGCCGCTCCTCCCCATAAATCGCAATAATTAAGCACTTCGTAAAGATTGTTCGCGGCAACGCGAATTCTTTTGAGGCTTCGTTAATAACTGTCAGAATTACATGGCACAACAAAGAATAAGGATACTTTGTTGTTTTGCCTGACTAGTTGGTTTCCTTAAACGTCGTTGTCTACCCTACAGCCTCTAACGAAACGAAACCAAAACGTTCATCGCAAATTATCAATCAAAAACCTAAAACTGATTGATGGAGTTTAGGGACTTACCGTTGTTATCGTATGCTCCCTTCGCTGTTATCGTCGTCAACTATCTTGTGACACTGTAGGGTTCCATGTTATTTGCGACTCCATTGTTCATAGACGCTATCACTCCGCTTCTGTTTCAATTTGCCACTCGTTATTTTTATGGTACAATGGTAACAAACGTTATCGGACATGGCTTGTTAAACTTTGATCCACGTTCTAGAAAGGAACGTTTCAATTAATTTTTTTAGGCAATTTTTTATAATTTTGTTTATGGTGTTAGCGTTAATTAAATATATTTGTACACTATAAAATAATAGGCGCGTTCTTTTCAACAGCCATACAGATCAGAGCAGGTTAAGACCACACAATTACACTAACAGTTTGATCTGAGCTGCTCTATATAAAACGTCATTGCAGCATGCTTGCAATGACGTTAAGTAGTCTGCGTTCTGAAATGCCGGCTTTACCATCATCAAATCAGGATGCGGCTTGTATAAGTTCACTCTCCGTTATGGCAGGTATGCAGGTATGTCCTCATCGATCAATGTCAGACTCTGTCCCATGGGTTACAGTTCGTGTTGAGGGAACAAAACCGGGCCATTATTTTCCACCATAACGGGACATTTTAGTTGGGGTGCTTTCTGCCCTATTTTGTTGATGACCACCCTATAAGCCGTTCCCCACGGGTTAATATCCGCGTCATGGCCAAGCTGTTTGAAGCAATTTTGTTTGCTTTTCTTTATTGCAAGCTTCAGTAGTCTACGAGCGGTTTTATATGACTGCCGCAGGTTATTATATGCCGGTGTTTCTGTCGATCGATGACTAAAACGCCTTGCTTTCAGGCGCCTTCTCCTCAGGCTGGCGATCTCTTCGGTCCACCAGAAATTCTCCTTGCGTAGATTTGAAGACTTTCTTCTTGGCATGGAGGCGTCACATGCTATCGCTAAATGCTTCGGAATCAGCGCGGTACTCTGTTCCGTCGGTCCTTCAATGGGCCAACTCTGAAGCAAGACCTCCTTGAAGGCTGCCTCATGGAGTTTTTTAATGGACCATCCCCGTATCGGGGCTTTTCTGTGTACTCGGCGTGTCCCTTTTGCTATTGTAAAAAATATTGCCTGGTGGTCACTGTGGATGAAGTCTTCGCTGACGCGCCAATCTACGGTTGGTGCCAGAGAGCAACTGACGAACGTTAGGTCGATAATTGAGCCTGCACATCCTTTTCTGAAGCTATTGCGATCACCTGAGTTTTATTCGACGACATCTAGTTGTGAAAATGTGTCGAGAAGTGCCCGCCCTCGGGCATTTGTGTCTCGGCTGTCCCATTCTGTCGCCCACACGTTATAGTCGCCTGCAATTATTACCGGGCTGTGTATACTCGCCTCATGCACCAATCCGTCTAGCAATCTTTCGAACTCTGCCAGGTACCGTTGTGGTGGAGCATAGCAGCTGTACACATGGACACCGTTGATATTCGCCCTTACGGCGCCACCCATCGGTTCTGACTTGCCTAGCTGGAAAGCATGGTTTCTTCACGTCCAAATTGCTTCTTGTTTATGATCATCTGCGACTCAAATCGTGTGTTGAGGCATCAGCCTCATGTTTGATTACCGGCGTTTCGGGTTCGAATCCCATCCACGACGACATTCTCGGCCATGAATGTGCATGCTGGCGTGCTGACGCGCTATGCCGCACGAGGTGGTAGGGAGAGAGAGAATTCGCCATCACGACGGCGAAGTATCTGTATGGTGGCTGTTTAAGTTTGCTCGTTGTAGAGCCGTGGCGTTCTTTTCGGTTTGTGAAGCCCGGTTAATGAATCGAAAGCGGCCCATATGCCTGCCCACTCAGCGTTGTTAAATCGCAAGTTTTGTGACAAAGATCGAATGACTGTTCTTTGCCAACCTTGCTACTCCCCAGACCTTGCCCCATGCGATATTTTTCAGCTTTCGAAATGAAAATCTGGTCTTAAAGGGTGTCGGAACTATTTTGAAGGGGACAAGGATCAATAATCAATAAAATTATTAATAAATATTGAAAAAATAAATTTCGGTTTTTTGAAAATTAAAATAGAAACATATGTTCCTACTACAATTCTTTATTATTCTGCAGATACAGTATTTCGGAAGCAACTTACTTCCTTCTTCAGTGCTTATGTTTCTATTGGACTATGGCTAGCGGCGGGTATTTATATTATAAACTATTATCTTAAAACTGGGCCACATTTGGCGACAAAACTACCATAAAACAAAAACCCTAGACTATTTTATATTATGATTACATGCAATTTTTATAAGCCTAGATACGCAATTCCCTTCGTCGTCGTTAAGTCGGTTATTAGCCGGTACTTTTATGATCTCCAAGCTTTCCCAGGCATCGAGTTGGGAAATTTTCCTTACCTATCTTAGGACTTTCACGTCGTCCCAGCAGATGGTGTGTTCTTCGTCTACGATGTGTGTCGCAACAGATGACTTGAGGGTTGATCTACCTCTTTGTAACGCATTAACGGCTTCTTTTGTATGCTCCTTAAATCGAGTCGTTATCAATCGCTTTGTTTGGCCCACGTACTGTATATTGCATTCCGGACACGTTATCTTATAAATTCCGCTCTTCTCCTCTTTCTTAAGTGGATCCTTCTCACTCCCGAGATAGGCCTTAAGCCGTGCGTTGCTGCTGGTTCCAACAATCTGGATGTCGTATTTCATCAGTTGATTTTTTATTGGGTAGAAGAGAGCGGACGTGGGGATGCTGATTCGGCAAATGTTCTTCGGCTCGTTATTAGTATCGAATAGTGTCGAAAGTTCTCGCTTCCGTTGCAATTGCTCTTTGCGTTCGATAATATTCAATAGTTTATCCTCACTATAGCCATTGATTATACCGGTTTCGGTTTTTTATTTTATCACACCTTTTATGTTATGTTTGGTCGATGTTACTGTGTCCTTCGTCCCTGGATACTTTAATTATTGTTTGTGGTGACCTTAACTTACCCAGTTGTATGTTGGCCTGTAAATGTTTTCCTCTTATTTCCTCCTCACCTTTACTTTTGTTCACGTTTACTTCATTAATGGAATTATATAACCTATTGCAGTTTAATTGTGTACATAATTTCATGTCCTATAAATTCTGTAAAATTTTTGTAGGGAAGGGATAACGAAAATTAATCGGTTGTCATTCTGCTCTCGGGATTCGTATTTAGTTGCTTCGGCATGGATCGGGTTCAGTTAATGTGTCTCTCTTTCACTTACAGAAACTCAAAACTTTACATCTCTGTTCCTCACTGTCATTTATTAAATCAGTATAAAAGCTCCAGTTCGCTAAAACAATACCATTAATTAAATTAAACCTCTAAAGAAATCCCTCAAAGCGCTTTTTGTTTTTGTTAATTGACTCGACCCCGCCAGAGGTATGGGCGCGCCAACATCTGTTGCATAGCTATGCTTTGTTGGCGTTTAGGTCGCATATTTTTCTGATGGTGCAGTTGATAGTATGCAACTTCTATCTTCGCCGCCTTTTTGCTTACAAGCGTGGAACCCTTTGGGAGTTCTAGTAGTACCCACAGCACAGGTAGTTTTTATTGACGCACAGAGGATTGAACCTATGTTTCTCTAGATGTATTGTAGAATCGTATAGTAGCGACCGAGAACTCACGGCTACCGTCCGCGTCAAAGCGTCTTTTGCAGTGCTAATGCACTGGTAAGGGTAATCAGTTGTTTACGCGATTTAATTATTACGTAGGCAACTGAGTACCCTAAAGGTCGATTCAGACACATCAGTCATGTCACAGTTCAGTCAACTTCCGAGTCATAACCGTCGCCGTCAAGTCACAGTCAAATTAGCGGCTGTATTCACATATAGCCGTCAGGGTAATTAGACCGTTGTCAAGCTTTTCAAGTAAGGGAAGAGTTTAAAAACTATTTCAACTCAGAGGAAGGCAGTGTACCATGGGAACATGAAAGAATTTAAAAATACTTTTTTTTGGTGTTTCAATTTTCAAATCGAATTGATTGTATTTTGTTTATAATAATAATCTTGGTTTTTTGCCGGAAGGATATGGAAGCAAATTGGAAATGAAATAAAAATAGATGGTAATATTTTTATTTCATTTCCAATTTGCTTCCATATCCTGTTTTTATATTCTATATCCATATATTTATTATGCGATAAATCGTACAGAACGGGGTAATTTTGAACCGACTGGATTAATTTTTCGTCGTCGCACATGTTCACTTTCTAAACTGACGTCCGTCAAACACAAAAAAATATCGTTGGGAAGAAAAGTGAAGTTGACTGTTCGGTGACGAAAGCGCGACTGACGGTTCCGATTCGTGATTGCGCCGGCTCAATGTAGACAGCGCCACTTGACTTTCAAGAAACGATAGTTTTTGTGACTGATACCAGACGGTTCTGACGGAACTGTGACTTGACGTGACTGATGTGTCTGAATCGACCTTAAATCGTAAGTTTTCTGGATAAAGTCCATAGTTCAATTATTGAGGAAGTAACAATAAACTTTTTTCTATTTCGAATGTATAACTTAAATAATTGACTCATGGAATTTTCCTGGATAACATTACAAAATTTTATTTAAAACGAAAATTTTACGCGGAAGAGGAAATGTTATAAAGATCATCTTCAAGTGTTACTCTAGGAACCACTGCTTTCAAACATGCCTACCCAGGAGGCCTCTCGCAACGGACGAAATGAAAAAAAACGAAATCTGGTGAGCGGAAAGTGGAAGGCCAAGCATAAAACTCTCCATGGCGAAATAAATCACAATAAGGCGTCAAGGTAGGCGGGTGGCTGTCGAATGGAATCCTGCCTCTGGTTGTATACGGAAGCTGCATTGAGTGAGTTGGAAATATGTTTTTTTTTTCTTCTTTTTTGTTTGCCAACGTTACACCTTTACGATGGCAAATAACAGCAGCCAGGTGCTACTAGACCATCCCGTCGACTTGTGAAGGATTTGAAAAATGCCAAATTTGCTATTTTTCCTCATGAACACGAAATACTACTTTCCTTTTGCGAGGTGGAGAATACAAATATATGGCGGTCGATAACTCAAAGTTATATCTGCGATAATATGATTCAGCACATTGCAAAGTTGATAATCAGGATGTGGCAAATGTTTTTCCGGATTAAATTCTTGGGGCGTTACGCGATTCAAATTGAGTGCCATCTAGTCAGAAATTTTATTAGATGATTAAGTAAACGTGACCTATGAAGAAATTGAACTTTTGATGACAATTTTTCTCTATGGTATCCTAGTGTACTTGATAGTTGTGAGCACAGACCATTAAAGTAATATGGGCCCTAACGGCTAGTACACATTGGGACTCATTGTATCTATTCAATGAGTCATGTAGGACGGAATTCAAAAGATGCAAAAATATGTACAAAATTCACGAAAACAATGGGCTTTATGCGTAAAACTTAAGTACATACTAGTAGTAAAAGATTTTAGTAAATGCTAGTAATACTAGTACAGCTAATATTTTAATTATTTCCTAGATTTAATATGTATAAAATAAGTTTGGACTTGCTGGCAAATAGATACTTCTAGTAAATACTGGATTCATTCAAGTAGATTCAGTAGAAAGACGGCGCGGATAGCAAGCAACTGCACTTCCCAAAAGTAGATATGCTATCGAAACGTCGACAAGGCATAAAAATGCTTGAGATGTTGACGCACCCATGCCAATGGAGGGATCAAGGCGATTTACTAACTAACCAAGTAGGGTAGGTACCTGGTTAATCTAAACATGATAATCATAGCCCTCGCATGGGTGTTACAAAATGTTAAGGAAAGGGTAATACAACCAGGCCCGGAGTCCGAAGCGTATATACCCTAGACTTGTACAGACCTAGTGGTGATAACAAAAGTACCAATAGGCAACGACTATATGCATTAAAAGTGAGTTTCTTATATGGCCAGCTTATAGGGAAGGTTGGCGATCATTCAGGGGGATCTTGATCATTCTCAAAATCAACTAACTAACCCATTCTACAAATATTTGTCGAATTTTTCAAGTCGCTAGCTTCATTCCATCGAAAGTTATTGCTTATTTGAAGTCTCACTTGTAGGGGAGGTAGAGGTTTCTTTTGTCGAAGATTGCGCATTTTTAATTACAACTAAAAATTTCAAGTCGCTAGCTTAATTTTATCGAAACTTATCACTTATTTATAGTTTCATTTGTAGGGGAGGTAGAGGTCCTTGGGTCGGATCTTGCCCATTATTGGCACCAACTAATTAGATCACCCTACAAACATTTAAACAAAATTTCAAGTCTCTAGCTTCACTATCGAAAGTTATCGCTTCTTTGACGTTTCATTTGTAGGGGAAGTAGGGGTTTCGTCGGTCGGATTTTACGTATTTTCAATATTAGCCAACTATATCTTACTACAAACATTTGACCAAAATTTCAAGTCGCTAGCTTTATTTGGTAGTAAGTTATCGCTTATTTTAAGCTTCAATTGTAGGGGAGGTGGGCGTTTCTTAGCTCAGATCTAACCCATCTTTAACACCAGCTAATTTAATCTCACTTCAAACATTTGACCAAAATTTCAAGCCGCTGGCTTCATTTTATCAAAAGTTATCGCTTATTTGATGTTCCATTTGTAGGGGAGGTAGGGGTTACTTGTGTCGGATCTTGCCGATTTTCAATACCAACCAAGTAGATCTTACTAGCAACATTCTAATAAATTTTCAACTTGCTAGTGTCATTCTATCGAAAGTTATCGTAATAAAAGTAATATTTAATTTTTTGAAATTTATAGGGGAGGTAGGCGTTCCTTTGATCTTATTACGCCCAACTTACTAGAACTGAAGCAACTTTTCACCTCAGAGTCACATGCCAAAAATTAGCTGTCTATGTCAATTGGTTTAAGAGTTATGGACAAAAAACCTGAAAAGTAGGGTAGTACGGGGCTCTTTGTAAGAAAATTACCGTTAGTTTTCAACTGATCGATTTTATTTTTCCAGGGGAGTATAATACTACCCTCACGAGCAATCTACCAAAGCTAAAGCTGTTCATGTTTATTTAATCGGGAGTTAAAAATACATTTAATTATTTTACATATGTAGGGGAGGTAGGCGTTCTCTTGGCCTGATCATGCCCATTTTCAATACCAGATTATACCTCCAACATCTGACCAAAATTCCAAGGCTCTAGCTTCATTCTATCGAAAGTTATCGTGCGAACGGACAGACAGACGGACAGACGGACAGACGGACAGACGGACAGACGGACAGACAGGCAGACAGACAGACAGACAGACAGACAGACATGGCTAATCATGACATGGCATCGAATCAGTAGGTGACCCTAATCATTTATATATATACATTGCTATACCTCCAGAGGCTTCTTTAAGGTGTTACATATTTCCGTCGTGACAAAAACAATATACCCTATACTAAAAGTCTAGGGTATAAAAATTCATCAATTTTACAGGTAATTTGCCAACTAATGGTGGCGTGGGATCTGTATTCTCCCAGCAGCCTCCAAACTGATGGCAAAAATAATCTTAAACCGGAACAAACAAACAGTTGGCCGCACATTGAATGATGAACAAGCCGGTTTCGTGAGGGCTTCTCATGAAGCGACCACATCAACACCCTCCAAATTATTATTGAACAATCCGCAGAGTGGAAATCCCCATTGCATCTCATGTTCATCGAATTCGAGAAGGCGTTTGACAGCGTTGACCGGGATTATATCTGCAGGGCTTTACGGATACGTAGGAGAGGCATACAAGATAAGATGATTTCCAACATCAAGAAATCCTATCAGGGAGCCCAATGTCACGTCTTACAGAAGGGTAAGCTTAGCTATCAGATCTTTTCGAGGTGCATAGCGGAGTAAGATAAGGCTGCATTTTGTCACCTACGCTGTTTTTAATTGCCGTACTCTGCAGTGTGCTTCATGAACACCAGAGCAAAGGTATAAGATGGAAGTTGTTCAAATACCTTCAACACCTAGACTATGCAGACGATATTTGTCTTCTATCAAATACTCGTAGATCGGATCAAGTAGCTCAAATGCCTCATGCTCTGCATTGTGAAAGCCGTAATGCGGGGCTTAAAATCAACGCTGCCAAAACTAAGTACTTGAGCTTGGATCCAGGAAGGCAGAGCGGAATTTGTGTTTCGGGGCAGGCAGTCGGGAAAGTTGACATTTTTTTATTATCGCAGAAGCGTAGTTACAGCAGATGGTGGAGCGGACGCTGATGTATTGTCTCGCATCAACAAGGATCGCGAAGATTTTTTCAGTTTGACTCATCTCTGGCAAAACAACAACATTTTCAGACGCACCAAACTCCGGATCTTCGAAACCAACGTAACATCGATTCTTCTATATTGCTGTTCAAGTTGAAAGGTGACCAATGAGATAACAAATAAATTGCAAACTTTTGTGAACCAGTGTCTACGCCGCATCCTACACATACGGTGGTCGGAGATAATTTCCAACGACGACCTCCTTACTATTACTGGTCCGGACAGGATAGACACTTCCATTTAAAGGCGAAAGTGGCAATGGATAGGTCACAATTTTCGAAAACGGCCGAACAACATTGCTCAGTAGGCCCTTGATTGGAACCCGCAGGGAACCAACGTAAGTCGCCGCGTTGGACGACCTGGTAACACCTGGAGAAGAGCAGTGAAGAGATAGGGTGCCTCAATAGGCAACTCGCGGAGTGAGCTGAAAGCGATGGCGATGAACAGGATGAGGTGGAAAGTAGGTTTTAATGCCCTATGCCCCACAAGTTTTTAACAATAACCAGAGAGATTTCAAACCGGGATTTGGTCTCGGGTCGTTGTGCTTCAGAACCCACATACGCCACCGAAACTAATATGGAATGGCTTCCAAATAAGGCTTTATAAGCAATACTGTCCCAGCATAAAAAGTGGTGATCATGGACATCATAGCCCCCGAATAGCTATCTACGTTGCGTATGTACCTGGGTTACCCAAATTATAAAAATCGTTCCCCCGCGCCATTGTCACAGCTGAAAAATTACACATTTCTTGGAAAGCCTATGGGTTGAATGAAAATGGTGGGTATGCGAGGATTTATATAGCTATTTTGGGTAGTACGCGTTACCGGGGGTACGCGTTTTTCTGAATAGGCTTTCCAAGAAATCCATGGCGCGGTACCCAGGTACGTACCGAACGAATATAGCTACATATTCGGGGGCTACGATATTCGTGATTTAGGTAACCCAAGTACATACTCAACTTAGTTAACCACTTTTCATGCTGGGGCAGTATTGCTTCTAAAGCATTATTTGAAAGTTACATATATTAGTTTCGATGGCGTATGTAGTAGCGCGATGGCTTCTGAAACAGAACGATCCGAGTTCGAATCCTGGTCGAAAATGCAAACACAAAAATTTAATTTAAGTTGAAATCAAATTAGAAAATTATTTTTTAGGAAAACGATGTAACCGTAAAATCAAATAGGCATACTATCCGAATGTTGCTGTTTTATTTTTTTATACCCTTCACGGATGTGATAGGGTATATTAACTTTGTCATGAAGTTTGCAACGCACAGAAGGAAGCTTTTCCGACCATATAAACTATTGGGCAATGAGAGCGGCAACGACAAGAATTGAGCGGTCCTGCTGATATCTAAGCTTGGCCAGATCTTTTATATATATTCTTGGTCAGTATGATGAGTCGAGTCGATTAAGCTTTGTCCGTCTGTCCGTCTGTTTCTATGCAAACTAGTCCCTCAGTTTTAAAGCTATCGAGTTGAAATTTTGTAGAGTGCCTTCTTTCTAATGCAGGCAGTATATATGTCGGAACCAATGAAATCGGACCACTACGTCAAATAGCTGCCATAGGAACGACCGGTCCTAAAATTCGTCTTTGTGAGAAAAACTTTTTTATTTCTAAAGATATCGTTTTCAGATTTCATAGGAATCAACAGTATCGATGGTTTAATCACATTTATGAATTTGGTTGAAATCGGACCACTATGTCATATAGCTGCCATAGGAACGACCGGTCCAAAATTCGTCTTTGTGAGAAAAACTTTTTTATTTCTAAAGGTATTGTTTTCAAAATTCACATTAATCAATAGTATCTTAAGCGAAATCATATTTCTGAATTTGGCTGAAAGCGGACTACTCGATCATATAGCTGTCATAGGAACGACCGTCCCAAAAGCAAGTTTTTGTCAGAAAAACTTTTTTTATTTCTGAAGGTATCTTTACGAAATTGCATATTATTCAATCGTATTGACTGCTAAGCCACGTTCCTAAATTTGGTTGAAATTGGCCCACTATTTCATATACCTCTTATAGGAACAGTGAAATCGGAACATGTTTTACTACTAATTTCAAAAAGGCAAATGAACCACAAAACACAACGAAGGTATGATATAGGTATATGCAGGTATCGGTATAAGGTTAACATACTTTTTTACTTACGGTATTAAGGGGACCAACATAGGAAAGGTAAATACGGTAGTAGCTTACGTTACTAAAATTGGAGGGCACCGTTGGTTGGCAAAATACCTGTAACATTTATGCATTTTTTATTACCCTACTCTTAATATTTCGTAATATCCGTGCGGGGGCTACGATTTTCATTTTTTGGCTAACCAGGTTCCTACCCTACTTGGTTAGCTACACATTTTGCTGGGTTTTACTGGCGCCCATTTACGGCAAGATTGCAATAGGGAAGTTAGTTTTTCGTATAGAATGCATCAAGGTATTCGATTGATTACTTCATTTAACGAAAAGGAAGATGGATGTAGTATCTAAACCTCTAAAATGAGTCTGCACCACCCACACACACTGACGACAACGACTCTTTTAAGCCGAGGTTTTAAGGGATAGGATGGTTTTTTCCGCTAGGGGATGTCATTTGCTACCTTATTTGGAGCAAAACTAGCTGGTGTATTTCGGCGCCCACAAATATCCCCTTTGCGCGCCTCTTCTACGGCTGCGTGGCGCACGCCTCGCACTAGCCTCTTCATTCTAATTTTTACTGTGTCTGTTAGGAGGACAGGAGTATCTGCATATTGAAATGTTTTCCCTCTTATTTCCATAAAGCAAAAAAGGCAATACACAACGTCATTGAACTGATTTCGTCACCCGGTAGCCTGTACTCTCCGAATATTGAGCATTGTTTGAAGTGACGTATTCTGATGTGAGTTGGAATACACGCTTTTGGGTTTGGTCTAGCTACCTCCCCGATAGAATTAAAATAGCTCCTGAAAAGTACAGCTTATCGACAGAACCAGCTCAAGCAATTTGTGTTTTTCGGTTTATGGCGACGATTTGCTAAATGGTCACCCAGGTCGGCAAAGTAGTAGGCCCCAAGAGTAGCCCTCCTAATACTTTCCAGTCCCAGGCATTCACAGAGAAGGTGGAAAGTACTCTCCTCTACCTCCTCATCCCCACAACTTCTATATAAGTCGTTATACGGAAACCGAAGCCTCCTGGCGTGCTCTCTAATTGGAGAGTGCCCAGTGATCATTCCCACGACCGTACCAATGTGATGCCTTTTCAGCGACAATAGCTTAGCGGAACGACTCAAATCCAGCCTGGGCCATATCAGCTTTGTCATATAACAAGTGCTACCACTTAGCCATCTCGTGTTAGTGATACTTATTACGGCCTGCATTATGCTATGCTTACATGCATTAAAAGGCATCTCAATATTGCGGAGGTACGTTCGGATTCTTCCGAGGTCCCTCTTCTAGCAAGTTCGTCAGCTCGGCAATTGCCTACGAAACCACTGTGATCCGGGATCCAGCACAAGACAATATAAAAAATACCACTTATTTCTGTGAGAGATTCGCGGCACTATCCTTGAGGTTATACGTACGGATTCCAGGGGTCTAATCGCAGCTTGACTGTCTGTTAAAATAATGATGTTCCTCACAGTTACGTCATGACGGTGGCGTTCCAGCCAGGCCAGGACTTCCCAAATAGCTACCAATTCGGCTTACAGAACGCTACAGTAGTCGGGTAGTCGAACCCATAGGCTTAGATCCAGACATTCGGAGTAAATGCCAGCTCCCACGCCATTGCCATTCTTAGACCCATCTGTGTAGATATGTATCGTATCTGTTGTCGGAAGAAAGTCTTCATTCCATTGTGTATGTAATGGGATGAGACTTTTGAAAGACTTATTGAACATAAGTTTTGATGAGACATGGTCCTTCCTTGCAGGGATATCACAATTATTTAAAATCGTTGAGTGCCCACAGTTAAGAGCTAACCATTGTCCTCCATCGCGAAGACGGACGGCCGTGCGTGCAGCCACCTGTTCGCCAAAAATATCTAGCGGGAGCAGGTTGAGCATTATATTCATGGCATCAGAAGGGGTCGTTCTGAGAGCCCCGCTGATTGCCAAACTAGCTGATCTTTGAACTTTATACATTAATCTACGATTTACTGCAGTTTTAAGTGCGTTCCACCACACAATAATGCCGAGCAAAAGTATGGGGCGAATAACCGCCACATAGAGCCAATACACAAAATTCGGTTGCAGGCCCCACTTTTTTCCGATGGCGTTCTTACAACAGTAGAGTGCGATATTTGCCTTATTAACACGCTCCTGAATATTAGGCTTCCAACTTAGCTTCTTGTCAAGTATCAACCCCAGAAACTTAGCCTTGTCTATGAAGACCAATTTCTCTCCCTCCAATACCGGAGGTTCTGGTGTTATTGTCCTATGCATTCTTAAAAATAGGACAAGTTCCGTTTTTAGCGGATTAGCTTTAACGCCACATTTTGTGGCCCAATTTCCTAAAATAGAGAGTGCATTCTGTAATACCTCGCTAAGAGTGGTGGGGAACTTACCCGAGATGGCGATAGCGACGTCGTCCACGTAGGCAATCACCTTGCATCCCAGCGCCTCCAGATCCAGGAGAGGTTCATTTACCACAATATTCCATAAGAAGGGGGAGAGAACACCACCCTGCGGGGTGCCCCTATTAACGTATCTACGAGTGGACGATACGCTCAACTCAGTGCAAATAACCCTAGATGTTAGCATCAGGTTGATGAGCTTACAGAGAGAGTCGTCTACTCCGAGAGACGACAGTGCATCAATGATTGCAGCTGGTCTAACATTGTTGAAGGCTCCCTCTACATCTAGAAACACCACCATGGTAAACTCCTTACAGCTTAGGGACTTCTCGATATAGCCCACGATAGAATGCAACAATGAATCTGCGGATTTATCCTTCCAGTATGCATGCTGTGAATTTGATAAGAGATTTGCGAGAATCTCACTTCGTAAGTGAGTATCTATAAGCCTCTCCAATACTTTAAGTAGGGTCGATGATAAACTAATCGGGCTAAGATCGTTCGGGCGTGCATGGAATCTTCCTCTTGTTTTTGGAATAAAGACCACCTTGACCTCTACCCAGGCCCGAGCGATGTAGACTAAGTCTAAACATGTCCTAAAAATTGTTTCAATCCAGTGGTAGACAACATCGGACATATGCCGTAAGTCTGCCGGAATGATACCGTCAGGCCCCGAAGATTTAAACGGCTCGCAACCGGATATGGCCCAGATAATTTTTTCCTTTGATAGCATAGCTGCAGACGCGCATGGATCTGTAACGTGTTCTTGTGCATGTACGAACGCAGTTTTAGATTAACTATCCGGAAAGTGCGTGTCTAGTAGGATGTCGATTGTTTCCTTACTTGTGGAGGTCCATTATCCATCTGGCTTCATTAAATAGGTAGGCATGGATGGATTAGTAGCTAATACTTTACGTAACCTTGAGGATTCGCTCGATGTTTCAATGCGTTCACACATAAGTCTCAACGAACACCTCTTAGCCCTCCATACTTCCTTCTTAAAGCTTCGAAGATACTCTCCCGTGAGGTAACCAACCATTAACTTCAGGTCTGCTCTGCCCAGGTGGCTAGCTTCTTTGAGAACGTACGGGCTTACAAGATCTTTGGATGGCTGGAGTCCTGGGAGATTTATTCCATTTATTATTGGAAAAAGTAGTCCGGATGGCGCAACGGTTAGCACGCTCGCCTTCTACGCATTGGGTCTCGGTTCGATTCCTACTGAATGCGGTAGTTTTCGATAGAAAAGGGGATTTACGTGTCGGACTATGAGCCCACTCAGCTGTTAAATGAGTACCCATTTATGGGGTAAATAACTCGGTTGAGCGTGTTGCTGATCAGTGATCACACACCTTTGCACAAGACATACCGTCACGATCTAGAAAATGAGATGATGCTAACTCATCTCGAGGCCATGGTTCAAATTGGACTGTTGCGCCAGTTATTTTTTTTTATCATTGGAAAAAAATTCCATCACTAGCATTCTGGTTGTAGCCCAGCTCAAACCGCAGTAGGAACTATACCCGAAAAATTTGGCCGATAAGCCACGTCTACTCGTAGCTCCTGTTCATCCACAGCTTTATTGCTTTGAATACAGCGATCTGCGTACCCAACATAGAGTAACCCTCATTGGTACACTGAAGGGTATCAAAACACTGTTTCACTAATTTCGATTAGAATTTATGCGATGAAAGAGCCTTAATGGCTGGCTGATTGTCAGTGCCGATAGCGATGTTAACACCATTGAGTTTCTCTACCGCAGACCTCAATGGGATGGATCTAGGCTTAGAATACGCTGAACCAGACGCCTATTGCGATTAAAATATAAATTCGTTTTAGGAGATTGTCAGAAAGGAATTACTTTTATCTTGAGCTAATTGCAACCTACTACATTTTATAATCAACAGTGTTCGCTGTAGAGGTCATGCGTATAGGCTTGACTGCCTAAATGATAAATGACACTGAGCCCATCCACAAAAGAATCTCTGCTTTAGGCAGAAATAATCGACGTTTCTAGGTTTCACACCTATGCTATGGTTATGATGTATTACACCCTGGCTTTCAGCCTGTAGCGGAAATTTACTCTCTTACTCTCTCTTCATTAAACCTCTGTATGTCAAATGGGGTGTGACAACCCCAGCCATAAAAAAATACTACCATTACTACCACATAAGCCCTGTAGTTCGTTTACTCAATAGCAGGATATATAATGTTTCCCTTCAAATTTCTTTTATTTAGCCCTTTCGATTCCGGATACTAGCTCCATTTCAGGCTTTGAAAGTTTATACATAATACTATCTACTCTAGCCTCCATTAAAATGATCTGACTTTTCAATTCCTTTTCCAATACTTTAATTGAACATGCTCATCACATACATTTTCTGAATACACCGAAACGAATAAAATAAAAGGAAATCCATCTTTGAAGGTCTATTCGTTGAGTGCAACGGAAATATAGTTTACACTATTAGACTTTTATGGGACGCATTTAAACTCGAACGAAAATACCTTTTCAGCTTGATGCACAAGCGTGCATTATTATTAAAGACTCATCAAACTGGCTTCACGAAAATAAGCCATGACTAACTCTGCGGGCTGTAGGTCACCTATGGAAATCAGTTAATTTCATGAATTTCTCTCAGGCAACTGAAACACCAAATACAAGCGCCAAGGGTAACTAGTTGAAACGAACAGCTTACATCGTTCTCTACGAATATGATAGCGGACCAGAAATATGAAAAAGGATTCCTCTCCGTTGAAGCTAGAATGTTTAAATCTATGTATATACGGACCTGTCTAATGCCTGTCGAACAGCATGAATATTAATGAGTCAATTTAATCCTTTTGTTTCAAAGTTCCACAGCCATTAGATTGTGCCGAAAGGAGCAAAACGCCTGCTACTCCCTATAGCCGCAGGTTTATATGCTGAATGGAATGATATAGGGCGTCCATAGGCTTCCAGCAATATCCCATCCCTTCGTCGTTCTATAGATTGCATGTGTTTCACTCTAGTACAACATCGAGCTATAAGGCCTTTTTATTTCCGTTCTTGTTCTACATTTCGGATGGCATGTCATAAAGAAAACCCGTGAATGGAGTGATTGTTGAATGTTGGATTTTAATGGGGGAATAGAAGTTCCGTATGGAAGCAATTTCGAGAGTAAAGTGTCAGTATAGACGAAGATTGATCGCTGGAAAATTTGTAGTTTCATAGGAGACTTGACGCCAGTCGATTTGTTCATTATGGCCGGACAGGCGAATGAAAAACATTTGGGCACATATGATATACAAGCAAATTTTCGCCCAAATGAAATATGTCTGCTGCAGCATGTTGATGTCCATGCTGCTATATGAATTCACATTCTCAAAACCACTTGAAACAGAAAATCCTACATGTGTTGGAATATATTGGAGTTTCGATGCATTTACTCGTGTATACAAGTAGTTTAATATTTTACGCGGCAGTACCGCGAAGGTTATACAAACTGCAAGTGCTATGCTACTGATAGGTTTCAACCACAAAACTAATAAATTCCGAAGCATCCTGCTGGCAATATCCTCAACGTGAATTGAAATCTGATTCAGTTTTAAAGTCATGTTTGTTGTTCGCTACAATTGAAAAATATGTTAACCTGAATAAAGAAATAGTGGAAGCACTGGCTGCGTTCCTAAAAAAATCGCTGATTCGGCGCTTAGTCAGCGCGTCACAACTGCTGACCAGGACATTATGATTATTTTCGTGTTTTAGAAACGGCATGCCGGCTGTCTCATTTGTCAAATACCATACTCAGTTTGACATTTGACGAAAAACTCGAAATTTCTTGCTTTGATGAGTCCCAGGTGACACACAAGATACGGTTACAATATACTTTCCCACAATAATGTTTAGCAATTACGTTAAAGACACGATTACCAACCATACACAACTGAGGTTAAAATCGAAGTTTGACAATTGTGTGTGAATATTGCGCTGAGCCAGAAAAGCGAGAAAATTTTATGCTGACCAAAAGTAAAAGCGCTTAGCCTCAGCGCTCATCTCAGCGCAAGGGCATCTACGACAAATCACCATGCAGCACTAATCGCTTCTAGGTGCTGACTCAGCGCTGGCGTTTTTGGAACGCAGTCATTGTTATCTCCAGAAAAAGGTAAATACATATGCTGGAACCGGTTTCTTCAATGTTCGGTTAAACTGCCGATTAACTAACATATTTGTTTATCGAATCAATAAACTGCCTGTAAAATATTTTCATTTTTTTAAACGCCGCAGAGTGGAATATTTGCACCAAAAACCTGGCCAAAAGTCGAAAATATAAAGTAAGGTAAACCCCTGTCAAATCGACTTTTTCTGACGCTAAACAAACGGCTGCATCATGCCTCCCACTCATTACCCGCCTTCACGCGGGGT
Source organism: Chloromyia formosa (assembly GCA_964017055.1). Taxonomy (NCBI): domain Eukaryota; kingdom Metazoa; phylum Arthropoda; class Insecta; order Diptera; family Stratiomyidae; genus Chloromyia; species Chloromyia formosa. The sequence continues at coordinate 104,557,059 of OZ024813.1, forward strand.
GTCGGAGCTCAGGCAAAGTTTTATTCGTATTAATTTGTACTCACTAAATTCATTTTGGAGTAAATTTCATAATTTTTTCAGTTGGATTTCAGTGCAGTTAAAAACCAGGCCGAAGCGAAGCGTATATACCCTAGACTTGTACAGACCTAGTGGTAATACCAAAAGTACCAATTGTCAACGACCATATGCTTTAAAAGTGAATTATCTACATGGCCAGTTAATAGGGGAGGTTGGCACACATTCAGCAGGATTTTGGCCATTATCAAAATCAATGAACTAACCCATTCTACAAATATTTGACCAAAATTTCAAGTTGCTGGCTTCATTCTACTAAAAGTTATCGCTTATTTGAAGTTTCATTTGTAGGGGAGGTAGGGGTTCCTTGTATAGGATCTTGCCCATTTTCAATGCCAACTAACTAGATTTTACTATCAACGTTCTGCCAAATTTTCAACTCGCTAGTGTCATTCTATCGAAAGTTAAGGTAATTAAAGTATTTAATATATAAAATAATTTTTTTAATTTTGTAGGGGAGGTAGTCGTTCCTTTGATCTGATTATGCCCAACTTACTAAAACCCAAGCAGCTTCTCACTTCAGGGTCACATGCAAAAAATTAGATGTCTACGTCAGTTGGTTCAAGAGTTATGGACAAAAAACCTGAAAAGTAGGGTAGTACGGGGCTCTTTGTAAGAAAATTACCGTTAGTTTTCAACTCATCGATTTTATTTTTGCAGGAGAGTATAAGATTACCCTCACGAGCAATCTACCAAAGCTAGATATTTTCATGTTTATTTAATCGGGAGCTATAAATACATTTATTTATTTTACATATGTAGGGGAGGTAGGCGTTCTCTTGGCCTGATCATGCCCAATTTCAATACCGTCAAACTAGATCATACTACCAACATTTGACCAAAATTTCAAGGCTCTAGCTTCATTCTATCGGAAGTTATCGTGCGAACGGACAGACAGACGGACAGACAGACAGACAGACAGACAGACAGACGGACAGGCAGACAGACAGACAGACATGGCTAAATCGAATCAGGAGGTGACCCTGATCATTTATATATATACATTGCTATACCTCCGGAGCCTCCTTTAAGGTGTTACATATTTTCGTCGTGACAAAAACAATATACCTTATACTATAAGTCTAGGGTATAATGACAAAAACAATATACCCTATACTATAAGTCTAGGGTATAAAATACAAAAGCAAGCTGGGCACCGGAGTCAGCCGACAATCACTGTAGAGGGGAAAAATTAGCAAAGAGAAAAAAAATACTACTATTACGGATTTTCTTACCGATTTTCTATTGCGGGTTTTCTTGGCGGTTCCGTGCGGTCTCGGAACCCACTACAGGCGTCTCCCTTCTTAGGCTCGGCAGAAACCTCCGCCGGGATTCGAACAGGCGTTCGAGGCGCTCTTCCTCCTCGATGTTTGCCAGAGCTACACCCCGGTAAGTAGCCCTCCGGTTCGAATCGGCGAGGAACTGAACGGTCTCAGTGTCACGGTTCGTCTCGAGCTCGAGAAGGTAGACCCAGTCAGTACCGTGGCCGAGATAACGCCCCATTCACACACGTCGTTTGCACCACACTTGCTCTACGGAAAAGTTGATTGGGGACCCCCCTGCGAGCCTAACTCAGTGAGACGGGCGTGGGCGCCACGCGTTTCAAAGGGGGATCCTTCCTTGGGGCGGGCCGAAAGGCGAAATGCCGCGCACCGGCAGTCAACCCTTCACGGCAAGTCAAAACGACGCGATGCCAATCACAATCTGAACTGCGCAATTATTTGGGGACTTAGTTGCGCACTCCTGAGCCTCCCCACGATCCGCGAATATCACCCCTCGAGCACCGGATTAACACACACTTTTCGGCGATACTTCATATTTAATTTTCGCAAAAACTTAATCTACACGTGCCGGCCGTCACTATACAGATTTCTTAATTTCCGCTCGTGAATTTCCGCACTTATCGTCTAATTACATACCTAGCTTATCTTTAGATATCTGTCGGGGCGGCTTCTTACACTTCTACCTCAACCTGCTCCTCCTTGAGATTTGAATCGTTTCCCGCTTCGCACTGTAACTCCGATTTCCACCGCTGGGAGATGTCGCGTGTCGTTAGCGGCGCTGATTGTTGCTTTGCTGATTCCGCGGCTGTTCCGGTTCGGTACCCGGCTGTCGCTTTGCACTGTGACTCGGCTAGCTGTGACTCTGATATCCACTGCTGGGAGATGTCGCATGTCGTTAGCGGCGCTGATCGTTGCTTCGCTGGTTCTACGGCTGTTGTTGTTTCGCGGTGCTTCCACGATTCAAATTTCCTTCTGCCGCCGTGGCGATTGGTCTCGTTCCCTTGTCGGTTGTTTGTTTCGATCGTGACACAAAGCAGAAAGAGCGTTAGATACTTTTCTTGACTCGTCGGTGGCAACCAACATCGTCTCGATGTGGGCCCGTGCGGGATATTTACCTATTTCGATCATGACACAAAGCAGAAAGAGGGTGTCCCGTACGGGTTATCGTCCTTTTATCTATATACTATATATACGGTATCTTTCCCATTCTCACCTTGAATTGAGGTGGGGGGGGGGGGGAGTTCTCACGTTGAGCGACGACTGTGGTGATTTGTCCGTAATATGACGTATGTTGCTCAGTTTTGGACACCGCATATTCAAACCGCCCGTGTTGCCATCGGTGTCGGCGGATCTCAAACCGTCGCGTTGCTATTGGAACGTCGAACAGCTGACGTGCCCACTTCCCCGTGTGGTGTGACGTTTCGGGATTGTTGTTATTTGTCAGTGAAGTAAGTATTGCCCGTAAATCAATCGATGGCGATATCCTCGGGCGTCCCAACCCGACAGTCCCGACTCTTTTTATACTTTCCTCGCTCTCGTTGATGTCTGTCCAGTACACATATATTCCGTCATAGGTGACTCCAATAACTTGCGATACGAGCTATTTTATAGAAGTATCTACTCTTTAAATTAACTCCAACGACTGTTTTCTGGGTTGTGTATAACATTATTGCATCTCCTTGTTGGGCTTCGCAGTTTTTTTCATCTGATGACAGCACGTATTTCTCTTCGCATGTACCGCGGAATGATCCTTTTGTGTTCACGCCACCGTGACTGCAAATGCCAACTGCGCGCACCTATCGTCCTATCGTCGTGATGATGACTGTCGTGGAGGAGGAACTCCTAACCAGGTAAATACACCTACCTATATGCCGCCACTAAACCTATGCCGCCCACTTATCCTAAAACTGCTACTTCCTAACTTATTTTACTACATATTCCGGTGCTTGAAGTGTGATTATGTATTTATTTATTCGTGTATATTTCCGTTTCTTCTTAGGGCCGTGAATTCGTGACACTACATTTTCCAATTATTCAGATGATCAACAGGTTACAAAGAATTCTGAGGCCAGCAGAGGCGCAACACTGCATTCCTTGCCGTAATTCACTCATAAACTCTGTAAACTGCTGAGCACATGAACAACAGAAAAATGCAATACTATGTACAGAAATTTTTTTAAGTTACTTAGAAGGACAATCCTGGCAAACAAAAAGGTATCCAGGGTCCTCCGCGCTTCGTCCGGTCACCGAAAAAGCTCCAAATGCCGGCAATTCGAAACATTTATGGAGGTCTTAAATACGTGGCTAAACCACAAAAGACGAACACAAAGCCAGAACTGCCTTGTTGAATTGAATCTAAAAGGAAACACTACTCTATAGGAAGGATGGGGGATGGGGGTGCTACAGAGGAAAGCACAGCAACTTATAGGGAAAATACGTGAAGTAAAAATGGCTAAGTCCTAAGACTTAGAGCAAGTAGCCTTAATGTGCTTGTGGGGATGCATAACGGTGGAAGGACTAAAAAGAAACCCGATGAGATCCTTTTTAGTCCTGTTCTTGACCAGAAATGGGTCCCACGTTGGGCGCCAAATATGTAACGGATGGTTTGGTGGGCATCCTAAGATGCCCGTGGGGACGGAGCCTTAGGTAGCATAATGACCGTGAAGGTCGGGCCGTGCCATCTGGTGAAGAAAAAGGCCCCTGAACGAGCTAAGCAGCGGCCTATGCTTGCTGTAGCTCAGTTCGGGAGATGTGGGCGGGGTTTTCGCCCCTCGTTGCCCCTGTAATTTACGTATTAACAAAAATTCATAGGCCTGGGGAAGACAACACAAACAGGGGAGGTAAAATGAGGAATAAACCAGGCCGAAGCGAAGCTTCGGCCCGGAGTCCGAAGCGTGTATACCCTAGACTTGTACAGACCTAGTGGTGATACCAAAATTACCAATTGGTAACGACCATATGCAATAAAATTGAGTTTCCTTTATGACTAGTTTATAGGAGAGGTTGGCAATCATTCAGGAGGATCTTGACCATTATCAAAATCAATGAACTAACCCATTCTACAAATATTTGTCGAATTTTTCAAGTCGCTAGCTTCATTCTATCGAAAGTTATTGCTTATTTGAAGTTTCACTTGTAGGGGAGGTAGGGGTTTCTTGGGTCGGATCTTGCTCATCATTGCCACCAACAAATAAGATCATGCTACAAACATTTAAACAAAATTTCAAGTCTCTAGCTTCACTCTATCGAAAGTTATCGCTTATTGGAAGTTTCATTTGTAGGGGGAGTAGGGGTTTCGTTATTCGGATTTTACGTATTTTCAATATTAGCCAATAGGATCCTATTGCAAACATTTGACCAAAATTTTAAGTCACTAGCATTATTCTGTAGTAAGTTATCGCTTATTTTAAGTTTCATTTCTAGGGGAGGTAGGAGTTCCTTAGGTCGGATCTAACCCATCTTGAATACCAACTAACCCAATCTGACTTCAAACATTTGACCAAATTTTCAAGTCGCTGGCTTGATTCTGTCAAAAGTTATCGCTTATTTGACGTTGCATTTGTAGTTGTTGAGTCGGATCTTGCCCATTTTCAATACCAACCTAGTAGATTTTACTAGCAACATTCTAACAAATTTTCAACTCGCTAGTGTCATTCTATCAAAAGTTATCGTAATTAAATGAATATTTAATTTTTTGAAATTTGTAGGGGAGGTAGGCGTTCCTTTGATCTGATTATGCCCAACTTACTAGAACTCAAGTAGCTTCTCGCTCCAGGGTTACATGCCAAAAATCAAGTGTCTACATCAATTGGTTCAAAAGTTATAGACAAAAAAACACGAAAAGTAGGGTAGTACGGGACTCTTTGTAAGAAAATTGCCGTTAGTTTTCAAGTGATCGTTTTTATTTTTCCAGGAGAGTAGAAGATCATCCTCACAAGCAATCTACCAAAGCTAGAGCTTTTCATGTTTATTTAATCGGGAGTTATAGATACATTTAATTATTTTACATATGTAGGGGAGGTAGGCGTTCTCTTGGCCTGATCACGCCCATTTTCAATGCCAACCAACTAGATCATACTTCCAATATTTGACCAAAATTTCTAGAGCCTTCTTTTTATCGAAAGTTATCGTGCGAACGGACAGACAGACGGACAGACGGACAGACGGACAGACGGACAGACGGACAGACGGACAGACAGACAGACAGACAGACATGGCTAAATCGAATCAGGAGGTGACCTTGATCATTTATATATACACATTGCCATACCTCCGGAGCCTCCTTTAAGGTGTTACATATTTCCGTCGTGACAAAAACAATATACCTTATACTATAAGTCTAGGGTATAATGACAAAAACAATATACCCTATACTAAAAGTCTAGGGTATAAAAAAATAGTCGAGAAGGATGGAATGGTTGGCGGACGGATCAGACGCCCACGCGGTCGCACCTGGGTTCAGGTGTAATGGGACCCTCGGCCTCTGGTTTCATACCACTAACAAATCACTACTCATCAGGTGCTGCTTCGATCTGCCTGTGGGAGCAGCACTACAAGACCATAATATGGTTCATTACAAACTCCTCTATCAAGAGCACACAACTACAGGCAAAATTAATTATTCGGGTATGTCGGTAGATAATAAATGTGATATACATCCTTTTATAGGTGGCACACAACCACTGCTTTGAAAAAGAGCAGTGGTGAAACAACCACTCGATAAAGGGGCTGCAACCTTTACGAAATCTATTTACAACACCGAGGTGAAACGACTTCATGAAGCACACAACCTCTTATACAATCTTTCTCAAGATCACAGAAGTGACTACTTCTCATCTCAAGAAATAGACAACCTCTTACACAAAAATATGCTGAGGTTGCCAACTTCTTATCCTAAGAAGAACACAAACTTCAGCTCTCTCTCTCTCTCCTCACTTTTACCAGTCTTTCATACATACCCTAGGTCCTATATCTCATACTCTTATAACTAGGTAACTTGCTCAGTGAACTCACCCTGCTTATTATTCTTCTTCTACTGTTAAACTAATAGTATCTTGAACCACACATTTTCACTAATGTAAAATAGATATAATAGTATTATAAACAGCTCCAATCTTTTTCACTAGTGTATTATAGATATTATTATAGACAGCTCCACTATTTGTGTTCAATTGACATTTATAATTTTGATGAGGTTACTACAACTAATAATCAATAAATTACAAGCAAAGTAAAATAAAGTTCATAAAATTGTATTTAAATTATATTAGCTTTCAGTTCCCCCTCCTTCCCCCATTTCTTTTCCCATAGGTTTGAACTTTTAAGTATTTTCGCATTTTCAGCATCAACCCTTTAAGTAGGGGGTGTGCTTTTGTCTAAGAGTGTTTTGAAAATACTAACAAAAAACACTACCCAAGTGCAATACACCGATTTTCTTAAAACTTGGTACACTACTAAAATAACGAAAAATATTTCATACGTCTTTTTTATATAGGTTTAAAAGCTGGCCAATTACGGACACATCGCTTTCTCCACGAAATTATAATATTTCTACACATTCTTACCGCATTTCATGTGTGTAGCTTCAACCGTTCGTCAGACATTCAATGGACAGGCGGACAGACATTTGGTTGATTTTATAAGAGTTTTATTTTTACTACAAAACCCTAAAAAGAGAAATTTTCTGAACAATTATTATTAGAATCACCGCTCCCAATCAATTTTTACCCTTTCAAAAATGGTTAATCAAATAACTGAAATTCGCACTACGAAAAACAACATGCAAGCACTATAGTACTCGCACCTATATGCATGAGGCAGATAGGTGTATTTTTTGTATGGACAGTGTCAAAATGCCTAACTTTAAATTAATGTACTATTATTAAATATTATGTGATTGTGACGAAACTTAGAAATATTATTGCCTATGGCGTTTGTTATCGTAGTCCATCAATATTTTTGACCTCGGTTGCGTTTGTGGGATGCAGGGGTGTCCTAACTGCAAATATAGAAATGTACTATTATTAACCTATTTTAAAAAAATATCAGAATTGCGTTATTTTTATTGTAGTTTTCTATGCTAGTAAAATGCCACCTTTCTGTAATTTTTATATTTCTAAGTGTAACGGTTTGGAAATGCAAGGGGGGTGGGACAAATTATGATCACATATTTTCCCCTCTCCCTCTTTTCCTCTTTCTTCAAATTTGATGAAAATGCCAAAAATGGAATGTACTTGGTGTTGCCTTTCTCATGATACCCCACTTGCCTATACCAGATGAAAAAAATATTTTGACCTTCATTTCACCTCTATATGGACCTCCCCTTAAAGTTAGCTTATTACGACGCATCGCTTTCTCCGGCGAAGTATGATAATTCTACATATTCCTACAAAATTTCATGCATGTAGCTTCGGCCGTTCGTAAGATATTCTATGGACAGGCGGACGGACAGACATTTGACCGATTTTATAAGGGTTTTTTCTCTACTACAAAGCCCTAAAAATGGCGGATCCAATATGGCGGATGAACAAATTAAAAATTAATCGTTAGTATTTTCTAAATTAATTGTAAGTATTTTCAAAACACTCTTAGACAAAAACACACCCCATACTTAAAGGGTTGATGCTGAAAATGCGAAAATACTTAAAAGTTCAAACCTATGGGAAAAGAAATGGGGGAAGGAGGGGGAACTGAAAGCTAATATAATTTAAATACAATTTTATGAACTTTATTTTACTTTGTTTGTAATTTATTGATTATTAGTTGTAGTAACCTTATCAAAATTATAAATGTCAATTGAACACAAATAGTGGAGCTGTCTATAATAATATCTATAATAATCTAATAAATATATATATAAATATAATAATCCTCATCCCTAACCGCTCTGAATGGGTAAATGGCACACCCTGTCCAGACCCTAGATGTATCAAGTGGTTCACCGATGGGTCTAAAACGGAACAGGGTGTTGGTGCAGGTGTCTTTGGACCCAACACCAGGATTTCGATCGCAATGGGAGTCTCGCCCAGCGTTTTTCAAGCTGAGATCCACGCCATTGAGGTCTGCGCCAGGGTAATCTTGGAAACTGGACTTCGCGGCGCTCACATTGCTATCTACTCAGACAGCCAAGCAGCTATAAAAGCGCTCTCCTCATTTAAGGTCTCTTCAAAACTGGTGAAGGAGTGTTACAATCTCCTTCAACTGTTGGCAACCAAAAACCGAGTCTTCTTGTGTTGGGTGCCAGGCCACCAGGGCATTGAGGGGAACGAGGCTGCGGATGAACTTGCTAGACAAGGATCATCCAGTCGTTTTCATGGACCTGAGCCTTACTGTGGCTTTGGACTGGCCTCGGCCAAACTGCGGATCAAAGATTGGTTTGCACGATTGCGTCAACAGTACTGGAATAACCTTCCAGGGCTTCGTCAATCAAAGGAGCTGATAATGCCCTTCAGTCACAAGGGTACTACTCAAATGAGTAGAACCCACCTAAGACTCCTAGTGGGGTACCTATCTGGCCATCACCTGGTCAGATATCACCTGAACAAGATGGGTCTGTCAAGCGAGACTGAATGCCGTCTTTGTCTGGAAGACGTGGAAACGACCAAGCACATCTTGTGCGAATGTCCCGCCATCGCGCGTTTTAGGATGTCACTCCTCGGGCAGGCTACTATCAGCACTGCAGAATTCAGGTTGATTCCTGCTAAAGACTTACTGCCCTTTATTAGAAGGGTGGACGGTCTTTTGGATTAATGAGCTACGGCACAATAGATCTTTATGGTCGCAGTGCCTTCCTGCTGGGAAAGTAGCTCGTATTTGTATATCTATCTATCTATAATACACTCATCTACATATAGCTCCTTTGAAAGGGCATACTTCAGGCTTTAATTTCTGATAAGAGCGAAGTTTCTGACACATATAGTTTCAGCACAATAATTCTTCAAAAACTTTTTTTGGGGTTTCAACCCTTTTTTTCGAAAACTTCACGTGATGGAACATTTTGAACTTCGGATTCTTCTTCAGCGCGAAAATTCCCTTCGGAAACACTTGGTCGCATTCATTCGACAGAGACAAAGTTTAGATTTGCAGGGCTGTGTAATTGGTCCGTGCACTTCCCGTTGTCCGATCTCAACCGAATTTGGTATGTAAATTTTTTTGGATAGCCTTTAGCACAGCCCGGTGATGGTTTTTTGGATTTTCGAATTACCTAACAGAACTTTTTTTATTTCCAAATCAGAAAGTATCTCGCCTTAGTCTTTTCTAAGAAAGTTTGTTCCTCTCTTCCAGATATTTACCATGGTCTGATTTCGACCAAATTTGGTACATAGTTTGATTGCGTGATTCTAAGCATAACCCGGTGACGTTTTGGTGGTGCTGTTGGTGGGCGTGAGGACAACAGGATCTTCTTGGACGCGAAGTCAAACGGACTCAAAACCTAGCCAACAGCCTGACTAGAAGTGATGTGATCAATGGAGTACTGTTGAAGGCATTTTGAGTCCTTTGCTCGAAACAAAAGGACATTCTTGGGTATGAAGTGAAATCAAGCCAATATGGGTATTTTATTAATGGGAATGATGAGAGATTTTGAGCCGTTTGGACAGGACAAAAGGACCTTTTCGAACAAGAAGTAAAATTTAAGCAATATGATAGGTCTATTTTGAATTGGGTTGATAAAGTCGACGCACTGCTGTGCATTTCGATGACTAATTTTGAATCGTAGTTTTTATTTACATTTGCATTTATATTTATTTTTTATTTATTTTTTCTTTATTTTTTAAATTATTTTTAAAATATTATGCATTCTGAATTACTTATTTAGGTATTTTCACATGATAAATTGCATTTCATAATTTTGGCCAGGTTTTTGGTACAAATACTCCACTGTGCGTCGGTTAAATTACTGGGCTGGCGAATGGCAACGCACCACAAGGTTCAAGGTATGGCAACGCTATTGCACAATCCGCTGTTATTCTTGGCGGCATTCAGCTGTCTTTACTCTATTCTATGTCTGTGTATCGTCTCTCGGCATTTATTTGCGGATGAGTTTGTTCCAAATCCTCTTCCATCGAATGAACTCAGAACTCTGTTCTTTAAGGTCAGTTCAATTGTCCTCATTTGAATAAGAAAAAAGATACAAAGTATCTACACTGCATGCAGATACATCGGAACATGGATATGTCTATGACTACCGACTGCGTGGAACCTGTTGTGTTGAAGATACCGACGTAAGTTTTGTAAAGATCCCAGTATAGTTATACTGGATGAAATCATTCGAGAAAACACGTCCCACGCTTTCGGTAGGCATAAGACATATCCATGTACCCATGTATCTGGTGGCAGTGTAGATACTCGTCATAAATTCTGCTTTGCTTTGTCCTGTCCGCTTGGGCTCCTTTCTCTCGCGGGATCGTCTCGTTTTCGTTTGCATCGCGTGTGTGCAATATTCACCTCCTCTCGTGCACCCTGTTCCATCTACCCGTTCAGTACAGTTTGCAGACTGCAGCCTATCAACATTTCGCTGAGTACGTTTCTGCTAATCGCAATCACGCTTCCCACCATCTTTTCCCAATCGGACGTGTATTGTGTTTGTGTATCTATTGCAAAATCGCTCCCACACTATCCGTCTCATCCCGCCCCTTTAATCAACAGTCCGGGTCCGGCACACACAATCCGTTTCTCAAGTAACGCGTGCCACTCTATGCGATTGTGTCCAGCAAACAGAAAGGGAAACTAACAAAAGTAAACAAAACATTCCAACACACGCACAAAGAGAATGCACAAGAAAAATTTTGTAATTTTTGCAGAAGGGGGGGGGGGGGGGCATTTGATCTTCTGCAGACCTCTGAATGTACATCATGTCACGATGAGCTGCTTGGAACTATAACATCCTGTGACGAATATTTCTCCATTTCGGGGCTTGGGAGATTTTAACTCGCGCAGTACGAATCCGCCATTTTGTTTTATGATACGTTTATTGCATGTGTGGTGGAGTCCACATTGTGGGCCAGTCAGACCTCAAATCGCCGCCATTGCAAATGCACAACCATTTGGATAGAATGAACTTCATCCGCGATGGCTCTCGCTCTATCTCTATCTTCGGGGGCCGGGAGCTATGTAATGTACACTCTCTCAAATTGCGTCTGCGCATGTCCAAATGTTAGTCGAACTGACTGCTTGCTACCTTTTCTGGGACCCTATTGATTCAGATATGTAGTACACGTGCGCTATTTTATTTGTTTGGATTCCAGCCATTTTGAACATTTTGGAATTTTTGCGGAAGGGGGGCATTTGATCTTCTGCAGACCTCTGAATGTACATCATAACATATAACATCCTGCGACGAATATTTCTTTATTTCGGGACTTGAGAGATTCTAACTCGCCTAATATAATTTTATTTCGGGACTTGAGAGATTCTAACTCGCCTAGTATTGCCCGTCAGCCGAAGGTGTGACAGGGGGACTAACATTTGGACCACCATGGTACATTTGCCGTAACTGTCATGCCCTAGGAAGTGCGACCTTTACCTCCGCGTGGTGACGGGTGGAAGCAGGCTGTTGGCAAAATCTTATCTGTGCCATCAGCGCTGACTAAACTTGGTCGGGCGGGGAGCGGTATCTCCCTTATAAACATACCCTAAATCCAAGGTGGAACAGCATACGCCGAGGGATGCATGGTCAAGAGGTTGCTTGGCCGCTAGTATGCGAACTCTGGATACCTGTCGACCTCCAGTTTTAAACCAGACTTCTGACGGCAGACCGGGTGATGTCGTCGGTGACTGTTTTTCCCGGATATTCATGGGATTCTATGAATAATAAAAAAGAAAAACAAAACAAACCAGAGTGTGATGCAACTCCAAATGCATCAAACACAGTTTCCTCTGAGCTGCCTACTAGCTCACTGCTCGACGGAGCCTCCAGGCCCGTTGTTGAGACTGTCGATGGACTGAACGTTAAGCGATACAGTCCCTCTGAGTCGTCCTTGGACTTCTTTAGCCAGAGGAACCTCAGCGGCTCTCACCGAAAGGAGCGTCAACAAAAGGGGGACGGAGGCAACAGTTCCCGACAGGGCAAGCAAAAGTGCCTTGTCCAACGCTCGCTATCCTCGCAGGACCATGAGCGCCATTAAGGTGCTTCAAGCGAACCTGCACCACGCAATAGGAGCATCGGCCACTGTGTGCAGGTTATTCGCCGATAAACAGGCCACCATTGCGCTTATTCAAGAGCCATGGGTGGCCCGTGGCCGAATTTGCGGTCTAAACACAACAGCTGGTAAGTTGATATATGACAGGTTAGCGGGTTGTCCGCGTGCGGCGCTTCTGATCGACAAATGCGTCAACTACTTGCCACTAACCAATTTTATTTCTAGAGATCTAGCTGCAGCATTGGTGGAGGTATCCACGCTCAACGGTCGTCAGAAAGTGGTAGTTGCGTCTGCCTACTTCCCATCTGACAATGTTGAGATTCCACCACTCGAGGTCCAGCAGCTCGTTGACTTCTGTCGACGTACAAACCGGCATTATGTGATCGGTTGCGATGCAAACGCACACCACACGGTGTGGGGTAGCAGCGACATCAACGACAGAGGTAAGCGCCTTCTTGACTATCTTATGTGTAAACATGTGAATGTCCTGAACAGGGGGTGCAAACCTACCTTTGTCACTGCGGCAAGGGCAGATTTGACATCCTAGGACAATCCGACATTCGCTCGGATACTTTTTGTCCAAGGAAAACTAACTGGATTAAATTCCGTGAACTAGTTAGCTCCAAAGCGGAACTACTGGTCAGCCCCATAAGCACTACAGGGGAAATTGAGATTGCAGCTGAGGAGCTCAATGAAATTTTAACTTCCTCCTACAGAGATAGTACCGTTTCACGTTCGGTGGAGTCGGGGCGTAAAGTACCCTGGTGGAACGAGGAATTGGCCCGCAAGCGATCTAAAGTTAGGAGGATGTTCAACAAAGCCAAGCGCTTCAATAGGTGGGATGAGTACAGAACTGCTCTCACCGAGTACAACAAACTCATTAGGCATTCCAAACGAGAATGCTGGAAAAGACATTGTGAAAGCATTCAGTCGCTACCGGAAGCGGCGCGCCTTCACAAAGCCCTTTCCAAAGACTCAGCTAACGGCGTCGGCCTTCTATTGAGACCAGACGGTTCGTATACTGAAGGTCCAGAAGAAACATTAAAGTTGCTTCTTCAGACCCATTTCCCTGGGTCCGTACTGTCTGATGGTGACCCCTGCCCAACTGCGAGGCCCCAACGGGTTCCCGTAAGCCGGGCTCGCAGTTTATCGGGGGTCATCTTTGACATGGACAAAGTAAAATGGGCGATAGAATCCTTTGAGCCATTTAAAGCTCCCGGTGTAGACAGCATCTTCCCCGCCCTGTTACAAAACAGCTTGGAGATCATAATAACTCCGCTAATCGAACTTTTTAGGGCAAGTTACACCCTAGGGTACATACCACAACCTTGGAGGAAAGTTAATGTGGTCTTCATACCCAAAGCGGGCAATAAGCCGGAACATATGCCCAAATCCTATAGACCGATTAGCCTTACTTCCTTCTTCCTTAAAACCATGGAAAAGTTGCTTGATTTGCATATCAGGCACAAGATGGAACTGTCAATCCCCCTACATCGTATGCAATTCGCGTACACGAAGGGTAAGTCAACAGTAACCGCCTTGCATAGCCTTGTCAGTACAATCGAAAAGTCCCTCAGTGAAAAGGAAATCGCGTTGTGCGCGTTTCTTGACATTGAGGGGGCTTTCGATAATACTGGCTACGAGTGCATTTCCAGAGCACTGGAACTCAGGGACATCCCGCCCGCTACCATTGCATGGATAGACGCCATGCTCCGTGGACGGGATATTTACTCAACTCTAGGCAGTACATCCATTTGCGTGAATGCCGTAAAGGGTTGTCCACAAGGTGGCGTTCTGTCACCCCTTTTGTGGTCCCTTGTCGTAGACGAACTGATTTCCATGCTTAATGAGCGCGGTTATCTTACTATCGGATACGCGGATGATTTAACTATCATAGTCAGAGGCAAATTCGAATCTACCATCACTGAGGTGATGAGGTCGGCCCATGACATAGTTCTACGCTGGTGTGTGGCTGTGGGCTTACATGTAAACCCACAGAAAACTGTCGTTGTGCCGTTCACATGAAAACGAAATATAACTTTGGATCCAATTTCGTTAGGCGGCACGACCTTAGATTATTCCACTGAAGTTAAATGCCTCGGGGTAACTCTAGACTTGAAACTCACCTGGAATACTCACATAGATAATGTACTTGGAAAAGCCACACGCACAATGTGGGCTTGCAGAAGTTTCTTTGGACGGACATGGGGGCTCACCCCAAAGATAATTGAGTGGTTATACACCATGCTGGTGCGGCCTATGGTGACCTACGCAGCGCTTGTGTGGTGGCCGAAAACTCAGCAATCTTCTGTCTTACTGAAGTGCAATAAGCTTCAACGCCTTGCCTGCCTTGGCATCACTGGAGCTATGTGCACTTGTCCTACGCCAGCCCTGGAGGCGATTATTGGACTTACTCCGTTGCATATATTCATTCAAGAATCAGCAGCTCTAAATGCTCTTAGACTTCGTCTAACTTCCGACGTGCGTAGTGAAGAAAGCGGTCACATGAGCATTCTGAATCAAATTCCTGACGTGAAGATCTGCTTGAGATCAGATTACATGATCACGGAGGTTTGCTTCGGCAGAAAATATTCAGCCCTCATCCCTAACCGCTCTGAATGGGTAAATGGCACACCCTGTCCAGACCCTAGATGTATCAAGTGGTTCACCGATGGGTCTAAAACAGAACAGGGTGTTGGTGCAGGTGTCTTTGGACCCAACACCAGGATTTCGATCGCAATGGGATTCTCGCCCAGCGTTTTTCAAGCTGAGATCCACGCCATTGAGGTCTGCGCCAGGGTAATCTTGGAAACTGGACTTCGCGGCGCTCACATTGCTATCTACTCAGACAGCCAAGCAGCTATAAAAGCGCTCTCCTCATATAAAGTCTCTTCAAAACTGGTGAAGGAGTGTCACAATCTCCTTCAACTGTTGGCAACCAATAACCGAGTCTTCTTGTGTTGGGTGCCTGGCCACAAGGGCATTGAGGGGAACGAGGCTGCGGATGAACTTGCTAGACAAGGATCATCCAGTCGTTTTCATGGACCTGAGCCTTACTGTGGCTTTGGACTGGCCTCGGCCAAAGTGCGGATCACTGATTGGTTTGCACGATTGCGTCAACAGTACTGGAATAACCTTCCAGGGCTTCGTCAATCAAAGGAGCTGATAATGCCCTTCAGTCACAAGGGTACTACTCGAATGAGTAGAACCCAACTAAGACTCCTAGTGGGGTACTTATCTGGCCATCACTTGGTCAGATATCACCTGAACAAGATGGGTCTGTCAAGCGAGACTGAATGCCGTCTTTGTCTGGAGGACGTGGAAACGACCAAGCACATTTTGTGCGAATGTCCCGCCATCGCGCGTTTTAGGATGTCACTCCTCGGGCAAGCTACTATCAGCACTGCAGAATTCAGGTTGATTCCTGCTAAAGACTTACTGCCCTTTATTAGAAGGGTGGACGGTCTTTTGGATTAATGAGCTACGGCACATTAGATCTTTATGGTCGCAGTGCCTTCCTGCTGGGAAAGTAGCTCGAATCTTTATATCTATCTATCTATCTATCTAGTATAAATCCGCCATTTTGTTCTATTTGTTTATTGCACGTGGGGTGGGGGCCCACATTGTGGACCAGTCAGACCTCAAATCGCCGCCATTGCAAATGCACAAACACAGTCGCTGGATCACCCGATTTGGCTCGAATGAACTTCATCCGCTCATCTTCGGGGGGGCGGGAACTATGTACACTCTCTCAAATTGCGTCTGCGCATGTCCAAATGTTAGTCGAACTGACTACTTACTTGCTACCTTTTCTGGGACCCTAGTGATTCAGATAGTACAACACGGGCTATTTTATTAAATGATGAATGGGAATTGGCGGAAATTGAAGGTCATTGAAAGTCCGCCCGGTCACCCGTACACTATGTTATTTCTTGCCGTCCACAACGTCAACCTTTATCGCTATCAAATCAACATCCCAACATGTACACACAGGATCCCCGCAAGTGCACCGCCCGCGCGGATCTTCAAGCAACAGCCATGCACAATGACCACTTCACTCAAACGACATGCACAACCAGAAAAGAAAAATTTTCGATGGGTTTGTTTTCTCTTCTGACCCCCGAGTAGAAAAACAGACATTTCGTGTGACGGACTGATTTTTAGGATGACCCCCAGCTATAAGACATATCCATGTCAAAATAATCATTTTTAGCTATCAAAACCGCAGCAGCCAGTATGGTATCAGCTGTTTAGGTTTATGGTTTCGATAAAGTTTTATACGGAGGATAGCTGGCGCCCTGGCGGTTGGCGTTATGGACCTGTAAACGCTAACCATACATTGGGAAAACCAAACTGTGGTATCCGGCGGTTAATCGTCATGTTAAACTTTCACTGGACATTGGGAAACCGACCCCTAGTCAAGACCGAATTACGTGCAGACGGCTGGACGTGACGCGACGGACGTATTTGCTTCTGGATATTATCACGGGATCCGGGCACTTGGGCATGATTTCGATTCAACTCATCTGTTTTCAATTTCATTCAATAGGGGGCGAAAAACTTTTTTCATAGTCCTCCTCGTGGGCGCTCTGAAACGGTAGTGGTCGTTGGTCATTGCTAACCGAATGTTTTCCCTTTGCCGCACTGTCGTAGAAACCGACAAAAAAGGAGAGGATGTGTATTCCAGCAACTTGAAAAATCCGAAATCTTCTATATGCTAACGAAACGTCAACTGCGCCTCGAATAAGGACTGACTCAACGGTTACATCTCTTTGCTATCGTACAATAATAAAGATTGGTTTCTGTAATATGCGTACTCTCCTGGCCAATGGATCAGAAGTTCCCCAGAACGCACGATTTCTTCAAATGCAGAGTGAATTCTGAAGTTCTGAAGTTGACCATATTAGGGGTTAGTGAGATAAGATGGTATAACCGCGCAGAATTTGTCTCTCCAACGGGTAGCACTGTAATGTTGTACTGCGGTAGAACTACCGGAGTGGTCGTGAATCACGTGTGTAGCTCCTCTTAACAAAAGCCACATGAAACTGTCTCTTTTCCTGGGATCCCGTTTCCGACAGAATCAGGCTCCGGACCAAAATGAGGAACATCAAAATAAAACAATGCTATGCTCCAAGTGAACCCGACATGTGTAAGCATTTCACTCAGGGACGTATTCCGATTTAGGTCGGAATACAAACCCCCTGACTTGGTCAAGCTGCTTCCCCCATGGATTTAAGGCAGCTTCTGAAGAGTGATCCATGGTGTGGACGAAACCAAGTGACCGGGGAAGAATTGGCTTTAAGCCGATTATTTTTGTGTGGTAGTGGAGAGTGAGTTTGAGTCATTTTTGACTTAGACTCACAATGACCCACTCCACTTTTATTCTTATGCGTGAATAAACACAGTGACAATTCATTGAACCCGACATTGTCTTGGCGAAACACTCCTTCCACGAAGAACTAAACGCGGTTCCAGCAAAACACCCAAAGTTGACATTATAATGGTTATGGGAAATTCGAATGTAAAAGTTGGCGCTGATAACTATAGGCTCAGACATTCGATGGGAAGACACAGTCTTGGTGATTGTAACGACAACGGTGAAAGATTTGTAGTGTTCTGCAACTTTCACAGTCTCTTCATCGGTGGTACTATGCTTGAGCATAAGGACCACCACAAAATCAGTTGGTCCTCTGTTGATCGGCGCAGAACACAAAATCACATTGACCACTGTGCCATTAGTAAAAGATTCAAGAGCTGCCTCCTGAACGTGCGAAACAAGAAGGGT
Source organism: Chloromyia formosa (assembly GCA_964017055.1). Classification (NCBI taxonomy): domain Eukaryota; kingdom Metazoa; phylum Arthropoda; class Insecta; order Diptera; family Stratiomyidae; genus Chloromyia; species Chloromyia formosa. The sequence continues at coordinate 104,575,340 of OZ024813.1, forward strand.
GCCGATATTGGGATGGGAAGAGACCATTATCTTATGATCGCTAATGTTCGATTGCGTATTGCAGCCGGGCGCCGTCCTATTGACGAGAGACCCAGGCACCGCAAATTCAACACCACTCGACTAAAAAATCCCGCTGTCTTACAATATAATTACCATCTTGTGCAAAAAGCAGCTGAGATAACTAGTCACGCAGATAGTGACATAAATGGAAACTGTGATGCCACAAAAATGCGTACATTGATAGCACAGATATCATCCTTGGCACAAACACGGATTGCCGGAATAAGCCCTGGGTGTCCGGCACTTCACGGCAGCGGATTGTTCAAAGAAAAGAACTGAAGGTTCGTTTGGCTACAGCATCAGACGACAATCGAAGTAGCATCGAACTCCTTTACCGTCAGAAAGCTCGAGAAGTTCAGCGTAGTGTGCGACGCGATAAAAGAGTTTATGCATCAGCAGAAGAAGCCGCTAGAAGTAAACTTAAACGCCGTATACAGTGTGATCAAGGAGTTTACAGGTGATCGTAACTCCTGCCAACATCCGGTGAAGAATAGTGATCGAAAGCTACTTATCTTGGAAGAAAATCAAATGAGGCGGTGCAAAGAGCACTTCCCCGCGGTTTGGAACCTATGACGCGCGAAATGTCGCGTTCTGCATAAAGGTAAGCTGTCGGGGGACATTGAGATCCGGACTAGACAGAGGAATCCAATGGCTTTTGACATCTTATCTACAACATCTTGACTACGCTGACGACATATGCCTACTCTCACACAAAATCATGGATCTGTCCCCGATGGCGTTAGATCTCGAGAGGGAGGCAAGCAAGGTTGGGCTTGGGGTTTTTAGCCCTCCATTGCGAAAAAGAAATCTGACACCTATTGCCATTTATATTAATGGGCAGCCTGTGGAGAAGGTGGACAACTTCGTCTACCTGGGTAGCATTGTTGCCGAAAATGGTGGTACTGAACAGGACGTCGCTCGTCGTATCAACCAAGCTAAATGCGCCTACGGCATGCTGTCCAAAATCTGGCAAAGCAGTTAGCTCAGCATCAAGACCAAGCTGGGCCTATTTCGCTCCCTGGTACTGTCTGTGCTTTTGTATGGGAGCAGTACATGGAAAGTTTCCGTTAGTGTTACCAGAAAGCTGTAACTTTTCGTCAACTCATATCTTCGTCGAATTTTAAGAATTTTCTGGCCCGAAACCATATCAAATGAAGAGCTAAGTCGGCGTACGGGTCAGATGCCAATCGAATTGATACGCAGGCGAAAATGGCAGTGGATAGGTAACACATTGCGGAAGAAAGATAACTGTATTGCCTTGCATGCCGTGAAATGGAGCCCCATTTCCAACCAAGGCCGACCGAGAGGGGCTCCTAAAATCACATGGCGTCGATCTGTGGCAAAGGAGTGTGAGGCACTGAGTAAGTCTTTTGGCGAGTTGCGTTCCATTGCCCAGAACAGAGTACGATGGCGCGCAGGATTAGTTGACGCGCTATGCCCCCTAGTGGGGGCTATAAAATCTAACCCTGGTTATGGGACGGTTATATAACGTCTTATAACGATATGCGCTACTTGGATTCAAGTGTAGAGCACCGCGCACATGTTCTGTGAACAAGTTTACACTGTCACTTTTTCGTGGGTGAAATAAGTGCAACATTTTTCCATGAAAAGATTAGTATGTACCAGCCTTACAGCGGAAATGAACTCTGAAGACACATTTAAGGAACCAACGTGATTAATTTTCTACAGTATTTGCCGGAAAATTTCACTAAATAACGTATTCCATCAAAAGCCTACGTCCGACGACATATAGTATAAACTCTTTTTGGACACTCGATATTGAATACGTATATTTTGCATATTTATTTTATCTGGAAGGTACACAGATTTTTCCTTTTTTGAGAATTGATGTTTATTGAGGACAGAAAAGCAAACACCCACATAGCGAACCTAGCTAACATACGAGTATGTACATTTAGAAACAAAAATCTTCGTGCTGTTTTAGGGTGTAATTCTAAGCCATCAGTCAATTTCATTTGATTCTATATTTGTACATATTTGCAAAAATAAATCTAAGCATTGAAAACACAACTGAACGCGAATCACATTGTATCCGGTCTGCTCCTTTATTGAAGCAATCAGTCACAATTGACCGATCTTGCTCGGCTATTTGGTATTCACGTTATATCGTTTCCGGGCTGATTCCATGATTGATGAGTTAGTCAGTGCAATGCAGCATTTAGCGTCACCATTGCACACTTCGCCTGCAAATCCAAACTCGCCATTTTTTCGGGATAAATACGTCTCCAGAGGCATTTCGCCCTGTGACTTTTATCTGTTGGGATATTTTGTTGAAAATCTCAATTTCATGGATGCTCGTTACTTTGCAAATTTACATTTAATGGGACAATAGGGACAACAATGGGATCCATGGGGGGCCAAGTGGTATTTCAATCATGTCCCATTGTCTAAATACTTTTAATTTAGATGCCACTCTATTGTCGCCGACTGCAATTACCACCCTGTTGTTCCATGCAGCGAGAACCAGAAGAATAGCTGTTGCTTTATTGAAATGACCCTGCTATTCACACGTCCGATATTTTTTTCTGACAAAAGTGCAAATCCTTTCTCACTTTCTGTTAAATAGATTCTGTCTAATACTATGCCGTGGAAATGGGAGAAATGGAACAAACAAAAAATGCATACGTACAGGGAGGGACATAGTAGAACATAATAGGTACACATTCGAAGAGAAGGACGTTCTAACGAGGAGGCTATTAGGTACATTTTTCGAATCAGCAAGGACTTATTGAATGATAGCCTCATGGCGAAAAAATACGAATTTACAGTCGATGATAAGAATGGGTTTATTTATTCTGCGGCTGACGAGAAAATTATGTGCCGTAGCTACTACTAACTGAAATAGTAAGTCAATAAGGGTCTAACCCATTGGCGGTCTGATTTCGCCAAAGAAGGGGAGAGGCGGGAATCCCTAATTACGAGGGAAATCGAGGTCATTTTTTTTTCTTTTCTTTGTTCGACGGTAGTAGGAAACAAGGGCTTCTGCTTTGTCCAATTTGAAGTATTTTAATTACAACCGATTGAGGGAACAAAATATGTCGACATTTCTGGGCTACGGCTGGAGCTTGACAAAGGGATTTTGCAGAGTTTGCGAAGCACTCACTACTTCTGGACAACGCTCCGTGTAGTTAAAAGTTCAAACTTACTTTATGTATTAATGTTCTTGCAAATGTACAAGTGCGAATCATTTCAATGAAAATTGGAATTGTTTGTGACACTTGGTTTCATTCTGCACACCAACTTAGTATGCGTCTGTAGCTTAGCTCGGTAACGCACCGGGCAAAGTAAACTGTGTCACGTATTAACTGTCACAGTGAGAAATTGTGTAAAGTATTGTTTGACATCACCGTTTTTTCGGACGATCCATGCAGCGATGCCAAATAGTACGATTTATCGTATTTTTTACGATTTTCGACTTCAAATGCGATTTTACGATTTTCTTCGAGGGCTAGAAAAAATTTAGCGATTTTGAAAAATCGAAAATACGATTTTTACAATTTTTAAATAGAATCCAAAAAAGTCTATATATGTACATATTTCAAATATCCGCATTCATTTTAGAATATCATTTTGAATCCACTTTCAAATGGGACCAATTCTACCCGTATTAGCCTAGTCATTAGATGCTGATACACACTGTTCTAAAACAAATTTTGGTGTAGTTTTTTTTATGGTGTAATGAACCATATTATGCTCTGGTAATGCTGCTTCCACCGGCAGATCGATGGATGAATAATGATCTGCCGGTGATACGAAACCAGAGGCCAAGGGGCTCATTACACTCGGACCCCGATGCCAGCGCGACTCTTTCTGAGCAACCCGCCAACCCTTCCACCCCTAACGCCCCATTACATTATCATTCCCCATTTTTGCCTCCTATGTTTGTGTTGTTTTCCCCAGGACTATGCATTTTTGTTAATACGGAAAGGACAGGAGCAACGAGCGGCGAAAACCCCGCCCGCCCGAACTAACCTACACCAAACATAGGGCGCTGCTTAGCTCTTTGAGGGGCCTTTTCCTTCGTAAGATGGCACGGCCCGACTTTCACGATCATTATGCTACCTTAGGCTCCGTCCCCACGGGTACCTTTGGATGTCCACCAAACCGTTCATTACAAAACCTCGCAGAGCTGTCTAAAGTTATTTCTTTTGCTTATTTGGATGGCCTGTGTGAAATATGTACGCACTAATCTGTATGATACTTTCAAATCGGCAAGTTCAAATCTTCCCACTGGCAGCTTGAAGGTACTTAGTTCTCAATTCCGCGATTTCCTTGTTCCACCAGTCGTTCGGCTTATACTGTGAATAGAAAACTTTATACACTATTTGCTTCGCAATCTGCATCATTCTTTGCTCGCCTCGAGAATATACACTATCAACTTTGTTGTCAACCTTATCGTACACAGTGTTTGGACACTTTCCAGTAAGTTTGAAAACATCACTTCTATTATCGTACTCGTGGTAAATTTTTATTTAAAGAAAAGAAAAAGTTTTTTTCTTTGCACCAGAACACAAGTTAACAACGCAACTCGAATTCACAACTGATGTTAACAATTTTGTTGTCAACCGTTCCACGGACATCATAACATGGTTGATAACATTCAGGCTCCACCTACCACCTATGTTTATACCCTAGACTTATAGGGTATACTGTTTCTGTCACGACGAAAATATGTAACACCTTAAAGGAGGCTCCGGAGGTATAGCAATGTACATATACATACATATAAATGATCAGGGTCACCTTCTGATTTGATTTAGCCATGCCTGTCTGTCTGTCTGTTTACCAGTTCGCACGATAACTTTCGAAACGATGAAGCTAGAGCCTTGGAAATTTGGTCAAGTGTTGACAGTATGATCTAGTTGGTTGCTATTGAAAATGGGCATGATCAGGACAAGAAAACGTCTACCTCCCCTACATATGTAAAAAAGATAAATTATAACTGACGATTAAGTAAACCTGAAAGGCTCTAGCTTTGGGAGATTGCTTGCGAGGGTAATCTTATTCTCTCCTGGAAATTCAAAATAAAATCGATCAGTTGAAAACTAACTATTCTTGCAAAGAGCCCCGTACTACCCTACTTTTCAGGTTTTTGTCCATAACTCTTGAACAAGTTGACGTAGACACCTGATTCTTGGCATGTATCCTGAGATGAGAAGCTGCTTGAGTGATAGTAAGTTGGGCATAACCAGATCAAAGGAACGCCTACCTCCAGGACAAATTTCAAAAAATTAAATTTTCCTTTAATTACGATAACTTTCGACAGAATGACACTAGCGATTTGAAAATTTGGTAAAATGTTGGTAGTAAGATGTAGTTAGTTTGTATTGAAAATGGACAAGATTCGATCCAAGTAAAACTTAAAATAAGAAATAGCTTTCGACAAAATAAAGCTAGTGACTTGAAATTTTGGTCGAATGTTTGTACTAGTTGATTGTTAGTGAAAATGCACAAGATAAGACAAAGGAAACCTCTACCTCGTCTTCAAGTGAGACTTCAAATAAGCGATATCTTTCTATAGAATGAAGCTAACGACTTGAAAAATTCGACAAATATTTATACTGGGTTGTCCAGAAAGTCATTTCGCTACCTTTCAAGGGATGGCGCTGTTATTGAAAAAAAAATTATGGTGCTTTTTTACTACCGAAAAGGCAAAAACGCAGTGCAAGCACGGAAAAAGTTGTGTGATGTCTATGGTGAAATGTCAATAATAAAACGCCAGTGCCAAAATTGGTTTGCTCGTTTTCGTTCGCAGTACGATACGGGAGATACCGGAGAAATCAACTAATCCAAACCAACCGTTCACGAACATTTACAGACGCTGGGATACGTTAGCAAGCTCGATATTTGGGCTCCACACGAATTGAAGGAAATTCACCTCACCAAACGAATTAACGGTGGGCAAAGACCTTTTCCATAGTCCTCCGTGTGGGCGCCCCCTGGTAACGGCAGTGTATCAATTCGCTGACGGCCAATGTCTTAGCGATAAGACAGTTTGGAAAAGGCTGATAGCTGTAGCCTGAATGGCTGACGAACACCTAAGCGTCTCAGGTTTAGTAGGATGGAATGACTTGCGTAGTTGGACCTGCTACATAGTTGTGTGGGCTCCAGCACGTTTATTAAACCATCTGAAGCAGCTATCTCCGAGGCCATCCCCTGAATGGGGTTAAGCGACGTGCTGACAACTCGTCCTTGTAAAAACCACTCCATGTCAAGAAACCTGGAACAAAAGCCTCGGATTGGACGGATCAACAACGACGACCACGCAAACGACTAAAGGATTATTCTTTCGGATCCTGGAATGTACGCTCCCTGAACAAACCGGGGCCCAAGAAGGCCCTCCTTCAACAGGTCGAAAAGTACAAACTGAGCATAACTGCAGTCCAGGAATCAAATTGGCTTGGCAGCGAGATTAATGAGAAGAAATCGCACACAATTTTTACAAGTGGCAAACCATCGGGCCGCAAGGAGTTTGGAGTAGCATTTATAGTGAACAATCACCTCAAACCGCATATTACTGACTTCAAACCCATAAATGAACGGCTGTGTGCGATTCGCATCAAGACTCGATTCTTGAATCTCTGACGAGTTCTACGCCCGCCTTGAAACTCTCTTCGGCTCACTTCCAACAAACGACGTCAAATTGCTGCTGGGAGACTTTAACGCGAAAGTCGGAAATGAAAGTTGGCACCGGGGGACCACTGGAGGCCACAGCCTCCATGAAGAATGTAACGATAACGGCCAGCGACTTATCGACTTTGCCTGCAGCAGGAATCTAGTCGTAAGCTCAACGTGCTTCCCGCATCGACGCATTCACAAGCAGACCTGGAAGTCTCCAGACGCACATACCGTCAACCAAATTGACCACGTCCTCATTTGCAGGAGATGGGCGTCTAGTGTCATGGATGTCCGCTCCTATCGAGGAGCAAACTGCGACTCAGATCATCACTTGGTGAAGACGACCTACAGATATAGAATTTCCTCAGTGCACCAATCAAGAATCAGCCCTCCCAAAATCTTTGCGGTTGATAATCTTCTGAGTGATGCTACAGCGGTGGCGTATACCACCGCCCTTGAGGAAAGACTATCACCTATGCTACATAACATCAGCAACACAGGCGTCCATGGGTTCTGGGAAGAACTCAAGGGTACCATCAAGGATGTCGCAGAGAAAGTCGTGGGATATAAAGCCCGGCGAGCGCGAAATGACTGGTTCGACGAAGAATGCGAAAACTCACTTGACGCGAAAAACGAGGCCTACAGACAATGGATTCAACGAGGAACCAGAGCCAGAAGAGAAAAATATGACGAGCTACGGCGAATATCGAATAGAATAATTAGACGTAAGAAACGTAAATACTTTGACGAGCAGTTGCTGAACATAAACGAAAACTTAGCTAATAGGAACACCAGACAAGCGTACAAACTAGTAAATACAATTAAGAACGGCTACCAACCCAGGACTAGCCTTTGTAAGGACAAGGATGGAAACATCATCAGCGACACCGATGGTATTAACAAGCGATGGGCCTCTTATTTTGAAGAGCTTCTGAATCGACCATCTAACATCCCCACACAGGAAGCTATCGACGATATTGTTGATCTAGGTATACCCATTAAACCCCCGACAGTAGAGGAAGTTGATCTCGCCTTACGGTCACTAAAACGAAATAAAGCGCCGGGCGCTGACGAGATTCCAGCTGAATTACTAAAATTCGGTGGAACCAGTCTAGTTGATGCCATACATCAATTACTCCTGCGAGTATGGAACGAGGAGATTCCAGACGATTGGCGCAGAAGCATCATCTGTCCAATTCATAAAAAGGGAGATAAACTGCGGTGTGAGAACTACAGGGGCATCTCACTAGTTTGTACGTCCTATAAAATTTTGACGAAAATTCTGGAAAATAGAATAAAACCGTACGCAGAACGAGTCATTGGCGAATATCAAAGCGGTTTCAGACCTGGTCGCTCCACAACCGATCAGCTCTTCTTAGTCAAACTGATACTCCAGAGGTGCTGGGAATACAACGTAAACGTTACCAAATCTTTGTCGACTTCAAGCAGGCATACGACAGTATCGATCGTGGAGTACTGTACAACATCATGCTGCAATTTGGTATACCAGCAAAACTAGTGCGACTGACAAAGATGACGATGACCAACTCCGTCTCACAAGTCAGGATCCAGAATAAACTTACTGATCTATTTGAAACACGCACTGGTTTGAAACAGGGCGATGGACTGGCACCGACGCTCTTCAACCTAGCACTGGAATACGTTATTCGGGCCATGAATATGGACAACAGCAAGACGCTACTCATCAAGTCGACACAATTAGCAGCGTACGCCGACGACATCAACATCATGTCCCGAAGATTGGCTGACGCAGAAGAACTTCTGCATACGCTCGATACCGCTTCAAAGGAAGTTGGATTACGTATTAACGAGGGTAAAACTAAAATAATGATGCAATCGGTGACAAGGATATCTGCACAACCAAGCATCAATGTGGGGGACCTCAACATCGAGTTCGTGAACAACTTCATTTACCTGGGTTGCAACCTGTCAAGGGACGCCAACGAAACTGACGAAATCAAGCGACAGATACAGTTAGCTAATAAGACTTTTTTCTCGGTTCTCCCCATAATGAAATCGAAGCATGTGCACAGAAACACGAAGCTCCGCGTGTACAAAACCATTATACGACCAGTGCTATGCTATGGCTGCGAAGCATGGACCCTAACTCAAGCCTCCGAAAACATGCTAGACACTTTTGAACGTAAGGTTCTACGGCGAATTTTCGGGGCTGTTTGCGATCGAGATGGATGGCGCATCCGGTACAACCATGAGTTGTATGAAATGTACGATGAGCTGCAAGTCTCGAAAATCGTCAAACTACAACGACTTCAATGGGCAGGGCATGTACAAAGAATGGACGATGATCGCATGCCTAAGAGAGTAATGAATGCAGAACGAGTCGACGGAGCGAGACTGCGAGGACGACCGAGATCTCGTTGGGAGAGCTCAGTAGGTGTGGACGCCGCGCAGCTGCTGGGCTCCCAAAATTGGAGGACGCGGTCATGTGACCGACATAATTGGAGGACAATGATCCAGGCGGCCAAGGCCCGACGTCGGGCTGTCGCGCCACGATGATGAAACGAATTAACGCTTGCGATTTGCTGCTGAAACGTAACGAAATCAATCCATTTTCGAAGCGATTCATAACGGGCGTTGAAAAATGAGTTGCTTACGACAACGTCGTGCCAAAACGATCTTGGGGCAAACTAGATGAACCTGCACAATCGAAATCAAAAGCAGATGTCCATCAAAAGAAGTTTATGCTGTCGGTTTGGTGGGATTTCTAAGTTGTTGTATATTTTGAGCCGCTCCCAAGGAACTAAACTATCAATTCAGATGTGTACTGTCGCCACCTACTGAAATTGAACATAAAATTAAGGAGAAACGACCACAACTGGCAAATCGTAAGGGTGTCATCTTCCATCAAGACAACGCCAGACCCCGTATATCTTTACTCAATTGCCCTAACCCCTTGTGGGGCATAGCGTGTCAAGTGTTCCATGTGGCCCAGTTGACGTTTCGTTGGCATATTCTGGCTTCGGAGAATGAAGTTGCCAGCATGCACCTCCTGCACATCCATGGCCTCGAACGTCGCCGTGGACGGGATTCGAACCCGAAACGCCGGTAGTCAAACATGAGACTGATGCCTCAACACACTGCGCTACCGGTCGGCCGTATATTTTTGGTCACTCGTAAAAAATTATTGGTCTTAGGCTGGGAAGTGATGCCTTATCCACCGTATATCACCCTGACCTTGCAATATCAGATTACCTCTTATTCCGTTCACTGCAGAACAAACAAACAAAAACATTCGTCTCGGAAGAGGCTGTCAAAAATGAGTTGATTCAGTTTTTTGCTTCTAAAGACCACACTTTCTTCGAGCCCGGCATTATGCAGCTGACTGAAAGATGGCAAAAGGTTATCGAACAAAGTGACCAATAAATAATTGATTAATAAGTTTTTGTTGCCGGGCGACGACCATCGACACAATACAACTTATATGATGCTTGTCATTTCGTCGCCCTTATCAGTCCTAGTGGGACTACACAATTCAATAACTGAAAAGTATTGTGTGCTCACCGGTTTCGATCGCTGGTGTGACGCGCGTCTCATCAGACGCCTCCGCTTCGCGCATCACACCAGTGAGGAAGGCGTGACCGGGCGCAAACCAAGTCGGATTGTGTTTTGCCTTATATAGAGTGGCAGACACAACAAGGGTGCGAATGCACGAAGCGGAGGCGTCTGATGAGACGCGCGTCACACCAGTGATCGAAACCGGTGAGCATACAACACTTTTCACTTATTGAATTGTGTGGTCCCACTAGGACTGATAAGGGCGACGATATGACAAGCATCATATAAGTTGTATGGTGTCGATGGTCGTCGCTCGGCAACAAAAACTTATTTGTTGTAGCCGCTGGCGCTATGCCAGAAACCAGACGAGTTCATATCGGAAAATCGTAAGTTGCGATTTCCATATGAAATGGATTCGCACCCTTGTTGTGTCTGTCACTCTATATAAGGCAAAACACAATCCGACTTATTTTGTGCCCGGTCAAGCCTGTGTCTCTCTCTCTGGCAAATGTGCGTGAGATTTCACAGAGAAGGACGCAAACACCTAATTACGACGACGGATCCAACAGTCCGAGCGCTCCTCGGGTGCGGGAACCATACGAAATTGTGCGATGATCACTACGAGCTCATGGTTGTGGGCGTGGCTTGCGGCAAGTGCATGAATGAAAAGTGTATGATGAAAAAATTGAAACTGAATCTTAGCTGCATCTTAGGATGTCACTAATCAAATGTAATTACTGATTACATTTTACATCACAATAATACTGGAATTGAAAGCAACGGCATTCATACTCGCAAACGTTTAGCGATTAATTTGTCAAATTTTACTAACTTTTACAAAACCCTCCTAACACCTTCCACAATTCATATTTCATATGCCATAAATCAGATTAAATCATATGCCACACAGCATGTTTTTTCTTTCCGGACATCCTAAGATGCAGCCATAAACATTCAGTTTCAATTCTTTCATCACTCACTTTTCAGTTTTTCAGTTCATGGTTGTGGGCGTGGCTTGTGGCAAGTGCATAAATGCAAAGTGTGTGATGAAAATTCACTGATGAAATATTTTAAAAGGTAATTGGTGACTAATTATCCCTCACCTCTTAATGGAAAAGAAATGTATCCTTTGAAGACTAGGGTTTTTTCGTAGAAAATCGTGCGCCATGTGTGCGGAATATTAATAGACAATCCGTATGGTAATTCATAAAAAAACTATTATCTCCTTTTTCGTTGGTTGGAAATAATAGAATGCTTCCGTACGTTATTGTTGCAGATCAGGCATTTCCGCTTATGAAAAATGTAATGACGATTCATCCGCAATCTACAAAATCCGCCTAGAAGTTAGGTTACGTTTACGAATAATTGACACTCACCTTAACCTATAAAAAAAAAATGACTGGCGCAACAGTCCAATTTGAACCACGGCCTCGAGATGAGTTAGCATCATCTCATTTTCTAGATCGTGACGGTTTTTGTGCAGAGGTATGTGATCAGCAACACGCTCAATCGAGTTATTTACCCCATAATGGGTACTCATTTAACAGCTGTGTGGGCTCATAGTCCGACACGCAAATCCCCGGAATCGAACCGGGGCCCAGTGCGTTGAAGGCGAACGTGCTAACCGTTGCGCCATCCGGACTACACCTTAACCCTAGTCGTACCGACAAACGTTTATTCCTATTTCTACCGACACGGGTACACCTGTACCCAACCTCTGATTACCGCTAAAATGGAAAAGGAGGAGGAGGAGGAAAAGGAGGAAATGATTGCCTTTTACAATCAAAGGAAAGGAGGCGTTGACATAATGGACCGGATGTTGCGTAATTACACCACTAAACGTAAAACAAATCGCTGGCCACTGGCTGTATTTTTCAATATGATAGACGTAATGGCTCTTGCTGCTTCGATCGTATTCCAAGAATTGCACTCTGATTCCACAAAAGATCACCGCCGAAAGTTTTTGAAAGTCCTTTCGCATGAATTAGCTATAACTATTTTAACATAACTCAACGATCGAAAATTCCACGGGTAATACAATAATAATAATGAATGGGTACAGACAACCGATGCAAAAATTCAAAAAACTAGTTGAAATAGTTCAAAACCGTCTAATAAAACATGTCAGGAAGAACCAAGCTAATTGCTTTGACACTTTAAACTCTAAAAGGTACACCTGTACCCGTGTCGGTACGACTAGGGTTAAAATATACTACCTTCAAAAAAAAAAAAAAAACTATAAACACTTTTCTTTCACTATTTTGATTATATTATTTTAAGTTTTATCGGGCAAAAAGAAATATGGGTTCGTTCGGGTGGCACTCACTTCTGGAATGTAAAATAATTCCACTCAGCTTAGGGCAATTAGCACATACTCGTGCAACTCTGTAATGTGAAATACACTTGCGAGCAAAAATACTGAATCAAACCGAAAGCACGTGTATTTGTATGCATATTTTGAAAAGTACATTATGTATCCCTACAAATCGTATATCATTAGAAAACTTGAAATCTTAGCTTTATATGAATACCATTTTTAACAATATTTGAAGATAAAATTTAAAAGAGTGGGGCTTGAAATCAAAAAGTAGGAAAAATGGGGATTTTAGAAAATGGTGTGTGGTCAGGTTTTTGTTAAATAAAACAAAATTTTTTTAAAAAATAACAAAATTATTTATTTATTAATATCTGGTATTGCCACCTCTTGCTCTAATCACAGCTTGTACTCGATTTTTAATTGAAATTTTTAATTTTTTAATGGTATCTTGAGGAATTTCGCTCCATTCCTCTATTAAGGCCTCCTTCAATTCGTCGATAGTCGAAGGCGCGGGATCTCTGTGTCGGACTCTTCTTTTGAGCTCGTCGCACAGGTGCTCAACGGGATTTAGGTTTGGACTGCGAGCAATTGTCGCAATATTAGCTTCGTTCAGGAACTGCTATGCTTGACGCGATGTGTGACATCTGACATCGTGCATTAAAGTAAAGTTGTCGCCAATAGATGCTGCGTAGGGAACAACATGGCCACGTAGAATACCGGTAATATACCGTTCGGTTGTCAGTCCTCCTCCTCGGCCTCTAGAGGGCACGAATACAATTTCCGTTTTTGAATCCACAGAGATACCGGCCCACACTATACACGAACCGCCCCCGTATGCTACCGTTTCTGTGATACAGCATTGCGCAAATCGCTCGCCTGGACGCCTGTATACCCGACCTCTTCTGTCACTGCCATGTAGACACACTCTGGTCTCGTCGGTGAACAATACGGACCACCATTGCTCGAGGGTCCAATTTAAGTGATTCCTGACAAACGTGAGTTGCGCTTGTCGGTGATGTGGGGCCAATTTTGGGCCTGTGGCGGGCCGTCTTGGAGTCAAGTTCGCTCCTTTAGTCGTCTCCTCACTGTCCACTCGCTTACAGCTACTCCGCGAACGTCCCTCAGATCCTGCTGCACGTCAACTCCCGTGAGGTGCCGATTTCGTAGCATACTTGTCACAATAAAACGATTGTCTCTATCGGAAGTGCACCTAGAGCGGTCGGGTCGGGGTCTCTGATTGTAGCTACCTTCCCCCCGAAACACTCTTGACACAGTAGACTGACTCATTTCGAGCTGACGAGCGACTGTTCTCTGAGTAAGCCCTTCCGAAAATAGGGCGACAACTTGAGCCGCTTGCTGAGGCGTGGTACTCATGAATGACAAAATTTTGACTTTTATTCCGTTAAACTTATTCAATCAACCTTCCAGATTCAACTGACCATTGAAAACCCTTTGCGGATGAATTTATAGGGTTAAGGTCGATGCAGACACATCAGTCACGTCACAGTTCAGTCAACCTTCCGAATCATAACCGTCACCGTCAAGTCACAGTCAAAATAGCGGCTGTATTCACATATAGCCGTCAGGGTATTCAGACCGTAGTCAGTCATTTTTTGTGTATGCTCTCGAGTGTACCTAGATTTACCATCTATTTTTATTTCATTTCCAATTTGTTTCCATATCCTGTTTTCATATGCTATATCCATATATTTATTATGCGATAAATCGTACAGAACGGGGTAATTTCGAACCAACTCGATTAATTTTTCGTCATCGCCCATGTTCACTTTCTAGACTGACGTCCGTCAAACACAAAAAATATCGTTGGGAAGAAATGTGAATTTGACTGTTCGGTGACGGAAGCGCGACTGACGGTTCTGATTCGTGACTGCGCCGGCTCAATGTGGACGGCGCCACTTGACTTTCAAGAAACGATATTTTTTGTGACTGATACCAGACGGTGCTGACGGAACTGTGACGTGACGTGACTGATGTGTGTGTATCGACCTTTAGTTTGCCTTGTACGGTAATAATCCATTCATAAATGTTCAATTTTCCGACTTTTTAGCTCCAGGTAGCGTTCATTCATAAAACACTTATTAAATGGTGATAAAAAAAAGGTATCATTGTAAAGCTAAGATCTCAAACTTTCAAATGACATACGATTTGTTGGGATACATAACGTACTTATAAAAATATACATACAAATACACGTGCTTTCGGTTTGATTCAGTATTTTTGCTCGCAATTAATACTCTTGCCCACATTGTCAACCAATGAGCTGTCGAGCGTGTTAAACACATCTGTAACTTTAGGGCAATCCATCCAATCTTAGATATTAATGATGACAAGAAGCTGCTATTCTTGCCAACAATTTCCAGGATATCAACAAAACCACAATGGACCTGTTGCACCCGAGCATCAGACGTAACCTACATGCAACGGACGGAAGAACTTAAAGATTATACTCGTATTGTAATAAAGTCGTACAGATGAGAACGAACAGGTGGAGATGGGCTTCAACCTCAGAACCTGTACTATACATGCACATACTTCAACTACCCAAACTTTAGCCGCGTTCGTTTCACTATCAGACCGTTCACTTGTGAAAAGAACGAGACGGATCTGGATTCCAACAGCCACCATACAGACACTTCGTCACGTGGGGCGAATTGGTGACTCAATATAGAAAGGTATAGAAGCGAATTGCGAGAAAACGTTCAACCAATTCACTTTCATCTTTGATCCGATGAGATGCCATACGAAACCTGGATCAAAACCAGTCTGTCGTTTTGTATGGAAATATACAAAAATCCGGTGAAACGAACGCATCTAATATCCTCTCTTTGTTTGCACTTCGTTAGCCCTGAATACTGAATTTGGGTTAAGCATGTGCAGGCTTCGTCATTGAGTACTAACTCACTTGTTGAAGTGTGGGAATTTAGTCAACGCGAACTAGATTTATGGTTACATCTTAAGTACAGGTTGTGGCAAAGCCCAGTAAAGTATGTTCGCATGGAGAATACGTATGTAATATTTATTGTTTCACTTTTGGCTATGTCCATCTGATGCAATGGCGGATCCAGGATTTCGTCAAAAGGAGAGTCCTATTTGAAATTTAATACTTCATTGAGAGGGAAATGTAAATATTTTTTTTTTCAAGTTATTTTCCTAATGAAGCTGAAGTAATTACAACGGTGTGATGGAGTCGAAAATATGAACATTTTTGGGAATTTTTGACTGGAGACAATGAGATTTTCCAGAATTTTAAAAACGCTACATTCTACTCCGCTTATTTAAAAATCTGATCTAAGGAAATGTCTGCAGAACGAGATATCAAAAAAAAAAAAATAACTGGCGCAACAGTCCAATTTGAACCATGGCCTCGAGATGAGAGAGAAAGATATATTAAGTTAACCGATATTTTCAGAGTCAGGTCATATTTCACGCCTTACAGGATGCTCCGAAGTAGCTGTGAAAGGTTTCACCAAGTTATTGTAAAAAATTTGAAGAAACTGGATCGGTGACAGACATTTCTACACCTGTGCATCATCGTTTTGCTCGTTCGACCGAAAACATCGCCGCTGTGAGTAAAAGTGTGGCAGAAGACCCGAACTTGTCGATTCCGCGCCGATCCCAGCATTTAGGCCTATCTTACGGCACATTGTGGTGCATTTTGCATTTGGACCTTCATCTCCATCCTTATAAAGTCCAGCTCATGCAAGAATTAAAGCCGACTGATCACAGATTGCGTCGTGAGTACTCAGATTGGGTCCTCGAACAGCAGGCCACCGATGCCGATTTTTCGAAGAGAATCTTCTTTCGCGATGAGGCCCATTTTGCACTCGGCGGCCATGTAAACAAACAAAATTGTCGCATCTGGGGCAGTGAGCAACCGCAAGTGACCGCTGAGAAACCGTTGTACCCGCAAAAAGTGACTGTTTGGTGTGCATTGTGGGCCGGCGGCGTCATTGGGCCGTTTTTCTTCGAAAACAATGAAGGAGCTGCCGTTACAGGCAATGGCCAGCGCTATGGCGCCATGATTCATGATTTTTTTTGGTCGGAAATTGAAGATATGGATCTCGACAATATGTGGTTTCAACAAGACGGGGCCACATGCCACACCACGCGACAAAATTTGACTTTATTGCGCGAGAAATTCCCAGGACGCGTAATTTCGAGATTCGGCGATGTGGCTTGACCAGCAAGGTCTTGCGATTTAACGCCGTTAGATTTCCTTTTGTGGGGCTATGCGAAGGACCGTGTTTATGCGTACAATCCCACGACGATTGGTCAATTGAAGGATGAAATCCGTCGAGTTATAGCCGAGTTATTCCCCGAAATGTGTGAAAAGGTAATCGAAAATTACCTCAAAAGGATCGAGTCCTGCAAGCGGTCCCGTGGGGGATATTTGACAGATATTGTATTCCACGTATAATGGCATAATCCAAACTTTATTATGAAATAAAAATTCCATCGAAATTCAAATATTTACTGTGTTTAATTTAAGTTTACTTTCCGAAAGAGAAAATGGATAACCCTGTATTTCTAAAGCAATCCTAAGTAAAAAGTGTCCAGTCCGAAGCGTATATACCCTAGACTTGTACAGGCCTAGTGGTCATACCAAAAGTACCAATAGGCAACACCCATATGCATTAAAAGTGAGTTTTTTTCTATGGTTAGTTTATAGGCGACGTTGGCACTCATTCAGGAGGATCTTGAATATTCTCGAAATCGATTAACTAACCCCTTGTATAAATAATTGCCGAATTTTCCAAGTCGCTAGCTTCATTCTATCGAACGTTATCGCTTACTTGAAGTCTCACTTGTAGGGGAGGTAGAGGTTTCCTTTGTCGGATCTTGTGCATTTTCAATAACAACCAACTAGTATAAATATTTGACCAACATTTCAAGTCACTAGCTTCATTTTGTCGAAAGTTATCGCTTATCCGAAGCTTCATTTGTAGGGGGAGTAGGGGTTCCTTGGGTCGGATCTGGCACATCTTTAATACCAACTAACTCAATCCTACTTCAAACATTTGACCAAAATTGCAAGTTACTGTCTTCATTCCATCGAAAGTTGTTGCTTATCTGAAGTTTCATTTGTAGGAGAGGTAGTAGTTACTTGGGTAGGGTCTTGCCCATTTTCAATACCAACCAACTAGATTTCACTAGCAACATTTTCCAAAATTTTCAACTTGCTAGTGTCATTCTATCGAAAGTTATCGTAATTAAAGGGATATTTAATTTTTGGAAATTGGTAGGGGAGGTAGGCGTTGCTTTGATATGATTACGCCCAACTTACTAAAACTTAAGCAACTTTTCATCTCAGGGATACATGCCAAAAATCAGGTGTCTAAGTCAATTGGTTCAAAAGTTATATAAAAAAAACCTGAAAAGTAAGGTAGTACGGGGCTCTTTGTAAGAAAATTACCGTTAGTTTTCAACGGATCCTTGATCGATTCCAGGAGAGTATAAGATTACCCTCACAAGCAATCTACCAAGGCTAGAGCTTTTCTTGTTTACTTAATCGGGAGTTATAGATATATTTAATTATTTTACATATGATGGGGAGGTAGGCGTTTTATTGGCCTGATCATGTCCATTTTCAATTATACTCGTATCCAGCTAGATTATACTGTCAACACTTGACCAAAATTTCAAGGCTCTAGCTCCATTTTATCGAAAGTTATCGTGCGAACGGACACACAGACAGGCGGACATAGACATGGTTAAATCGAATCAGGAGGTGACCCTGATCATTTATATATATACATTACCATACCTCCAGAGTCTCCTTGAGGGTGTTACAGATTTTCGTCGACAAAAACAATAAACCCTATACTATAAGTCTGGGGGTCAAAAGACCTTTTCCATAGTCCCCAACGTGGGCGCCCCCTGGTAATGGCAGTTTTTCAAACCGCTGACCGCCAAGTCTTAGCGATAGGACAGTTTGAAAAAAGGCAGATAGCTGTAGCCTGGATGGCTGACCAACACCTAAGCATCTCAGGATTAGTAGGATGGAATGACTTGGGTAGTTGGACCAGCAACATAGTTGTCTGAACTCCAGCACATTAATTAAACCATATGAAGCAGCTATCTTCCGGGGCCATCCCCTGAATGGGGTAAAGCGATGTGCTGAGAGCTCGTCTTTGTAAAAACCACTCCTGGAACAAAAGCCTCGGATTGGACGGATCAACAACGACGAGCACGCAAACGACTAAAGGATTATTCTTTCGGATCCTGTAATGTACGCTCTCTGAACAAGCCGGGGGTCGAGCAGGACCTCCTTTAACAAGTCGAAAAGTACAAAAACAGATGTAGAATTGCCTCAGTGCACCAATCGAGAGATAGCTCTCTCAAAATCTTTGCAGTTAAAAAGCTTCTGGGCGATGCTACGGCGGTGGCGTATACTAATGCCCTTGAGGAAAGTCTATCGCCTATGCTACACAACATCAACAACACAGGTGTCCAAGGGTTCTGGGAAGAACTTAAGATTAGCATCACGGATGTCGCAGAGAAGGTCGTGGGATATAAAGTCCGGCGACCGCGAAATGACTGGTTCGACGAAGAATGCAAAAATTCACTTGACGCGAAAAATCAGCCCTGCAGACAATGGATTCAACGAGAAACCCGAGCCAGAAGAGAAAAATGAAGAGCTTCTGAACCCACCATCTAACATCCCCACACAGGAATCTCTCGACAAAATTGTTGGTCTAGGCACACCCATACAACTCCCGACAGAAGACCAAGTTGATATCGCGTTGCGGTCACTAAAACGAAATAAAGCGCCGGGCGCTGACGAGATTCCGGCTGA
Source organism: Chloromyia formosa (assembly GCA_964017055.1). NCBI lineage: Eukaryota > Metazoa > Arthropoda > Insecta > Diptera > Stratiomyidae > Chloromyia > Chloromyia formosa. Next base: position 104,594,710 of record OZ024813.1, read on the forward strand.
ACTGCTAAAATTCAGTGGAACCGGTCTAGCGAATGCCATACATCAATAACTCCTGCGAGTATGGGAGGACGAGGAGATCCCAGATGATTGGCGCAGAAGCATCGTCTGTCCAATCGCCAAAAAGGGAGATAAACTGCAATGTGAGAACTACACTTGCGAGCAAAAATACTGAATCAAACCGAAAGCAAGTGTATTTGTTTGTATGGATATTTTTAAAAGTACGTTATGAATCCGTACAAGTCGTATGTCATTTGAAATTTTGAGATCTTAGCTTTACAATGATACCTTTTTTTATCACCATTTAATAAGTGTTTTATGAATGAACGCTACCTGGAGCTAAAAAGTCGGAAAATTGAACATTTATGAATGGATTATTACTCGTACAAGGCAAACTAAAGGTCGATACACACACATCAGTCACGTCACGTCACAGTTCCGTCAGCACCGTCTGGTATCAGTCACAAAAAATATCGTTTCTTGAAAGTCAAGTGGCGCTGTCCACATTGAGCCGGCGCAGTCACGAATCAGAACCGTCAGTCCAGCTTCCGTCACCGAACAGTCAAATTCACATTTCTTCCCAACGATATTTTTTGTGTTTGACGGACGTCAGTCTAGAAAGTGAACATGGGCGATGACGAAAAATTAATCGAGTTGGTTCGAAATTACCCCGTTCTGTACGATTTATCGCATAATAAATATATGGATATAGCATATAAAAACAGGATATGGAAACAAATTGGAAATGAAATAAAAATAGATGGTAAATCTAGGTACACTCGAGAGCATACACAAAAAATGACTGACTACGGTCTGAATACCCTGACGGCTATATGTGAATACAGCCGCTATTTTGACTGTGACTTGACGGTGACGGTTATGATTCGGAAGGTTGACTGAACTGTGACGTGACTGATGTGTCTGCATCGACCTTAACCCTATAAATGCATCCGCAAAGGGTTTTCAATGGTCAGTTGAATCTGGAAGGTTGATTGAATAAGTTTAACGCAAGAAAAGTGAAAATTTTGTCATTCATGAGTACCACGCCTCAGCAAGCGGCTCAAGTTGTCGCCCTATTTTCGGAAGGGCTTACTCAGAGAACAGTCGCTTGTCAGCTCGGAATGAGTTAGTCTACTGTGTCAAGAGTGTTTCGGGGGGAAGGTAGCTACAATCAGAGACCCCGACCCGACCGCTCTAGGTGCACTTCCGATAGAGACGATCGTTTTATTGTGACAAGTATGCTACGAAATCGGCACCTCACGGGAGTTGACGTGCAGCAGGATCTGAGGGACGTTCGCGGAGTAGCTGTAAGCAAGTGGACAGTGAGGAGACGACTAAAGGAGCGAACTTGACTCCAAGACGGCCCGCCACAGGCCCAAAATTGGCCCCACATCCCCGACAAGCGCGACTCATGTTTGTCACGAATCACTTAAATTGGACCCTCGAGCAATGGTGGTCCGTATTGTTCACCGACGAGACCAGAGTGTGTCTACATGGCAGTGACAGAAGAGGTCGGGTATACAGGCGTCCAGGCGAGCGATTTGCGCAATGCTGTATCACAGAAACGGTAGCATACGGGGGCGGTTCGTGTATAGTGTGGGCCGGTATCTCTGTGGATTCAAAAACGGAAATTGTATTCGTGCCCTCTAGAGGCCGAGGAGGAGGACTGACAACCGAACGGTATATTACCGGTATTCGACGTGGCCATGTTGTCCCCTACGCAGCATCTATTGGCGACAACTTTACTTTAATGCACGATGTCACCCATCACGTCAAGCACAGCAGTTCCTGAACGAAGCTAATATTGCGACAATTGACTGGCCTGCTCGCAGTTCAGACTTAAATCCCATTGAGCACTTGTGGGACGAGCTCAAAAGAAGAGTCCAACACAGAGATCCCGCGCCTTCGACTATCGACGAATTGAAGGAGGCCTTTATAGAGGAATGGAGCGAAATTCCTCAAGATACCATTAAAAAATTAGTAATTTCAATTAAAAAATGTGATAAGAGCAAGAGGAGGTAATACCAGATATTAATAAATAAATAATTTTGTTATTTTTTAAAAAAATTTTGTTTTATTTAGCATAAACCTGACCACACTCCATTTTCTAAAATCCCCATTTTTCCTACTTTTTGATTTCAAGCCCCACTTTTTTAAATTTTATCTTCAAATATTGCTAAAAATGGTATTAATGTAAAGCTAAGATTTCAAGTTTTCAAATGATATACGATTTGTAGGGATACATAATGTAGTTTTCACAATATGCATACAAATACACGTGCTTTCGGTTTGATTCAGTATCTTTGCTCGCAACTGTATATGGGCATATCACTAGTTTGTACGTCCTATACAATTTTGAGGAAAATTCTTGAAGATAGAATAAAACCCTACGCAGAACGAATCACTGGCGAATATCAAAGCGATTTCACACCTGGTCGCTCCACACCCGATCAGCTTTTTACGGTCAAACTGATACTCCAGAAGTGCTGGGAATACAACGTAAACATATACCAAATCTTTTTCGACTTCAAGCAGGCATACGACAGTATCGTTCGTGGAGTACTGTACATCATCATGCTGCTATTTGGTATAGCGGTAAAGTTATTGCGACTGACAAAGTTGACGATAACCAACTCCGTCTCACAAGTCAGGATCAAGGAGACACTTACTGATCTATTTGAAACACGCACTGGTCTGAAACAGGGCGATGGACTGGCACCGACGCTCTTCAACTTAGCACTGGAATGCGCTATTCGGGCTAGGAATATGGACAACAGCAAAACACTTCTCATCAAGTCGACACAATTAGCAGCGTACGCCGACGACATCAACATCATGTCCCGAAGATTGGCCGATGCAGAAGAACTTCCGCATACGCCCGATACCGCTGCAAAAGAAGTTGGACTACGTATCAACTAGGGTAAAAGTAAACTAATGATGCAATCGACGACAAGGACACCTGCACAATCTATCAATGTGGGGGACCTCAACATCGAGTTCGTGAACAACTTCTTATACTTGGGCTGCAACTTGTCAAGGGACGCCAACGAAACTGGCGAAATCAAGCAACGGATAAAGTTAGCTAATAAGACTTTTTGCTCGGTTCTCCCCATAAAGAAATCTAAGCATGTGCACAAAAACACGAAGCTCCGCGTGTGCAAACCCATTATACAACCGGTGCTATGCTATGGCTGCGAAGCATGGACCCTAACTCAAGCCTCCGGAAACATGCTAGACACATTTGGACGTAAGGTTCTACGACGCATTTTTTGGGGTTGTTTGCGATCGAGATGGATGGCGCATCCGGTACAACCATGAGTTGTATGAACTGTACGATGAGCTGGAAGTTTCGAAAGTCGTCAAACTACAACGACTTCAATGGGCAGGGCATGTCCAACGAATGGACGATGATCGCATGCTAAAGAGAGTGATGAATACAAAACGAGTTGACGGGTCGAGACTGCCTAGACGACCGAGATTTCGTTGAGAGAGCTCAGTTTATATGGGCTCCCAAAATTGGAGGACGCGGTCACGTGACCGAGACAATTGGAGGGCAACGATCCAGGTGGCCAAGGCCCGACGTCGGGCTGTCGCTCCAAGATGATGATTTGTACAAAATTTCAGCTTGATAGCTTTAAAACTGGGGGACTAGTTTGCATAGGACCAGACAGCTAGACGGACAGACGAACAAAGCCTAATCGGCTTGTCTCAATATACTGACCAACAATATATATAGTTTATAGTCGAAGATGCTTCCTTCTGTGCGTTGCAGACTTCATGACAAAGTTAATATACCCTTTCACATCCGTGGAGGGTATAGTTATAAATACAACCTAAAACCATTATTTAATGTGCTTTATCTTCTTTCACATCGTACCCATCACAAAACGGGCTTCGCCATTCAAATGAGCAGGGAAAAAATATTTTAAAATGCATCCACGTTGTAATTTTTATAGCAGAGGATCTGGTCGAAAAAGCCATGTTCAGAAAATCATCGATTTCGTCCTACTGTGCGCTGTCCAAGCCAACAATTCGAACTTTTATCTATCTCTCTATGTTACATAATCTCACAAGTGCTCTATGGGACTTAAGTGTGGACAGGCTATTTCATACGAACAGGGTTACTTTCAGCAAAACTATTATGTACCTACCAGGTCATTAGCACTTCACAAATGTTGACTATTTATTAGGATGCAACCCCATTTTACCGCAACGCAAATAAAAGACACATTTAATCAGTTATTAACATTTTATTAAATATATATCAGATTTTTTCCCCTAAATTTTCATAATAGTCATTATTTCTCATATTATCTACTATTTCACGGGTTCATTTTTCTGCTTTATTTATTTTACAAAATAGAGTTTGATTCATTTCTGTTCCGTTAAACCGCTCGATTGTTTCCAACGTTTTTGATACATACTAGTTTCAACAAAACTTCTTTCCATGACATTTTCTTTAAAATATCAACAGCTATTGTGAAAACTAAAAACACAGTTGTCATAGTTTGTTCTTTTGCTAAATTCATGGTGTCCTGATTTTGACGTGTTAATATAGCTATATATTTTTCTCTTTTAATTACAATTCATGTTTTGTGTCAGTTAAATTTCACATTTTCAATTCTTCTAAATATTTTTTCACAGAAATATTTTTTTTTAAATCCCTAGACTTTGGATTTCACATTTACATAATAATTTAAGTGTAAAGGTCTTTTTAGACGATACGATCCAATTCAAATCCGATTCTGATTACCATCAGATTTCCCTCAGATTTCTTTGCAATTTGCTTCAGATCCAGTATCGTTTCAAACTTCCCTCAGATTAACCCACGCAGAATCCGAAAGTGCACAACGCCACTGAACAAACCACAGAAACTACAGCTGATCTAATTCGCATTGGACACAAGTCGCAAATAAATCTGAAGGAAATTGTCAGTCATCGAAAACTATTCAAATCGAAAACAAATCTGAAAGAAATCTTAGAGAAATCTTAGAGAAATCTGAGAATGAATCGTCTAAAAATACCCTAAGGCGGCTTTCACATGGAACGCACGATAAACGAGATTCTAGCCGAAAGCAACAGTGGTGGGCGAGCTTTTTTCTATTAAAAAATTTAACCGACAGCACCAGTCGCGACCGAGCTTCCTATTAGAAAGCTTGCTCGCCACTGGTGCTTTCTGCTAGAATCTCCTGTATCGTGCGTTGGACGTGAAAACCGTCTAATAGTTCTAGAACTAATTTCTTGGTTGTTTCCTGATCACACATACATATATGTATCTAAAATTTCATTTCTGTTCATACATACGAGTAATTGTAATTGGTTTGGTTTCCATTTCATATATTGTATTTTTTTTTTTGGTTTCTCTAAAGCTTCCGATCGATGAAGTCATATACGACTTTTCATGTTAATTGGTAAAGTACGTTACGATAATAATTTAGTACGAGCTATTTATTTTTCCATATTCAAATCTATTATTTGGATAAATTATCAATTTTCTTATAATTGCAAATTTCTCTTAAGAATCTGGTTTGGTTGGTTGGTATTTTGATCAATCAAATGATTTTTTTTATCTTTTCAAAATTCGGAGAGAACTTTCGTGATTTATTTTAAAGGCGAATTTGCCCGTTGTCATTATTTTATAAAATTGTTACAAATTGTATCTTGTCAAATTTGTTTATTCGGAAAATAAAAACTTTGTTTCAAAGTGATATGTGGAACGACAAAACAAACACAAAATAAGTTTTGCGTCACTTGTCTATTCCATTTCACAATTATATAATAGTCAAACGATACGCAGAAGAGCAAAGTGCTGGCAGATATGAAATATCGTTATACGTACCCATATCTTTAGCTAAATCGTAGGCTACCGGGCTATCTATTAAACACACAACACGCAAAGGGAAAATCCGTGGAAATGGCCTTGCACGAGGTGATCTCCACCATCGAAAACTCTCTGCAATTCCAAAAATACACGGCACGGCACGCTCCTAAACATAGCAGGAGCCTTTAATAATGTTACAACACAAGCGATAATGAATGCCCTCTACAGTGCAGGGGTCAACGCAAGCATAAGAAACTGGATCGCAGCATTGCTATCTAACAGACTTATATCGTCTGCATTGGACAATGCCACGGCAACTAAAGCGGCCAGAAGAGGAACGCCCCAAGGAGGGGTGTTATCACCACTTCTATGGATACTAGTGATGAACGCTCTACTAAAAACTTTCGAAGCGATAGGCATACGCGCGGTGGCTTACGCAGATGACGTTGTAATACTTGTATCTGGAAAGGACACTGGCGTTCTATCAGATCTCACAATAATGGCTCTACGTAGGCTACTAAAATGGGCTGGCAAAGTGGGGCTAAGTGTGAACCCGCAAAGACTGAGCTGGTTCTCTACACAAGAAGAACCAAAATTCAGGACTTCCACCTCCCAAGGATGGGCATCACCGAGTTAACTTTGATGACTCACGCAAGGTACTTATTTATTTATTTGATAGTCTGTTCAACAGAGCAATGCTCCAATTACAGAACAGATTAAATTAAATTACAAAAAGTAAAGATATGTATTGTAAAAACAAAAAATACAGGAAAAATAATTATAAAAATTAAAAGTAAAGAATATAGAAGAAAAAGGATAAAAATTGAAAAAAGCAATTAAAGAAAATTACAAACGTAAAAAGAAGATTACATACGCAACTCCCCATCAAAAAGTTTGCTCCTTAGTAGAATTTTAAAAGAATAGAGCGACGGAGGGAAAGGACCAAGATTGAGATTGTTATGAGTACGTGGCAAGCGTAGCAAAGGAGAATGAAAATATAGTTCCGTGCGGGCGTAAGGAATCACAAACTGAGATACCGTTCTAGTTTCTCTATAAGGCACGCGGACGGTGATCTCTTTCGACAAGTATTCCAAGAGGAGGCTGTGACAAATATTGTAGAGGAGGCATTCATCCAGGTACACTCTGCGCTTATCAAGGGGAGGGACATTTAGCAGGGCAAGGCGATCAACATATGGACAGTAGGGAATTTGGAAATTGAATAGAAGAATACGGGTAAACTTGCGCTGGACAGATTCAAGGAGGGAGACGAGGTAGTCAAAGTGCGGTGACCAAACAGGAGAACAATATTCAAGAACACTACGAACAAGGGAGTTAAAAAGATTAAGACAAGTGGACGTATTGCTAAAAACACGTGATGTGCGGAGAACAAAACCAGCAGTGCGAGATGCTCTAGCGCAGATATCAATAATATGCAGATCAAATTTCAATTTAGTGTCAAACAAGACACCAAGATCTTTGAAACGGTCTACTTTTTCTAAGGCAGTATTATTGATAACATAGACAAAAGATATAGGACAAGGTTTCAAAGAATAGGACATGGAATTACACTTTTTTACATTAAGATGCAGATGATTAACCTCACACCAATCAACCAAAGAATCGAGATCATGTTGAAGAGTTACGCAGTCTTCAACTGACCTGACCGTTCTGTAGATTTTAAGGTCATCTGCATATAAAAGGCAAAATGAGGATATATGTAAAGGTAGATCATTTATAAAAATATTGAAAAGCAGAGGCCCAAGAATAGATCCTTGTGGGACCCCCGAAGAAGGGCAAAATGGAGACGATACAAAACCATTGTAGACAACGCGACACTTACGATGAAACAAGTATGAAGAAAACCAGGATAAGAGGGTTCCGGTAATACCGAAATCCTTAAGCTTAGCGAGAAGTATGTTGTGGTCGACAGTGTCAAAAGCCTTAGAAAAATCAGTGTACAAGACATCTACTTGACATTGATTATCTAAGGCTCGAGCAACCGAATGAGTAAAAGTAAGGAGGTTAGAACAAGTGGAACGTCCTTTGACGAAGCCGTGCTGTTGATCAGCAAATAGTTGGGAAACAGAAGGGTAAATTTTATTATGGACAATACGCTCAAGAATCTTAGGAAAACACGATAACAAGGATATTGGACGGTAGTTGGAAACAGATGACAAGTCACTACATTTGGGGATAGGAAGGATATTGGCAACTTTCCACAAGTCAGGGAAATATCCACTGTTTAAGCTTAAGTTAAATAATATGGATAGGGGGATGCATATAGTGGATGACAGTGATTTGACAAAAATATTAGGCAATTCGTCAGGACCAGAGCCCCCATTCGCATCCAAGCCATAAATAATTTCGGCGACTTCAAGTGGACAAGTTGTGAGGGAGGAAATTATTTGTGGGGACAAAAGATTTAAAGGCAAAGTAGAAAGGGGAGGACTGGTGGAAGATGTAAATGTAGAAGCAAAGAAATTTGCAAATAACTCGCATGCTTCTTTTGGAGTATTAGCTGTTAAATCAGCCAGGTGAACGCTGCCAGGTAAGCTGGAGGATGATTTAAGTGAACGAATATAAGACCAGAAAGGCTTTACTTGATTAGATGCAAGAGACAGTTCGATGCTGTTATAATAATTTTTCATCGCAGTTTTTGTTAAACGTTTGACGCTGGCGCGACTCCGAGTAAAGTCCAAAAGAGTGGAAGGGGAAGGAGAACGCTTCCACTTGCTGCGGGCTTTGTCTTTAGAACGTAAGGCGTTTACAACCGTTTGAGTAAGCCAGGGGAAGTTTTTATTTTTTTTAGGAGGGTACAGGGGAGTAAAGCGGGGAATAAGATTCTGGAGGTAAACATAAAACTTACTAGTAGCGTCCTCACCAGTAAGATTAGAGAAAAAGGAAGACCAGTCGACGGATTCAAGCTCGGCAGACATCAGGTTGTAATCTGCCCTATGAAAATTAAATCTCCGAATTGACGAAACATGTTTAGTTTTAGGATTGGAGAGGGAAATTTCAATACAAAGGGGAGGATGGTGAGGGTCTGGATCAACATAACTGTAAGGAGCAGGCGATAGTGTTACACAGGAAGGCGAAAGGTTATGCAAAATTAGGTCAAGAAGTCGATCGCTTTGGTTTCTCACGGTATTTATTTGTGACAAGTTACAAAGGGATATAAAAGATAAAAGGGCTAGAGAGAACGGGTTGGTAGAGGAAATTTCTAAACCACAATTAAAAATAGACCATACAACGGAGGGAAGATTAAAGTCTCCACAAATAATAACGCTAGACAAGGGGTAGTAGGATGTGATGAAGCAGGAAAACTCCGTGTAGAAGGTTTCATAAACAGTGATGGGAGAACTTAGGGTTGATCCTAGACAGCAAGCTTACTTGGAATCGTAACATCGAAGAACGTACCAAGAAAGCAACCATTGCTCTGTACACCTGCCAAAGTTTGCTTGGTAAGACACGGGGGCTCAATCCTCGAATTATGCTCTGGTAATATACAGCAGTTGTTAGGCCAATTCTATTATACGGAATTCTGGTCTGGTGGACAGCACTCAAAACCAGGTGTCATAAATTGAAAATGGAAAGTATCCAAAGGCTGGGATGTTTGGGAATCACAGGAGCGTCCACGAATTCCCTAAACACCCTGACGAACTTACCAACCCCCCCCCCCCCCCCCCCTCGACCTGTTTCTAATGAACGCAGTGTCCAAATGTGCATTAAGACTTAAGGGAACAGGGAAATTTAGCACGAGGCCTTATGGCCATCGAAACATCAAACTGCCTTTCGAGTATACAGACCTCATCAAACCGGTAATTGACTCCAAGAGAAACTTCCGGGTAACCAGTACCAGAAAGAGACTTCTACTCTACAGGCGAGAAGTGACCTAAGAATTCCCTACACCTCTATACGGATGGCTCTAACACGAAAACAGGTGCTGGAGCCGCGGTTCATTGGCCGGAGCTCCTACACAATCTATCGCTTCGACTGCCGAACGAGTGCAGCATCTTCCAGGCGGAGGTGGTAGCGATACAAAAAGCTGCGGAGCTAGTCTCAACAATACGCAGGATGGGCAACATCTATATTCACTCAGACAGTCAGGCTGCGTTGAAAGCGCTGCAGTCAGTCACTATTAGATCAAGGACGGTGCTTAACTGCCTCTCAATTCTTCAGAGATTGGGCACCTTAAGGAAGCTGGAACTCCGATGGATACCAGGCCACAGCCGCTGCCTTGGCAACGATATTGCGGATGGACTCGCAAAGCAGGGAGCTGCACTGGATGTCATAATGGCAATAGCAACTCCTATTCCAATTCCATAACTAAGAACAAAAATTGACTCTAATATGATGCAACTGGCCAACCATAATTGGAACAGAACCATCAATTCCAAAATAACAAGAGAACTCTGGAACTCATACAACACTAAGAAAACCGATGTACTCTTAGGGCTCTGTAAGGGTAAATGTGCAATGCTAGTGGGCTTATTAACGGGTCACTGCCTAATAGGTGAGCACGCACACAGACTGGGATTGATCACAGAGAGCGGCTGCAGGAATTGTAAGCTGCCAAATACCAAAGAATTTTTGGAGTACCTGTTGAGCGAATCCCCGGCACTCACAATGAAAAATATACGGTGGCGGACAAAAGTCTAAGGCAGCACCTTATATTAAAGTTCTGGTTGATAGAAAGCTTTAATCAAAAATCCATTGATGCACATTTTTTTAGTAACGTAAATATATTTATAAAATGAAACCGGAAAATAGAGGGCTACGCCCGCAATCCGAGGGTTTTGTAGTGTCCCATGCCAATAGGAGATGAGCTGTCCTACTCTTGGAGAGGCTTAACCATTCATGTTAAGACGGTATTGCAAATTGCAAGCTTGCGTAAAAAATATTGAAAATAAGTTGTTTGAATAATTATAGAAAGTAGAGTCAGCGATCAGCATACCTCCCTCCTCTCCCAGCAATCTTTACCCTTTTGAAAATGGTTAACTCCAATTCGCTCTACGGAAAACAATATGCAAGTATGTTGTACTCGTAGTACTAGTATGTAGTACAAGAGACCTGTTATGTGCATTTTTTGTATTTATGATATCAAAATGGCCAAATCCAAATGAATGTACTACTATTAAATATTACGTGATTATTACGAAACTTGGAGACATTATTGCACATGGTGTTGATTATCGTTGGCCATCAATATTTTCAACCTCGGATGAGTTTGAGAAATGCAGGGGTGTGCTAACTGTAACTATGGAAATATACTATTATTAACCTGTTTTGAGAAGATATCAAAATTCCATAATTTTTTTGTTTTCTGTGCTAGTCTAAAGCCACTTTCCTGTATGTTTTCAAATTTCTAAGTGTAACGGTCTCGAAATGGTAAGAGGGGTGGGAGAAATTATGATCTCATATTTTCCCCTCTACCTCTTTTCCCCTTTCTTCAAATTTGATGAAGACGCAAAAAATGGAATGTACTGGGTAGTAATTTTCTCATTATACCCCACTTGCCTATACCAGATGAAAAAAAGAATTCGACCTTCATTTCCCCTCTATGGGGACCTCCCCTTAAAGTTGACCTATTCCGGCGAATTATGGTAATTCTACACATTCCTACAAAATTTCTTGTATGTAGCTTCAGCCGTTCGTGAGATATTCCATGGACAGACTTACAGACAGACAGACAGACAGACAAGCAGACAGACAGACGGACAGACAGACAGACGAAAAGACAGACATTTTACTGATTTCATAAGGGTTTTGTTTTTGATACATAACCCTAAAAACGTGAATAGTGGGGTACTACGGGGCTCTTTGTAAGAAAATTACCGTTAGTTTTCAACTGATCGATTTTTTTAGGGGTGTATAAGAATACCCTCACGAGCAATCTACCAAAGCTAGAGTTTTCATGTTTATTTAATCGGGAGTTATAGACTGATTTAACTATTTTACATATGTAGGGTAGATAGGCGTTCTCGTAGTCTGATCATGCCCATTTTCAATACCAACCAACTACATCATACTGCCAACATTTGACCAAAATTTCAAGGCTCTAGATTCATTTTATCGAAAGTTATCGTGCGAACGGGCAGACAGACAGACATGGCTAAATCAAATCAGGAGGTGACCCTGATCATTTATACAGGGTGTTACTAGTACTGAGGCTCAAATGAAAATGGGAGATAGAGGAACTTGTCTTGAGTGGAAAATCCTTCCACACATACTTCCGTTTTTGCACCGTTAAGGAGATAGCGCGATTTTAAGGACGAAGGATTTTCATCGTACCTGCGATCACTGTTTGGTCTATAACTTCTGCTGTACTTAGCGCAACGTAATAATTCTGGGCTCGTTGGAAAGGACACAAATTGTTCTTTCTAATTGATATCAACTGTGCCAATCAGTGTCATACTTTTTGAGAAAAATTAATTTAAACGACACAATAATAATAAAAAAATACAAAAAAAATACAAAAAAGTCCTGTTTTCTCCAAAAAGGACCTGATTAACCACCAAATTTTATTACATTTTCGGAAAGCCCATAAAATTTCACTATAAGTTTGCAAACAGAATTTCTTCATAGGTTGAATTGTAAAGGAGCGGGGCTAACAGTTATCAAGCACGTTCCCTTCAAGTAAATCTGGTTTGACACCCGTCATTCGCCGAAAGAGTATGATTAATAATAGTGAGGACGAAATAAAAGAATTGAAGTATGTTTATTACGTTTATTTAGTTTATTACGTTTACAAATAATCTCAACATGTCCGCCGTTGTGGAGCAAGCACAAGTGGTATCGCCGATGAATGGCATTGGTGGGGTTCACACGCAGTAGTTGGGCTCGTAACTGATCGCATGCTTCGGTGATACGGGAAATGAGCTGTTCTCGTGTATGAATTTCCTCTGCGTAGACGATGCTTTTCAAATACCCCCAGACATAAAAGTCCATGGAAGTTAAGTCGGGAGATCGTGGAGGCCATGCAATGGGACCACCACGGCCAATCCATCGATCCCGAAAATTCGCGTCGAGCCACCGACGGACATTAGCAGCATAATGCGCTGGCGCTCCATCGTGCTGGTACCAAAATCTGACCAGTACACAGAGTGGTATATCCTCTATGAGGTCTGGAAAAGTTTTCTCCAAAAATTCGGCATAATTGGTGGAATTGAGAAATGGGGAAAGAAATACCGGACCGATTAAAATTATTTGTATACGTAATAAGCTAAATAAACGTAATAAACATACTTCAACTCTTTTATTTCGTCCTCACTATTATTAATCATACTCCTTCGCCTTTCGGCGAATGACGGGTGTCAAACCAGATTTACTTGAAGGGAACGTGCTTGATAACTGTTAGCCCCGCTCCTTTACAATTCAACCTATGAAGAAATTCTGTTTGCAAACTTATAGTGAAATTTTATGGGCTTTCTAAAAATGTAATAAAATTTGGTGGTTAATCAGGTCCTTTTTGGAGAAAACAGGAGTTTTTTGTATTTTTTTTCTATTTTTTTATTATTTTTGTGTCATTTAAATTAATTTTTCTCAAAAAGTATGATTAATTAGAAAGAACAATTTGTGTCCTTTCCAACGAGCCCAGAATTATTACGTTGCGCTAAGTACAGCAGAAGTTAGAGATCAAACAGTGATCACAGGTACGATGAAAATCCTTCGTTTTTAAAATCGCGCTATCTCCTTAACGGTGCAAAAACGGAAGTATGTGTGGAAGGATTTTCCACTCAAGACAAGTTCCTCTATCTCCCATTTTCGTTTGAGCCTCAGTACTAGTAACACCCTGTATAAGTATATACGTTGTCAATGTCCTACCCCCGGAGCCTCCTTTAATGTGTTACATATTTTCAAGTTCGATGTTTGAAGTGTGCGCAGGCGCACGTACATAGCAACGTTGTCTGTTTACACCAATTTGAGCTAGTGCGTTTGTTTATCCCGTTTTCGGATTATGTATAATTTGCAGTGTGTCCGTGTAATTCGCGGCCTAGCATAAGTAATATATTTATGGCCAAAAATTTGAGTTTTCATACATATGTGCCTTGTGTTATTTTTCCACCAGTTGGAATAACAAACTGTTAAATAACAGTAGTGGAAGTGCATGCGTGGGAGTGCATTATTTGCCGCTTGATGGGTGAATGCACTTGACGACGGCTGTGTGGCATTCAATTTCGGCGTCCGTCGTGCTGTTCAAACCGATTGTGGCAAAACAGTGGTCACAGTGTTTCGTGTTCTGCATACGGGACGAATACAATAGGTGCGTTATTTTCAAGATCCATATAGGTAGAGTAGAGCAGGCTAAGACCACACAATTACACTAACAATTTGATCTGAGTTGCTCTCGATAGAACGTTAGTGCAGGATTTCTACTCCGTTAAATAGTTCCACATTTGAAATACAGGCGGAGCAGGCGTCGAGATTTTAGAACAGTTTACAGTTTGGGAAGCACATAAAGTTCATTTCCTCTCAATAAATTGTCCGTTTTGTGTAATTATTTGGAATAGTAAACATAAAAAATAATTTTGCTGCCTAAAGGAAATTTATCCAATTGTATATGTACTAAGGATATAAGTTTTCTCTTGAAATTTAGACAGCAACATTTTGTGCCCATGTGGATAATTATATTTTGGTAAGGTATTTATGCACCCTTTCTATTTTTGTCGGTTTCATGGGAACGCCTAGGGCTCCGCCGAGGAAGGGCGGTGCACCCCCTAGTCATCCATCCCGGGTGGTGGTTGCTCCGCCCAATTGTTCATTTCGGGCGGTGACTGCGCCCGGTCAGTCGGGGCGCCCTGCTGGATCGTCCTCTTCGGTTGGTGGATTTGCCGATCAGCTGCACATCGACTGTTCGAATAGGGCTTCACTCGGCGCTGTGCCTTTGGCTAAGCCTGGCCATAGCGGGAGTGTGCCCAGTACTAGTGGTTGTTGGGCTGCTTTCAAAGCTGGGGATGTGGCCAAGCCTGGCACCACCTCTACTAGGGATACACTCGCTGTGGAGGCTTTGGTGAAACCTGGCCCAAGCGGGAGTACGTCCTGCTCGAATCTTTATAGTAGGAACTATTTGCCCCATCTAAAGTCCATTATAAGGAGAGACGCAATACGTTTAGAGTCCTCGATCTTGTTCTGTCGGTACCCGAGGAACATAGGTCGGAAAAGCAGAGGTCATCCCTGGAATGGGCGCTCCAGTTTATCGCCGGTTTACCGGATAAACCCTCGAGCGCCAAAAGACAAAGGTTCGCGGATGAGTTGCCTGTAGGTCCAGTGCGGAAGAAAAACACCGCTATTAGCGCTCCAGCTCCTTCCTACGCGGATGTGGTAAGGAGTTGCATGGAGCTGCCGGTTGTTGATCTTAGTAATGAGGATGGATGCATTTCACTTGATAACAGGAAGACGGTTGAGGGAGTCCTTACGGTAAACTTCCGAAAGGTAATGGAGGCGAATCCGGGTCCACCTACTGACTGTAAGGACGGGGGATGGTTTCAGGGATGTAAAATCATGCATTTTGCTGACGAGCGCTCAGTGACTTTGTTCAGGTCTGACATCAGTCGTGCGGGGAAAGTGTGGCCTGGCGCGAAGCTGGATGTTGTGACGCGGGATGCGATCCCGTCTCGTCCGAGAGCCCGTGCCTGGTTACCACGTTTCGTTGAAGACGCGGACGAAGTGCTATACGAGTATCTCATTCAGACATGCAATCGTGACACTGCGACCCATAATTGAAAGGTTGTTAAGTTGGAGGAACCGGTGGAAAACTTCCGATGCGCTGTCGTGGTGATCAAGACGGACTCTCTGGCTCCTCTGGCAAGGTCGAATGTGATTCTCAAATTTGGCTTTGCTAATATTAAATTGCGCGTCTACAAAGGCGACATAAGGAAAGCCAAGAGAACTTTTGAAAAACCAATGGAGGAGGACGAGGCTGCCTGCCAGTAATGTTAGTGAGCCTATTGATGGTAATACGGATGATGACTGGGTGTCCCTTGGTTCAAATCTGGCTACTTTGGAGAGCTCCTCCAACGTTGACGGTGAGGCCGATATTACTCTGGTGGTAGAAAGGTCATCAAATTAATGATCAGTTTTGTCCAAATCAACCTTCACCATTCCAAAGCAGCCTCTGCTACTATTCTTATCCGCTTGGCGTGCAGTGGGGAGGACATCGCATTAATTCAGGAACCTTGGGTTTTGGGGGACCCAGTCAAGGGTCTTAAATTTTCTAGCTATGATGTTTTCTATGTTAAGGGCCAGGGGAAACCCCGGTCCTGTATTCTGGTTAGGAAACCCCTCAGGGGCTTTCTGTTGCGGTCTGCCTTGAGCTCAGTGGTACTCTTTACTGGATAATTTCGTCGTACTTTCCGTATGATGACGGGGATATCTTACCCTCATCTTTTCTTAGAGATGCAATTACAGCGGTTGTTACTAGGAATAGAGTAGAGGTCTTAGATATTTCTCTTGTCTCTAAAAATTTTGTCCACTTGATCAGAGACTGGAGAGTGTCATCCGAGCACTCTTTTTCCCGATCACCGCTATCTGCAATTCAGCCTTGCTGAGCGGCCTGTAAACAATCCAAACGTCCGTAATCGTAGAATAACTAACTGGTTTATGTTTCGGGAGGCGTTCCTGGAACAGTTACCCCCGATGCCTGGTCGGCCATCTAGTAGGGAGGAGTTGGATGATATGGTGAAGGCCCTAACGGGGACCTTTGGTTTGCTGTGTCTAGATCAGGCTCCATAAGCAGGCAAAGAGGTAAGAGAAAACCAGTCGGGTGGAATGCACAAATCTCTGAGTTTAGAGCTGTGTGCAAGAGGTCTTTCAACAAGGCTTGGTCCACTGGTCTGGAGCTGGAGTGGTTTTCCTATAAGGGACATTTGAGAGTTTTTAAGAGAGAACTCAGGCAAGCGAAACACCGCTCATGATGTAATTCTTAAAAGCGCATCGAGGGCTCGGGAAAAGCCTGCAGACTTCGTATGATTCTGTCTACTGACCCATTCATACCCAGCTTTCTACTGAAACAAGACGGGTCCTGGACGACTTCGTGTAAGGATACTATTAAGCTGCTGCTTGACACGCAGTTCAAATGCAGCTCGACAGTAACAATGCCCCGCTATCCTGTGGGCGAGGGACTGGTTGTTCCTTGTGACTTTGAATCTATTCTCTCAGAGGAAAATATTCGGTGGGCAATATCTATGATAGCTTCGAGTGATTCAAGTCAGCTGGACCTGACGATATCATCCCGGAAGATTTGAAGCACGTGTTGGATATTGCTTACTCATGGTTGGAAATCATCCTAAAGGCTTGTCTCGAACTGGTCTACATTCCTCGTGAATGGTCAGTGACCGAGGTTGTTTTTATCCCTAAGGCGGGGAAAAGCTCACACGCGTGTCTGAATGACCTCAGACCAATTAGCCTATCTTCCACTCTGCTAAAGGTTTTGGAGCGCTCGGTTGATGTACACCTGCGTGCTACTATTCCAACACGACTTCTGTCTTCATCTCAGCATGCCTACTGGAATGGAAGGTCGGTGGACATGGCCTTACACTCTCTGGTAAGTTATATTGAGAAGTCTCACGACTGTAGAGAATTTACCTTGTTTGCCTTTCTGGACATCGAGGGCGCTTTCAATCATGTCGCACTTGCGGCTATAACCAATTCTCTCGTCGGTCTGAATGTAGATGGATCGCTCTGTAGGTATAGACCAACTACTAGCATCTAGGGTCACTGCTTTTGGATTGTGGTTTACCGAAGTATGCTAGAGAAATTCCAAAGAATGGTGAGTATCACCATCACGGGGGCTCTTAGAACTACGCCAGCAGCTGGCCTTGATGTCCTGCTCAATTTGCTCCCTTTAGATATTTCTGCTAAGCAGGTGGCCTCGAACGTAGCCATTCGTCTTCGGGAAACTGGACAGTTCATTGTGGAAGCCACGGGACATTCGTCTGTTCTTAGCAGCTTGGATTTTCCTGCGGTGACGGATTACACTCTTGCCAAGTAGCTGTTTGGAAAGAATTTAGTAAGTCCCTCACGGGACGACTGGGAGGCTAACACTTTCCAGGAGTCAAATGTTATTAGTTTATACACCGATGGCTCTAAAACGGATAAAGGAGTGGGAGTGGGGGTGTACTCGGACAAGTTGAATATAAACTTGTCACTACATCTCCCTGACTTTTGCAGCGTTCTTCAGGCTATTTGGAAGGTTTTCATATGGCTCGGGCGTAATGTCATAGCTGCTAAGTACATTATCATTTTTACGGATTGTCAGCCGGCGATTATATCCCTTGAATCTGTGATTACAAACTAAAAGATTGTTGCCACATGCCGCATCTGTCTCCTGGAGATGGGAATTTTTAGCATCTCCGTTTGTTGGATTCCGGCCCATAGTGGCTTTGACGGAAACTGCAAAGCGGATGGACTTTCTAGAGTAGGATCTAATGGGGGAACCGGGCTTAGTCATCGCCATCTCGGGTGGTCTTTATCAGCCTGTAAAATGATGGTAAATGCTGACGCGTGGAGTACTGCCAATGCGAGGTGGACAACGGACCCAGTGGTGGTCTATGTTTGCTGTGTGTATCACGGCAGCCGCTTTAACCTAACCTAACCTATTCATCATATCATGGTCTTCGATGACTATTTGTAATTTTGAAATGGAAAGACTTCTTAATTTTCTAATTTTGAGTTTAAATTGTGAAAATTACTACTACATATTAATTTGGCTTATTTCGGCAAATTAGTATTTTGAAATTATTTGCATCGTCTTCTTCGTAAAGAAGAAGAACTTTTGTGTTTTCTTTTTGTCCGCAATTAGTTCATCTGTTGAAGAAGGAACTGTTTTCTATAATATATCTATGGTATCTTACTATATTGTATTTCAGAAAAATATACTGTTTTCAATTTGATTTCGTCGCCATAATGATTTTCATCAAAAATACACTATTTTGTTTAATTTCATTTTGTTATAATAAACGTCTTTTCATATTCATAAATATTCTTTTCGTTTTAGATTTAAATTGTTATTTATATAAAAGTTCATAAGAGGATACATAGAAATTATGTTCATGCATTATCTGTTTTTGTTTTTATGTATTTTTTTTTTTATTTTTTTGTTTTTACTCTAGAATATATGTCACGCATTTATTGTTTCCTATTAGACCAATAATTAAAAAATAATGTACAATGTACAATAACCGATTGAAGTAGTGAGAAAGTGTTTAAGGACGATTATTATTTTAATTTTTTTTGTGGAAAGATTACATAGTAATTTTTAAATTAACACAAAAGGGTAACTCTTATTATAAAAATATTTTTCAGGATTCTTCTTTTACAATTGTAAATGTTGTATTTTCTTCTATGTGATTTTACTGTTGAAAAAGAAGTTTGTGGTCCGTTGTTACATTTAAAAATCGCATCCAAGCTTTATAAACAAAAAAAATTTTTGTATGTTCAACCACTAAAGATTGTAAAATAGCACTTAAAATATGTCAATAATTAATCTTTTAACAGTAGAGATTTTCTTCGTGTTAAAATCTGACGTATTGCACGTATTTTGTCTACATTTAATCCGAAAATATTTTCCAAATTGTTGTTTTGAAATCGTTTTAAGTTCTTTTAACAATTAATAAATTACATTGACTAGTATTGTTTTGGTTTTCATCCAATTATTTGGATATTTAATCTTCTAGAACGAGATTATTTTGGGTTGGTTTGATGTAAAGGTTAAATTTGATAAAGCTTTCATATTTATTGTAAACATTATCATTGAACGATATAAAGAGATAGGTTTGAAAATAAAAAGGTTGATGTTTAAAGGAATTAACGAGAGAACTATTGTTATATGAAATGTTTCTTTCAATATTTGTTTCATTGGAAGACCAACTGAAAGTCATTGTATCTTTCTTAACTCAAATGAATAAAAAGGTGTAGATTTGTTTGATTAACTAATGCTTCTTCTAACTACAATGATTTTACGTATGTACGTAATGTGCCTAAGCAGCTTCATAGAACTGTTACAGGTTACTATTATAAATACATTTATCTTTTGTGTTTAGTTGTTTACTTTATATTTAAAATCGTCTTAGAGGCCTAGTCGAATATTTTGCTTGTCTTTGCGTCCAAATTTTTAAAGAAACGTATTTCCAAATGTATCTTGGCGAACAAGGTTAACGATTTAAGTATTAAAACTATTTATAGAAGACTTTTCGAATACTTATGTGGTGCAGACGGTGGCTTGCCTTGATATTAGTTTCAATTTCATAACTTACAACTAAAACTGTATGTAACATGGTATATCTGGCCTCGGCAAGTGGAAGTAACACGTGAAGAAAAAAGAAAATTACAGAAAAAATTGAGAAATGCGCATGGAAACGAAATGTATTTAAAGGATTAAATAGAATTTTTCAAAATCTATTGGATAGACGAATCTAAATGTACTCGTATATGCACACCAGACACCTATGTAAATGTCGATAGATTTGCAAATCCCGAAACCCATGCTCAGCATCCGTTTTCTTTTGCTCGTTTTACCACCAAGATTAAGTAAGCGGTTTCGCTGTCGCTCACTTACATGGGAACAGAAAAACGATGGTGTGGTGGTCTCCATGTACTCGCAATTAGTGATGGGCATAATGTCTCTTTCTAGTGTGCCAGCACATATGCTCTAACTTGGGGAACATATTCAATAAAACTCATAATTATGTGAAATGCATGTATGTACGAGTATATTACATCAAATTATTTTATAGTTTTTTTTTGGTTTTTAGGGTTTTGTTTTAGGGTTTTGTATTAAAAACAAAACCCTTATGAAATCGGTCAAATGTCTGTCCGTCTGTCCATGAAATATCTCACGAACGGCTGAAGCTACATACATGAAATTTTGTGGGAGTATGTAGAATTATTATAATTCGCCGGAGAAAGCGATTCGTTGTAATAGGCTGACTTTAAGGGGATGTCCCCATAGAGGGGAAATGAAGGTCAAAATTTTTTTTTCATCTGGTATAGGCAAGTGGGGTATCATGAGAAAGGTAACACCGAGTACATTTCATTTCCGGTATTTTCATCAAATTTGAAAAAAAGGGGAAAAGAGATAGAGGGGAAAATATGTGATCCGAGTTTGTCCCCCCCCCCCTTGCATTTCGATACCGTTATACTTAGAAATATGAAAATTTGCAGAAAAGCGGCATTTTACTAGTGTAGAAAACCGAAAATCGTAGAATTTTGATATCTCATCAAAAAAGGTTAATAATAGTACATTTCTATAGTTGCAGTTAGCATACCCCTGCACGCCTCAAGCACACCCAAGGTCAAAAATATTGATGGCCAATGATAACCAACATCATAGGCAATAACATTTTTAAGTTTCATTACAATCACATAATATTTGATAATAGTACATTGATTTAAAGTTAGGCATTTTGACACTATCCACACAAAAATTACACCTACCGGCCTCATAGGTGTGAGTACTACTTTCATGTTGTTTTTCGTAGTGCGAATTGCCGTTATTTAATTAATCATTTCTGAAAGGGTAAAGATTAGTTGGGGGCGCTGCGTCGTAATTGGCAAACTTTACCGGCTGGAAGGGGGAGGGGTCCACATAGAGGTGAAATTAAGGTCAAATTTTTTTTTATCGACTGGTATAGGCAAGTGAGGTGTCGTGAGAAAGGTAATGTTGAGTACATTCCATTTTTTCGCATTTTCTTGAAATTTGTAGAAAGGTGAATAGTGGGGGAGGAGAAAATTTTAGTTCGTAATTCACCCCCCCCCCCCCCCCCCCCCCGTGGCATTTCGAGACTGTTAGAATTATGAAAACTTACAGGAAGGTGGGTTCCGAATAGCATATAAAATGGAAAATAACGGAATCTGTATATCTTCTCAGAATAGGTAAATAATAGTTTATTTCTGTAGTTACAGTTAGCACACCCCTGCATGCCTTAAACACTTTCGAGGTCAAAAGTACTGATGGCCAACGATAACCAACACCTTAGGCAATAATATGTTCTAAGTTTTGTTACGATCACGTAATATGAATTGGCATGTAAAATGTAAGTGGGTAAGACATTTTAATTATGTTTTTTTTGTTCATCTGAGTGGTATCAAGAAGAGCAAGGAGCCGATATTTATATACCAAAATAAGCGCTTGCTACAAAACCCTCGGATTGCGGGCGTAGCCCTCTATATTCCGGTTTCATTTACAAAATGAAATCGGTCATGCGTCCGTCTGTCCGTCTGTCTGTCCATGAAATATCTCACGAACCGCCGAGGCTACGTGCATGGAATTTGGTGGAAATATGTAGAAGTACCATAATTCTCTGGAGAAGGTGACGCGTTGTAATAGGTCAACTTTTAGGGGGGGGTCCCCATAGAGGGGAAATGAAGGTCGAAATTTTTTTTTCGTCTGGTATGGGCAAGTGAGGTATCGTAAGAAAGGTACCGTCGAGTACATTCCATTTTTGGAATTTTTTTCAAATTTGAAGAAAGGGGAAAAGAGGGAGAGGGGAAAATATGTGGTCCGAATTTGTCCCCCCCCCCTTGCATTTCAAAACCGTTATATGTACTTAGAAATATGAAAATTTACAGAAACGCGGCATTTTACTAGCACAGAAAACCGAAAATCGTAGAATTTTGATATCTCATCAAAAAAGGTTAATAATAGTACATTTCTATAGTTGCAGTTAGCACACCCATGCACCCCTTAAACACACGCGAGGTTAAAAATATTGATGGCCAATGATAACTAACATGATAGGCAATGATATATTTAAGTTTCATTACAATCACATAATATTTAATGATAGTACATTCATTTAAAGTTAGGCATTTTGACACTATCCATACAAAAAATACACCTACTGGCTTCGTGCGAGTACTATCATATTTGCATGTTGTTTTTCGTAGTGCGAATTGCAGTTATTTAGTGAACCAATATTGGAAGGAAAAGATTGGTTGGAGCGGTAATTCTAACAATAATTATTCATACAATTTCTTTTTTTAGGGTTTTGTGTCTTAAAACTTACAACATCTGCCAAATATCTGTCTGTCCGTCTGTCCATAGAATATCTCTGGAACCGCTGAAGCTACATAAGTACATCAAATTCGGTGAGAATGTGTAGCAATGCTATAATTCGGAGAAAGCGATGTGTTGTAATTGATCAACTTTAAGGGGGGGGGTACACATAGAGGCGAAGTTAAGCTCACATTTTTTTATCGACTGTTGTAGGCATGTGGGGTGTTGTGAGAAAGGTAATGTTGAGCACATTCCATTTTTGACATTTTCTTTAAATTTGAAAAAAAAGGGGAACAGTGGGGAAGGAGATTTTGTTTTTATCCATCTATGTGGTACCATAAAGAGCAAGGAGCCGATATTTACATACCAAAATCACCGCTTGCTACAAAACCCTCGAATTGCGGACGTAGCCCTCTATATTCCGGTTTCATTTATAATTAAAGTTTATATCGAAATAAACGTTAAATGAAACTTATAACTAAAGATTGTAATGCAAAAACATAATCTGTTGAACTTTATTTGAAGTCATTCTGTTCCTTCTCTCCGAAATAAACTGTCCTGATTTCTAGAAGACCCTTTCACACGGCACTGATGTAATAATGAATGTAATGACACATAATCGTTTCTTCATAATTTGAAAAAGGCGTGGATAAAGCAATTTCCGCTCTTTCCACCATAACAATGGATCGCTGCTTCGCTTGACATATGGCTCCTCCAAATATTTGTCTAATTCCGCAATTCCGGCAGCGATGGGGTTAGACACGGATGTAAAATCGCCCCAAATTTCCATTGCAGATGACTCCTCACAGAAATTTTCGGATGCGGATGTATGACTGATTTGAGAGGAAATATTTATACAACCAGCTTGTTGTGAAATTCCTTCATAAACTCGTTTAAAATGATGGTCCTCTGAAAATCCTTCGCTTTTAAATCTCGGATCAAGTAGGACAGCCTCCGCCAATAAGTAATTTGTCTCGTTTCCGGAAAAACGTTGCGCGATAACTTTTCCAGGAGTGTTGTTAGCATTTTTGTTAATTCCTCTGGATCGCCATTTCCCAGCTGCTTTAAAAAAATTTCCAATGCTGATTTGATAGCATGCCTAATACTATTACCATTGATATTGAGACAGTTTTTTCACAGCTTAATACAACCGTCACTTGTTCAAAAATTTATAATATTCTTCATGACTTTTCGATTATTTGCCAGTCTTTTTCGGGTAGCATTAAATTGCAGTTTGTAAGTGGTAAAGTGGACGAAATTGGGTCTTTAACTTCCAAAACCCGATAGAACATATAATACGTGTAATTCCACCTCGTGGGTGCCTCTTGTTTCAGTTTCTTTTCATCGTATCCCATCTATTTTTGAATAGTAAGCAATTTGGTAGTGGCTTGTGAACTTCTCTTGAAAAATTCGACAATATTTTTAACTTTGATCTGTGTTTCCTTTAACTCCTTTAAACCTGCTTGAAATATTAAGTTAATGGAATGTGCGAAACACGTGACATGAGGCCAATCACAAAAATGGCGAATAGCTGATTAAATGTTCGCTCCATTATCGCTCACGACAGCAGAAATTTTTTCTACTAGGTTCCATTCTGCAACAACCCTTTTCATTGCACATGCCAGGTTTTCTGAAGTATGGCGCTCTGAAAACTCAAAACAATCGAGTAAATGAGAAACGAGTTCACAATCGTCGTTTATGAAATGAATTGTCATGGCAATATAGCTCTGGTTCGATATCGATGTCCAGCCATCCGTCGTGATTGTTACCGATTCTGCAGAATTTAGACTGTTTAAAACTTTCTCTTTTGTGACGTTGTACATTTGAGGCAACAAGCCATTGGATATTGTTTCTCGGGAAAGCAACGAATACCCTGGATTTAGCATCTGTAAAAGTACCTTAAACTCCAAGTCTTCTACAATTCTGATAGGTTGATATTCTTTAACAATTAGTTTGACCAACTGTCAGTCAATTAGCTTTGACTTGGTTACTGGTAAAGGCTTTGTGAAATCTTGGGTAACTAACAGCTGAGTTCCCTTTGGCTTAGAAGATGGTCCCGAAATAGTTGGTGCTGATGCTCTGGAGACAGATGGCTGATCGATTGAGTTGGGACCAGCAACGACAGTAGTTTCAGTTTCTTTTTCCAACGATTGGGTTTGGCTTTCCAAATTTACTGGCTTTCGTTTAATATTCGTTTCAGGCTCGTAAGCACCTGGATGCTTCATGGTTAAATGCCACCCTAAATTAAACGTCGATCCACCGTTAGTTGATAGTATACTTGAGCATAAGCCGCATTTAGCTTTGAAGTCCTCCTTCTCTTCAAAGGAGTTCCAGACGTAACTTCTTTTTCTTCCATTGTCCACGCTGCTCATGTTAGTTGTTTGTTAGCACCTTGAAAAAATAGTACAGTAATTTTGTCGCCTGAGTTGTTTTAGTACGGTAAAATAAAATTTTAGCTACAAAAATTAACTGAAAGCCATTTTTTTGTTTTGTAATTTCTAGTGGTGGGAGAGTCTAAAACTCATTTCGCTACAAATATTGATCAGAAAAGGACGACAAAAAGGGGTCTATGTTAAATAAAAATTGTAATATTACTAAATATTAAACGATTAATTTGAAACGGAAATATTGTCCATCATGCTATTTGAGATTTACACAATTCAGTCAGGTTCAAAACAAGGAAGCAAGACCTGATGAGTGCTACTATCCATACGAAACCACTAAGCTCGGAGAAATGAATTCAGAGGGAATTTGAGAATAAAAAATAGTTGGTCCCGTTGCGGGGCGCGAACCGCAGAGACCGTGTTTCGAGTAGCAAAAAATGCCCGGTGCGTTACCGAGCTAAGCTACAGACGCATACTAAGTTGGTGTGCAGAATGAAACCAAGTGTCACAAACAATTCCAATTTAAATTGAAAATGATTTGCACTTGTACATTTGCAAGAACATTAATACATAAAGTAAAATTGCCAGGGAACAAATATCTCCACTTCTCACCCTCTCTCCACCCCTCTAGTGAGTTAATATAAGTGTTTCACACCATCTAGACCTCCACGGTCGAGTTTTCAAGTAAAATCACGCCTTCACGGCTTATACAAACAGAATTCTCACACTTTCGTGGTCGTCTTGCACATGGATAGCTGCAAAGATGCAAGACCTGATGAGTGCTACTATCCATACGAAACCACTAAGCTCGGAGAAATGAATTCAGAGGGAATTTGAGAATAAAAAATAGTTGGTCCCGTTGCGGGGCGCGAACCGCAGAGACCGTGTTTCGAGTAGCAAAAAATGCCCGGTGCGTTACCGAGCTAAGCTACAGACGCATACTAAGTTGGTGTGCAGAATGAAACCAAGTGTCACAAACAATTCCAATTTAAATTGAAAATGATTCGCACTTGTACATTTGCAAGAACATTAATACATAAAGTCTATTCTAAAAGCTCCATGCCATGAATTCCTCATTCGACAGAGAATGTGAGTGATTGGAATATGCGCTTATGAGTGAAATATCTGGCCCTAATGAATTACACATATAATCAATATGTTTATTACTCATAACACAGCCCAGTATGCCTCAAAGTACAGAGCGAATGAAATATGTATACAATATTATAGAAGTGCTGTTTGAAATAAAAACTCAAAACTCACATTGCGAATAACTCATTTCGTTCTACAGTATACAGAAAAAATTGTCTAGTTGTTAGTATTGTTTCGTCTAAAGTTGAGCTTCAGAGCTTGAGCTTGTTTTATGAATGTGCGGTGCGACGAAAGTAAATGATTTTTTATTTGCTTGCAGTTAGCATCAGTGTTGTGTATATTTATATA
The DNA here is from genome assembly GCA_964017055.1 of Chloromyia formosa. Lineage (NCBI taxonomy): Eukaryota > Metazoa > Arthropoda > Insecta > Diptera > Stratiomyidae > Chloromyia > Chloromyia formosa. The sequence goes on from OZ024813.1 coordinate 104,621,345, forward strand.
TAGGGGTAGGTATACACAGTGCGTGCATACTGCATAGAGCTGATTATGAATGAATTTTCGTTTGGTAGATAGATAATGGGATTTGAATGAATGTAATGCATATAAACGTAATGAGAAATTTTGTATGAGTGTGGAATTTGTATGCGTTGCGTATTACTTATGCGGGGGGCTAGTTTGGGTATTCATTTTACAGTGTGTCATTTTTAAATTGAACGACTCGAAGGCTATGTCATTGTGTCGAATCTTTCGCTCATTCTGTTGGATCGCTCAAAAAGAACTACACGTTACTGTGTTACACGTCACTACTCGCAAGTTCGCGTGAATTTCATAACAAACAACAGTCATCAGTCATCTTTTGCACACGACTCTTTTGAGTCAGATCTGGAGGGGCATGGGTACGCCACTATTGTGGAGGTTGGCATGTCTACTTTGTAAATCTTTTTAACGACGCTTTTTTAAAATTATGATCAAGTTCGTTCAAATCAACCTTCATCACTTTAAACCATCATCGGCAGCACTTCTTCTCCATTTGGTGCAAGAAGGAGAAGACGTAGCTTTAATACAAGAGCCCTGGATCGTGCGCGATTCAATGAGAGGCCTAGGCTCTCCTTGTTAAGATATTTTTATGATAAAAATCACGGTAGTCCGCGGTCAAGTATACTGGTAAAAAAAAACCTAAATGCGTTTCTTGTACCGAATTTGGGTCACAAAAATCAGTAGGTTAGTAAGCTGAAATGAGCCAATAATTCCTACTCCCGATTTTCAGGCTTACTAACCTTCAGATGAAGATATGTGTCACCCTCTAACCTAACACAGGCCGTTGCTACAGCCAAATCGCAGAATATTGGCGTTGTGACTGGGTCGGATTGTAATGGCCACCATATCGTGTGGGGTAGTTCGGAAAGGAATGAACGGGAGCGCGTTGTTCCAATGTCTGATGGATACAAATCTGCTTCTGTGCAACATTGGTTCGGAACCCACTTTCGTCACCAAAAGCAGAAAGGAAGTCCTGGATATTACTCTGGTGTCAAAGGATATACAACATCTAATACGGAAATGGAGTCTCATCATATATATCTTCAATTTTGTCTGGATACACGTCCCGGATTCAAATCAAAAATTGTAAATCGAAAAAATACAGACTAGAGTATTGTTGTATATACGAAGTACGTTTCTCTTACGACACACACTGTCATAACCTCCATCATAATCTCGAATGATCGACGCCAAGTACCAACTGAATGGGCACTAGCGGATTCTCCAACCTTCTTCTGTGGAAACCCGAAACTAGAACATCTCGAACCGTCTAGAATCTTCGCTAACTGGTGGATACTTGGGTTAGCAGCTATATAAAGGCAGAGGTCACCAAGAACAAGGAGAAGTAATAATAATCGACACTCAGTCGCAGTCGGATCGCTATAAAGTATCCGCTCGGAAGCGGAGAGGGGACAGTCGTTATCCGCCGTTAACAAATAATTCGAGCTATGTAGTTGGACGTTGGTTGTTAATTGCGCGTGTGTAGTTCGTTTAGTAAATAAAGTGTGTGTGTTTTTCAATCGAAGTGTTTTCATTATTCAGCACAAGAATATCTAACGAACCTGGTTTCGCTCGATCGGAGGAAACATTACAGTATTTATCGGAAGTGTCTTTTGAAAAAGTTACCCCCTCTAACGAGACAACTTCGTAATAATCGCGAGCTAGATGCTATGATGGAGAGCCTTACGTGTGCTCTTAGCCAATCTGCCGCTAAAACATGCCCAGCTAGAAAGCGAAAAGGTAAGTCTAAACCAAGTTGGTGGAATGCTCAGATGGGCGAGCTTAAGATCACCTGTAGGAAATGCTTTAATAGGTCTAAATCTACGGGGCAAAACTCAGACTGGCTGATTTATAAAAAAAAAACCTGAGGTTGTATAAAAAGGAGCTCAGGAGGTCCAGGAGGTCGCAGCTCGTGAAAGCTGAAGAATCCACCGATGCATTTTAGACTGCTCAAGATTCTGCCTACCGTCGCAATTATGCCTATCTGTTGAAAAATGACGGGACTTGGACCTCCTCGAGTCAGGAGACGATCGACGTCATGCTCGACACACATTTTCCTGTGAGCTCTACTTTTACTCCGCTTTGTAACGCTACTTCAGTTGAAGTTGCTCCATGTGACTTCAAGTCAATACTATCGAAAGAAAAGATTGTATGTGCTATTAAAATTTTTGATTTTTTCAAGTCCGCGGGTCCGGATGGAATCAGTCCTACAGACATGTAGTTGAACTAGTAAAAAACTAGTATATATACCTACCTCGAATATGGATGGATGTAAGGGTGGTATATTCATCCCGAACACGGAAAGAAGTTCACACGCACGGCCGAAGCATCTCAGACCCAACAGTTTATCATCTTCTCTGCTGAAGGTGCTGGAGAGATGCATGGATACTTACCTACGTAGTACTATTCCCAATATTTTGTTGTCTAGATCCGTATCCGTTGATACGACACTACACTCTCTGGTACTCCATATCGAAAAGTCTCTGGCATACAAGGAATACACGCTGGTCGCCTTCCTTGACATCGAAAGCGCATTCAACAACATAAAACCTGGATCTATCACGGTCGCACTCTCAAGTCTGGGTCTGAACAACTCACTTTGCAAGCTTATTGGCATTCTGCTTACATCGAAGGTTATCTGCGCAAATCTAGGCACATCGTCTTCACGTAAGCATGTCAACAGGGGAACCCCTCAAGGTGGTGTTCTCTCTCCTCTTCTTTAGAATGTGGCGGTCAACAGACTGCTTCTGAACCTGGAAAAGTTGGGATACGAGTATCAAATCACCGCACATGCGGATGATATTGCTGTTGCCATCTCGGGTAAGTTTCCCTCTGTCCTAAGTGATTTAATCTTTGAAGAGAGAGTATATGAGGAAGTGAAAAAGAGCGAGAGAAACGAAGCAATTCGGCACAAGTGAGGAAGTAGGCAGGGGGATGGAAATTTGACATCTCTTTTGCTCTATATGGACCGGGCGGGTGTTCCGCGGCAGAGAGACAGACTGGAATGTTATTGTTCCAACTGAAAAAGTAGGAGAGGGGATGACATCTTGCGTGCTTCCTGTGCTTTTATATAGACTGCGCGGGTGTTGCGCAGTGGAGGGCGTGTGTCTCTCTCTACTTTTTACGACTGGAATTGCTTCAAATAGTTTAGTGTTGAGTATATGCGGATTGCTCCTCCATAGGTATTCTCTATGGATTTAATGCAGGAAGCTCTTAATGTGTTGGTGAATTGGACTGATGAGGTTGTGATAAGTGTGAATCCGACCAAAACAGAATTTGTTCTATTTACTATTATAGAAGATATAAGGTACCTTCGTTTGCTCGTGCTCACTGGCAAAGCAAAATTTCTGCGGCTTATCCTGGATAAGAAGTTATGCGCCCCGTACTCGTGCCAAAAAGCTCTAGGTTAGGAATGGGGCTTACGGCCGAAGGTTGCTTTTTGGTTATGATGTTTGTTGTTTTTCCTCTAAAAGACTTTGTGCTTAACAGGGGAACCCCTTATAGTTAAGCACAAAGTCTTTGTGTATGTGTATAGGTATATCAGTGTAGACAACTTTACGATTCGGGATTTAACCTGGATGCTAACCTAGAATGTTTTTTGCGCAACCAGGGCAGGGACCTAACACGGTTACGCAAAAAAACACGCCTTAAATCGTTTTAGTGCTAGTACTTGTTTGTGGAGTGTTTATACGGACCATACGGAAAGGTACTAAATATGAAAGAAATCGGTTGTTGGTTTGTGACTTGGGTGACTTTGGTTTAGAAAATGTCAAGAGGCAGTACCCTCCTAATAAAAACGCGTTTATACCGTTACAATCAAAGGATGAAACCAATGCAGTTTCAGGAAAGGATGAGGTATTTGTATAACATGTAATTTCCACCAACAACACCATTAGCGAAGACAGCAACACCATCTAGTCCCAATTTTTCAGTTCAGTTCCGCATCGCAAGTGGAGCTAAAATTAGTACTAAAACTAGCTAATGAGACATGTTTATGTCACCGTGAGTTGGCTCGAATTAGTTAATAGTCGAAGATAGTTCCGCGGCATAAACGAGGCCAATGAGAATGGGGACGGTTGACTAACCGGGTGCTATGCTAATGAAGAGCAAGCTCAGCAATAAGACTGGGTATTTCGTCTGAGCAATGGCGGTTATAGTAGCGATAAGAAAGTGGTAAATAACCGACATTTCGCCGGTGTTCAAGCTTGCCAATAAGCTTGAAGGCAGTCCGTTGAACTTTTTCTAATACAGATAGGGCGGTTCGAAATACCCCAAGCAGCATAAATGTTATTGTCATATAAAAAGTCACAATAGCGTTGTTTAAACGTTTGTCAAATGGAAAACTTACCGTTTCGCCTGATTTATAGCCATTTGGTTATAAACCAGGCAAAACCAATAAATTCACCATTTGACAAACCTTGCAACAACGCTGCTTAAACTGTGCTACTTGGGGTGCATGTCCATACACTTCCGACCACTTGAATAGTCGCTTCAAGAATTATTTTATTCAAAATCTCCAGTACGTAAGGTCAGACAGCAAAAGTTAGTATCCGTTATGAAACGCTATTTTCTTGCATATAGTTTCTAAAAAAAATTGGGAGCTTTGATTATTAACAGTTTTATTTCGTTTCATTGCGTTCACGCACTAATAAATTGTACGTTCAAAATTGGACCACTTAGGGACACTAGCAAAATTTTGCTTTTACACAAAAAGAAAATGACACTTATAAATTGGCATTTTATTTCTTAATCATGAGTTTTTCCTTCTGTATTGAAACGCCGATAGTCAAACATGAGACTGATGCCTCAACACACTGCGCTACCGGTCGCCCCAAGTTTTCAATACAGGAGAAAGTACTCATTGTTTAGAAAAAAAATCTTTACTACCTATACTATATAAGACTGAGAGCACGTTCTTTGCGTTCGTGTGTTGCTTTCGTGTATTTTCTGACAAACCGCTTGAATCTTTGCTAGAGTTACAGTTTGACAAAGATTCGGCGGTTTTCGTTTCACCAATTGTCTTAACTCTTGTGTATTTAAACAAACAAATAGGTAAGAAATGTGTGCTGGTATGATGTCTTGTACTGTCCGCTCGTTTGTTTCGTCGCTCATTTCTCGCCTAATTATCTGTTGTAAAGGACAACAATCATTCAAATTTATTGATACGATGATGCCCGAGCACTTGTTAAACTGACGGAGTGTCATTCTAGCAAAGATTCAATCCGTTTGGCGTTCAATGTGGGCTCAGGTTAAGTGCCCCTTTTTGGGTGTAAAAGTAGAATTTCGATTTTTACGGTTAAGCTAATCCTGCAAAAGTGCTGGGAATACAGCGTGGAAGTGTACCAAATCTTTGTCGACTTTAAACAAGCATACGATAGTATCGATCGTGGTGTATTGTAAAACATCATGCTGCAATTTGGTATACCAGCAAAACTAGTAGGCGACTAACAAAAATGACGCTGACCAACTCCGTCTTACACGTCCAGAACAACAGGTTGACTGATATTTTTGAAACACGTATTGGATTGAAGCAGGGCAATAGACTGGCACCGACGCTCTTCAAGCAGCGGAACACAACTCATTAAGTCGATACAATCGATAGCGTACGCAGATTAACATCATGTCCCGAAAGCAAACCGACGCAAAAGAACTTCTGCATACTGTTGACACCGCTGCAAAATAAGTTGAACTACGGATCAACGAAGACAAAACAAAAATAATTATACAATCAAGAGCCAGGACGCCAGTAGAATCGAACGTCAACGTAGGGGACCTCAGCATAGAATTCGTAGACGACTTCACCTACTTGGGTAGCAACCTGTCAAAGGACGCCAACATAACTAACGAAACCAAGACACGGATACGATGGATTTGCAACGGCACGGAGCGGTGCGGCGGCACGTGAATAAAAAAAGAAAGTAAAAATCCCGACATATCTTAGGAACGAATGATTGATATCACCACGATTATCCCACCGGATTGAGAAATTTATTCCTTTTCTTTTCGTGGAAACATAATCTCACGCCTGGTGATCCATTTGGTCAGACTGTTGATGTCGAAGCACCGTGCAAAGTTGCTGACGGTTGTGCCATGCCGCTTATTATCTGTGCCGAGAGAACAAAATAAAATTTTAGGGCGTCACGTCTCCGAATTGTGAGTCGTGTCGTGTTGTCAATGCAACTGTGTTGCCGCCATACCTTATTTAATTCCACATCTATATTTTTTTTTATACAGGGCTACTGGTAACTCGACGTGTTCCTTGCAAGACGTTATAATAGAGTCAAAATGCAACAAAATAAAGCCACAAATGTTCTACCGATTTTCAGTGGTTACTGAGATATTTGAATTTTTAGGTTTAAAAAAAACACGGATTTAGCCATTTAAAATAAGAATTAAAAAAAACTGCTTAGTAACTGGGTCAAAACTTATTTTTTTCTCTTAGCCAACATTGTGGCAGATACTTCCCAATCATTCAAAATTTCAAAAATTATTCACATCTCGAAATTTTTAATTTAAAATACTTAAACAAAAAATTTACAATTTATTTTTACTTATTTTTAAATGTACTATTACTCAAAAAATTATATGATACAAAGTGTACAAACCATTACAAAAACATGTCCGTCCTGTCAGCTTTCCAAAAAGGTATAAATATCAATAGAAATCCTTCAAACAATTGAAGGAACTTGCATAAACTGTAACGGGGAACCATTATTCGATTTTTAGGTTTAAAAAAAAAACACGGAATTAACACCTCTTTCAGGTTGATCATGAGAGGAGATGAAGGGCTCCTCTCTTGTTCCGCTTTGGGAGGTCTCAACATTTTTTCTGGCCACGGAATATCATTGGTTGGATTTGTTGTTTAGATTGGGTATAGAGGCCAAGGGTTCAAGCATTCTGGGCCCGGAGCGCGTAGCATGATCTGGTCGACGGCCATTGCCTACATTTTTTGATTAAATGGGGCCCAGCTTCTTCCTTTGTTGTGCTTGTGACAAATGATACATGTTACTTGTATGATGGCTGGGGCAATCAGCGGGCAAAAATCCCGCCCACATCTCCCAAACTGAACTGGAACAAGCGCAGAAGAGCCCTGGGTACCTTCCTGCTTGGCAGGATTGTCCTTTGACGTCAGTTTAAAACTTTTGACAGCCTAGTATTGCATTTTTTTATTGTTGAGATGCTCAACAGTTTTCACAGATCATGAGTGAATTATTGCGAGTAATGTAGTATTACTCGATTGCCCTAACCCCTTGTGGGGTATAGCGCGTCAACTGTTCCATGTGGCCCAGTTGACGTTTCGTTGGCATAAATTGGTTTCAGAGAATGCAGTTGCCAGCATACACCTCCTGCACATCCATGGCCACGAACGTTGTCGCGGACGGGATTCGAACCCGAAACGCCGGTAGTCAAACATGAGACTGATGCCTCAACACACTGCGCTATCGGTCGCCTCTACTATTGTCGAAGTTCTCTGAACTCTGTTGATCATCTGAATAATGACAGATGCAGTATTTTTGTCTTTTTCGCTTTGCCAATTTTTCTCCTCTACAGTGGTTACTGGGTGGCTCCGGTGTCCAGTTCGTTTCTGTTTTATTTTTACCAGTACACTCTGTCCTTCTTCTTCTTGGCAGGCCTGGAAGTAAAAGCTGCCCTGTAATGAACCATATACTGACCGTATTGCTTCCACCGAAGGATCTAAGGCGGCACCTGGTGAGTAGTGATCTGTCAGTGGTACGAAACCAGAGGCAGAGGGTCCAATTACAACCGGACCCCGATGCGAGCGCGAGGGCATCTGCACTATCCGCCAACCCTTCCATCATTATCGCCCCCATTTTTAATTGTTTCTCCGCTTTTACCTCCCAAGTTTGTATTGTCTTCCCCAGGCCTATGAATTTTTGTTAATACGTAAAGAACAGGGGCAACGAGCGGCGAAAACCCCGCCCAAGTCTCCCGAACTAAGCTACAGCAAGCATAGGCCGCAGCATGGCTCGTTGAGGAGTCCTCTTCTTCGCCAGATGGCACGGCCCGACCCTCACGGTCATTACACTACCTTAGCCTTCGTCCCCACGGGCATCTTCGGATGTGAACCAACTTGTCCATTACACGACTCGTATTTCTTCCGGCCAATTTTTCCTCTGAAAATCGACATGATGCGGGGTTAGATACCGTCACTTTGTCTCACAATCACATATGCACAACATTTTACATCTCTGTCACGCACTGCATCGATACCAGAACCAGTCCTTTGCTTTTAGGAACGTTCACGTTCAGCAGGTCTCTAACCGTTGTGGTTGAACGCATATTTTAATTTTCAAAAAACGATACTAACATTTTTTTCTTGGAAAAGTAACTATTAAAATAGCTATTTGGTGAATTCGGTAAATAATTTTACAGCATTAAGGTTGTACAATCGTCGTATAATCGGGATCTTGTGTTAGGCCGAGTTTGGAAGCTGCGGGAGCAGCTGCACTTACAAATTTATACTGTTTTTACACGGTACACCATCCATTAGACCGTCTATTGGACCGCGCATTAGACCGCGCATTAGACCGTCTATTAGACCGCCCATTAGACCACGTATCAGAGCAGCTTAGGGTATCATTGTAAAAATCAAACATCTGCTCTAATATATGGTCTAATCTCTAATGGGCGGTCTAATGCGCGGTCTAATGGATGATCTAATGCGCGGTCTCTTAGACGGTCTAATGCAAGGTCTTATACGCGGTTTAATGGACGGTCTAATGCGTGGTCTAACGCGGGTAGTTGGCCTAGCGTGTGAAAACAGCATTACATTGAATTTAAATTTAATAAACCGCAGCGGCTGTCGCTGCGGGTGCCGCCACGGTTTGTTAAGCAGCGACATTGCATTTAAATTTAATGTAAATTTGTAAATCGCTGCGGTTACCGTGCCGACTACCGCAGTTTGGATAAACTCGGTCTTAAGCAGCCGTTTAATCACTAGACTCCGATTAGGCATGAAGAAGAATCGCAAAACGACTGTTTTAATCTCTGATTAACCTAAACGCAATTTAAGGGGGGTCTCAGTCGAAAAAAAATGATAATTTTGTTTAACTTAAAAAATTCTCCATTTCATTCTGGTCATGTTGGTAAAAAAATGGTAAAAATGTCTCATTTATAATGGATAAAAAAAAAATGTTCTTGAAAAACTCAGTAACTATATAGGTAGGTACAAACAGCGAATTTCCGCTTGGAGGCAACGCAGTGTAGGAAAAAGCAGCAAAAAATTTACACAATACAGTAGGTTCAAATCCGATAAAACACTAGTAAGAAGATTTTAAAAGATCGCACCGATCGATTAGATATCTTTCCTGGTCTTAACAATAACCCATTATAGATTTTAGGCTGAAATACGTCATGAAACGTCATCCGTTAGAAAAAGTGTTCTCCTGAAAAATCACGTTTTTTTCTCTTCAATGTATCTTTTCTGGGCATCTATCAGTCCTTCGGGGGCTCAAATTTTTATGAGCCGTTCTTGAATAGTATCTGAAGGATTTAACGTTTTATTTTTTTAAAATTCCTATTAAAAGAATGGGGAAAAAATTGCAAACGGTTGTAAAAACGGGTTCATTTTTCCAATACCGTTAATTTCACGTTAAAAATTTGCCGAAGGTATGACTTATGGTGCATTTGCCACTTTGAAATTAGTAGTAAAACTTGATCCGATTTCACTGTTCCTATGAGAGGTATATGAAATAGTGGGTCGATTTCAACCAAATTATAAGGAACGTGATTTGGCAGTCAATAGGATTGAATAATAGGAAATTCCGTAAAGGTACCCTCAGAAATAAAAAAGTTTCTCTAACAAAAACTTGCTTTTGGAACGGTGGTTCCTATGACAGCTATATGATAGAATAGTCCGATTTCAACAAAATTCGGGAATCTGATTTGACGAACGATACTATTGATTAGCGAGAAATTTGAAAAAGATATCTTTTCAAATAAAAAAGTTTTTCTCACAAAGACGAATTTTTGGACCGGTCGTTCCTATGGCAGCTATATGACTACGTTGGTTCCGACATATTTACAGCGTGCAATAGAAGGAAGGCTTTGTACAAAATTTCAGCCCGATAGCTTTAAAACTAAGGGACTAGTTTGCATGGAACCAGACGGACAGATGGACAAAGCTTAATCGACTCGTCTCATCATACTGACCAAGAATATATATAGTTTACATGGTCCGAGATGCTTCCTTCTGTGCGTTGCAAACTTCCTGACAAAGTTAAAATACCGTATCACATCCGTGAAGGGTATACAAATAGATCTGAATAAATAAAACGACAAAATGTTTGGTATTTTTTCCTTTATACAAAGGAAAAACAAAAATTGAAAAAGCTGTAGTAGTTTTTGTAAAAAGGTATATTAACTAAATGAATCTCGGTTAGAAAAAAAGAGGCATTCAATGGTTGTAATTTCGTTAATACTTGCTCGAATTTAATAATTCACAGATTGTTTACAAGAAAAAACTTATACAAATCAAACAAAAGAAAGTTTATTGAGCCAGCCTCAACATTTCCGGAGTTATGATGTAACAAAAAATAAAAGGATTATCTTCCGATTTTTCGACTGAGACCCCCCTTAAAGTGAAACAGTCGTAGGTGGCGGTTTCATTAATTAATTAGCCAATGTCATTACGTCGTTTTGTCTTCCAATCAATCTCGTAACGCTGTATAAAAAATCGGAGAAAAATTTGTTATAGCTAATTCAAGAAATGATATGGAGTGTTGAAAAGGATAATTCTTACGAAAGGAACCAATGCACTCCTCAAAGTAACACAAGCTATCATAATAGCAATTGCAGTTTTACACAACATTTCTTTGGGTCGAATCGAAATAAGGCAATGCCTGATGCCGATGATGATGTATTGTAGCTCACTAATGACGGCCAAATGAAAATGTTGCTCTCAACGTCCGGGTTAATAGACGAACTACAGCAGGATACCTTGATTATTTCGAACGATCTATACACATTGTCTATCTTGAAAATTTCAACATACTTCCGTCATTCGAGAAACGCGTAATCTGGGCGGTTTGTCGCGCCGTCAACAAGAACACACACACTGCACAGTACTCAAAACAGAAAGGAGAAATCCATCCAGGGGGTTTAACGTCCATATCCATACCCATGGTTCAAGAATAGAAGGTTACGCAAAGAAGTACAACTTCTTCGTTCTCTCTGCGCATGACGTCACAGTTTTACTTTTGGAAAGCTTTCAACGAATTTGGAATGAAATTACATACTTTTTGAAAGAGAATTCGCTTACAAATTTAAAGTTTTAATCCGATTTTCCTGAAAGTTTGTAAATTGGACCTACAAGACTAGGGGAAGGTTAAGGGGAAGGTGACTGTGTATACCCGATTTCGGAAAACCATCCCCAACCCCCTTCTTACAATTTGCAAGTGTATCTACAGTTTTATTCCGATTTTGATGAAACTTTGTATGTTAGACCTTCATCAAGACTAGGGGAAAGTGACTGTCTACAGGTTTCCAAAAAACCACCGCTATCCCCTTTCACACCCCTAAAAGGAAATCTGCAAGCTTATCTACAGTTTTATTCCGATCTTAATGATATAATCTTAATCTTATATTACACCTTCAAGGCTTCAAGGGTAAGGTGACGGTCTACATAGGATTTCCGAAAACCTCTCCAATCCTAGTTCTCACCCCTAAAAGAAAATTTGTAATTACTTTTTTGAGTGACAAGCGGGATGAGGGTGTTTGTATCATCATCATCGTGGCGCGACGGCCCGACGTCGGGCCTTGGCCGCCTGGATCATTGTCCTCCAATTATCTCGGTCACGTGACCGCGTCCTCCAATTTTGGGAGCCCAGCAGCTGCGCGGCGTCCACACCTACTGAGCTCTCCCAACGAGATCTCGGTCGTCCTCGCAGTCTCGCTCCGTCGACTCGTTCTGCATTCATTACTCTCTTAGGCATGCGATCATCGTCCATTCTTTGTACATGCCCTGCCCATTGAAGTCGTTGTAGTTTGACGATTTTCGAGACTTGCAGCTCATCGTACATTTCATACAACTCATGGTTGTACCGGATGCGCCATCCATCTCGATCGCAAACAGCCCCGAAAATTCGCCGTAGAACCTTACGTTCGAAAGTGTCTAGCATGTTTTCGGAGGCTTGAGTTAGGGTCCATGCTTCGCAGCCATAGCATAGCACTGGTCGTATAATGGTTTTGTACACGCGGAGCTTCGTGTTTCTGTGCACATGTTTCGATTTCATTATGGGGAGAACCGAGAAAAAAGTCTTATTAGCTAACTGTATCCGTCGCTTGATTTCGTCAGTTTCGTGGGTGTTTGTATACCCTTCACTAACGTAATAGGTGTTATAGGCAAAAATGAATGGCTGCAAAAATGAACATGAGCGAAGGTAATGAAAACGGCAGGGGGAAATTCGTCATTAAAAGTACATCAAATTATTTGCTTTTAACCTGCAAAAATATTGCCGAAAATTTGGCTTTAAAATACATATAAGATCAATTAAGTTTGACCATTTTCTGTGCTAAAAAAGTGACAAGTGCTTGCTAGCAAAAATGTAATGTAAGTTGAAAAGCATCCACCTGACCTTCAATTGGGCAATACATTGACGATTGACCACACGGATAAGCAGTTGCATTTCGAAATTGCTATCTGGCCCGCTGAATCTAAAATTTAAAAAGTCTGGCCCTTTTCTGAAAAAGTTTGCCGACTCCTGCTCTAGATCCTAGAGCGCTGACCGAATGAACAAGGACACCGAGCCCGTCAATAATGATCATCCATGAAAAGGAAACAAAGAAAAAATGCCTAAAGTTTAAAAAAAAGCTATAAGAAGATGAAATAATAATAGAATAATTCAATTTCGGCCGGGGACAAAAAAGCTGATCAGAACAGAAATAATGAATCAACATTTGTATACGAAATCCAAAAATTCACCAAGATACTTTTCGAAAAACCATTTCACCATCTTCTGAAAAACCCAAATCGACCCTATTGTTAATCATACATCTGTGTCTGAGTTATGTAAATTCTAAATGAAAATATTTTTATAGAAATTACAATTTTAAATATATTTAATATATTTTTGAATTACTTTTCTTTGATTAAATGAAAAGACAATTTTTTTCCCATATGCTCAATTTCATTATCTAGACGGTTTGATGTCTAACTTAATATTTAACAGCGTATTCAATCTTTCTACTGATCAACAAGAAAAACGAATCTTAACATTAGAATGTCTAAATTAAAATATTCAATAAATTCAATTATTTTACTCAATTGTCTATATTCCAAACAGCAGATATACATTTGATACGGAGTTAACAAACAATAAATAAAGTATTCAATAATGCTTAAAATTATTTCATGAATTTAATACACTTTGATACAAAATGTTATTTAATTGTTCCTTTCCTTAAATGCTATATAGCTGCTATTACTTTTAAGATATTCTAGTCTATTTTTTCTATAATCAGTTGACATTAAAATGAATTTGAAAGTGATGTCAGGCGGGCGCTTAAAGTGATTTCGGTGTTTTGGACTTAATTTTAAAAAGTTTGCAGCGGAGGCGATAAATTAACAGACAAGTATAGTGTATGTGTGTTTTTGTTAAAAGTTTGGCACTCTTCTTTGAAAATTCCTAACAATAATATTTTACAGTTAACGGAGAAAATGTTTTACTTTACAAAATGTTTTCTTTTTACTACTACAATGCTTTTTTCGAACGGTCGAAGGTTACTTTTATTTTTCTCTGTACTAAAACATGGACGCGAAGAACCATTTAGAAAAAAAAAGAAACTCTTTATTTTTATTATTAAAGGAAAAGTCAAAGTCATTTCTGGGATATTGGTTTTTATGAGAAATGAGTACATTGATTATGTGTATCAGACGTCAAAATAATTCCTGTACAAAATAATAGTCCACAATCAGTCCACAGTCTTCGTGTACAAAATAATAGGTAGACTGTGGACTGATTTAACGATGTCGGCAGTTGAAATATGTTTTGTATTATTATTTTTAGTAGTCCGGATGGCGCAACGGTTAGCACGTTCGCCTTCTACGCACTGGGCCCCGGTTCGATTCCTACCGAATGCGGTAGTTTTCGATAAAAGAGGGGATTTGTGTGTCGGACTATGGGCCCACTCAGCTGTTAAATGAGTACCCATTTATAGGGTAAATAACTCGTTTGGGCGTGTAGCTGATCACACACCTCTACACAAGACATACCATCACGATCTAGAAAATGAGATGATGCTAGCTCATCTCGAGGCCATGGTTCAAATTGGACTGTTGCGCCAGTTATTTATTTATTATTATTCTACCTCGTCACAAATATTCCATAAACATGTCACTTGCAGCCACGCCTTCATCACGCGGGTAATAAGTCGATTTAATGTTCTTTGAAATAAAAGGTCCTATGCTAACAAGAAACACCCTGTTTGGCTACTGTATACCAGGTTCGTACCCTCACTAAAGACGGCGATTCGGGAGCTTGTAATTGGTCACTGGACACGGGTTGACTGGAGCTGATCGGCGCACGTCCATAGCTCTTATTATAGTAAGTGTTGAGGCCGGTGGCCGCACTAGCAGCTATATACTGACAATTTTGATTTCTACTACCGCTACAAACGGACTTATCGCTAAAATTCAAATCGTTACGACGCATTTTCGATCGTTTGCTAGGTTTTGACGATGTCGCCGACGTAGATGGCGCTAATTGCCTACTACTTCGATTCATACTAGTACTACTGCCACTATGAATGTTACCGTTACTAGTTATATGTTTATTGTTCTTTAAATTCACGCTATGCCTATAACGATGAGTCATCAGCTGATCTCGCGGACGTGCACAGTGTCGACATATTGCAGGCGACCCATCTTCATCGACTTTTTCGGCTTCTTCGCTTCGATTGCCGTTGCCGACATTTTTGACATCCCGGTCTTGTTGGCTTCTGGGGTTTGCTGAAGAACTGCTATTCATGGTGCATTGATTTGATTGATTCGTCGATTGTTGCTGTTGCTGATTATGATCGCGATTATGGTTGACTTGACTATGCTGCTCACGTTGAGAAAATTGCTCGCCTGCATCGGGAGGATATGGTCAGAAAGATGTGTCGAAAACAGCTATGGATCGAGATATAGCTTCGTCATTTCGACAGCACACAAGAAATTCATCAAGTGTTACGACACCATCACGATTGATGTCCATTTTCTGAAAGAATTAAAATAAATTGGTTTGCCTTGTTATTCTTGGCTTTGTTAAAGAAAATTTACAATTATTTTCACACATTAGACTTTATAAAGTATAGTGATATCCCTAGAACTTGTAAAGGGTATATTGATTTTGTCACAACGAAAATATGTCACACCTTCAAGGAAGCCCCGCAGATAAAGCGATATACATACAGTGAAAATCGTTTATAGAGCCATCGGATACAACGTCATATCGGTTATTACGTCCGATTTTATGCAGTTATTTGCGCCGCCTAATCAAACAATGTTAATAAGTATCGCTTACAACGTTATCGGTTAGTACGACATATCGCTTATAGCGTCCATATATTGTAGTCCCTGGAGCAAATTATATCGGATACAAAGGCGACTGCCATTCCAATTTTTGTCAATTTTTTTTTTTTTTATGAATTGTCGAAATATTCCCATTGTTTGCGGTATTGTTCCTTTCATGGAAAATACCAGACCTTTTCAGATCTGTAATGGACGGTGCATCTTCGGATGTCCACATCCGAAGATGCACGTGGGGACGGAGCCTAGGGTTGCCATAATTACCGTGGAGCCAAGGCAGTGCCATCTGGCGGAGAAAAAGGCCTATCTACCAGCTAAGCTGCGGCCTAATCATGCTGCAGCTCAATTCGAGAGACGTGGATGGGATTTACGCTGCTCGTTACCCCTATCCTTTACGTATTAATAAAAATGCATAGTCCTGGGGAAGACAACACAAACATGGAAGGCAAAAATTGGGAATAAAAAATGATACAAAGTATCTACACTGCATGCAGATACATCGGAACATGGATATGTCTTTGGCTACCGACTGCGTGGAACCTGTTGTGTTGAAGATATCGACGTAAGTTTTATAAAGATCCCAGTATAGTTATACTGGATGAATTCATTCGACAAAACACGTCCCACGCTTTCGGTAGGCATAAGATGTACCGATGTATCTGCATGCAGTGTAGATACTTTGTATCATTTTCAAGACATACCGTCCCGCATAGTGTACAGGAGAATACAAATTAACCCAACCGTTGCCCCGTGTGTGGATCAAACGATCATACACTCTACATATTTATATGCGCCTGTGCTTCGTTAGTACGTCAATCCGCGATCGATCGCGTCAAGCCGCGGTCTAGCTAAACACACTTACTATTAGATACTTAGATATGTAGTACTCGTCTAAGTCTAAAGACGGTAAGCGCGACAACACAATTTTATTGCATTAACGTTTACGTTATCCGCGCTGCACAAACTGCATCATCTGCACTATTCTCCTCACTAAATCAGAATTGTGCACTGTTAGTTGATATATCATCAATCGTGATAGTACGCGGTATGCGCGATACAAGTACGGTCGTAAGTTACTTACATCCACGGGAAAAACACGTTGGTGACCTTGGTGACACTGATTTCAGTCGGCTGGATGGGATTAGCCATCATAAGAAAGGGGTGGATCCGCCGCGGAAGTGTAGTCCAAGGTCCGTGGAGCAAGCATCTCTTTCGCACTGTCGCCGATGACGAAGCAACGCCCATCCATTGAACTTCTTCGACTCAACCGTCTCTCCATTGCCTGCATACGAGTGTGATTGTATGTGTGTGTGTGTGTGTGTGAAGTTGAAGCTATTTCCCGACCAACCCCAACGATTTTCTTACTGAGTCAGGTTAGTGACTAATTGATGAAAACAAAAAGATTGCTGTGAAGGAGGAGCCATAGCGCTGTGCACGAGTGAGGGAGACAGGTTGTCTGGATGTGGCTGGTGTTGTGAGCAGATTTGAATCACGAGGGGATGGCAGTTGAATGATGTTGACTTGTTTTATGGGTGCCGTGAGTTTTCGTGAGTTCCCTTTGATGACTGACTCGGCCACTACATTCATAGAACTCGGAAAAATTTTCAATGGGCTTGTTTCCTCTTCTGACCCCCGAGTAGAAAAACAGACATTTCGTGTGACGGACAGATTTTTAGGATGACCCCCAGCTATAAGACATATCCATGTCAAAAAAATGTGGCGGTAAGGATGGAATGGTTAGCGGACGCTCAGTTGCCCTTGCCTTCGGGGCAACCGGTAGCTCAGTGCGTTGAGGCACCAGTCTCATGTCTGACTACCGGCGTGTCGGGTTCCGAATATCGTCCACAACATCCTTCGCAGGTAGGCGGCTAAATGATGGAGCAAGAGGTGCATGCTGCTAACTGCATTCTCCGAAACTAGTTTTTGCCAATGAAATGTTAACTAGGTCACATGGAACAGTTGACGCGCTATACCCTATATGGGGTTAGGGCAATTTAGTCGATCTGCCGGTGGAAGCAGCACTTCCAGACCAGAATATGGTTCATTACAGATCATTCGCACGTTGAAATAAATCTGGTCTGTTCCAAAGCGAATTTGCAATTGTGTTGTGCTATTGTATGTTGGTAAGGCGGCTATTACACTATAAAAGTTCTTTTACAAATATCTTTTATGAAAGCTATTTTCAAAGAACTTTTATAGTGTAATAGCCGCCTAAGAAAAGATTTGCGACATGGACGTTGCTTGTTTCAACTACTTTTCTAATATGCTTGCACACCTTCCCCCTTTAGCTGCTAATATCATTCATAAAAGTTCTTTTGGAATATCGTTCGTCAAATATATTTGTAAAAGAACTTTTATAGTGTAATAGCCGCCTAAGCCAACCTCAATTTTTGTTGTTGTGTGTGGCCGAATTTTTGAATAATAATGTCACGGAGACAGTTTTCAATCGAGAAAAAAGCACACATATTGTAGTGCTTAGCAGCGGAAGAAAAAAAAATTAAGAAATAGAAAAAAAAAAAATATCCGGGTAAGTCACTCCAAAATTACCTTGATTAACAAGAAACGTTAGACAATTTAGAAGTTGTTCAATGAGGGATGCTCGAGTCAAAAAAGGGCTAGACCCAGCAATCATTCAAGTATCGAGAACGCCCTCCGAGAATACTCCCATAAGCAGGCCGCTGTTGCAAAGTAAAGCTAATGCCTTTGCTCAGATGATGGGTAAGGAAGTTGTGATATTCAGCGCATGGGTACAACCCTTTAAAAATCGTCATAACATTGTGTTTCGGAAAGTTTGCGGCGAATCTGTAATGGACGGTTTGGTGGGCATCCGAAGATGCCCGTGGGGACGGAGCCTAGATAGCATAGAGACCGTGCAGGTCGAGCCGTGCCATCTGGCGAAGAAAAAGGCTCCTCAACGAGCTAAGCAGCGGCCTATGCTTGCTGTAGCTCAGTTCGGGAGATGTGGGCGGGGTTTTCGCCGCTCGTTGCCCCTGTCCTTTACGTATTAACAAAAATTCATAGGCCTGGGGAAGACAACACAAACAAGGGGGTAAAAATGGGAATTAAAAAAAATAGTCAATAAGGATGGAATGGTTGCGGACGACTTAGACGCCGACGCAGTCGAATCTGGGTCCAGGTGTGATGGGACCCTCGGCCTCTGGTTTCGTACCACTGACAGATCACTACTCATCAGGTGCTGCTTCGATCTGCCGGTGGGAGCAGCACTACCAGACCATAATATGGTTAATTACAGGTGGTTCATTACAAATCCCAAAGCGCGAACGAAATGATAGATTCGGGGCTTAAAAGCCTTTTTCCCGAAATCAGAAAAAGAAATGAAGACGACGCAATCTTCAATGCAATGCGGGTATATTTTACAAATTAACCCCTGATGGAACCATGCATTTTATAGGTGAAACGTGCAGCACCAATCCAAAGAGAGGATCACAGTTATGGTTGCTGCAAACATGAGTGGAACAGTTAAACGACGACTTTTGGTGATCGGCAAATATGCAATACATCGTTGTTTTAAGAATGTTAGCAGCTCACCCGTGCTTTACAAAAATAATAAAAATTCATGGATGACGAGAGAATTATTTACTGCCTGGGACAAAGAACTAAAAATTAAAAACACTAAAAATTCTATTGTTCGTTGTACCCCACACGATAACATTTCTTTAAAAGCAATCAAGTTAGTTTTCCTTACTCAACAACAAACTTTTACATTTTTGAATTGGAAAAAAAATTGCAGCTTATGAAGCATGCACGCCAAACTCAAAAATCAATTAAAGACTATTTCCAAAAAATATGATTTCTTTGTGTTATGTGTATATTTTTTTAAGTTTTGTGTTATTTTCTTTCGATTAAATTTGTGATATTTAAATTACATGTGTACCGAATGTGTTAATTTTGTTTTGTGATATTTTTACTTATGTGCTGATTAGCTGTCGTTATTTTTGTTTAATATATATTTACATATACACATATGAAGTTGTTTCACTTCGTTTCAAGTTAATATCGGGTACAACGTCGGTTAGAACGGCGATTTCGTGATAGTCCCCTCAAGGACGCTATAAGCGATTTCCACTGTATATACGGAATGGATTAGAGTCGACTCCTGAATCGATGCCTGCGCCGCCTGTATTTCAAAACGCAGACTACTTAACGGAACAGCATTCTTGCCCTGACGTTTTATTCTGAGCATCATAATCGTCGTCGTGGCGCGACAGCCCGACGTCAGGTCTCGGGCACCTGGATCGTTGCCCTCCAATTATCTCGGTCACGTGACCGCGTCCTCCAATTTTGGAAGCCCAGTAGCTGTTCCGCATATACTGAGCTTTCCCAACTTTACACTCTCTCTACTCAGTCTCGCTCCGTCGACTCGTTCTGTGTTCATTACTCTCTTCGGTATGCGATCATCGTCCATTCATTATACAAATCTTGCCCATTGAAGTCGTTGTAGTTTGACGATTTTTGAAACTTCCAGCTCATCGTACAGTTCATACAACTCATGGTTGCACCGGATGCGCCATCCATCTCGATCGCAATCAGCCCCGAAAATTCACTTTAGGACGTTATGTTCAAATGTGTCTAGCATGCTTCCGGAGGCTTGAGTTAGTGTCCATGCTTTGCAGCCATAGCGTAGCACTGGTCGTATAATGGTTTTGTACACGCGGAGCTTCGTGTTTCTTCATTATGGGGAGAACCGAGAAAAAAGTCTTATTAGCTAACTGTATCCGTCGCTTGATTTCGTCAGTTTCGTTGGCGTCCCTTGACAAGTTGCAACCCAGGTAAATGAAGTTGTTCACGAACTCGATGTTGAGGTCCCCCACATTGATGCTCGGTTGTGCCGGTGTCATTGTCGTCGATTGCATCATTATTTTAGTTTTACTCTCGTTGATACGTAGCCTAACTTCTTTTGCAGCGGTATCGAGCGTATGTATAAGTTCTTCTGCGTCGGCCAATCTTCGGGACATGATGTTGATGTCGTCGGCGTACGCTGCTAATTGTGTTGACTTGATGAGTAGCCCGAACAACGCATTCCAGTGCTAGTTTGAAGAGCGTCGGTGCCAGTCCATCGCCCTGTTTCAAACCAGTACGTGTTTCAAATAGATCAGTAAGTCTATTCTGGATCCTGACTTGTGAGACGGAGTTGGTCATCGTCATCTTTGTCAGTCGCACTAATTTTGCTGGTATACCAAATTGCAGCATGATGTTGTACAGTACTCCACGATCGATACTGTCGTATGCCTGCTTGAAGTCGACAAAGATTTGGTATACGTTTACGTTGTATTCCCAGCACCTCTGGAGTATCAGTTTGACTGAGAAGAGCTGATCGGTTGTGGAGCGCCCAGGTCTGAAACCGTTTTGATATTCGCCAATGACTCGTTCTGCGTACGGTTTTATTCTATTTTCCAGAATTTTTGTCAAAATTTTATAGGACGTACAAACTAGTGAGATGCCCCTGTAGTTCTCACACCGCAGTTTATCTCCCTTTTTATGAATTGGACAGATGATGCTTCTGCGCCAATCGTCTGGAATCTCCTCGTCGTTCCATACTCGCAGGCGTAATTGATGCATGACATTAACTAAACCCGTTCCACCGAGTTTTAGAAGTTCAGCTGGAATCTCGTCAGCGCCCGGCGCTTTATTTCGTTTTAGTGACCGCAACGCGAGATCAACTTCCTGTACTGTCAAGGGTTGTATGGGTGGGCCTATATCAACAATATCGTCGAGAGCTTCTTGAGTGGGAATGTTAGATGGTAGGTTCAGAAGTTCTTCAAAATAAGAGGCCCATCGTTTCTGAATGCTCGTCAAAGTATTTACGTTTCTTACGTCTAATTATTCTATTCAATATTCGCCGTAGCTCGTCATATTTTTCTCTTTGGCTCTGGTTCCTCGTTGAATCCATTGTCTGTAGGCTTCGTTTTTTGCGTCAAGTGACTTTTTGCATTCTTCGTCGAACCAGCCATTTCGCGCTCGCCGGGCTTTATATCCAACGAATTTCTCTACAACCTCTTTGATAGTACCCTTGAGTTCTTCCCAGAACCCATGGACGCCTGTGTTCATGATGTTGTGTAGCATAGGTGATAGTCTTTCCTCAAGGGCGGAAGCATACGCCACCGCCGTAGCATCACTCAGAAGCTTATCAACCGCAAATATTTTGTGAGGGCTGATTCTCGATTGGTGCACTGAGGAAATTCTACATCTGTAGGTCGTTTTCACTAAGTGATGACCTGAGTCGCAGTTTGCTCCTCGATAGGAGCGGACGTCCATCACACTAGGCGCCCATCTCCTGCAAATGAGGACGTGATCAATTTGGTTGACGGTATGTGCGTCTGGAGATTTCCAGGTCTGCTTGTGAATGCGTCGATGCGGGAAACACGTAGAACTTACGACTAGATTCCTGCTGCAGGCGGAGTCGATAAGTCGCTGGCCGTTGTCGTTATATTCTTCATGGAGACTGTGGCCTCCAGTAGTCTCCCGGTGCCAACTATCATTTCCGACTTTCGCGTTAAAGTCTCCCAGAAGCAAGTTGACGTCGCTTGTTGGAAGTGAGTCGAAGAGAGTGTCAAGGCGGGCGTAGAACTTCTTTTACTGCGTCTTCTTTAATTTCAGTGGGTTCGTGCATATTGATGAGCCAGAAATTCAAGAATCGAGTCTTAATGCGAATCGCCCACACCCGTTCATTTATGGGTTTTTGAAGTCAGTAATGTGCGGCTTGAGGTGATTGTTCACTATATGGATAAATGCTACCCAAACTCCTTGTGGCCCGATGGTTTGCAACTTCGAAAAATTGTATGTGATTTCTTGTCATTGATCTCGCTGCCAAGCCAATTTGTTTCCTGGACTGCAATAATGCTCAGTTTGTACTTTTCGTCCTGTTGAAGGAGGGCCTTCTCGGCCCCCTGTTTGTTCAGGGAGCGTACATTCCAGGAACTGAAAGAATAATCCTTTAGACGTTTGCGTGGTCGTCGTTGTTGATCCGCCCACATCGCTAAAACCCATTCAGGGAATCGCCTCCGATATAGCTGCTTCAGATGGTTAAATAAACTATGTTGCAGATCCAACTAAACAAATCATTCCATCCTACTAAACCCGAGACGCTGTGCTGGTCAGCCATTCAGGCTACAGCTATCTGCTTTTTTATACCCTAGACTTTTGGTATAGGGTTTATTTTTTTTGTTACGACGAAAATATGCAACACCTTAAAGGAGGGTCCGGAGGTATAGCAATGTATGTATATAAATGATCAGGGTCACCTTCTGATTTGATTTAGCCATGTCTGTCTGCCTGTCTGTGTCCGTCTGTCTGTCCGTTCGCACGATAACTTTCGATAGAATTAAGCTAGAGCCTTGAAATTTTGGTCAGATGTTGGAAGTATGATCTAGTTGGTTGGTATTGAAAATGGGCATGATCAGACCAAGAGAACGCCTACCTCCCCTACATATGTAAAATAATTAAATGTACTTATAACATAACTCCCGATTAAATAAACTTGAAAACTCTAGCTTTGGTAGATTGCGCGAGAGGGTAATCTTATACTCTTCTGGAAAAATAAAGTTGATCAGTTGAAAACTAACGGTACTTTTTTACAAAGAGCCCCGTACTACCCTACTTTTCAGGTTTTTTGTCCATAACTCTTGAACCAATTGACGTAGACATCTGATTTTTGGCATGTAAACCTGAAGTGAGAAGCTGCTTGGGTTTTAGTGAGTTGGGCATAATCAGATCAAAGGAACGCCTACCTCCCCTACAAAACTAAAAAAATTAAATATTCCTTTAATTACGATAACTTTCGATAGAATAACACTAGCGAGTTGAAAATTTGGCAGAACGTTGGTAGTAAAATCTTGTTAGTTGGCATTCAAAATGGGCAAGATCCGGCTCAAGGAACTTCTACCTCCCCTACATATGAAACTTCAAATAAGCGATAACTTTTGATAGAATGAAGTCAGCGACTTGAAATTTTGGAATGTTTGAAGTGAGATTGAGTTAGTTGGCATTAAGGATGGATTAGATCCGACCTAAGGAACCCCTACCTCCCTTAGAAATGAAATTTTAAATAAGCGATAACATACGACAAATTAAAGCTAGCGACTTGAAATTTTGGTCAAATGTTTGTAGTACGATCCAGTTGGCTAATACTGAAAATACGTAAAATCCGACCAATGAAACCCCTGCTTCCCCTACAAATGAAACTTCAAACAAGCGATAGCTTTCGATAGAGTGAATCTAGAGACCTGACATTTTTTTTTTAAATGTTTGTAGGGTGATCTAATTGGTTGGTGGCAATGATGGGCAAGATCCGATCCAAGGAACCTATACCAACCCTACAAACTTCAAATAAGCGATAACTTTGGATAAAATTAAGCTAGTGACTTGAAATTTTAGTAACATATTTGTACTGGGATCTAGATGGTTGTTATTAAAAATGCGTAAGATTCACCAAACGAAACCTCTACCTCCCCTACAAGTGAGACTTCAAATAAGCAATAACTTTCGAAAGAATGAAGCTGGCGACTTGAAAAATTCGACAAATATTTGTAGAATGGGTTAGTTAATTGATTTTTAGAATGGCCAAGATCCTCCTGAATGTGTACCAACCTCCCCTATAAACTGGCCATAAAGGAAACTCACTTTTAATGCATATGGTCGTTGCCAATTGGTACTTTTGGTATCACCACACCACTAGGTCTGTACAAGGCTAGGGTATATACGCTTCGGACTCCGGGCAGAAGCGAAGCTTCGGCCTGGTTTTTATAACATAATTGGTTGACACTGACAAAGCATCTTACATCGTATACAGCGACACTTATCCTGAGGTCAAAACAAAATATCAACGGAGAAAATTCCTAAGGATCTTGTCAATCCTAAGTATGCCCGAGATTATGAAACGTGGTTCAAATCGGATGTTGGTAAGAAATCATTTTCCTTCGATTGACTTGCATTAATTGCGAAAATAATGTGTAAACAATTATAAAATATCTTTTCTAATAGACATTTATGAAAATGATTGCAAATTTTTGCTATTTTTGAAACTACACCTGTAACTAGGCCGCCGGTTAAGGATGCACAAAAAACTCGACCCCCTATTTTGGAAATGGGTGGAGATATTGTAATGAATGACTTTTCTGATGGTCTATTCGGCTTGTTAATTGGCAAATATTTTTCTTAAAATATTTGTCACATAACAATTCGGATTTTCCATCAGGGATCGATCGCCGAGACAGGGTTGATTCATCCGTCCTAGCCGTCACATCGGCAAAGACATCGCCGGGACGCGAATTTTTGGTTTGAGGACCAACGGACGAGTGATTTATATCAGGAGGTTGAGTTTCATCCGCCGTCGACTAAACATCGACCCGTCCAAGTCTGGACATCAACACAGGATTGCGGTGCCGAAAACTAATAATGCATGCTACTAAAACCCTCTAAGCGAAGGACGCCGCGGAAACGCCACGCATTTGGCTTGACAACCCGACAAATTGATGAATTGAGGAGCCAACCGTCAGAAAAGGATGAGCTGCCCAGATTTAAGCTGAGCGGCAGTCAAGACGCTTAAGCCGGTAACGACCACGCGACCGAAGTGAATAAGGGGGCAATGGTTTACCGCCCGATCTACAAAGTTTGTGTCATATAAGTTGGGCTTTCCCTGCCAGGAGCTCATATAACGAGATACCAGTTCTATCAAGGTGGTTCAATGTGCAGTGGGTTTTTACTTTTCCCTTAAATTATCCTTCAATTTACTTGAGTCGCTTATTTGATTTTGAATTACACCGGATTATTAGAATATATCAAAAATAAATAGACATGATTTGTATTTAAATTTAAAACTTAGGCTTTCCTTTGTGGAACTCCCCAACCCCCTCTTTTCAGGTCAGCGATGGTAGGATGAGGTAACACCCTCATCGCTTTTCTTGTTTGGTTAGGGAGGTCTTCAATTTGCTTGGCCATGAGACCTCATAGGTTGGGAGGGTAAAGAGGCCAGGGTCCGCTCCGGCTGGACCCGGAGCAGTGTCGAGGTACATGAGCCGGTCGACGGCCATTGCTTTTAAGTAGTTTCTTTCTTTTTTTTCTTTGCCGTTTTTGTAAGGTCGTGGGACCTTTGGTACCCGTGTTGTGTACCTTATGGCACGAGATTTTTTTGGAATGGTAATGGTAGGGGCTGTGAGATAGCAAAAACCCCGCCCACATTTCCCGTCACTGAGCAAGCTCGTCCATTACAATATTTCTTCCAAATTTGACCCCTATAATCTAGAATTCTAGACCAAACACGTACACAGCAAATCTTTTTTCCAGTAAAGTTCAACTAGAAGAAATCTAGTAAAAATTTCCTACTGATAATCTAGTGAAAAATGTCGTATGCCCATAAATCTAGTGAAAATACCTAGAAGTAAAGTTCCTGCCCAAAAATCAAGTGAAAATAACTAGAAGTACAGTTCGTCTTGTAAATTCGGCTGTTTTTCTAGTGCTCACCACTTTGTTTCTAGGAAAAAAATGTTTGCACCTAGAAAACTGGATAAATTCACTGTTAAAGCGGTGATGAAGGCAAGCCAGGCATCATTATTGTCTTTGCGTTTGGAGGCAGAAGTTCATAAGGTGAAAAGTGAACTGTTTATTTTAAAAACACGCCATCCTATTCGCGATCGGTGGCCGTGTTCGTTCGGTCACCGCCCTACGATCTAGAGAATGGAGGTTCGATCCTCGACACGAACAAAAAACTGCCTGTGGGTACTAATAGAACTCCCATCTCCCACTGTGCCCCGAGCTTGTGAGTATAAAGACCTGCTAGCAACTGCACGTTCGAAAAGTAGATATCCTATCGAAACAACAGCAACAACATGTCGACGCACCCATGCCCCTAGAGGGGTCAAGACAATTAACAACATTTCGAAAGCAACCTATCAAAATTACCCCAAAAACTTGGCTTCGAATAAAATGTTAGTTGTGGCCTTTCTGCATTAAAGCGACAACATATACGTGAGGTACCACTGTCTACTCAGTTTCGTTTACTAGATTACCAGTGTTTATACCTGTGGTACTACTATCTACTCAGCTTTGTTTCCTAGATTACTAGTGTATTTCCTTTCGAGATGTTTGTCAAAACAACTGAAATACTAGTGAATTGAACTAGATTCTCAACGAGCTTCTGATAGAAAATCATTAAAAAGATTTCCTGATATTCTAGTGGTTACTTAATCACTAGATCTTTACTAGAATATCTAGGAGCTAAATTCTAGTTGTGTTTAACTAGAATCTAGTTGAAAAAAATTTACTGTGTAGAGATATCAGGAAATTTCAAACTACTAAGGCTTCCAGAAAAAAGCTATTGCGATTTAAAAACGCGAAAGGAACACCTGTACTCGTGCCGCTGGACGGGGGTTAAGACGTGCTCCGATTTCATTGTTGATGCTGAGACCTAGTGAAAGCTAGGCGCGAAACGGGAGTTTTGGAAGTGTGATATATGCCGGGCTCCAGCGAAATCAGCGGACGAATCGTGTGAAAATGGTATTTTAATAGATACTATATGTGCCAAACTAAAAAAAAGAACTGAATCTCGTTGAAATTCTGGCGTCGATTAATTTCATGTCGGACAAATTTGATGAATATAGTGCGAAATTTGATGAGCTTCTGCGGGAAATAAAAGACTTGAAACTTGAAAACGCGGATATTAAAAAACAAGCAGAGAGTCTGGATTCTCTGTTACTTGTTTAATATCATTACTAACGCCTTAGTTATCTGTTAATATGAACATAAACAATTTTTTGAGTAACCTTTGTACAGATACAAACTTGAATGCTGAAGTATTTTGTGACGAAGATCGTATGAATAGGAACTGGAATGACTATTTCAACATTTTAGAAAAAAGTTTGAAAATATGTCATTTAAATATTAGAAGCATAAGAAAGAATTTCAATGAATTCATCACATGGATTTTATCTATAGAAGTTAGTTTTAACATCATTGTCTTAACAGAAACGTGGTTGGATCAGGATAGTACTGGCTATCAAATAAATGGTTATCATAAGGCTGTTAAAGGTAATAGATTTAACAAATGCGACGGGGTCATAGTATATACCTATATAAAGGATACTATAAAGTTTATTATTTTAAATGTTCAAATCGATAATGTAAATTCTCTCAATATGATACTTAATGTAAACAATGATGAGTTTCTGCTCTCTAGCTTATATAGATCTCCCAATGACACTAATGTAAATAATTTTGTAACCAGCCTAGAGATGTTCTTGGAAAACAGTAAGAGATTTAGGTATCACATAATAGTCGGTGACATTAATATTGATATATTAGAGAAGAATATAGGTATAGATCTAATTGGGCAAAAATATCTAAATATATTACATGAATACGGGTTTACTAGCTATCTATATGGATGTACTCGAAAGAGCAGCACCCGTGAAGCTTGTTTAGATCACTTATTTTTCAAAGGTCAGAAACCATTCTTTTTTAAATCAGCTGCCTACTTGACATACATTACTGATCACTATGCAACTTTTGGTAATATAATTTGTTCAGGAAATAAAAATGATAGACAAGGTACTACAGAGAGTTCTATTGATAAGGTATTAAACAAAGCCGATTTTAAACGTAAATTAGAAGTCGAAACATGGTCTAGAGTGTATATGGAGAATGAAGCTGCAGAGTCCTTTGATATTTTTTATGATACGCTCTTAAAAATTTTTAATAGTTGTCGTGAACCAGCGAGGAAAGTCAGCCATAAATTGAAGAAGTTGAAGCCTTGGATGACTAAAAGCATTATCTTAGCAATCAGAAATAGGGACAAAATGGCATCTAAATTACAGAAGCAGCCATTTAATGGCGCTCTCCTTAGGCAATATAAGAATTACAGGAATATTTTGAAATCGTTAATACGTTTTGCCAAAGACAACAACTACAAACGTTTAATTGAAAGCTCAGGGAATGACACCAGAAAAATTTGGGCTATTATTAATGAAGCAACAGATTCAATTACAAGGAAACAGAATCTCAGTAGCAGTATTGTACCACAAACTGGCGACCTTATTTCCAACGACAACAAACTCGAAATCGCTACTGAATTCAATAAACATTTCATTAGTGTTGGCCAGTCAATAGCAAACAATATTCAAGTAAGCAGGAGTCGAACACATATCAACAGAGTTCAAGCGCGGAGTGGTAATTTTTGCGACTCGTTCTTCATATATCCAGCAAATGAAGACGAAATACTGCAACTCGTTCTTGATCTAAAATCAAATGTAGCCCCGGGTATTGATGGATTACAGGCTAATCGTTTAAAGGACAATGTTCTCACGTTGTCAAAGCCTTTGACACATGTAATCAATTTATGCTTTTCTCAGGGACATTTTACACAGCAGCTTAAGCGAGCAATAGCTATACCTCTGCACAAATCTGATGATAAAACAGTCATGAACAACTATCGTCCCATTTCTCTACTTTCAAATATTTCAAAGATCTTCGAAAAGGCTATTAAAAACAGATTGATTAAGTATTTAGAAGAAATGAGCATCCTATCTGATAATCAATACGGCTTTAGGAATTCTCGCAGCACGGAAGATGCTATCTATAAGGTAACTAAAGAAATCGTGTCAAATTTAGACAAGGGACGGAAATGTATAGGAGTATTTCTTGATTTCATGAAAGCTTTTGCATCTTATGTCGACATCGGCGTGCCGCAAGGAACAGTCTTTGGACCAATTTTATTTTTAATATATATAAATGATCTCCTGAAAATGGGGTTGCAGAACTGTTCCTTGCACGCTTTTGCTGATGATACTGTCGCAGTTTATTGGGGTAATAATTGGGAGGAAGCAATCGGCTTTGCTAACAATGGCATGGAATCCATAACTTCCTGGCTTGATGCGAACCTTGTAAGCATTAACAAAAAGAAAATAGTAGTTGTTCCATTTTCTTTTAACTCAGCTGGAATACCTCCAGACTTTCTTTGCGTAATAATACACGAATCTTCTTGCAGCTCAAATCAGTGCCAATGCACTCCCCTCGATGTTGTGGAAAAAACTAAATATTTGGGGGTAATTATAGACCGGCATTTGCGTTGGGATGGACATATCTCTTATTTGTGTAATCGTTTGCGACGAGTTATATATAAATTCGTGCCCGCATGAAAATGGTTTTCCTAGCGCTTGTACAGTCTGTAATAGAATATGGATTAGTTAGCTGGGGTGGGCTACCACTTTACAACCACTAGTAATAATGCACAAAAAGCTCATTAAAATAAGTCTAAAAAAACCTATTCAACACCCATCAGCGAATATTTATAATGATTTGGCTGTTTTAACCATACCGAATCTCTATCAATTTAAAGTGCTGAGATATTTACATTCACATGTTGATGACTTTCCACGTGAAAGTAAATTAGGCTTAGAGACACGCAGAAGATTTCGCGGAGCCCTTCAGGAGCCACGATTTTCGACTACATTGGCGGCAAGTCATGTCTCTTATTTTGCTCCGCGATTATTTAACTGTTTACCAGAGAGCATCTGCAGGCTAGGTAATCACTATAAATTTAAAACAGCTGTAAAAGAATACTTGTTTGAGAAAAATGGAAGAATTTTATCTAACTGATCTCTCTAACATAGTTATCTAATTTATTCCTAATGCGAAATTAATAATGTGGTAGATTTAAGTAAAACGCTATGAAGTAAGCAATGAAATTCCTAGTAATAAAGGTAAAACAATTAAAGCTCAATACTGGTAATCCCAAAGCACGAGCTCTGCTTCTTTTGGAATGGCCAAATTTTTATATCTAAATTTCAATAACTTTTGAAATGAAGTTGTAATATTCTTTTTCCGTAATTAAGTTTATGATAGATTGGCAATAAATTATTATTATTATTGTATATATAGCAGGTAATGCATACGACTAAGGTATACAATTGTCCACTGAACAGATTTGATTCTTACGGCAGATGGTGAGACTGTGACCTTTCTTCAAACATCCAAAACAAAGATGGGCTTTTTTAATTTGGTTCCATCTGTATCCACGGATAGGGCTTTGAACGCATATTCGCAATTTTTACCCAAGTCGCGTAAACGCGACTAGTGTTTACACATAAGTCGGGTTTATGCGGACGAAACGTCAGAAACGGGTATCGAAGCGGAAGCGGGTACTGACGCGGAAATAATGCACAGATGCGTTTAGAATCGTCAGCAAATGTAAGAGTATTGAAATCATCTTTATTCATGCGTTTTTTGTTGGATTCATCGACTTATCTACGGTGGATGAGTACCCGTCGTCAGCTAACAAGTAACGCGTTGTCGTAAACCCGTTTGCTATTTACATGGGATTTGACGCTCCCGACGGGTTTACGCATTTCGTGTATTAGAACCTTAAAACCACCTCTAAGACGAATTATCAGACCAGACGTTAAACCACCTATTAGGCCAGTGATTTAGACCACGCATTACGCCACGCATGAGACCATCCATTATTATACCACATGTCACGGCAGCTTAATAGATGGTTTAATGTGAGGACTAATATATTCGCATTGCCGCTTTATGTTTGAATTCAAATAAAAAAAATCTACATCGGTCAATTAATTACTTGCAAAGATTGGAAATTGGAACCAAAATCATTTTGTAATTTAAATCATTCTGAGTACCGCCAATAATTCCAGGCTAATTTCACTCGAACAGAGAAACAAACTGCACAACCGGAATATGCAATAAATGGAATGGAAATTGTCTTCGAAATGGATGGAAACGACTGAATCCGTTCATATTTCGAGGACATCCTTTTCACAAATCTCTCATAATACGTAGAACGTGAACATTCTATGGATCCCTTTTGTCGATACCAGCATTATCCCAACTTTTATAAGAACTGAAATTGCTTCCCAAATGATGGAAAATCTCCGCTTTTCTTTCACCAGTGCTCGGCTTTTGTGGCAATACCCAATGAAAATTGATATTATTTTAAGTGGATACCCACCTGAAAAATTCTTTCGACCTTTTCCTTAATTCTTTCCTCGTCGGGACAGGTATCAGGAAGTCGGCCGACGAGCTCGTATATGGCAGTCACAATGTCAGTCATTTCCTCTCGCGTAATATAACCATCTCCGTTTATGTCGTACAGCGAGAACGTCCATCGTAGTTTTTCTTCCATTGATCCGCGCGAGAGTATCGAGAGTCCTTGAACGAAATCCTGTGGAGGGAAAGGATAAGAAAGATTTAGTAGATGTTTTCCATTTTAATATTTTATAGAGACGGAATGTATTGGTTTAAGGCGAAATGTCCGGTAGAGTAAACTTGTTCTGTTGTTATTGACCTTAATGAGTCATACTGAAATTTTTAGCAGATCACGTAACCTCAATAAAGGTATTACGGTCGAATAAGATTACAAAAAGGATATTATAAGTGGATTAAAATGTGAGTAAATTAAATTTTTGTTGAAAATTAAATTTTTTTTAAATTTTTGAATTCTGGATTGTAATTTTCATTAAGATTGGAAATTTCCAAATGATTTCAGAACATGACCGTTTTGCGTATAGGTGCATTGTTTCGTAATCCGGTGCAGGTTAAGCCTTGTCCAGCGGCACATTTTTCAACGCTAACAAGCGGCAAAGGTACAGGTGTACCTTAGTGCATTTCGTACGAAAAACTCTAACATATAGTATATGTGATTTTGTGCGACAAACAGTCAACATATAGTAGCTACATATTATTTACGTCATGTTTTTATAGATTTGACTTTTATCTGGGATTTTCTGAGTATTTTTTTTATTATCATAAAGTAAGTAGTTGAAAATAATTTATTTGCAGATGCACCACCGCCGATATTAGACAACTTCTAGAATCCGATTCTGAAGACGAACCATATGTTGCGTCTGATGAAGAAAATTATGCGCCCGAATCGGACTATTCATCTAGAGAAGAGTGGGATATTGAGCAAGAAGAAATCATCGAGCAGGAAGAATGTGATACCGAAGAAAGCGCTTAGGATGATGATGATCCCTTGCCTAGCTGCCAAACAAGATCTCGGAACATCCTACGACGAAGAAGTGGACCTGCAATGACAAGCAGTCTATATTCAGGAAAAGAGCTGTTCAAGTCAATTATTACCTCTGAAATGTGCAAAATTACGTTGCGAGTATAAAATCGAAAGGGCAGGAGAGTTTGTGAGTCTTTCAACAAAAAAAAATTGGTTCAACGGTTTCCTGATTGCTCCAAACGACCACCTCAGAAAATATTCAAGCCATTCACTGAAGCAGAACTCGATGCATTTTTCGGAATTCTGATTGCTTCTAATGTGTACAGGGATAGCAAGATCAGTCTGGACGGTGTGTGGAAGGTTGATGGCTTACCACTTATTCGTGCAGCCATGTCTCATGATCGCTTCATAATGATGCTCAGATTTATCCGATTCGACAACAAAAATACACGTGCAGAACGAATGCAAACAGATTAAGATGCACCGATACGGAACATTGGGACAATGCTGAACAATAACTTCTCCTGTGTCGATCACATTAACACCTTGCGAATCATCATCGAGCAATGCGCTGAATACGATTCTCCGCTTCACTTGCTTTTCATCGATTTCGAAAAGGCTTTCGATAGTGTCAACCGGGATTCTATATGGGCGGCCTTGCGCAGGAGAGGCATCCCTGAGAAGCTTGTGGCTATTATTAAGGCAACCTATGACGGCGCGAAATGTCGCGTTCTGCATAAAGGTAAGGTGTCGGGGGACTTTGAGATTCGCAGTGGAGTTCGGCAGGGGTGCATCCTCTCACCGATCCTATTCCTCATTGTGATCGGCGATGTGTTGCATGCAGCCCTATCCGGACTCGACAGAGGAATTCAATGGACTTTGACATCTTATCTACAACATCTTGACTACGCTGACGACATATGCCTACTCTCCCACAAAATCATGGATCTGTCCGCAATGGCGTTAGATCTCGAGAGGGAGGCAAGCAAGGTTGGGCTAAAGATTAATACCAACAAGACCAAGGTTCTTAGCCCGCCGTTGCGAAAAAGAAATCCGACACCTATTGCCATCAATATTAATGGGCAGCCTGTGGAGAAGGTGGACAACTTCGTCTACCTGGGTAGCATTGTTGCCGAAAATGGGGGTACGGAGCAGGACATCGCTTGTCGTATCAACCAGGCTAAACGCGCATACGGCATGCTGTCCAAAATCTGGCAGGGCAGTTATCTCAGCATCAAGACCAAGCTGGGCCTGTTTCGCTCCCTGGTACTATCAGTGCTTTTGTATGGGAGCAGTACATGGAAAGTTTCCGTACGAGTTACCAGAAAGCTGCAAGTTTTCGTCAACTCATGTCTTCGTCGAATTCTAAGAATTTTCTGGCCCGAAACAATATCAAATGAAGAGCTAAGTCGGCGTACGGGTCAGATGCCAATCGACGAATTGATACGCAGGCGAAAATGGCAGTGGATAGGTCACACATTGCGGAAGAGTGATAACTGCATTGCTTTGCATGCCATGAAATGGAACCCCATTTCCAACCAAGGCCGACCAAGAGGGGGTCCTCGAATCACATGGCGTCGATCTGTGGCAAAGGAGTGTCAGGTACTGGGTAAATCTTTTGGGGAGTTGCGCCCCATTGCCCAGAACAGAGTACGATGGCGCGCAGGAGTAGTTGACGCGCTATGCCCCGCTAGGAGTTAAGGCAAAGTAGTATGATGGGCAAGATCCGATCCAAGGAACTTTTACCACCCCTACAAGTGAGACTTCAAATAAGCAATAACTTTCGATAGAATCAAGCTAGCGACTTGAAAAATTCGACAGTATTTGTAGAATGGGTTAGTTAATTGATTTTTAGAATGGCCAACATCCTCATGAGTGTGTGCCAACCTCCCCTATAAACTGGCCATATGGGAAAATCACTTTTAATGCATATGGTCGTTGCCAATTGGTACTTTTGGTATCACCACTAGGTCTGTACAAGTCTAGGGTATATACGCTTCGGACACCGGGTCTGGTTTTCCTTAAGATTGGAAATTTCCAAATGATTTCAGAACATGACCGTTTTGCGTAAAGGTGCATTGTTTCGTAATCCGGGGCAGGTTAAGCCTTGTCCAGCGGTACATTTTTCAACGCTAACAAGCGGCAAAGGTACAGGTGTATTTCGTACGAAAAACTCTAATATATAGTATATGTGATTTTGTGCGACAAATAGTCAACATATAGTAGCTACATATTATTTAGGTCATGTTTTTATAGATTTGACTTTTATCTGGGATTTTCTGAGTATTTTTTTTATTATTATAAAGTAAGTAGTTGAAATTTATTTGCAGATGCACGTCCGCCGATATTAGACTACTTCTAGAATCCGATTCTGAAGACGAACCATATGTTGCGTCTGATGAAGAAAATTATGCGCCCGAATCGGACTATTCATCTAGAGAAGAGTGGGATATTGAGCAAGAAGAAATCATCGAGCAGGAAGAATGTGATACCGAAGAAAGCGCTTAGGATGATGATGATCCCTTGCCTAGCAGCCAAACAAGATCTCGGAACATCCTACGACAAAGAAGTGGACCTGCAATGACAAGCAGTCTATATTCAGGAAAAGAGCTGTTCAAGTCAATTATTACCTCTGAAATGTGCAAAATTACGTTGCGAGTATAAAATCGAAAGGGGAGGAGAGTTTGCGAGTCTTTCAACAAAAAAAAAAATGGTTCAACGGTTTCCTGATTGCTCCAAACGACCACCTCAGAAAATATTCAAGCCATTCACTGAAGCACAGAACTCGATGCATTTTTCGGAATTCTGATTGCTTCTGATGTGTACAGGGACAGAAAGATCAGTCTGGACGGTGTGTGGAAGGTTGATGGCTTACCACTTATTCGTGCAGCCATGTCTCATGATCGCTTCATAATGATGCTCAGATTTATCCGATTCGACAACGAAAATACACGTGCAAAACGAATGCAAACAGATTAAGATGCACCGATACGGAACATTGGGACAATGCTGAACAATAACTTGCACAAATAAATAAAATATCACCGTCGTCCAACAATTGTTTCCATTTAGAGGCCATACCAAATTCACACAGTGTATATGTACCTTCAAAACCGGCTAAGCATGGTATAAAGATTTTTTGGGCTTGTGGTGCATCCAACAATCTATCCGTTGCAAGGTAAGCTTTACACTTGAAAACCAATAAATGGTCCTTGACAAGTAAATATTGGTGAACGAACAGTTTAGGACCTAGTTAGCTTATACAAAGCCCCTGAAAAAATTTCGTCACCGATAATTTTTTCACAAGTCTGGAGTTAGCTAAGGTATTGAGCTCGTGGAATATGACAGCAGTTGGTACAGTGACGGAAAACAAAATGTTCCTGCCAAGCAATATGCATCCTGCTAAAGAAAGGACTATTAACTCGACCAATTTCGCCTACAATGCTGATGCAACACTATGTTCATATGTGCCAAACAAAAACAAAGCACAATGCATATGACCGGAGAAGTGGAAGAGACACAAGCAGCTAAGCTAGAGATCATCGACAACATCAGACAGTTAAAATCAAAAGATCAACGGAAAAAATCCTAAAGGAGCTTGCCAATCAGTTATGCGTACTCAATTGCCCTATATTCTTGTGGAGCATAGCGCGTCAACTGTTCCATGTGGCCCAGTTGACGTTTCGACGGCATAAATTGGTTTGAGAGAAATAAGTTGCCAGCATGCACCTCCTCCACATCCATGGCCAAGAACGTCGTCGTGGACGGGATTCAAACAAACCCGAAACGCCGGTGGTCAAACATGAGACTTATGCTACGATTACACGATTGACGGAAAAGCGTAAATCCAGCGTCAATAGTTTTACGCTCGATTGGCGTATTTCAGACAGAAGCGTAAATAGATTGTTCCCCCGAGTTATACGATTGACTTAAACACGTCAATTTTAACTGCGTCAACCAAAATTCCGATTGACACAATTAAAAAGAAGGGTAAACCGCCAACCGTACAATCGCACCGTTTACACGATTGACTCTTTTTATGTCAATCGAATTGATCATTGGTTGAGGCTTATATTCATTTGCGCCAATTGAATTCCACATGGTTCACTCTCCCCCAATCACACAAAATTACGACGACGACGGACGTGAGCATATGCTCGTACATAAATATTGTTAAAAAACTGTACATTTCTCAGCGAAATTGATCCAATACTATGATATATTGACGTCTGTGACTGATGCTCGAGACGTCAACCACTGGTTGACGCAATTGATCTGTCGATTGACAATTGTGTTTCAAAAAGGTTCGTTTACATGATTGATGTAAACGCGAAAATTTTGGTTAACGGAAATTGGTGACAATCTAGGGGTCAATCAAACTGGCGTAGATTGACGTAAAAAATTGTGCCTTTACACGATTGATATCAATTGATCATCAAAAAAGCGTAAATATTGACGTAAATCGTCAATCGTGTAATCGTAGCATTATGCCTCAACGCACTGCGCTACCGGTCGCCCCTCGTGGAAATCACCAAGTCAAACCTATCGTTCGTAGCTGCTATATTTGTCGTGCAATGAAGCGGGAACAGCGAAAGGCTAGAAAGTTTTGTGTGGTTTGCATGACACCTGCTTGCGACGAAGAAAAGAAGAAGATAAAAGACATTTTTTTACAACAAATAAAAATTATTATTAAAAAAAAACGTATAATAGTTTTTTTCCTCTGTCATTTTTTTCGTACAAAATGTATGAAGGTACACCTGTAACTATGCCGCCTGATAAGGGTGCAAAAACAATTCGACTCCCTATTTCGAAAAGGGGTGGAGGTATTTCTTTCAAATTTCACCTATATAATCCTGACCAAATATGTAGAGATGTCAGGAAATTGCAGAGCTCTACGACTTCCAGAAAAAAA
This sequence comes from Chloromyia formosa, assembly GCA_964017055.1. Taxonomy (NCBI): domain Eukaryota; kingdom Metazoa; phylum Arthropoda; class Insecta; order Diptera; family Stratiomyidae; genus Chloromyia; species Chloromyia formosa. The sequence continues at coordinate 104,658,797 of OZ024813.1, forward strand.
GTTATCGCAATTTAAAAACGCAAAATGTACAGCTCTACCTGTTCCGCTGGACGAGGGTTAATTCGGGTTAACAACACGAAATTACAGCATTGGGTTTACCTGGAGAACTCAACGGGATAGTAAACGTGATAGATATGTTAACAGATGTCACATTCATGTTATAATGACGATTTTTTTTATGAAGAGCTAGAAATTTTCGTAGACACAACCAGCAACGCAAACTCGTCGGTCACAGACCGGCGCCATTTTTTTCTAGGATGATCGCTTGGACGGCCCTGAATGGGAATAGGATCATCCTTATTTAAGATAGAGATTTCATATTTAACAAATTAGTGTAAATTATTTTTTCGATAAAAATTATGGAAATAATGGTGTTTGCAGTCAAGTATTATGTTAACTAGGGAGGCCAGTAGCACAGTGCGTTGAGGCGTCAGTGTGATGTCTCATGCTACCGGCTGGCCACGGATTCGAATACCGTCATGGCCATAGATATTTGTTTTGTCTTCCCCCTGAGGTGTGGAGCGTAATAAAAAGCCACAACCCTACCGAGATATCAACCAAGTAGTATAGATTCCACAAGAGTTATCACTTCATAGAAGTTTCGCCTCTGCCAGGAGATTTGTATGTATTGACAAATTGTATAAACGTAGTATAAACTACACAGTATAGATACACAAGGGAATCAATACATACAAATCTACCGCCGGAGGCGGAGTCAGCTTTCTTGTGAAGTCTATACAATTTGTCAATACATACAAATCTCCTGGCAGAGGGGAAAGTTATATGAAGTGATAACTCTTGTAGAATTATCAATCCTCTCTGTATCAACTAAGCCACATAGGCGTAGTCGACGCACTATGCCTCACTACAGGCTAGGACAAATAAGATTACTACTTTGCCTTAACCCTTAGTGTGGCCAAATAGTATAGATTCCACAAGAGTTATCACTCCATAGAAGTTTCGCCTCTGCCAAGAGATTTGTATGTATTGACAAATTGTATAAACATAGTATAAACAACACAGTATAGATACACGAGAGAATCAATACATACATACAAATCTACCGCCGGAGGCGGAGTCAGCTTTCTTGTGAAGTCTATACAAGTTGTCAATACATACAAATCTCCTGGCAGAGGGGAAAGTTGTATGGAGTGATAACTCTTATAGAATTATTAATCCTCTTTGGTGTGGCAAAGCATATTAGCTACTCCTGCGCGCGATCGTACCCGGTTCTGGCCAATAGGACGCATCTGCCTCCATAACTTACACTCACACTCTTTATCATGTCCAACATTACAGTTATCACCCTTCCACAATGTGTGACCTATCCACTGCCATTTTCGCCTGAGTATCAGTCCGTCGATTAGCATCTGACCCGCACGCCGACTCAGCTCTTCATTTGATATTGTCTCAAATTCTTTAAATTCGACGAAGACACGCGAGTTTAAGGAAAACTTGAAGCTTTCTGGTAAACTTTATAGGGACTTCTATGTATGTGCCGCTCCCATACAACAGAACAGACAGTACTAGGAAGCGAAACAAGCCCTCGGTTGTACTCGTAATACTGAGATTACTGCATTGCTAGATTTTAGACAGCATGTTGAATGCGTATTTAGCCTGGTTGATACGACGAGCGATGTCCTGCTCCGTACCACCATTTCCGGCAACAATGCTATCTAGGTAGACGAATTAGTCACCATTTCCACAAACTGTCCATTAGTAATGATGGCAATTGGACGAACTGGATTTATTATTTTTCGGGCGGCGGGCTAAGAACCTTTGTTTTGTTGGTCTTAAGCTTTAACCCAATCGTACTCGCCTCTCTCGCGAAATCTAAAGCTATTGTGTTCAGATCCATGATTTTCTGGGAGAGTAGGCATATGTCGTCAGCGTAGTCAAGACGTTGCATAGCAGATGTTAACGTCCATCGAATTCTTCCGTGTAGTCCACATAGGACTCATTCAACACATCAGCAATCACTATGGGGAATAGGATCGGCACCCCTGCCTAACTCCACTCTGGATCTTAAAGTTCCCCGACACCTTACCTTTATTCAAAATGCGACATTTCGCACCATTGTAGGCTGCCCTAATAATAGCCACAATTTGCCCATCACACCGTATGGGGCAGCACCGAAACGAACGCTCGTGGGGAGCTGTTATTTGAATATATTATCGCAACAAACCTGCTTCTTTGCAATGTAGGTTGTGAACCAACATTCGTCACAAGGAATAGACAAGATATCTCTCTTGTCTCATATCAGCGGAACACTCTTTCTCCGACCACCGGTACATTCAATTCAGTCTAGACAAGCCTCCAACAGCCCGTATGCCGTCCGGCTATTCTAAACAGACGCAGAACAAATTGGCCCAAGTACCGAGAGACCATTCAGCAAGTTCTACCACCTTTGCCGGATCAACCCCGCGATAAGCGTGACTTGGATAATATGGTGCGCACCTTAACGGATGCCCTGAACCAAGCCACGTCAAAATCATGTCCCGTCATGTCAGGAGACCAAAAGGGAAACAAAAATCTGTGTGGTGGTCTAGGGAGCTGGCCGCCTACAAAACAGTGTGCAGGCAAAAATTCAACGCAGCAAAGAGTTCCAGGCTGGAATCGGATTGGGATTCCTACAAAAAACATCTCAGGGTGTATAAGAAAGAACTAAGGAAAGCCAAACGAAGCTCGTGGAGGCTCTTTTGTGAACGTATCTAGGGGTCGAGCGAAGCCTCTAGACTCCGAAAAATTCTTCCAACTAACCCATCCATACCTAGCTATACCCTAATGCCAGATGGGTCCTGGACAACGTCCAACGAAGAGACACTGAAAGTCCTACTGGATATAAACTTTCCGGATAGTTCATCGGAGGTTACCTAACACACTTACGCAAAGGAAAGCGAATTGACGTCGGCTGATTCGAATCGCATTATTTCAAGAGAGAAAGTTCTTTGGGCAATATCCAGTTTTGAACCTTTCAAGTCCGCTGGACCCGATGGTATTATCCCGACAGACATACAACACACATCGGATCTTGTTGTCACTTATTTGGAATATATATTCAGGGCATGCCTGGAATTGGTCTATATTCCCCTGATATGAACGGAAGTCAACGTGATCTTTATTCCCAAAGCGGGAAAATTAGTTTGTCCACAACCCTGCTTAAGATGTTTGAGAGATTAATTGAGTTCTACCTGCGCAACACCATACCAGAACAACTACTCTCAGCTTCGCAACATGCCTACACTAAGGGGAGATCAGTGGCCACAGCTCTACACTGACTCATTAGTCAAATTGAAAAATCCTTGATCTATAAGGTATATACTATGGTTACATTTCTAGATATTGAGGTGGCCTTCAATAACGTCAGCCCTGAAGCAATTACGAATGCACTCTCAGGACTTAACGTGGATCCGAACCTAGTCGAACTAATTAACCTGATGCTAACAAATAAATAAAATAATAAATAACTGGCGCAACAGTCCAATTTGAACCACGGCCTCGAGATGAGTTAGCATCATCCCATTTTCTAGATCGTGACGGTTTTTGTGCAGAGGTATGTGATCAGCAACACGCTCAACCGAGTTATTTACCCCATAATGGGTACTCATTTAACAGCTGAGTGGGCTCATAGTCCGACACGTAAATTCCCGGAATCGAACCGGGGCCCAGTGCGTTGAAGGCGAACGTGCTAACCGTTGCGCCATCCGGACTACAACCTGATGCTAACATCCAGGGTTATTTCGTCCAAATTAGGCGTATCCTCTGAAGGCAGGAGTGTCTGCAGGGGTACTCCGCAAGGTGGTGTGCTCTCTCCCCTGCTTTGGAACATAGCGGTCAACAGATTGATTAGTCCTGGAGGGGATGGGATGCAAAGTAACTGCTTACGCGGATGATATCTCTGTCGCCATTTCAGGTAAATTCCTCAGCACCCTTAGCGAGCTAACGCAGAATGCTGTCTTAGTTAATTGGGCTAACGACTGCGGTGATGGCGTTAATCCGACCAAAACCGAGCTCGTTCTTTTTACGAGGAAGCATCGAATTCCTCCCGTGGACCCTCCTATTTCGGGAGCAGTAAAACTGACCTTTACAGAGCGAACTTTTTAGGTTTTGTACTAGATAGGAAGCTTAATTGGAAGTTGAACATTCAGAAGCGTGTCAATAAGGCAACCGTAGTGCTGTACTGTTGCAGGAAGGCTATAGGTAAAAAATGGGGTCTGCAACCGAAATTACTCCATTGGTTGGATATATCGGTCTTACGCCCGATATTGCTCCATGGGGTGATCGTTTGGTGGAATGCCCTACGTATAGGGTCGAATCTTATTTTATTGACGAAGGTACAAGGAGCGGCTTATTTGGCTATTTGTGGGGCCCTCCGTTCGACGCCATCCGCAGCACTAGAGATTTTGCTCAATCTTCTTCCCTTGGACATCATAGGTGAACAAGTTGCCGCAAACTCGGCGATCCGCATACGGTGGGCAGACTCATACACGGGTCACGCATCAATCCTGAGCAACATGGACATCCCACCATCAACGGACTATTATATACCAAAAATCACGTTCGACAGAAACACGCTCAATTCCCTCCCGTAGCCATTGGGAAGTGATGAACCCGACATGCACTGAATCCTTGTGCATCCATACTGATGGTTCCAAGACCGATAAGGGGGTGAGGGCTGGCATATTCTCCGATATGCCTAACCTCCACCTGTCGATTCGTCTCCCAGACTACTGTAGTGTCCTCCAGGCGGAGATCCACGCTATTAAAGAGGCAGTCAGGTGGATTGGCCGTAACACTATAGCAACACAGACATCATAATTTATACTGACAGCCAAGCTGCAATAAAGTCCCTTGAATCTTGTGTAGTCTCGTCAAAAACCCTTGCGGACTGTCGCTCTTGCCTTGTGGAGATGGGAGGAATATATAACATTACACTAATGTTGGATACCAGGTCACAGTGCTTTCGCTGGTAATTGTAGGGCTGACGAGCTCGCTCGGAACGGTGCAAACGATATAACTATCCGCATGCGCTCGATACCATTGCAGAAGAAGTTGGACTACGTATAAACGAGTGTAAGATTAAACTAATGACGCAATCGACGACAAGGACACCTTCACCATCGAATATCAATGTGGGGGACCTCAACATCGAGTTCGTGAACGACTTTATATACCTGGGTTTCAACTTCTCAAGGGGCGCCAACGAAACTGACGAAATCAAGCGACGAATACAGTTACAGCTAATAAGACTTTTCTCTGAGTTCTCCAAATAATGAAATCGAAGCAAGTGCACAGAAACACGAAGCAAAACCATTATACGATCAGTGCTTTGCTATGGCTGCGAAGTATGGACCCTAACTCAAGCCTCCGGAAACATGCCAGACACATTTGAATGTAAGGTTCTGCGGAGAAGTTTCGGGGCTATTTGGGGTCGAGATGGATGGGGCATCTGGCATGTACAACCCATGAATGATTATCGCATGCCAAAGAGAGTAATGAACGCAGAACGAATCGACGAAGCGAAACTGCGAAAACGACCGAAAGCTCGTTGGAAGAGCTCAGTATATGCGAACGCCGAGCAGCTACTGGGCTTCCAAAATTGGAGGACGAGGTTACGTTACCGAGATAATTGTAGGACAAAGATCCAGGCGGCCAAGGCCCGATGTTGGGCTGTCGAGTCACGATGATGATGAACAGGGCCAAACCATTCATATGCAAATGTTTATTTTTTTTTGTGGGATGTCCTATTGAAATATTATCAGATATTATATCTGATTCTCATTTGATACGGATTGTTCGTCCGCCTAAAGCTTCACTTTAGTCCGCTCCTGCCTCCCACTTCCGGCAAGCTTACGCCAGGCAGGATTGGTTTTTCGTAAAGAGGACATTAAGAACTTTGATTTGACACCTTATTTAGCGCAAACCTCATTGAGGGTTGTTTGTCGACCAGAAACGTCACCTTTGCCCGCTCCTGCTGCCAACTTCTGGCAAGCTTGCGCGAGGCAGAATTGGTTTTTGGGAAAGAGGTCATCAAGACCTTTGGTTTGACACCTCATTTAGCGCAAACCACGATGAAAGTTGTTCGTCGATCTGAAACGCAACCTTTGGCCACTCCTGCCTCCCACTTCCAACTAGCTTTTGAGTGGCAGAATTGGTTTTTTGGAAAGAGGACATCAAGTCCTTTGATTTGACACTATATTTAAGAGAAAACGCGATGAGGGTCACCTGAAACGTCAACTTTTTGCGCTCCTACCGTCCACTTATGGCAAGCTTTCACAAGGCCGAATTGAATTTCGCTAAGAGGACATTAAAACACTTGGTTTGACACCTCATTTAGCGAAAAATGCGATGAGATTGTTCGTCAATCTGAAACGTCACCTTTGGCCCGTCTTGCAACCCACTTGCGGCAAGTTTGTGCGAGGTAGAATGGCATATTCGTTCGCCCTGCCTAGGCCTCCACAATTTTATTTGTATTTTATAAGAAACCGCCATGAGGATTGTGCGACCGATTTTTTTTTTCACATTTCCGTAATTCAATAAAAATCATTTCCGGCAGGATTTGGTTAGGCAGACTTGATATTCCGTGATTGAACATATCAAAACTATGTAGTAATTACAGTCCGAAAAGAAAACGCGATGAAGGTTGCAAACACGCAGTCGGTTCCCGGACTACAATATATTCATATTTGGGACTGGAATGATATTCATCTGAAAGTTTTAATTCGCATTTCAACACGATCTTTACTTTTGCATTAGAAAAGTCTCTTAGAAAATAAGATAAGTAAGAGCAATGTTTCAGAAATGCTATCACCTTTATTATCACTAAGTGGGTTTTAAGTATTTTATCTCGTAGCTTCATCCATCCAAAAGATAAGGATTCACCAAAAAGTCATTAGTCTCAAGCAAGCAATAATATTTTCCGATTCTACGAGTACCATTCTATAAACATCAAAGCTATTACATTCTTCGTTATACCAGTATACGACAATTAAGCCTACCCATACTATCCCTCTCCTTCATTTTATTTCGTATCATCCCTCCGTATCTCCAACTAGTATTTCAGAGTCCTTTTGTCTTCGGTTTTGTACCGGGAATGTTCTACTAAACGTTAAATGGTGCAAGAAATGGGATAACGAGTGGGGATTTCAAACTACAACGTTTCAACAATCTTTTTCGTAAGGCAATTAACTTTGTACACCAACCTGTTGATTTCTGGGAAATTGTTTTGTAGTATTGTGCCTTACCTCTACATTTCGTGAGCAACCCACGTACAAAAGCCTTTGTACGAAAATTGCTGAGATCATGAGCACGGGATTAATGAAAAGGATTAGGAACTGCACGTAATGAAATTAGTTGTAAAGCTTGAGATACGATACAACGTAATGAATTATGTAATTTGAAAGCAGGAATAAAATATTCACGTCGAATGGAATAATAGCCGCATTCGTTTCATATTGTTTGCGATTAACGATCAAGCCATCGACGTCTGCGATCGACGCAGAGTGGAGGCTGGTAAAAGGCACCTTTAAGGTCCGTTTTGCTAGACCACTCGGCGTCGATCGGAAGCGATGATCAAAAAGATACATACAAATAGTGCTCCTTGTTCTATGGGTTGATCGCTAATCGCGAGCAATGTGCGACGATCTGCGACGTAGTTCGCTGGTAGCCGCAAACCATTTGGTTCATGTGTGTCGAGCTTCAAGATCGTCACAGACGCAAAAGTTTGGAATTCTGCGCGTCAGTTATTTTGGCGGCTCGTGCCTTGTAGTACACCGGTGCGCAGAGTTGGGTTTTATTAATGCGCAAAATATTTATTCAATTTTAATTTTGCTCTATATCAGTCTGTCTGTGAAGTTATTTATGACTTACCTCAAAGCTAACGATCCCACTATGATCCTGATCCAGTGTGTTGAAAACATAATGTGCATAAAGGCCTGTGTTCGCTGCAATAAAATAAGAGTTTATTGTTAAAAAAAAAGTTAAATAGTTGTTTATTAGTTATAATACTTAAAACTTTAACGTTAAATCAATAAATGCTTTAAGTTTATAGTTTCCAATTAGACTAATCAAACTAGACAGTATCTATATACTCAATTGTCCTAACCCCTTGTGGGGCATACCGCGTCAACTGTTCCATGTGGCTGATGTTTCGTTGGAATAAACTAGTTTCGGAGAATGCAGTTGCCAGTATGCATCTCCTGCTCTCCAACTTAGCCGTCTACCTGCAACAAATCGGGAGATGATGTGGCTTACTATTACGCCCCGCTCCACAGGGGGAAGACAACACAAACATTCTAGCGAGGAACGTCGTCGTGGACGGGACTCGAACCCGAAACGTAGGAAGTCAAACATGAGACTGGTGTCTCTACGCACTAAGCTACCGGATGCCCGATATAGGGAGGTGGTAATAATTTACCTGTTGATGCAAGTCATATCACTATAACGGGAAAACTCCCCGCAACAACATATAAAAAGTATCACTCATTACGTTACCATCAAATTACGTAATTTAATTAAAAACAAATCGCAAAATCATAATAAAACATAAAAGAACTACGATTGGGGTAAACCCCAATCATGCAATACTCTAGATGAATTTGAACCTGGTTAAAGCCAATAAATAATTTTGGTTGCAATCTCGGATATTGTATAGGAGGGGGTAGACGGAGTAAGGGTAATCGACTATTTTTTTTTGAATCTAACTGATATTGTTAATTAAGTGTTAAGTACAAAATTTCAGCCCGATAAATTGTATACGTACTGAGTAAATAGGCTTAACGTATTTCATGAAATAGTGCAGTTTGTATGGGAGGGGGTAGAAGGAGGGTGAGGATTACAATAAATTTTATAGTGTAGGTTACAATTGTCATAAAAGTGATATATTCAAAATTTCAAAGCAATATGTTTTATAGTTTCTGAGAAAATCTGATTATTGTAAATTTTCAAAAATGTGTCATTTTGTATGGGAGGGGGTAGAAGGGGTGGAGCGATTTAGCCCGTTCACGAACTTAGCCTTCATTTTTTGTCAAAAATAACGTGTGCAAAATTTGAACTTCATAGCTCAACGCGTTCTCGAGCTAGAGAGGTCACGGACGGACGGACGGACAGACGGACAGACGGACAGACGGACATCCGGTTTTGAGATATTCGAGTGATAATATGAACTTCTGTAGCATTCATTTTTTTCTGCGAGCCTTATTTCTTAGCGTTACAAACTTTGTGGCAAACTTATAATACTCTCAGATTTCATCTAGAGTATAAAAATAAATAGTCATAATGCCAATGGTAGATATATTGTTTTTGTTACGATGAAAATATGTAACACCTTAAAGGAGCCTCCGTAGGTATGGTTCATCTCCTGTAAAAATGAGAATGGAAAATTGGAAAATAACGGCACTTTTCTTATATAGAGCCCCGCATCACTCTACTTTTAGGGTTTTTATCTATAGCTCTGAAACCAATCGACCTCCCTTGGTTGATTTTTAGTACGTAAACTTCAGATGAGAACCTGCTTGAGTTTTAGTAAGATGGGCATAATCAGGCCCAAGGAACGCCTACCTCCCCTACAAATGTAAAAAAAAAATATCCTCTGAACTACAAAAACTTTCGACAGGATAAAGCTAGCTAGTTAAAAATTTGGTCGGCTGTTGATAGTAAGATCTAGTTAGTTGGTACTGAAAATGAGCAAGATCCTTCCAAAAAAAAAACCTACCTGCCCTACAAATTAAACATCAAATAAGCAAAACCTTACAATAGAATGAAGCTAGCGACTTGGAATTTCGGTCAAATCTTTTGACTTGAATCTAGTTAGCTACTGTTGGAAATGCTCAAGCCTTGACCAAAGGAACCCCCACCTCCCCTACAAATTAAACCTAGAATAAGCGATAACTTTCGAGAAAATAAAGCTAGTGACTTGAAATTTTGGTCAAATGTTTGTAGTAGGATCTAGTTGGCTAATTTTAAGATTGGGCAAGATCCTACAGAATGAACGCCAACCTCCCCTATAAATGTTAGTTCAAATATATACCTATGTATAACTTCTGAATGGATGAACGATGAAACTTCTCATTTTCCTGCTGTCATATCGCTTCGGGAAGATGCAAGTTCACCCAAAAAACTGACGGGCTGTGGCCAGTCAGATGCCTGGCACCTCTAAAAATAAATAACTGGCGCAACAGTCCAATTTGAACCACGGCCTCGAGATGAGTTAGCATCATCTCATTTTCTAGATCGTGACGGTTTTTGTGCAGAGGTATGTGATCAGCAACACGCTCAACCGAGTTATTTACCCCATAATGGGTACTCATTTAACAGCTGAGTGGGCTCATAGTCCGACACGTAAATCCCCGGAATCGAACCGGGGCCCAGTGCGTTGAAGGCGAACGTGCTAACCGTTGCGCCATCCGGACTACTGGCACCTCTAGGGATCACAATAATCCGGCCACTTTGGGAATAGAATCCAGCAGCACATTCGGTGTGGGATCAACACGGGCGAGTGCCGGTGGAAGTATTTTACCAGCGGCCACCCAACTACAACAACAGAACGCACTTACTGCCAATACCGCCAATACGACATCAACGAGCCCGCTCATATGTGTCGCCGCAACATCCACCATTGCAGAGGCAACTATGGAGGTGGATCAATATTCCACTAACACAGAATCCACGGTCTCCGTCCAATATATCCCCGCGTCAACCATCCTCGCAGAGTCAAAGATGGAGCTGGATCAACCATCACCCTGCTCCATGGAAATATTTCCGTGGGTGTGCCTTTCCTCCGAGGACGATGGCTGTGAATAATAGCCCGCGCATTGGCGTGGTTCAATCAAACCGTCACCACGACAAAGCCGCCTCGGATACTCTCACGGCTAGATTCGCCCGGGAAAATCTAAAGATAGCCCTAATTCAGGAACCATGGCAGAAAAATAGAATCGTGAAAGGATTAAATGTTAGTAACTCTGTTCTCGTATGTGATAGAGGTGCCAGCCGACCGAGATCGTCCATTATTCTAGCGAATAGTATTAAGTAATTTTGCCTAACAGAGTTTACAAGGGGTGACACAGTGGCAATAGCCATTAGCGCTATTCTTGGAGGTTACCTACAGCAAATAATTGTCGTGCTCGCACATTTCCCCGGGGGCTTTTCGGTCCCGTCTGATGAGCTGCAACGACTGGCCGAACACTGCAGAGCCAACGGCAAGAGCCATTTGATAAGATGTGATGCTAATGCACATCACACAGTATGGGGAAGTACTGATACCAAGAGTTGAGGTAAGTACCTCCTTGATACTATAAATAGCCTAGACCTTAATATTATTAACAGAGGAGCCAGTCCGACTTTCATCACTAGGTCAAGGCAAGAAGAATCGAACGGCAGATATATGCAAGACTTCGGCAGTACGGGTAAGCTCCTTCTGGACACTCACTTTCCAGGGGTAGAATTGTTGTAGATGATGAATATGACTTGAGGTACCAAGATATATCTCACAGAGCCAAGAATTCTGACTGGATGGCAGCAAGGAGAATATTCACTCACGACAAAGTTAAGTATGCAATTGGATCATTTGACCTCTACAAATCGCCAGGCACAGATGGAATTTTTCCAGCCCTCCTACAGAAAGGCCAGAAAGAACTTATTCCACACTTAGTGGACACCTTCAGAACTAGCTTCGCGCTAGGTCACATTCACAATGCCTGAAGATCAGTGAGGATAGTTTTTATTTCCAAAGTGTAAAATAGTCCTATGTACGACCCTAAATCGCATCGACCTATCAGCCTGACATCACCCATGCTGCGAACAATGGAGAAGATCCTTGATGTTTACATCTGGACATCACTGCTCGTGAGAAACCCGCTTCACCCCAGACAGTTCGCCTGTCCACCTGGTAAATCTACCGAAACTGCTCTACTCAACCTCGTTGGAGAAATTAAAAGGGCCTTGTCAGCTAATGAAGCGGCACTGAGTGCGTTTCTGGACATTGAAGGAGCCTTCGCCAACCACTCCTTCGATTCTATCGAAAGTGCCCTCCGAGCTAAAGGAGCCAATGTTACTACCACAGTCTGGGTGAAACGTATGCTGTCCTCTAGAAGGGTTATCACTACGATAGCGTTAGCGAATGTCAAGCGGGGATGCCCGCAGGGTGGAGTATTATCTCCCCTGGTGTGATGCAAAGTAGTCGACAGTCTGATGTGGAAACTATTCTCGATGAGAATTTTCCACAGGTTACGCTGACGATCTGGTTATCACGGTCAGGGGAAAATTTGAAGAAGTCCGGCCCGACATTATGCAAAGGGGGCTGAGAGTAGTTCAAGAATGGTACGACTAGAGCGGCTTACGTGTAAGTCCCGCAAAAGCTGCCATAGTGTCATTCACTAGCTTATGCCACTCAAGTGTCCCTTCATGTACAACTCCTTTATAAAACTGGTGTCAAATATTAAGTATTTGGGAGTTGTCCTTGACAAAAAGCTTTCCTGCTCAGAACACCTTAGAACGACTTCTGACAAAGCCATTAAGGTTATATGGATCTGCACATCTGTCGGTGGGGGATCAAACCCCACCTAATTCTGTTGATCTATAAAGCGATCGTCAGACCTATAGTAGAATATGATGCGGTTGTATGGTGGAAAAAAGCAACTTCCTTAGCCCGTAGAGCCGCTCTGACGAAAATTCAGAGGCTTGTGTGCATGACCATGCACTCTTGCCCCACTGCTCTAATCGACCTTCTTCCGATGCATACACATATTGAAGCAGAGGCACGAAAGGCAACGGGCAGACTTAGGGCCTGCGACACAGAGATCAAGCTGAATTCAAATCAGTTAGGCTGGTTGGAAAGTGACAAGGTACTCAGCATGCCAACCTTATCAAAACTATTCGATTCCACCACTTGTTTCAATCAGTCATATGGGACAAAGAGAGGTGGCCGGATGGCTACAACTTTCTCCGACCCAACACAATCAAATGGTTCACAGACGACTCCAAAACGAAAGAAGGTTCCACTGCAGGCATTGTTGGTCCTGAAGACCGACTCTTCATTCTGATGGATAAAACGCCGTCCGTGTTCCAAGCAGAAATACATGCCATCGAGGTCTGTGCTATAGGCTCTGCCAAACCGCAGGCTATTTAAACAGGGACATAGCAACATTTAGCGACAGTCAGGCTGCCATCAAAGCACTTACCAGCTTCACTTTAAATTCTAAGTAGGTGCTATCTTGTCAGGAAGTCCTCCATACTATGGGTTCAACAAACAAACTCACTTTTTACTAGGTCCCTGGTCACTCGGGAGTCAAAGGCAATGAACTAACAGATAGGTCAGCAAACCGAGCCTCCAAAGCCCCTTTCCTCGGTCCAGAACCTTTTTGTGGAATTCCACTCTGCGACTGCAGCAACCAAATAAGAGACTTGGAAAGTGCTCTCATTACATCCCAATCGGAGGCCCTTTCAGCCTAAGACAGGCCAGGCTGTTCATCTCGGACTACTCGCGTACTCGTACCTTGGAATTGCTGCTGCTGAACAAAAACAGAGTCAGCATGAGTATAGGGTATATTGTATTTGTCCCGACGGAAATATGTAACACCTTAAAGGTATAGCAATGTATATATACAAATGATCAGGGTCACCTCCTGATTCGATTTAGCCATGTCTGTCTGTCTGTCCGTCTGTCTGTCTGTCTGTCTGTCCGTCTGTCTGTCCGTTCGCACGATAACTTTCGATAAAATGAAGCTAGAGCCTTGAAATTTTGGTCAAATGTTGGAAGTGTGATCTAGTTGGATGGTATTGAAAATGGGCATGATCAGGCCAAGAGAACGCCTACCTCCCCTACATATGTAAAATAATTAAATGTATCTATAACTCCCGATTAAAGAAACATGAAAAGCTCTAGCTTTAGTAGATTACTCATGAGGGTAATCTCATACTCTCCTGAAAAAATAAAACTGATAAGTTTAAAACTAACGGTAATTTTCTTACAAAGAACCCCGTACTACCCTACTTTTCAGGTTTTTTGTCTATAACTCCTGAACCAATTGACGTAGACACCTGATTTTTGGCGTGTAACCTTGAAGTAAGAAGCTGCTTAAGATTATGTAAGTTGGGCATAATCAGATCAAAGGAATTCCTACCTCCACTACAAATTTCCAAAAATTAAATATTCCTTTAATTACGATAACTTTCGAAAAAATGATACCAGCAAGTTGAAAATTTGAAAGAATGTTGCTAATAAAACCTACTTTGTTGGTATTGAAAATGGGCAAGATCCGACTCAAGGAACCCCCACCTCCCCTACAAATGAAACTTCAAATAAGCGATAACTTTTGATAGAATGAAGCCAGCAACTTAAAATTTTGGTGAAATGTTGAAAGTGAAATTGAGCTAGTTGGCATTAAAGATGGGTAAGATCCGAGCTAAGGAGCCCCTACCTCCCCTAGAAATGAAACTTAAAATAAGCGATAACTTACGACAAAATTAAGCTAGCGACTTGAAATTTTGGTCAAATGTTTGTAGTATGATCCAGTTGACTAATATTGAAAATACATAAAATCCGACCATCGAAACCCCTACTTCCCCTACCAAAGAAACTTCAAATAAGCGATAACTTTCGATAGAATGAAGCTAGAGAATTGAAATTTTTTTTAAATGTTTGTAGGGGGATCTAATTGGTTGATGGAAATGCTGGCCAAGATCCGACTCAAGGAACCCCTACCTCCCCTACAAGTGAAACTTCAAATAAGCGCTAATTTTCGATAGAATGAAGCTAGCGACTTGAAAAATTGGATAAATATTCGTAGAATGGGTTAGTTAATTGATTTTGAGAATGGTCAAGATTCCACTGAATGAGTGCCAACCTCCCCTATGAACTGGCCATATAAGAGACCCACTTTTAATGCATATGGTCGTTGCCAATTGGGACTTTTGGTATCACCACTAGGTCTGTACAAGTCTAGGGTATATACGCTTCGGACTCCGGACCGGACGCTTCGCTACGGTCTGGTTTTAGATTGAAATTTACGCTACAGGTTGTCCTGACTAAACATTTACATGCAGTTCAATTAAATGTTCGAGACAACCCTCCTTAGCCTAAATGTCAATCTAGTAGAAGAATAACTTAAAAAATTGTAAATTACAAACACCGTGGTATTTGAGCTTGAAAATAAATTTTAATTCTGTATGCATTTCGGGTGGCATTCCACCCATCTTCAGGAACACGACTGAACGTTTTTTGTGTTCGTTACAGTCTGTTAAACAAAGCAAATTATTTAAGAGTTTACATCTACAATAATAAAAATACATTGAAGACAAATAAGAGAGACATATTACTACTTTTAGACGGAAACAGTTAAGTTAAAATTACATTGAAAAACATTACATTAAACACTACTGTGGTGAGTCAAAAAAAGCTGAAGGTACTATATAAGAGTCAAAGTAAAAGCAAGAGTCAAGTATGGAGTAAATTTATATATAAAAAAATAAATCGGGGCGTACAAATCACTCGTTATGTATCTTTCGGTGGATGTTGTTTTATGATGCATTGCGACCTCGATTTTGTATTTATTACGTTTTAAGTCTAAGAAGACTAGCATCTCCTCCTTTTCAACTTCACACGTAAAATTTATCTCGGCATATTGATTATTTAATAAATTTAATGTGGCATCTAGTTTGTTCTTTTTGACCACTTCAAACACATCATCGACGTATCTGTACCAAATCCGCGGTAACAAGTTTCGGTCTTTGAGGTCCATTTCAAATTTTGCCATAAAAACCTCTGAAATCAGCGGTGAAAGTGGATTTCCCATACTTGTTCCGGCGTCAATTTCGAAAAACCGATTTTTAAACGTAAAAAAGTTTGTGTCCATGCACATTTTTGCTGCTTGCATATACACGTTATGTTCCTGTTCAGTGATGTCCTGGCAAGACAAATATGTGCTTAATGCTGATAAAGCCTCTTTGATGGATGGATGGAAGGAAATAGGGCTTCGACATCAAATGAGACAAGGATTTCGTCTTCATTCACTGTGGTTTTGTTGATGATATGTGCGAAATCAATCGAGTTCTTTACTGCGCAGCTCCTAAAGGCTGGAAATTTTTTTTTTTTTTTTTCTTCCACTAACCAACTTGCAGTTTTCGTGCATGGGGCAAGAATCAGGGCCACAATTTGTCTCATTTTATCACCCGGCTTGTGTACTTTCGGTAAACAGTACAATTTTGGAACTTCTGGGTTTGAAACTAGAAGGCGCCACTTAAGATGTTCGCCAAAAGTTTGGCCGATGTTTTTTCGAACTGTGTTGGCGGCAGTGACCATTTTATTTAATGGGGATTTCATAATTTCTTTGTAATTGTTGTCTTCAATCAATTTCCAGACTCTTCTCTCATATTCACTGGTATCCATAATGACTATCTTATTACCCTTGTCGGCTTTCATAATTCTAATGTCTTTCTGGCGGAGATTCTTCGTAATTTTTGTTTCGTTAATATGGGAAACTCTTTCCGACTGGTTGTGATTCTCTATACAGTTCTTCGTACAAAATCGTATTTCGTCTTTCGTCGCTTGTGATTTGTTTTTCAAAATTGTTTCAATATCGGCTATAACATCTCTCACTGGTGTTGTAGTTGGATGTAGTCCGTAGTTCAAACCTTTGTTTAGAAGATATGTTTCCTCCGTTGATAGATTAACACTTGAAATGTTGATCACAGCATTGTCGATTGTAAGAGGTGTGATGGATTTTTTCTCTCTCCTAGGTGATCTCTTCAGCAACTCGTTAAATTTCTTGTTGTGTATTTCTTTTTTCCTCTTCACTACTTGTTCTACTTCCGCTGATGCTGATTGCAGTATCTCGTACCAGACGCAGCTCTGAATCGCTACAACAGTGTTGCTATGATGTAATGAATAAATAAATACATAAATAACTGGCGCAACAGTCCAATTTGAACCACGGCCTCGAGATGAGTTAGCATCATCTCATTTTCTAGATCGTGACGGTTTTTGTGCAGAGGTATGTATGTGATCAGCAACACGCCCAACCGAGTTATTTACCCCATAATGGGTACTCATTTAACAGCTGAGTGGGCTCATAGTCCGACACGTAAATCCCCGGAATCGAACCGGGGCCCA
Organism: Chloromyia formosa; assembly: GCA_964017055.1. NCBI lineage: Eukaryota > Metazoa > Arthropoda > Insecta > Diptera > Stratiomyidae > Chloromyia > Chloromyia formosa. Next base: position 104,675,901 of record OZ024813.1, read on the forward strand.
GTGCATTGAAGGCGAACGTGCTAACCGTTGCGCCATCCGGACTACTATGATGTAATGAAGCCAACTCCAAATGTAACGAGTACAACTGGATTTCTAATTTTGACAAATTAGCATATTTGGTTTTCAGTTCTAAATTTAACCAGTTTTTATACCCTTCACGGATGTGATAGGGTATATTAACTTTGTCATGAAGTTTGCAACGCACAGAAGGAAGCATCTCCGACCATATAAACTATATATATTCTTGGTCAGTATGATGAGACGAGTCGATTAAGCTTTGTCCGTCTGTCTGTCTGTCCGTCTGTCCGTCTGTCTGTCTGTTTCTATGCAAACTAGTCCCTGAGTTTTAAAGCTATCAAGCTGAAGTTTTTTCTTCCTATTACACGCTGTATATATGTCGAAACCAACGGAATCGGACCACTATGTCATATAGCTCCCATAGGAACGATCGGTCCAAAAATTGGTTTTTGTGAGAAAAACTTTTTTATTTCTTAACATATCGTTTTAAAATTTCCTATTAATTAATATTATCTTTAGCTAAATCACATTCCTGAATTTGGTCGAAATCGGAAAACTACGTCGGATAGCTGCCATAGGAACGGCCGGTCCGAAATTTCGTCTTTGTGAGAAAAACTTTTATATTTGTAAAGATATTATTTTCAAATTTCACAATAATCAATAATATTTCTATTGAAACCACATTCCTGAATTTGGTTGAAATCGGACTACTCTATCATATAGCTGTCATAGGAACGACAGTTCCAAAAGCAAGTTTTTGTCAGAAAAACTTTTTCATTTCTGAAGATATCTTTACAAAATTGCATATTATTGAATCAGATTGACCACGTTCTTAAATTTAGTTGAAATCGGCCCACTATTTCATCTATCTCTTATAGGAACAGTGAAATCGGAAAAAGTTTTACTACTAATTTAAAAGTGGCAAATGTATCACAAAACACAAAGAAGGTATGAGAGTATCATACGTTCGGCAAGCTAGCCGAAGGCTAGCTTGTTTTGGGCTAACCTTATCACTTTATTCGTCACTGAGTTAACAACCGCGGTCTTGATTTTTATAAAACACGGCACGAGTTTGTATTTTTTGCATCTCTTCAAAAACGCTATGTCCAACTTCAGCACTTCCACTTTTGTTCTCAGCCGAGTAAGCTCATTTCTTTTTGACATGGTTCGTCCTTTATAATTAATGAATTAATAGAAATGATTCACGCAAACTCCCTATTATAACTTAAACCAGGCCGAAGCTTTGCTTCGGCCCGGAGTCCGAAGCGTATATACCCTAGACTTGTACAGACCTACTGATGATACCAAAAGTACCAATTGGCAACGACCATATGCATTAAAAGTGAGTTTCCTATATGGCCAGTTTATAGGGGAGGTTGGCACTCATTCAGGAGGATCTTGGCCATTCTAAAAATCAATTGACTAACCCATTCTGCAAATATTTGTCGAATTTTTCAAGTCGCTAGCTTCATTCTATCGAAAGTCATTGCTTGTTTGAAGTCTCACTTGTAGGGGAGGTAGAGGCTCCTTGGACTGGATCTTGCCCATCATTGCCACCAACCAATTAGTTCACCCTACAAACATTTAAAAAAAAATTGCAGGTCTCTAGGTTCACTCTATCGAAAGTTATCGCTTATCTGAAGTTACATTGATAAGGGAAGTAGGGGTTTCGTTGGTCGGATTTTACGTATTTTCAATATTAGCCAACTGGATCCTACTACAAACATTTGACCAAAACTTCAAGTCGCTACCTTTATTTTGGCGTAAATTATTGCTTATTTTAAATTTCATTTCTAGGGGAGGTAGGGGTTCCTTAGGTTGGATGTAACCCATCTTTAATACCAACTAACTCAATCTCACTTTAAACATTTGACCAAAATTCTAAGTCGCTGGCTTCATTCTATCGAAAGTTATCGTAATTAAAGTAATATTTAATTTTTTCAATTTTGTAGGGGAGGTAGGCGTTCCTTTGATCTGATTATGCCCAACTTACCAGAAGCCAAGCAACTTCTTACTTCAAGGTTACATGCCAAAAATCATATGTCTACGTCAATTGGTTCAAGAGTTATAGACAAAAAACCTGAAAAGTAGGGTAGTACGGGGCTCTTTGTGAGAAAATTACCGTTAGTTTTCACCTAATCGATTTTATTTTGTCAGGGAAGTGTAAGATTACCCCCACGAGCAATCTAAAAAACTAGAGCTTTTCATGTTTATTTAATCGGGAGTTATAAATACATTTAATTATTTTACATATGTAGGGGAGGTAGGCGTTCTCTTAACCCGATCATGCCCATTTTCAATACCAACCAACTAGATCATACTTCCAACATCTGACCAAAATTTCAAGACTTTAGCTTCATTCTATCGAAAGTTATCGTGCGAACGGACAGACAGACGGACAGACAGACAGACGGACGGACAGACAGACATGGCTAAATCGAATCAGGAGGTGACCCTGATCATTTATATAAATACATTGCTATACCTCCGGAGCCTCCTTTAAGGTGTTACATATTTCCGTCGTGTCAAAAACAATATACCCTATACTAAAAGTCTAGGGTATAAAAATACTTGTAATAATTAATACTTGTAGATGTAAATTTAACTCTTAAATAATTTGCTTTGTTTAACAAACTGTAACGAACACAAAAAAATTTCAGTCGTGTTGCTGAAGATGGGTGGAATGCCACCCGAAATGCATACAGAATTAAAATTTATTTGCAAGCTCAAATACCTCGGTGTTTTTAATTTACAATTTTTTAAGTTATAATACGGAGTTTACGTGAATCATTTCTATTAATTCATTAATAGTAGAAGAATGTCTACACACCATGGATTTGAGTTTGATTTGATTTAAGAGTTTTCCCGACACGATCATATGACTTTCATCGACAGGAAAATTATTTTCACTTCAAAGTTTAATTTGACTATGTTAAATGTATTTCTAGAATTATCCAAGCACGGAGTACTTTGGTGTACGAATACATTTGATACTCGTACATAGTTAAGTACCCGACACGTCATCTTGACACGACACGACATCTGTTACATCTTGAAACAAAGTAAAAATAGTGTATCTTATTTTCTGTTGTGAATTCTTTCTGGCAAATAGCACACTTTTTGTTTCTTAGAATCTTAAACAGGAAGGAAGGAGTTGCATTTTACACAAAATAGCGAGCATAAGAAATACCAATATGTCTGACTAGTGAATTTGATACGCTCCATATTCTCATCGTTCGTCTCAGCGCACTCTACCAGGAAATTACATTGTGTACGTGTTCCGTTTATTTGTTTCCTAACTTGATGCAAAGTCGTTACTGAAGAGTGAAGACCATTCCTTCCAGCCATACACAAATTAAGTGGATACTACCACCTCAACGAAAACTCAACAAAGTTGCTCCCTCATATGCGATGCGGCAAAACGTGCATGATACGAACGGACTGTAATAAATCTTGGAAGCTAGAACAGAAACAGGATAAAATTGCACCGAAAAAGTGCTGAAAACTTTTAAATGTATACAATGTTGTTGCCGTTTGCTGTTGATGTGTACGTAAAGGTGACTTCACACGTCGCAAATATTTGGCAAAAAAAAAAGAAAATATTCATCAACTTTTTTGTTGTACGTGTGAACCGCAAAATACTAACCAAACTGAAGTGCGTTGTACACTTCACTGTAAACATGAAAATGGAAAATGTTTTGTAGGAACATATACAGTGTGTCCCGCGTTGGGTAAGCAATACTGATAGGGGTTATTCCTCAATTTGTTTGAGGAAAATTTGTAGTGATAGAATTTGCATATCTTTAACCGTTACCGAGATATAACTGTTTTTGTGATTGTCATCAAAACCGTGACCTGCCAAATAAAATCAAAATTTAACACTTCCCCAATTATCAAATCTGGGATTTGACATCACTCCTTAAAACTACATAAAATTTCATATAAAACGGCTTTTTTCCCCGATTGCGAAATTCACCGTTAAAGATACAACTATCCAAACTTTGACGAAAATTCAAAATCGGTTTTCATCGAAAATTCCAAAAAATAATATTATAACGGCACTTTGAACTGACAATTCTGCAAAGTAAAAAAAAATGCCATTATGTTAGCATTCGAACGACATGTAATTAACATTAATGACTGGGATGGCGATTCCTTGACTTTTCCGACATATACTTACAAAAAATCGCAGAGTCAGACTTTCAATTATAACTGTTAATTTTTTCAGAAATTTTTTCGAAAACTGATTTATTATTTAATATTGTTCAGAGCAAAGTGGTAAACAGTTTATATGCAAGCCATAAAAATTTTTGAATTTGAAAATTGACCTGAAAATGACTTTTCTCAAAAGTTTGATAATTTCTATTCCACAGTTACAGCAGAATATCAGCCACCTCGTAAGAAATGTAGAAATGCGATAGATCCTTTACAAAATTCACGGCGGATATTTCGCGAGATTATAGATGTTATTCTCGGGCAAATTCGAAATCGATTCTATTCGTTTAAAGATCTTTCATTTTTAGAGTTGCTTGAACCGAATTATTTTTCTAAATTCAAGTCAATTTTTCCCGATAAAATTTTGACTCACTTGTTGAATATCACGGTCAATTTTTCGACAGAATAAAGATGAAAAATGAGCTAAAAGTTATTTATTCTTCAGATGAGTTTAAAAACGCGAATTCTAATAAAATTCTCGATTATTTTCAAAAACCGCCTTATGTCGCAAATGGTTTTAAGCAAGTTCATATTTTAGCAAAATTATTAACGTCAATTCCAGTCACAGTGGTAACTGCGGAAAGGTAATTTTCAACCCTAAAGTGCGTTCACACATTTTTAAGAAATCGCCAATCCCAAGAACGACTTTCGGATCTTGCTTTAATTGCCGTTGAAAAGGATCTTCTTTTACATTTGCGGAGAGAAACGATTTTTTTGACAATGTGATTAAAGAGTTTTTCCTTAAAGAACGGCGCATAGATTTGGAATACAAATTAATGCCGAAAGAATATTTATTTATTTCAAATTCCCCTGATTTTTTTGTAGTCTTAATTACCATAATATTTGCTTATCATTTTTTAGAGTTTTGTAAAAAAAACAAAACCCTTATGAAATCGGTCATGCGTCCATCTGTCTGTCCATGAAATATCTCACGAACCGCTGAAGCTACATGCATGAAATTTGGTGGAAATATGTAGAAGTACTATAATTCTCTGGAGAAAGCGATGCGTCGTAATAGGTCAACTTTAAGGGGAGGTCTCCATAGAGGGGAAATGAAGGTCGAAATTTTTTTTCGTTTGGTATAGGCAAGTGGGATATCATAAGAAAGGTACCGTCGAGCACATTCCATTTCTGGAATTTTTTTCAAATTTGCGGAAAGGAGAAAAGAGGGAGAGGGGAAAATATGTGGTCCGAGTTTGTCCCACCCCCCTTGCATTTCGAGACCGTTATACTTAGAAATATTAAAATTTACAGAAAAGCGGCATTTCACTAACATAGAAAACGAGAAATAATTAAATTTTGAAATCTCATCAAAAAAGGTTAATAACAGTACATTTCTATATTTGCAGTTAACACACCCCTGCACCCCTCAAGAACACCCCAGGTCAAAAATATTGGTGACCAACAATAACCAACATCATAGGCAATAATATCTCTAGGTTTCATTACAATCACTTAATATTTAATAATTGTACATTCATTTAAAATTAGGCAATTTTACACTATCCATACAAAAAATACACCTACCAGCCTCATGCATAGGTGCGAGTACTACTTGCATATTGTTTTTCGTAGAACGAATTGTAGTTGAACCATTTCTGTAAGGGTAAAGATTGGTGGGAGTGGAAGGAGGGGAGGGGGGTTATGCATGTTTGCAATTTGCAATGTCGTCTTAACATGAATGGTTAAGCATCTCGAAGAGTAGGACAGTTTATCTCGTATACATTCATATCTATTTACAGTACAGCTTCTCGTATTAAAACTATTATGTACTTTGAAAGGTGATAGATGGAGTATTTTTTTTGTGGATTGACTTGTACTATATCACGTTTAAGACATTTTAGTTATGGTGTTTTTGTCCATCTGAGTGATACCAAGAAAACCAGGGAGCCAATATTTACATGCCAAAATAAGCGCTTGCTACAAACCACTCGGATTGCGGGCGTAGCCCTCTATATTCCGGTTTCATTTATTAATAATATTTTATTTTTCTTTTTTTTTTCTTTTTTGTATTCCGAATATATGTGCTAATATTTTATTTATATCTTTCCTGATTTCTTCCTTAAGGCTTAAAGCCACTTAGTATAAATATTTTTGTGACTGTCCGTATTCTATTATACAATCCATTTTTGTTTATGCTAAATCGGCTTTAGGACGCCCAACTGCTTGGCTATGTAAAATTTCCACTGCACGTCACTGATATATATAGTACTACGTCGATCTCACATTACTAGAAATGCAAATACTCAAAGTATCGTTACAATATTATCTTTTGAATTATCGATGAAAACCCCGGTTTTGAAATTTCTTGGTTGGATACTTGTATCTTTGAAGTAACGGTAAATTTCGCAATCAGGATATAAACCATTTTATATGAAATTTTATGTAGTTTTAAAAAGTGAAAGTAAAATCCCAGATTCGATGATTGGGGAAGTGGCAAATTTTGATTTTGTTTAGCAGATCACGGTTTTTGATGATAATGACAAAAACAGTTATATCTGAGTAAAGGTTAAAGATACGCAATTCTATACTATTTTTCCTCAAACAAACTGTGGAATAACCCTTATCAGTATTGCCCACCCAACGCGGACACCCTGTATATGAAAATGGCTTCTTACGTCCGGGGATTAGGTTGGAATAAATGGAGAATTCGAAAAACTACATTTTGAGTATACTATAAAAGGTTTTTCATTAAGAACGACGCATTTTTTTTAAGTGTAACTTTTATAGCGACGACGCATCGATGGGTAGTGAATCGAAAAAATATACTTATTTGTTCTGTCACCCAAATCAGAGAAGCGCTCGCGTCGCTGTGATACTCGTACAAGCTCATATATTCGTATTGTACATAATTTTTAAATTCGGTTTTCTGACGAAATTTTGCCGCCCCCCCCCCCCCTAGTAGACACCAACATGCCTGTGGGCCTAGGAGCATCGATCCCCACTATTTTTATACTCCTCAGTCTATTTTTTTTTGTTTTTATACCCTAGTTTTTTTAAAATTCGGTTTTTTGGCCATAACTTCTAAACTATAAGGAATTTCGGCTTTTTGACGAAATGAGTGAGAGGGAGGGGATAAAAAGCTAAATCTTTATTTACAAAATCCAGTATGCAGCCTTAACAAGATTTTAAAAGTTAGGGGGGCAAAAACTCCTCTTCCATAGTCCTCCGCGTGGGCGCCCCCTGGAACGGCAGTGGTCACTGACCATTGCTAACCAACGTCAAGCCGCCAGTGATGGCGGTGCGATGATTTGGTTGAGGTACCCCTGTGGTGTGGGGTGCGAAAAAAATACCACGGCCTTTCCCTTTGAGGGCCTGTCGGTAAAACCGACAATCAAAGGACAGGATGTGTATGCCAGCAACTTGCACTATCCGAAATCCTTATATGCTAACGAAACGTCAACTATGCCTCGGATAAGGACTGACTCAACGGTTACGACTTTTAGCTATCGTACAATGACAAAGATTGGATTCTGGAATGTGCGTACTCTCCTGGACAATGGATCAGAAGGTCCCCAGAACGCACGATTTCTTCAATTAGAGAGTGAATTTCTGAGGTACAAATTAAATATCTTAGGAGTTAGTGAGATAAGATGGTGGAACAGCGGAGAATTCATCTCTCCAACGGGCAGCACTGTAATGTTGTACTCCGGTAAAGCTACCGGTAGTCGCCGTGAGTCAGATGTGGGGCTCCTTTTAACCAGAGCCGCGCGAAACTGTCTCTTATCCTGGGAACCGGTCTCTGACAGGGTCTTGACCGCCAGGTTCCGGACCAAAATGAGGAACATCTCAATAATACAATGTTATGCCCCTACTGAACCCGACAATGTCTTGGCAAAAGACTCCTTCTACGAAGAACTAAACGCCGTTCAGAGCAGAACACCTAAAAGTGACATTATAATGGTTATGGGTGATTTGAATGCGAAAGTTGGCGCTGATAACTATGGGCTCAGACATGTGATGGGGAGACACGGTCTTGGTGATCGTAATGACAACGGTGAAAGATTTGTAGAGTTCTGCAACTTTCACAGTCTCTTCATCGGTGGTACTATGTTTGAGCATAAGGACCACCACAAAATCAGTTGGTCCTCTGTTGATCGGCGCAGAACACAAAATCAGATCGACCATTTTGCCATTAGTAAAAGATTCAAGAGTTGCCTCCTGGACGTGCGAAACAAGAAGGGTGCCGATATTGGGATGGGAAGAGACCATTATCTAATGATCGCTAATGTTCGATTGTGAATTGCAGCCGTGCGCCGCCCCAGCGACGAAAGATCCAGGCCCCGCAAATTCAACACCGCTCGACTAAAAAATCCAGCTGTTTTACAACAATATAATGACCATCTTGCGCAAAAAGCGGCTGAGATAACTAGTCACCCAAATAGTGACATAAACGAAAACTGGGATGCCATAAAAAATGCGTACAAATACCATCCTTGGCCCAAACCCGGATTGCCGGAATAAGCCCTGGATGTCCGACGCTTCATGGCAGCGGATTGTTGAAAGAAAGGAGCTGAAAGTTCGTTTGGCTGCAGCATCAGACGACAATCGAAGCAGCATCGAACTCCTTTACCGTCAGAAAGCTCGAGAAGTTCTGCGTAGTGTGCGACGCGATAAAAGAGTTTATGCCAATTCTCTTTTAGCGTCAGCAGAAGAAGCCGCTAGAAGTAACAACTTAAACGCCGTATACGGTGTCATCAAGGAGTTTACAGGTGGTCGTAACTCCTGCCAACATCCGGTGAAAGATAGTGATGGAAAGCTACTTATCTTGGAAGAAGATCAAATGAGGCGGTGGAAAGGGCACTTCGCCGCGGTCTTGAACCGTGTAACCTCTGGTGAAGTTCCCCCTCATATAGATAATTTAGCTAGCTATCAAAATGTGCGTATACGGTCCACTGCCCCGACTAAAGGGGAATAATCACTGCAATTATTGCACTGAAACGAGGAAAGGCCGCCGGACTTGACGGTATCCCTGCCGAACTTTATCAAGCAGCGCCAAGCGTAACTGCCGATTTGCTGCACCCACTTGTTGATAAAGCGTGGAATACAGAGACCTTTCCCACTGAGTGGAAGGAAGGTTTGATCATCAAACTTCCAAAGAAGGGTAGCCTCACAGACTGTAATAATTGGAGAGGCATTTGTGTGCTTCTTGCCGTTGCCAAGATAATAGCTAAAATCGTCCTGGAAAGACTAAAGGCCCACTTAGAAAGCACAATTGATGAAGAGCAGGCTGGCTTTCGATCTGGATTCTCCTGTGTCGATCACATTAACACCTTGCGAATCATCATCGAGCAATGCGCTGAATACGATTCTCCGCTTCACTTGCTTTTCATCGATTTCGAAAAGGCTTTCGATAGTGTGAACCGGGATTCTATATGGGCGGCCTTGCGCAGGAGAGGCATCCCTGAGAAGCTTGTGGCTATTATTAAGGCAACCTATGACGGCGCGAAATGTCGCGTTCTGCATAAAGGTAAGGTGTCGGGGGACTTTGAGATTCGCAGTGGAGTTCGGCAGGGGTGCATCCTCTCACCGATCCTATTCCTCATTGTGATCGGCGATGTGTTGCAGGCAGCCCTATCCGGACTCGACAGAGGAATTCAATGGACTTTGACATCTTATCTACAACATCTTGACTACGCTGACGACATATGCCTACTCTCCCACAAAATCATGGATCTGTCCGCAATGGCGTTAGAGAGGGAGGCAAGCGAGGTTGGGCTAAAGATTAATACCAACAAGACCAAGGTTCTTAGCCCGCCGTTGCGAAAAAGAAATCCGACACCTATTGCCATCAATATTAATGGGCAGCCTGTGGAGAAGGTGGACAACTTCGTCTACCTGGGTAGCATCGTTGCCGAAAATGGTGGTACGGAGCAGGACATCACTCGTCGTATCAACCAGGCTAAACGCGCATACGGCATGCTGTCCAAAATCTGGCAGAGCAGTTATCTCAGCATCAAGACCAAGCTGGGAATGTTTCGCTCCCTGGTACTATCAGTGCTTTTGTATGGGAGCAGTACATGGAAAGTTTCCGTAGGAGTTACCAGAAAGCTGCAAGTTTTCGTCAACTCATGTCTTCGTCGAATTTTAAGAATTTTCTGACCCGAAACAATATCAAATGAAGAGCTTAGTCGGCGTACGGGTCAGATGCCAATCGACGAATTGATACGCAGGCGAAAATGGCAGTGGATAGGTCACACATTGCGGAAGAGTGATAACTGCATTGCTTTGCATGCCATGAAATGGAACCCCATTTCCAACCAAGGCCGACCAAGAGGGGGTCCTCGAATCACATGGCGTCGATCTGTGGCAAAGGAGTGTCAGGTATTGGGTAAGTCTTTTGGGGAGTTGCGCCCCATTGCCCAGAACAGAGTACGATGGCGCGCAGGAGTAGTTGACGCGCTATGCCCCGCTAGGGGTTAAGGCAAAGTAGTAGTAATTTTCCATGACTCGAGCACACAAATCGGCCGAAATACCAGGAATTTCGCGTAAGATGTTGGCCTGCAGCACTTCTAACATTGCTGGGGTTTATTGGGATAGACCAGCGATTCAATGTAATCCCAAAGAAAAAAGCCCAAAGGGTTTAAATTGCACGAACGAGGCGGCCAGTTGCGAGGACCGTTGCATGAGATAACTCGCTCGCCGAACTTGGTCTCCAATAATTCGATTGTGTCGTAGGCTGTATGGCACGTTTCACCGTCCTTTTGGAACCACATATCGTCCAAGTCCATAGCGTTGAGCTGGTCTCAAAAATACTCCGATATCATGGCCCAGTAGCGAATGCCGTTGACGGTTGTTGGCGCGCCATTTTCATCAAAAGAGAAAAATGAGCCGATGACGCCGCCGGCATGAAAACCGCACCAAACAGTTATTTTTTTTCGGATAAAGTTGTGTCTCGTGCATCACTTCAGGCTGCTCACTCGAACAAATGCGGCAATTTTGCTTGCTGACAAAACCATCGAGCCAGACTTCATCCGAATAGATGATTTTCTTGTGAAAATCGTCGTCAGCTTGCATCTTGTCCAGAGCCCAATTAGCGAATATGCGACGCTTAAAATGGTCGGTTGGCTTGAGTCAACGCAATCTGATGCGGGGGGAGAGCCAAATCCTTCCGCAAAATTCGCCACAAACTGGTCACACTGACGTTCAACGCCTGCGATCGGCGTGGAATCGACATACTTGACTGCTCACGCACACTCTCTCGAAAGTTGACGATATTTTCTTCACTTCGAGCGTTAAGTTGTCGCACAGGCACTGGGACATTATGCAATGCATAAGTTGTTTCGAATTTGCGCACCAAACGTTCAATAGTCCGTCTTGTTAGACGGTTTCGTCTGCCGAAAAATGGTGTAAGCGGTAGTCGCGATAGAACGTGAATTTTGATAAAAAAGTTGAATAATTTGCAAACGTTGTTGAAGCGTGTATCTCTCTATGATTAAATGGCATAGACTGGCGTTTCAAAATGTGAAAGAACTGCGAGGCCAACTTCACTCCTATTCGAGAAGTGACAAAAATGAAATGAGTCGTCCCTACTGAAAAATCCTTTGTTACATTTTGTATTTTAATTAATGACTTTTCTGATGGCCTATTCATATTGTCAACTGTCAAATATTTTTCCTAAAATATTTGCCATATTTGACAATTCGAATTCTCTTCTTTATCACACCTACCCACGCTACCCTGGATCGCTTTTCCAACTGGCACGGCATCACGCTTAACTTTCTAACTTTTCTACACCCTCTAGCAAAAAATCAGTGAAACCACGGCTCGTGAATTTCCTATTCGGAACTCAACTCAGTGGTACTGCCTTAGACCCGGTGCACATGCTGCAAAGGTAATCGGGACGCCGCGTCCTTTTCAATCCAATCTCTCTGATATCTTTCGACGCTTCAGTGCACATGAGGTGATAGGACTAAGCGTCAGTTTGCGAAATTTCCCATGTTGAGGACTTGCAAGAAAGGAGAAAGAAGAGCGGATGCAACGCACATGCACTGCTGGCTGGCGTTTTCTCAACAGCGTATTACGGAAATACTGGAGATATAAAATATATAGTAGCTATCGGCGTTTCGGGTTCGGGTCCCGTCCACGACGACGTTCGTGGCCACGGATGTGCAGGAGGTGCATGCTGGCAACTGCATTCACCGAAACTAATTTATGCCGTGGAAATGTCAACTGGGCCACATGGAACAGTTGACGCGCTATGCCCCACAAGGGGTTAGGGCAACTAAGTAGCTATCGGCGTTTTCGTGTGCATTACCCCAATAGTCTCAATATATTTCTTCTTATCCGATTGAAAAGCACGCGGTCTCTCGATTACTTTTGCAGCTCATGTGCATCGGCACTTAATCGTACGAGCAATTCCTCTGAAAAAGCATGGGAGTTGGGTACAAGTCCCCCACGAAAACCAGAGGAAGACTCCAATGAGCTACAGAGCGATAACAAAGACGAGAAGGATTTGTAATAGCCATAGCAATAGCAAACTCCTTCAACAGAACTCGGCTGGTAAAAAATCCGTTCGTGTGGGTTGCGGGGTATAAGAAATAACAGATATCCCAATGACGGACTCCACGTCACAACAAATATGAAGGCACAAAAGAGTAATAGCATCAGTTATCACTCTTCCAGACGGCCAAGGCCGAGTTGTAACACCACGATGACGAAGATGATCAGTACTCCCACATACTCGCGCGTTGCAGTTCTTGGATGACTATCAGTTAGGCGCTTCAATGTAGAGCGCCAGAATATTCAAAGTGATAAAACAGACACGGTAGAGTCGTATGTTACTTTTGCAAAGGTAATTAAGAATTTCGAAACGGTGTAATCTGGGCCAAATGGGGGATGACATCTCTCGCCACAATATTGTAATTCCTGCAAAAGCTTACAGAATAAAGTGGAAAATGTCATGAAATTCCAAGACCGGCAAAACGATGGGCCTTAAATCAAACAAACAAACATAAAGTAGTTCGGGATGACAAGGGCCTCTCTGTCATCTTGGCATTCGTGCCGGCATCAATGGAACTATGACTTTGATAAAGTAACTTTGAATCAGAAGGAGGGCCAGCAGTAAATTAGCGGAAAACTGGAATACGGACGCAATAGTTCAACTATAGGTGTCATCACTGACAACACAGAGCGAGCGATCCGAATGCTGACGTGAAAGGTTAATGACAGATAACGCTCACAAATTCAGTGTACTAGTTCAAAAAGAACACGTACGAAGGTAAGGTGAAAAGTTATCGGCCTGACAATGAAAAACTGCGATTTTCAGTTAAAAACTGATTTTATTTTTATAAGTAATCTTTGTCGACTTCAAGCAGGCATACGACAGTATCGATCGTGGAGTACTGTACAACATCATGCTGCAATTTGGTATACCGGCCAAATTAGTGCGACTGACTAAGATGACGATGACCAACTCCGTCTCACAAGTGAGGATACATAATAGACTTACTGATCTATTTGAAACACGTACTGGTTTGAAACAGGGCGATGGACTGGCACCGACGCTCTTCAAACTAGCACTGGAATGCATTGTTCGGGCTACTCATCAAGTCGACACAATTAGCAGCGTACGCCGACGACATCAACATCATGTCCCGAAGATTGGCCGACGCAGAAGAACTTCTGCATACGCTCGATACCTCTGCAAAGGAAGTTGGACTACGTATTAACGAGGGTAAAACTAAAATAATGATGCAATCGACGACAAGGACACCTGCACAACCGAGCATCAATGTGGGGGACCTCAACATCGAGTTCGTGAACAACTTCATTTACCTGGGTTGCAACTTGTCAAGGGACGCCAACGAAACTGACGAAATTAAGTGACGGATACAGTTAGCTAATAAGACTTTTTTCTCGGTTCCCCCCATAATGAAATCGAAGCATGTGCACAGAAACACGAAGCTCCGCGTGTACAAGACCATTATACGACCAGTGCTATGCTATGGCTGCGAAGCATGGACCCTAACTCAAGCCTCCGAAAACATGCTAGACACTTTTGAACGTAAGGTTCTACGGCGAATTTTCGGGGCTGTTTGCGATCAAGATGGATGGCGCATCCGGTACAACCATGAGTTGTATGAAATGTACGATGAGCTGCAAGTCTCGAAAATCGTCAAACTACAACGACTTCAATGGGCAGGGCATGTACAAAGAATGGACGATGATCGCGTGCCTAAGTGTCACCATACACTGTCGAACTCGAACTCGAACTCGAGCTCGAACATGGCCTGTACAGATTGAAACAAAGTCTCTTTGAATTTTAATGTTTGTGTCGCCGGGGTGGTAAACGTGTTTCAAAAATTTCGTAGATGCATTGAGTTTTTGAAACACAAGAAGAACTTGTTGAAAAGGGATTTCAGGTAGTGTGGAATTTGAGGGTATCCGAAATGAAATATAGTAGTTGTGGGTGGTGTATGAGATAAGAATATGTGGTTTATGATGCAAAATTGCGTGAGGATTTATATTGATGCGTATACATTTTTGGTTCTGATAATAATAGGCGGCAAATGATGTACACACTATATCATTATCAAGTTTCCGAATTGGTCGGAATGCGGTTAATACTCTTATATTTAATAGAACTAGGGAAAGGCGTATATGATGGCAATGATTAAAAATGTACAGTGTGTTCGAATGATTTTTGTGCAACGATAGAGGGTAAGTGCATCGCATCGAAATGTTATAATGTATGACATGATATACATTATTATTTAAGAATGTACGTGGGATGGGATTTCTGGCATTACATGATGTGGGAAATTTATTTGATTTTTATATATGTACATAGCAAAAGTATATAAGTGTTAAGACAGAGAATATATTCTTTACTGATTGGTGCAAAAATATTAAATGACCTATTTTATGGACTACAATTAAGGGTAGAAATCAGTAAAAGTTGACATTGAGACGCAATTCGATTCGTAAACATTCAACATTGGTTTTAAAAGATCATTAGTTTGCAAGTTGTGTTTATTATGGACCGTTGAACATTCCACATTATGAATGCACATGAATGACAGATATTGCGTGAACAGTTGATTTCGAATGAGGTATTGAAAATACTCTTGGATTTGGTGGGTTGAAACGAACGCGATTCTTATAGTAGCCACACACCATCGAGCTCAGCCACGCCCAAACCATCTTCTAAATCGTGTGTGGCCACCATTAGTAATACAGAACCATTAGGGGTCATAAATTCTTCTACGTTTGTTACGATATCTGCGTGTAAATTTAACGTAACAAAAAATATCCCTTCTTGAATAAGTACATTATCTTTTCTGGGGAAAACACAGATTAAACTACCAAAATTCATTGAATGGTCAATTGGATGCTCTGCATGTAAGGACGCAAAATCTTATTCCAGGTAAATGATCCATTAAATGTGGACACATGACAATGAAATGTACTCCTATGCATTTAACATCTTACAATCGGTAATTGCATGAAAACTGAATAACAAAGAGCACGCAACTGAAACTCTGGATTGTGACAAAACTACATTTTACTCCCTTTCTATAATTAATACCATGCATAACACACACACCTACACCTACTACGTATATCGAAATCCTACATCATATAACATTTACAAAATGCCAAACACCATACATATTCCAATTCACCATACATCACACGTATATCTCGTAAATAAAGCCACAAGTCATATGCTACATACGAGTACATATTTTAATGATAATGTGCATATATCACACGCCATGCTTTAAAATATTTGCCTGCATATGCACTTACTCTCTCATTTATCTCAACATTATTATTTTAAGATACGAGTATTTCACACGTTTCCTAATTATTAAAAAACATTGCGATCAAATTTCTTCTACTCTATATTCGTTTTCGTATACCAATATGATGCCGGATACATTCGCATCTGTGCCCCCGAGCGTTTCCATCATGCGGAATTCTCCTCCTACTATTATCAAAATCTTATCCTCCTACCACAAAAAATATCTACATATATCGAACGGCATTCATCATACAATATCCATCCGAGTTCTCATCTCCGTCAATTTCAACTCAATTGTCTGAAATTACCTTCTTTCCAAAAGCCACAACGAAAACGAACCTTTTCATAATTTTCCTATTACATTCGATGCAATGCAATCGTTGCAAGAAACGTGTATTCAACAACACCTTCTGATCTACCACATTGTCTTGCCTTTAAAAGAAAATCCCTTGATCACTACTCTTCAAGCGATGTGTTAAAATTTTCTCCGAATGACCCAAGATGCTTCGCACATATCTGAAGAAAATTGTCTGTTGAGACCATGTTCGAGCTCGAGTTCGAGTTCGAGTTCGACAGTGTATGGTGACACTAAGAGAGTAATGAATGCAGAACGAGTCGACGGAGCGAGACTGCGAGGACGACCGAGATCTCGTTGGCAGAGCTCAGTAGGTGTGGACGCCGCGCAGCTGCTGGGCTTTCAAAATTGGAGGACGCGGTCACGTGACCCAGATAATTGGAGAACAATGATCCAGGCGGCCAAGGCCCGACGTCGGGCTATCGCGCCACGATGATGATGAATCTTCCTTGACTTCAACACACTTGGTCCAGCGTTTCTCCAACATATGTAAGTATTCCTTCCCGGAAGTGAGAGTCTAGAAGGCTGTGAAAATATTCATCTACGACCCTCTTAACTTCTTCACTGGATGCGAAGCACTTCCCAGAAACAAATTTCTTCACGGATGAAAGTCTGAGGGTGCCAAATCAGATGAATAGGGGGGATGGTCGATAAGATCGTACCCCAAATCCCAAAATTTTCCCATGGCCAACGCACACTTGTGTATAGGTCTGTTGTCCTGGTGAAAGGTGAGTTATTTCTTTTTAAAGCCAGGCCTCTTCTCGCGAATTTTGGCATCCAGCTGGTCAAGAAGTTTAGAGTAGCATTCGCCTTTTATTGTTCTGCCTTTTCAAGGCAATCAACAGGATCACTTTCGCATCCCAAAACACTCTGGCCATGACCTTTCCGGTAGATGCGATCGAGTTCGCTTTCTTTGGTGCTGAACCGGCAAGGTGAAAAGCTCTCGGCCTGACACAGAAATACCGTTACAATTAGCAAAAATGAATACTTCCTGCCTGGGTCCACGTGTCGTTAGTTTGTTGACAAGTTTCAACTTGTTCGCTCAAGTAGTTTGTTTACACGAATTTTTGCAGTAGACATCTTGCGTGTTTTTCGTTAAAATGGAGAATCTTGAATGTCGTGCAGTCATAAAATTCTTCGTTATGGATAGATTAACCCCTAAGGAAATTCATCCGAAGTTAACAAAAGTTTACGGAAACTCTGCTCCTTCGATGTCAACCGTTAAAAATGGGTAGCTGAATTTAAACGTGGTCGCACGTCCCTCGAAGACGACCCACGTGAAGGACGACCAAAAACCGCAACCACACCGGAAACCATCGAAGAAGTGCATGATATCGTATTGGAAGATAGACGAATGAAAGTGAGTGATATTGCTGAGGCCGTGGGATATCGGAAGAAAGGGTGCGAAACATCTTGGACAAAGAATTAGAGATGCGAAGGCTATGCGCCAGATGGGTGCCGCATTTGCTGAATGCCGATCAAAAGCAAATGCGCAAGGATGAGACTTGGGTCCACCACTACAAGCCAGAAACGAAACAGCAGTCGAAGCAGTGGGTGAAAGCGGGTGGTTCAGCGCCAAAGAAAGCGAAGTCGATCGCATCTGCCGGAAAGGTCATGGCCAGCGTGTTTTGGGATGCGATAGGGATCCTGTTAATTGATGACCTTCAAGAAGGCAAAACAATGACAGGCGAATATTACTTAAAATTTCTTGACCAGCTGGATGCTGAAATTCGCGAGAAGAGGCCTGGCTTAAAGAAGAAAAAAATCATCTTTCATCAGGACGACGCACCTGTACACAAGTGTGCGTTGGCGATGGGAAAACTGCGGGATTTGGGGTACGATTTGCTCGACCATCCCCCCTATTCTCCTGATTCGAAACCCTCAGACTTCCATCTGTTCCCAAACTTAGATTAGATTATAGCTGGATCGTGGCCAATAAAAGAGCCACAAGCACTGCGACTATAAGTCTATTGTGCTATTCCCAAACTTGGAGAAATTTGTTTCTGGGAAGCGCTTAGCATCCAATGAAGAAGTTGAGAGGGTCGTAGATGAATATTTTCACAGCCTTCCAGACTCGCACTTCCGGGAAGGAATATTGATGTTGCAGAAACGATATACCAAGTGTGCTTAAGTCAAGAGAGATTATTTATTGTAGAAAAATAAAATCATTTTTTAACTGAAAATCGCAGTCTTTCATTGTCAGGCCGAGAACTTTTACCCTCGTAGAGTTAAATGTGTGATATGCATTCTGTTTATGATCATTGTGCGTGATCGTTGCTATAATGATGGCTAGTTGATGTTGGCTGGATGTTGATGGCTTACTATCATGAAGCGAATGGACAAGACGACTGATGATGGGATTTCAAGTTTTTTGGCGAGGATGAAAGGACATTCTCCGCAATGAAGTGATATTTAGCCAAGATGTGTACCATATGACTGGCAGTGGTGAGACGAATGCCTGTTTTTTCATCTTTATGAATTTGGTAAGTTTTTTGCCATTTCTCTCCAAAACAGAACGGGTCGAGAGCAGGTCTACCAATTAAGGGATCTTTGATTCGCATTCTGCCTTTTTTCAGCGTGCTCATTTTTTCAAAATACATATTCATCAATTAATATTTTAATTTATACTCAGTTATGATTTTTTGATATCGTTTTATTGCAAAGATTGGTTTCTGGAATATGCGTACTCTACAAGACAATGGATAAGGACGTCCCTGGGTTGAAATATATAATATGACCGTAAACAGAAAACGATGGCACGTCGGAATAATTAATTAATTAATAATTATTAATTATTAATAATTAGCAAAACAGTAATATTAACACAGTATTTCCAGTTGAGCGTCGAGTCATAATGCGATGTGATGTTTACATACAGAACTCGAGTTCAGAAAAACTAGCTCGGATTTCGTTCTTATTATTAATGTTATTTTTTTGTAGACAGCGAATTTCTTGAACTCATTCCCGACAAAAGTTTGGAATGGTAACCCAATATCCAGAAACGAGTGAAAAGTCTACTTTGATCCGTACTCCTGTAGGAGAGCCATAGGTAGAAACTGGGGTCTGCAACTAAACGTTGTGCACGTCCCTGTTGTACGTCCCATACATATTAATGGTATTGTGGTTTGCTGGAAAGCTCTTCGTATTTATTTATTCAGCCCATTGCAACCTGCTCCGTTAAGTTAAAAGACTAGTCAGTGTCCTCATAAGCGAGACTAATTCCGTCGTCTGCCTTGGACGTGCTGCTTCACCTGCTTCTGGAAACTGATGCAATCACTGCCATACGCCTCCGGCCACTCAAGCGATTTTAAATAGTTAAGATATTCATGCAGTAACTGACTATATTATAATCCCAAACTGGCTCTATTGGCATCTATTCAGATAGATCCAATACATACGGGGGGGGGGGGGGGGTTGGAGCTGGCGCCTATTGCGACAGATCAAATTTAAGCATGGCCCACATCACAAGGGGAAGAACCCGAACCCTTGGCTAACCAGTAGCATGAGACATCAAACTCACGCCTCAATTCACTGAGCTACCGATCCATTGTATCATGTAAATTGCTTGTTAAATCTCAAATATGAGGCGATTAACGCATGTCTGGATTTTGTTTCTTTGTTCCTTCCCAACTCCGTTCAACTTCGGGAGAAATATGATAAATGCCGGAAAGAAGTAAAGCGAAAGGTTGCTCAAGCAAAGGCGATTGCAGCCGAGAAGTTCTATCAGGAACTAGAAGATCTGACGGCGGATGGAAGATCGTCATTGCAAAAGAAACCTAAAGACAATGCCAGGATTTATAAGGTCGCAGCCCAAAGGAGGAGAAACGCTCGAGAGATTCAGGCGCCAAAGTACGTTGAAGACTCAGAAGGAGTGCTACTGGTTGAAGATACTGCAATCTGTAGCAGAATGCGTGAGTACTTTGACGAACTTTTGAACGAAGAATTTCCGCGAGAAGGTTTTCAAGCTGTGGAGCCAAACAACATTGATATCGCTGATTTTTCAGTGGAGGAGGTGACGAAGGCAATGATGCAGATGAAACGCGGAAAGGCAGTCGGACCGGATAAAATACCGTTGGAATTTTGGTTGAAGATGAATCATGTCGGGCTTAGATGGCTCACTGTTCTTTTCAACAAAATGAAAAGAGGGCAACCGATGCCTGACGCTTTCAGAAAAAGCTTCCTTCTCCCGTTTTATAAGAACAAGGGTGACTCACGCAAGCTCAACAACTATAGGGCAATCAAGTTAACATCTCACACATTGAAGACTTACGAGCGGGTTGTCTGCAATCGATCGAAAGAGATTGTACGGTTGAATGACAATCAATGCGGCTTTGTGGATGGTCGGTCCACAGTCGATGCTATTCAGTGCATACGTGTTACGATAGAAAAGCATCATGACGCACGTACGGACTTGCACTTTGTGTTCATCGATTTGGAAAGGCTTCGACAGAGTTCCTCGTGATCTGATATGGGTGGCCCTCAGAGCGCTTAAGGTCCCCGAGGCATATGTCACGATGATACAACACATGTATGATGGAGCAACTACTAAAGTTAGATGCACAGCTGGTGAGTGTGAAGAATTTCCGGTTAGAGTCGGAGTTCACCAAGGCAGTGTATTGAGTCCTTTGCTCTTCAACATCATCATGTTCTATTTATTAACACTCATCTCTGACGGCCTGGAAATATCCCTTCTCTTCGCCGATGACATTGTCCTGGGTAGCAAAGACATCGTTGCTTTGCAGGCTGCACTGCATAAGTGGTGTAAGATACTGGAGGATCATGGACTGAGGATTAGCATATCAAAGACTGAGTATATTTGCTGTCCTTTCTCAGATCCAAAGAGAGACCGATACCAGATATCTACATTAAAGGAGAGCAGTTGAAGTCCTGTACAAGGTTCAAATACCTGGGCTCGATGGTCAACAAAGAAGCTACCTGCGATGACGACATCAAACATCGCATCCGTGTCGGTTGGATGAATTGGCGAGAAAACTCTGGAGTTTTCTGCGACAAGAAAATGTCACGAAAGCTTAAGGGCAAGTTGTACAAAACGGTCGTATGTCCCGCAATTATGTATGCGTCTGAATGCTTTACTATGTACAAGACATATGAAAGCAAAATGACTGCGACCGAGATGAAAATGCTACGGATGTCAGCCGGTGTGACCAAAAAGGATCATATCAAAAGTACCTACATCCGAAGCAGCTTGTTCGTTGAGCAACCGATCACAGAAAAGCTCGAAGATCGTCGTATGGATTGGTATTGCCACGTTCTAAGGCGTCCGCCTGACAACCATGTCATGAAGGTATCAACGAATGTTCCATTTACTGGACCCAAACGCCGAGGCAGACGGAAACACACATGGATCGATCAGATGGAAAAGCAACAACAACGCGTTAATCTTGGCGATGATACGATCCAAGACCGTGCTGCCTGCAGAAGGAAAATGAGATTATACCGCCGGAATGGGCGAAGTGCCAACTCCACAGGCAGAGCAACGCGAAGCCGCAGAGTGGTATGAAGGGGCAAGGAAGAAGAAGAAGAACTCCGTTTTTATTTTTATCATGACCCATCTTTCCCCGCCTGTGGGCAGGATGAGTATTCAGCTTTGATTTGAATTGTTTTTTTTTAGGTTTTTTGTTTTATCGAAATATTTAATAAAGTTTTTGATTTTTTCTTATTGAAAACATTCTGTTAATTCGTCATGAAACCATAACTAGACCGTCTTGTCGCACTTTCCCCTTTATTTATTTTTTCTTTTTTCGACAAGCTGCAAACGAAAATATATCCTCCTCCTAAATCAAATGAAAAGTAACGAAGTCAATAGGTTATTACTAATCCTAGAATTTTTCTTGATACTGTCCTCGTCTGTGGAACACACAAAACTAATTATATAAATTCAAAACGACCTTATTCCAACCCGTAACAAGACATCAGGCAAATGCGTCCCCAGTAAAAACTCACTACATTCGTGCCCAATTTTCATAGTGAAAATTTCTTTATAGACTGGGATTGGAACCCAAAGGATCATTTTCCAGATTAAAAAATCAAAGCATTTCCACTTGGTAATTCTAAAAAAGCTTAAACTGAATAAGGCCTTTGTAACGAATCTTGGATAAAATAAGATTTTTTTATATCCCCCAAGCCGAAAATGCGTTTGAGCAGAGCATTGCAATTTGCGAAAATATCCCTAGGGTAGGTTGAAGGACAAATCACGAAAAAAGGAAAAGTGAAATCGACTTTCGTTGTAGGACCGACGACGCGACGTTCATTTTTATGTGTGACTATACACATATCCATACGAAAAATACAAGCTTCTTAAATAAAATGATATTTTTGTTATAAGCCTTCGTAGCAAGTATACTTCCCTTTCTTACGGATTCTTTTTTTTTCAAACAAACGTTTAATGATCCGATAAAGAGAGACTTGGCTGCGAGTGCGAATGCAACACAATAGATAGATGGATAGACAGCTGGTCTAAAATAATTGCTTTAATAATATAGTATTTCCTTGTTTTGAAAGTAGGGTGGAGCAAATTATATGGTCCGTGTTCATTATGACGATTTCCGCATCAATTACTATCATCTATTTTTGTAACTGCAAGAAGTAGCCCACAACTGAACTGTTTGCACAACCTCAGTACTCAGTTATATCATCCAGAATATTTGAATTTAAGTTTACTGTCAATTATACTTCTTCGTGACATATTGGCAACAGCTGATCTACCTTGCACGAGTTATCACATAGGAATTTGGTTTAATTCTCTCTCTGGATCCTGTCAACCCCTTGTGGGGCATAGGTCATTAACCACGCCGACTTTCCACCTCGTTCTGTTCGCCGCCATCGCCTTCAGCTGTCTCCACGATTTACCTAATGACTTACCCTCGACCTAAACTGATCTTCTCCAGGTGTTGCTAGGTCGTCCAACGCGGCGACTTGCATCGGTTCCCTGTGGGTTCCAATCTAGGGCCTGTTTAGCAATGTTTTCCGACTTTTTCGAAGTGTGTAACCTATCCATTGACACTTTCGCCTTTTTATGGAGGTGTCTATCCTGTCCTAGCCAGTAATTAACAGGAGGTCGTCGTTACAAAATGACCTCCGGCTAGCGTATGTGTATAGGATGCGCCGTAGATACTGGTTCACGAAAGTTTGCAATCTATGTAGTTGTTATCGCCCTGGTCACATTCTAAGTTGAACAGCCATACAGAAGCACAGATTTTACATTGGTTTCGAAGATCCTGAGCTTGGTACTTCTGGAGGTGTTGTTGTTTAGCCAGAAAGGAGTCAAACTGAAAAAGCTGCCCGAGTCTTATTGATGTGAAACAGTACATCAGCATCCGCTCCACCATCTGCTGCAACTACGCTTCCTAGGTAGCAAAAATTGTCCACTTTTTCCACCGTATGCCCCGAAACACAAATTTCGCTTTGTCTTCCTGGATCCACGCTCAAGTACTTAGTTTTGACAGTATTGCTTTAAGCCCCACTTTCGCGGTGCAGGGCATCCGCCATTTGAACTAGATGATCCGATATATTTGAGAGAAGACAAATATCGTCAGCGTAATCCAGGTGTTAAAGGTATTCAAACAGGTTCCATCTGATACCTTTGCTCTGGTGTTAATGAAGCGCACTGCAAAGTACGTCGTTAATGGCAACCAAAAACAATATAGGTGACAAAATGCAGCCTTGTCTCACTCCGCTTTGTACCTCGAAGGAATCTGAAAGCTTACCCTTGTGTAATATGTGACAGTAGGCTCCGCTACAGGACTCCTTGAAGTTGGATATGATTTTATCTGGTATACCTCTCGTAAGTAAAGCCTTCCAGAAGTATTCCCGGCCAATACTGTCAAACGCCTTCTCGAAATCGATGAACATGAGATGTAATGGGGATCTCCACTCTGCGGATTGTTCAATAATAATTCGGAGGGTGTTGATGTGGTCGCAACATGAAAAGCCCTCACGAAAAATAACCTATTCATCGTTGAGTGTGCGGTCAACTGTATGCTTGATTCGGTTTAACACTATTTTAGCCATCAGTTTGGAGACTGCGGGGAGAAGGCAAATTAAACCCCAATTATTACAATCCTTCGGGATCTTAAGAATGACGCCCTTCTTCCATTCTTTAGGGAGAGTTTCGGTTTCCCAACACTCTTGGATAAGGAGGAGAAGAATATCCGCAGTAGCGTTGATACTCGTATCCACCTTAAAGAGTTCTACCGGAATTCCATCTATCCACGGGGCTTTACCCGCTTCCATCGATTTAATAGCCACAGTTAATTTCTGTTTAGATGGTGAGCTGGTATCAACTTTGGCCATCTGCGGAATATTTTCTACTTCTACTTCTTGAGTTCAAATGTCCAAAGGTGTTGTTGAGGACCTCAATGAAGCGCTCTCTACACCATCTTTCACGGAATGTTCAGTTGTAAAAGATTTGCCAGTTAATAGCTTGAAAAGTTTGTAAAGGGTTCCATTGTCACCACGGAAAGCCGCTTCCCCTGTCTTCTCCGCTAATGCATTGATGTTGTTTCGTTTGTCCCGTCTTACGCTTCTTTGCATGCATTTCTGAAGAGAACGGGATTCAGCTCTAAGTTGACCTTTGGCAGCGTCGTCAGTAGCTGAGTTGATTTGTTCTTAATTCTCTTGCGCGCCGAGATTAGAGACTATGTAGGGTCACTAATGAATGGCCTTCTACTAAGCTCCAATCTGCCCGCAAAAGTTTCACCGCACGAAATGAAAGACTCCTCAGCGACGTTCTATCTATCATTGATTGTAGGAGTCTCATTAGATGGTGGTGCTTTAGCTCCTTCGAGCAAGACGGTGGAATAAGCACGTCTTGTAGATGGATCTTTAAGTTTTTGCACATTGAAACGTGGCAAGATTCTTGCATTTTGAGGGCGATGGATCGCTGCCGTTCGCAAGCGCACTTTTGCGACAACAAGTTGGTGATCGCTGCCAATATCAGCACCCCGCTTCGACCTGACGTCTAAGAGGCAGTTCCTCCATGTCTTGGAAATGGCTATACGGTCAATCTGGTTCTCTGTTCTGCCATCCGGAGAAACCCAGGTTGATAAATGGCACCGTTTGTGCTTGAACCAAGTACCGCCGATGACGAGCTGACGAGAGTTGCAGAACTCCACGAACATCTCGCCATTTTGGTTCCGTTTGCCATGACCATGATTGCCCATTAGGTGTTCCAAACCAAGTTTGTCAGACCCGACTTTGACATTGAGATCCCCCATAATAATTTTTATGTCACCTTTGGGAGCTTTGTCGCAGCTGTCGCCGAGTCGGTGATTGAAGGCGTCTTTAGCTGATTGATCCGCTGGTTCAGTCGGGGCGTAGAACTGAATTATTGTGAGGTTTCTTACCCTGGATTTAAATCTGGGTGTAATGATACGGTCGGAGATGGGCTTCCAGTCAATTAGAGGTAGGTGTGCCTCCCTAGTCAACAGGATTCGGACGCCTGCCATTCGAGGTGAGGTATCGTCTTCACTTCCAGAATAGAGCAGTACTGTTTGGGAGCTTGGTGGTAAAATTGTTCCCGATCCAGGCCATCTTGTTTCGCTCAGTCCTAGTATATCGATGTTATATATCATGTCATTTCCCGTTCGACTTTAGTGAGCCTCGCACTATTGCACTCGCCACATATCGTTCGAACGTTCCAAAAGCCAATCCTGGTCCGTTGTTTGTAGCCAAAAGTCGTTGCCGGTGAATCAGTCCGTGGTATCCGAGGCTCGTTTAATGTTTCGAGTGTAAATTTATTTCAGGTACGCAAGTTAAAAGCCCACATACCCAATCTTAGCGGAGGAAGGATTGCTTCCTTAGGTCCTAAGAGTCGCCAGGAGCAATTTTTTTATATAGCGCAGAGGTAGCTCTCCAATGGTGTTTTTAATTGCGTTCTTTTGATTATCTTTCAGCTGGGTGTGACGTGTTGGGGCTCTCACAACTATGTATGTTGCAACACCACCGTTCGCCTATTTCCTGAGACGCACTGGTGTTATTGGCCATTCAGGATGATCATCATTATGTGCATCTACCAAATGTTTTGCAGTGCAAAACTCGGTTGGCTTGGTTAGATGCGCCCACGCGGAGGACTATGAAAGAGGTCTTTAGACCCTCTTGGTTTGATATTACTGTATAGCAACGACAATTTCTTTCCTTGGAAAAGGGAATTACAAACCAGAACCAACGTTCAATATCCAGTTAGCGCTCTTACGACAGTTCTTAGGTTATTTCTGTTTAGCATTAGCAACCCAGAAGAATGTTTGGAATCCAGTTTGGGCCACATCTGTCTAGCCACATGGCATGTACTACTATCATACGCCGCATCTTTGATAGTAAGTTTATAAGCATGTTTAGGTTAACAGCATGCAAATCTTGCTGAAGTATTTACTATCACCATTTCCCACCTGCTCCTCAACGGCGACAGCCAAACAAATAAAATGCGTTCAAAAATTAGTCCGGATCAAGTACACAATAACGTTCTCTGCATCTGCATATGACATCTCCGCTAACGATAATTGGCTTAGCGTTTGATATTCGCAATGCTCTCGATTTCATAAATTTTAGTTTGAATTTGTTGTCAATTAAAACACGATTCGAAGCGATATTTTGATTTTCCCACGAATTCGTTTGGAATTGAAACTTCGCATGAACGCGTTAATTCTATTGTTTCCCCCAGAAATTCCGGGCACGATATATACGTATTTCCATTCGTTCGTAACATTCAATAAATCTATAAAAACCGCCTAG
The DNA here is from genome assembly GCA_964017055.1 of Chloromyia formosa. Taxonomy (NCBI): domain Eukaryota; kingdom Metazoa; phylum Arthropoda; class Insecta; order Diptera; family Stratiomyidae; genus Chloromyia; species Chloromyia formosa. Next base: position 104,702,987 of record OZ024813.1, read on the forward strand.
TGGGGAAATAGAATCAATAATCACATCAGGCAAAAAGGATTCCACTTTTATTGTGTGAGTTTCGAGTTCATAGCCATAGACATTAATGGAAGCGGGAACAAGGACGGCTTAAGGAAAGTGGACGATAACAAATAACAAAATCAGTCGTCCGTCAAAAGAATTTTCGATTACTGTTAATGTTTACCGACATTCCATTTCCCAAAAGATTCGAAGAACTTGAATATATGTATGTATGGTCAAATGCGAGGAAAATCTCTGCCTATAAATAGTTTACGGCATAATCGATAAGACGAGGTAGGCAAGGACTTTTACGATGTGCAGAACAAATAAAAGCCAAAATGAGAAAGCAGCGGACTAAAAGCGTAATAACAATAACCGACAAAATGATTCTTTTATAGTCGCTTGGGAGTTTGAGGAGCTTATCAATCGAAAATCCACTTCATACTGTGCAGTAAAGAGCCGCAATTACGAAAATCCCCACAGGGATGCTTATTTGAGCTATGCATATAAAGGCATAAATCAATGATATACATAGATATCGAACATCTAACGGAGAGATAGAGCCATTGACGTAATTGTATTAACAAGATATTGTCTTGCTGTTAATAATGTTAGTTGCAATAAATCCTTAAGGAGGCGTAGTGCGTCTAAGTATGTTTAAGTAAGGACATACATATTAGAATGCTAAATAAATGGTAAAATAATTAATATAGTAATAATAAACTCGTGACAGCATAATGTCTTTTTTTTGTATTATGCATCACAGAAGCTTTCATCCCGGGACTGGGCTTCTCTGCATCACTTTACTTACTACGACGTAAGTGGCTAATCAATCCATCAAGTATGAACTCTAGCAGATTGTTAAAATTAGTTAATTAATAAAGACATTTATTAAAATATTCTCTTTTAAAAATTAGTTTGTTATTGGAGTGAAAATCAACGAAATCCTTCAAGCTGTTATATAGGATAATACACCGTGTAATAGGCTCATTAAGATCATAATTCACTCTATGGTAAGGCTGAACAAGAAGATTGTTACGCCGCAAATTGTGAGGAATATTTCTAACTACAAAGTAGTTCGTTATATCTTCACACAAAACGTGACAGCAAAGCAAGTCTCTTATAAACATCGCGTTCAAGAAAGTCCTTCTATAATCTAACGTTTTTAAACCAAATAAGGAGCAACGAGTACCATAATCAGACTTAAAACGCAGGCCAATTTGGTAAATAGCAAAACGAGTAAAATTATGCTGAATTCTCTCTATACGCTCGATATGAACATTATAGAAAGGATTCCACACAATAGAGCAATACTCAAGACGCGAACGAACAAAAGCTGAATACAAAATTTTTAAAGTATAAGGGTCATTAAATTCGCGCGCGTTCCGTTTAACAAATCCTAACATACTATTCGCTTTTGAAAAAATATAGTCAATATGTGGTCGAAATGAAAGCTTTTGATCAAAAATTACACCAAGATCTGATACTTCAGATACTCTTTCAAAAACTCCTCTTCCATAGTCCTCCGCGTGGGCGCCCCCTGGAACGGCAGTGGTCATTGCCAACCAACGTCAAGCCGCCAGTGATGGCGGTGCGATGATTTGGTTGAGGTACCCCTGTGGTGTGGGGTGTGAAAAAAATACCACGGCCTTTCCCTTTGAGGGCCTGTCGTTAAAACCGACAATCAAAGGACAGGATGTGTATGCCAGCAACTTGCACTATCCGAAATCTTTATATGCTAACGAAACGTCAACTATGCCTCGGATAAGGACTGACTCAACGGTTACGACTTTTAGCTATCGTACAATGACAAAGATTGGATTCTGGAATGTGCGTACTCTCCTGGACAATGGATCAGAAGGTCCCCAGAACGCACGATTTCTTCAATTAGAGAGTGAATTTCTGAGGTACAAATTAAATATCTTAGGAGTTAGTGAGATAAGATGGTGGAACAGCGTAGAATTCATCTCTCCAACGGGCAGCACTGTAATGTTGTACTCCGGTAAAGCTACCGGTAGTCGTCGTGAGTCAGGTGTGGGGCTCCTTTTAACCAGAGCCGCGCGAAACTGTCTCTTATCCTAGGAACCGGTCTCTGACAGGGTCTTGACCGCCAGGTTCCGGACCAAAATGAGGAACATCTCAATAATACAATGTTATGCCCCTACTGAACCCGACAATGTCTTGGCAAAAGACTCCTTCTACGAAGAACTAAACGCCGTTCAGAGCAGAACACCTAAAGGTGACATTATAATGGTTATGGGTGATTTGAATGCGAAAGTTGGCGCTGATAACCATGGGCTCAGACATGTGATGGGGAGACACGGTCTTGGTGATCGTAATGACAACGGTGAAAGATTTGTAGAGTTCTGCAACTTTCACAGTCTCTTCATCGGTGGTACTATGTTTGAGCATAAGGACCACCATAAAATCAGTTGGTCCTCTGTTGATCGGCGCAGAACACAAAATCGTATTGCGGCCGTGCGCCGCCCCAGCGACGAAAGATCCAGGCCCCGCAAATTCAACACCGCTCGACTAAAAAATCCAGCTGTCTTACAACAATATAATGACCATCTTGCGCAAAAAGCGGCTGAGATAACTAGTCACCCAAATAGTGACATAAACGAAAACTGGGATGCCATAAAAAATGCGTACATTGATAGCGCAAATACCATCCTTGGCCCAAACCCGGATTGCCGGAATAAGCCCTGGATGTCCGACGCTTCATGGCAGCGGATTGTTGAAAGAAAGGAGCTGAAAGTTCGTTTGGCTGCAGCATCAGACGACAATCGAAGCAGCATCGAATTTCTTTACGGTCAGAAAGCTCGAGAAGTTCAGCGTAGTGTGCGACGCGATAAAAGAGTTTATGCCAATTCTCTTTTAGCGTCAGCAGAAGAAGCCGCTAGAAGTAACAACTTAAACGCCGTATACGGTGTCATCAAGGAGTTTACAGGTGGTCGTAACTCCTGCCAACATCCGGTGAAAGATAGTGATGGAAAGCTACTTATCTTGGAAGAAGATCAAATGAGGCGGTGGAAAGAACACTTCGCCGCGGTCTTGAACCGTGTAACCTCTGGTGAAGTTCCCCCTCATATAGATAATTTAGCTAACCATCAAAATGTGCGTATACGGTCCACTGCCCCGACTAAAGAGGAAATAGTCACTGCAATTATTGCACTAAAACGAGGAAAGGCCGCCGGACTTGACGGCATCCCTGCCGAACTTTATCAAGCAGCGCCAAGCGTAACTGCCGATTTGCTGCACCCACTTGTTGATAAAGCGTGGAATACAGAGACCTTTCCCACTGAGTGGAAGGAAGGTTTGATCATGAAACTTGCAAAGAAGGGTAGCCTCACAGACTGTAATAATTGGAGAGGCATTTGTGTGCTTCCTGCCGTTGCCAAGATAATAGCTAAAATCGTCCTGGAAAGACTAAAGGCCCACTTAGAAAGCACAATTGATGAAGAGCAGGCTGGCTTTCGATCCGGATTCTCCTGTGTCGATCACATTAACACCTTGCGAATCATCATCGAGCAATGCGCTGAATACGATTCTCCGCTTCACTTGCTTTTCATCGATTTCGAAAAGGCTTTCGATAGTGTGAACCGGGATTCTATATGGGCGGCCTTGCGCAGGAGAGGCATCCCTGAGAAGCTTGTGGCTATTATTAAGGCAACCTATGACGGCGCGAAATGTCGCGTTCTGCATAAAGGTAAGGTGTCGGGGGACTTTGAGATTCGCAGTGGAGTTCGGCAGGGGTGCATCCTCTCACCGATCCTATTCCTCATTGTGATCGGCGATGTGTTACATGCAGCCCTATCCGGACTCGACAGAGGAATTCAATGGACTTTGACATCTTATCTACAACATCTTGACTACGCTGACGACATATGCCTACTCTCCCACAAAATCATGGATCTGTCCGCAATGGCGTTAGATCTCGAGAGGGAGGCAAGCAAGGTTGGGCTAAAGATTAATACCAACAAGACCAAGGTTCTTAGCCCGCCGTTGCGAAAAAGAAATTCGACACCTATTGCCATCAATATTAATGGGCAGCCTGTGGAGAAGGTAGACAACTTCGTCTACCTGGGTAGCATTGTTGCCGAAAATGGTGGTACGGAGCAGGACATCGCTCGTCGTATCAACCAGGCTAAACGCGCTTACGGCATGCTGTCCAAAATCTGGCAGAGCAGTTATCTCAGCATCAAGACCAAGCTGGGCCTGTTTCGCTCCCTGGTACTATCAGTGCTTTTGTATGGGAGCAGTACATGGAAAGTTTCCGTAGGAGTTACCAGAAAGCTGCAAGTTTTCGTCAACTCATGTCTTCGTCGAATTTTAAGAATTTTCTGGCCCGAAACAATATCAAATGAAGAGCTAAGTCGGCGTACGGGTCAGATGCCAATCGACGAATTGATACGCAGGCGAAAATGGCAGTGGATAGGTCACACATTGCGGAAGAGTGATAACTGCATTGCTATGCATGCCATGAAATGGAACCCCATTTCCAACCAAGGCCGACCAAGAGGGGGTCCTCGAATCACATGGCGTCGATCTGTGGCAAAGGAGTGTCAGGTACTGGGTAAGTCTTCTGGGGAGTTGCGCCCCATTGCCCAGAACAGAGTACGATGGCGCGCAGGAGTAGTTGACGCGCTATGCCCCGCTAGGGGTTAAGGCAAAGTAGTATGGAGTACTTAAAAAAGAGAGGAGTTTTTAATCTATACGCGCTCAAAACTTTACATTTACTAACATTTAAATTTAGATTATTGTCGCGGCACCAATTTTGCATATTTTCTAAATCGCATTGCAATTTGTGGCAGTCGCTTATGTCGCCAATTTTCATAGCAATTTTCATATCATCTGCGTACTGCCATACTCGCACGTATTGGAAATTTTTAATGATATCATTTACAAAAACTAAAAAGAATAGTGGTCCTAAATGACTTCCTTGCGGTACTCCCGATGTACATCTTATTAGACAGCGCGATGTACAACCATTTACCTTCACCAACTGAGTCCTATCAGTTAAGTAGGATCTCACCCAGCTTAAAAAAGTCGACTGTATACCTAAATTTTCTAATTTGCGAAGTAATATGTTGTGATCAACTTTATCGAAAGCCTTCGAAAAGTCGGTATACACCACATCAACCTGCATTCCTTGTTCAATAGAATCAGCAACAAATTTAGTAAAAGAAACTAAATTTGTTGTAGTTGATCTACCTTTAAGGAAGCCATGCTGACATGGCGATCGGCTGACCAAAACATATTTTATATTTTATTTTTAATAATCATTTCAAAAAGCTTCGGGATAGCCGATAATTTTGCTATAGGCCGATAATTGTCTATATGATGTTTTGGACCCTTCTTATGAACAGGAGTAATAAACGAGACCTTCCATTCATCGAGAAAAACACCTGTAGTCAAAGACATATTAAAAATTTTCGTTAGCGGACGACATAAGGACTGCATGCATTTTTTTAGAAAAATATTAGGAATGCGATCAGGTCCGGCTTGAATACTAATATCAAGCTCAGCCATAGCACCCAACAGGTCATCTTCAGAAATCTGGAGAGCACTGCTAAGGTGCTCATGAGATATTTGAGAAACTGGAGGTCTCTCATTAATATCAATATTCAATTCCGGCGAAGCCGAGCCTGGCATATCATAAACGGAATTGAAAAAACTTGCAAAACCATCACATACCGATTGAACATCACTATAATAATTGTTATTAAATTGTAAATTTTTCGGAATGCCTATATTCTTACGTTTGCTGTTTCGAAAATTCCGAAAAGCTTTGCTGTCAGTTTTAATGTTATGTTCTGCTCGAGCAATATATTTTTCGTAAAGGTATTTATTCAACAATTCATACTCTTTCCTCAATCTAAAAAAGTTATTATTTTTATGTCGGAAAAACTACTTAAAACACCGAATTTTGAATTTGCAAAAAAAGGTTTATTTGGATGCATTTCGGGCAGCCTTCCGCCCATCTTCAGCAACACGAATAAAATTTTTCAATAGTTGTTTTGATTTTAAAACAAAGCGACACATTAAGAGATACAAATACATATAAACTTAATAAATTAAAAGTCAAAAGAGAAATACGTTAACATTAATTTACATTTAGATAGAAAAAAAACCACAAAAAAGTTAAAAAATTAAAGCTATGATGAGAGTAAACTAAAAAGTATAGATTAAAGTTGTTTCAAAAAATTAAAAGTCAATAATATTAAAAGTCAATCCAGGGTAAAAGTCAAGTACAAAGCATAAAAGTCAGTATCGTTACGTTAAAACAAGAGATGAAAATCCAATTATGTTACGTTGAGTCAAGAGAGCTTATAGAGAAAATATGAGTAAATTAGAAGAAGAGTCATTATTTCAGCAAACGAAACAACTCCGACTCGATGTTGCCTTTGTCCAAATTCATCGCAGTTTCATCTTCGTGGATATACATACTTTCATATGCATCTAGTTTTTGATCGTCAGTGATGCAGTTCATTACGCGAATGGAACTTGTTGAAAGCGGCAGGTGTTGTTGCTCTATTATGTGCGATGCGAAAGCAGATCTCTTTGGGTCGTTGTTCAACACGTATTGTTTGTGCTCCTCAAATCGTTTTCTGATAGATCGTTCTGTCTGCCCATAGTAGTTTTTATCACAATAGCCGCATGCTATTTGGTAAATGCCGGGCTTGTCTAATGGCTCTGTCCGATCTTTCAAGCTAGTTATGTGGTTTTTTAATTTGAAGCGATTTGAGTGAACCATTTTCATTTTGTTTTTATGGAATGCTGTTTTTAGACCATTAGTGATCTCTGGAGCAAAAGTGACCGAAACACGTTTTACATCAGCTGATCGGTTGATGTTCTTATTTTGGGTGAAAAGTGTTGACAATTTCATTTTAGATTGTTTCCGGGCATGCGTTTGAATGATTTTTTCAATAACGCTCTCGCCATATCCGTTTATTTTGGCTGTTTTCAAAATGAAATCGCGTTCTCTTATGTAATTTGGGAGGGATAGGGGAAGACTCGCTAGACAGTGTGCCATAGAGTGAAACGCAGCTAATTTATGTTGGATTGGTGCGTACGAGTCACTTGTGATGTAACGTGATGTTGCTGTGGGTTTATGGTGCACTGCGACCTCGATTTTGTCTTGGTTTCGTTGTAGCTCCAAGTCTAAAAACACCAGCTTATTTTCCCTTTCCACCTCACACGTGAAATATATTTCCGTATATTGAGCGTTTAGTAAGTTTAACGTGTTGGTCAGTTCGTTCTTTTTGACAATTGCGAATACATCGTCTACGTATCTGTCAACACTTTTCACCCAAAATAAGAACATCAACCGATCAGCTGATGTAAAACGTGTTTCGGTCACTTTTGCTCCAGAGATCACTAATGGTCTAAAAACAGCGTTCCATAAAAACAAAATGAAAATGGTTCACTCAAATCGCTTCAAATTAAAAAACCACATAACTAGCTTGAAAGATCGGACAGAGCCATTAGACAAGCCCGGCATTTACCAAATAGCATGCGGCTATTGTGATAAAAACTACTAAGGGCAGAAAAAACGATCTATCAGAAAACGATTTGAGGAGCACAAACAATACGTGTTGAACAACGACCCAAAGAGATCTGCTTTCGCATCGCACATAATAGAGCAACAACACCTGCCGGTTTCAACAAGTTCCATTCGCGTAATGAACTGCATCACTGACGATCAAAAACTAGATGCATATGAAAGTATGTATTTCCACGAAGATGAAACTGCGATGAATTTGGACAAAGGCAACATCGAGTCGGAGTTGTTTCGTTTGCTGAAATAATGACTCTTCTTCTAATTTACTCATATTTTCTCTATAAGCTCTCTTGACTCAACGTAACATAATTGGATTTTCATCTCTTGTTTTAACGTAACGATACTGACTTTTATGCTTTGTACTTGACTTTTACCCTGGATTAACTTTTAATATTATTGACTTTTAATTTTTTGAAACAACTTTAATCTATACTTTTTAGTTTACACTCATCATAGCTTTAATTTTTTAACTTTTTTGTGTTTTTTTTCTATCTAAATGTAAATTAATGTTAACGTATTTCTCTTTTGACTTTTAATTTATTAATTTTTTATGTATTTGTGTCTCTTAATGTGTCGCTTTGTTTTAAAATCAAAACAACTATTGAAAAATTTTATTCGTGTTGCTGAAGATGGGCGGAAGGCTGCCCGAAATGCATCCAAATAAACCTTATTTTGCAAATTCAAAATTCGGTGTTTTAACTAGTTTTTCCGACAAAAAGATAATAATACGGAAATTGCGCATCGTTTCTCTTAAACCATAAACTAAAAAAGTTAGTTTTGTTGGCAAGAGAGGGTGAATTCTTGAATAATCTATGTGCTTTATTTTTTGCTTTTTATACCCTAGACTTTTAGTATATTATACCCTAGACTTTTAGTATAGGGTATATTGTTTTTGTCACGACGGAAATATGTAACACCTTAAAGGAGGCTCCGGAGGTTTAGCAATGTATGTATATAAATGATCAGGGTCACCTTCTGATTTGATTTAGCCATGTCTGTCTGCCTGTCTGTGACCGTCTGTCTGTTCGTTCCCACGATAACTTTCGATAGAATGAAGCTAGAGCCTTGAAATTTTGGTCAGATGTTGGAAGTATGATCTTGTTGGTTGGTATTGAAAATGGGCATGATCGGGCCAAGAGAACGCCTACCTCCCCTACAAAATTAAACAAATTATATGTAAAATAATTAAATGTATTTATAGCTCCCGATTAAATAAACATGAAAAGATCTAGCTTTGGTAGATTGCTCGTGAGGCTAATTTTATACTCTCCTGCAAAAATAAAATCGATGAGTTGAAAACTAACGGTAATTTTCTTACAAAGAGCCCCGTATTACCCTACTTTTCAAGTTTTTTGTCTATAACTCTTGAACCAATTGACGTAGACATCTGATTTTTGGCATGTAACTCTAGAGTGAGAAGCTGCTTGGGTTTTAGTAAGTTGGGCATAATCAGATCAAAGGAACGCCTACCTCCCCTACAAAATTAAACAAATTATATATTACTTTAATTACCTTAACTTTCGATAGAATGACAATAGCGAGTTGAAAATTTGGCAGAACGTTGATAGTAAAATCTAGTTAGTTGGCATTGAAAATGGGAAAGATCCTACCTAAGGAACCCCCACCTCCCCTACAAATGAAACTTCAAATAAGCAATAACTTTTGATAGAATGAAGCCAGCGACTTGAAATTTTAGTAAAATGTTTGTAGTAGGATCCAGTTGGCTAATATTGAAAATACGTAAAATCCGACCAATGAAACCCCTACTTCCCCTACAAATGAAACTTCAAATAAGCGATAACTTTCGATAGAATGAAGCTAGAGACCTGAAATTTTTTTTAATGTTTGTAAAGTGATCTTATTGGTTGGTGGCAATGATGGGTAAGATCCGATCCAAGGAACGCCTACCTCCCCTACAAGTGAAACTTCAAATAAGCGATACCTTTCGATAAAATTAAGCTAGTGACTTGACATTTTGGTAAAATATTTGTACTGGGATCTAGTTGGTTGTTATTAAAAATGCGCAAGATTCACCAAACCAAACCTCTACCTCCCCTACAAGTGAGACTTCAAATAAGCAATAACTTTCGATAGAATGAAGCTAGCGACTCGAAAAATTCGACAAATATTTATAGAATGGGTTAGTTAATTGATTTCTAGAATGGCCAAGATCCTCCTGAATGTGTGCCAACCTCCCCTATAAACTGGCCATGTAAGGAATTCACTTTTAAAGCATATGGTCGTTGCCAATTGGTACTTTTGGTATCACCACTAGGTCTGTACAAGTCTAGGGTATATACGCTTCGGCCTGGTTTAAGTTTGTTTAGTTCCTTGGTAACCCAAGGATTTCTTTGTTTCATTTTACAATGTTTCAGAGGAACATATTTTTGAATTGCCTCAGATAATACTGATTTAGAAATACCATAACATTCAAAAAGACCTCCATTTGATAAAATAGAACCCCATTCAATATTAGAAAAGTATGCATTCAAATCAGCATATCCGGCTTTTTGAAAATTTTTACTAGGAGTGACAACCAACTCCTCTTGAATGTAATCATAAAATAAAAACTCGAGAAGAAGAGCGCTGTGGTGTATAGAGTTCGGCAAAAATGGGCTATCAACTCGTTTTACTGAAGCATTCAAGCTAGAACTGACAAAAATTAAATCTAAAATTCTACCAATGGAGTTTTTAACAAAATTAATCTGCATTAAATCCATTGCAGAGAGACAATCTGTTAGAAAAGATTCACACTCGAGATGTAGATCGCGCGGCAACAACTTCTTTTCTTCATCATTCCAATACCAACTTATATTACCAAGATTGAAATCCCCAAGAATGACCAATTTGTCATTTTCTTTAAAAGATGCAAAAATTTTAGAGATATTTTCTACATGTTTTTCAAAAACGTTAATCGGACTAAATCGTCCTGGAAAGACTAAAGGCCCACTTAGAAAACACAATTGATGAAGAGCAGGCTGGCTTTCAATCCGGATTCTCCTGTGTCGATCACATTAACACCTTGCGAATCATCATCGAGCAATGCGCTGAATACGATTCTCCGCTTCACTTGCTTTTCATCGATTTCGAAAAGGCTTTCGATAGTGTGAACCGGGATTCTATATGGGCGGCCTTGCGCAGGAGAGGCATCCCTGAGAAGCTTGTGGCTATTATTAAGGCAACCTATGACGGCGCGAAATGTCACGTTCTGCATAAAGGTAAGGTGTCGGGGGACTTTGAGATTCGCAGTGGAGTTCGGAAGGGGTGCATCCTCTCACCGATCCTATTTCTCATTGTGATCGGCGATGTGTTGCATGCAGCCCTATCCGGACTCGACAGAGGAATTCAATGGACTTTGACATCTTATCTACAACATCTTGACTACGCTGACGACATATGCCTACTCTCCCACAAAATCATGGATCTGTCCGCAATGGCGTTAGATCTCGAGAGGGAGGCAAGCAAGGTTGGGCTAAAGATTAATACCAACAAGACCAAGGTTCTTAGCCCGCCGTTTTGAAAAAGAAATCAATATTAATGGGCAGAATGTGGAGAAGGTGGACAACTTCGTCTACCTGGGTAGCATTGTTGCCGAAAATGGTGGTACGGAGCAGGACATCGCTCGTCGTATCAACCAGGCTAAACGCGCATACGGCATGCTGTCCAAAATCTGGCAGGGCAGTTATCTCAGCATCAAGACCAAGCTGGGCCTGTTTCGCTCCCTGGTACTATCAGTGCTTTTGTATGGGAGCAGTACATGGAAAGGTTCCGTAGGAGTTACCAGAAAGCTGCAAGTTTTCGTCAACTCATGTCTTCGTCGAATTTTAAGAATTTTCTGGCCCAAAACAATATCAAATGAAGAGCTAAGTCGGCGTACGGGTCAGATGCCAATCGACGAATTGATACGCAGGCGAAAATGGCAGTGGATAGGTCACACATTGCGGAAGAGTGATAACTGCATTGCTTTGCATGCCATGAAATGGAACCCCATTTCCAACCAAGGCCGACCAAGAGGGGGTCCTCGAATCACATGGCGTCGATCTGTGGCAAAGGAGTGTCAGGTACTGGGTAAGTGTTTTGGGGAGTTGCGCCCCATTGCCCAGAACAGAGTACGATGGCGCGCAGGAGTAGTTGACGCGCTATGCCCCGCTAGGGGTTAAGGCAAAGTAGTTTAATCGGACTAAGGGGTGGTAAATTGCTATTAAAAATATGAACTGATTCACTACGAGAAATATTTATAGTCACACATATCTGTTCCACGTCCTTATGGAAAAGCTCAACTTTGTGAGATGGGAATACTGTCTTGACAGCAATCAAAACACCATCCCCTATTTTAGTTGAATTTTCATAACGATCGCGACGATAGACATGATAGTTCCTTATAAAAAGCTCCTCATTTGAAATATCAGCATGAAGCCAGGTTTCGGTTAAACATATGGCAGGATAATCTTCTTGTGTAACTGCAAGATAAAAGTCATTCGTCATAGAACGAAGACCACCTACATTTTGGTAGTAAACCGAAAACAAATTTGTTAAATTTAGGTCTTCTGCTGGGCATTGTTTTCGCGTTTCGCGTTTTTAGGGTTTTGTATAAAAACAAAACCCTTATGAAATCGGTCATGCGTCCGTCTGTCCATGAAATATCTCACGAACCGCTAAAGCTACATGCATGAAATTTGGTGGAAATATGTAGAAATACTATAATTCTCTGGAGAAAGCGATGCGTCGTAATAGGTCAACTTTAAGAGGGGGTCGCCATAGAGGGGAAATGAAGGTCGAAATTTTTTTTTCGTTTGGTATAGGCAAGTGGGGTATCGTAAGAAAGGTACCGTTGAGTACATTCCATTTTTTGAATATTTTTCAAATTTGAAGAAAGGAGAAAAGAGGGAGAGGGGAAAATATGTGGTCCGAGTTTGTCCCCCCCCCCTTGCATTTCGAGACCGTTATAGCTAGACATATGAAAATTTACAGAAAAGCGGCATTTTACTAGCATAGAAAACTAAAAATAATAGAATTTTTAAATCTCATCGAAAAAGGTTAATAATATTTTAGTACATTTCTATAGTTGCAGTTAGCACACCCCTGCATCCCTCAAGCACACCCTAGGTCAAAAATATTGATGGCTGATGATAACCACCATCATAGGCAATAATATCTCTAAGTTTCATTACAATGACATGATATTTAATAATAGTACATTGACTTAAAGTTATGCATTTCGACACTATCCATACAAAAAATACACCTACCGGCCTCACGCATAGATATGCGTGTACTACTTGCATGTTGTTTTTCGTAGTGCGAATTGCAGTTATTTAATGAACCAACTTTGGAAGGGTGAAGATTGGTGATTGGTGATCCTAACAATAACTATTCACACAGTTAATTTTTTTAGGGTTTTGTGTCTTAAATCTTACAAAATCGGTCAAATACCTGTCTGTCCATCTGTTCATAGAATATCTTACGAACGGCTGAAGCTGCACACATAAATAATTCGGCGAGAATATGTAGAAATGCTATAATTTGCTGGAGATAGCGTTGTCCATTCCATTAGCCGCCCTGAATTTCGAAGCCGTTACACAAGTTTGCAATTTGCAATGTCGTTTTAATATGAATGGTTAAGCATCTCGAAGAGTGGGACAGTTTATCTCGTATACATACGTATCTATCTACAGCTTCTCGTATTAAAACTATTACTTTGAGAGGTGACAGATGCAGTCTTTTTGTGAATTGGCATGTAAGATACTATATCATGGGTAAAACATTTAATTATGGTGTTTTTATTCAGCTGAGTGGTACCAAGAAGAGCAGGGAGCCAATATTTAGATACCAAAATAAGCGCGTGCTACAAAACCCTCGAATTGCGGGTGTAGCCCTCTATATTCCGGTGTCATTTGAAAAATTAAATGGTGATATGTTAACACCCTTTGGCCAGAAGTTGGCGCAAAACACTTGCTTTGAGTGTTCTTGAGGAATTTTCAAAGAAAAACTGATTGAAGTTAATTTTGAAATATCGCAATCTTTTTTAAGTAAAGGATAAACGGAAACAAAAGTCGTATCCGATAAATTAAGCTTTTTGACTACGTAATCTTTCAAATTATCCGCCTTTACATAAGTATGAAGTTTGAAAATATGGAATACATCAATACCAAAAACTCTCCTGTGTCGCCTACTTTGCCCTTTACCACCCCCGACAGACGTTCCCTCACCAACAGCAGAGGGGTTTTTAACACTTCTCCTTTTCTTACGCACTGTAACAAATTTGTCAATCGGAGATTGGTTTTTATCAGCGTTAGAAAGAGAAGCGTTTTGAGAAGCCGAGTTAGAAACAACAATTGTTTCGGTCTCAGTCTCTCTCCTCTTAGAAGGATTTTCGCGGCGCGGTGTCACTCTTGAATTTTTAACTTTATTCTTAGATTTACCCTCACTTTTCTTCGATTTATTATTATTAATTGAAAGTTTCGAATTATCATTACCAAGACTTGTATTCATTAAGGATTTCAACTTGCCAAGTTGGCTTTGTAACGATGAAACTACTTGCGAAAGTCCGTCAATTTGAATTTGATAAAATTGCCGACAAACACAATTCAGATTGATTTTATTCAATTCAAATTCAATGATAATAAATAAAAAAAGGAAAAAAAACAAAGAAAAAAGGTGGATTTGAATACGGAGCTCAACGATTGTACGTCGTTCACGCTAACCACTGCGCTGTGGGTACTATACGAATTGATATACTATATGTTAACTAAAATGCTTTCACTTGTCCTTGAATAGACAAAATGAAAACAAAAAGAAAAACGGATAGAAAAAACGAATAGCGACAGCAAAAATATTAAAACCAACAATTTTAATTTGTCACTTTCACCGATTTAAAAAATTGAATACTTATCTTGGAAAACAAAGATTGTATATTCGGATACTCGGTGGTAAGTCGTTTTCACACGGAAAATTTCGATTAAAATTGAAAATTCTTAATTTTTGATCAGCGGCACTCGACGCGTGTGAGTAGTCAAACGTCAAAGTTCGGCTGTTGTCTTGTTCACATCAGCGCAAATGAGGTGATTTCGTTGAGTTACTTGGAAAATCCCCGAAGAATGTTCACACTGCGCTCCACTGTGAGTTCAAAAACAACCTTCACTAACCTCAAACTTTGTATCTGTTTTTGCAGAAAAAAAAATCAGCAAAATTAGCTTCGTCTTCGATGGTGGCTCTCCGATCCGATTTTTTTTTTCTTTACAATTTTAAACAATTAAAAATGCTTCTCAAGCGTAAACTGTTGTGGGCCGCCAAATTCTGATATTTCTTGTCAACTTCCATTTTGAACAAATCACAGCAAACCAGATGATTTCCATTTTTGCCTTTCGTGTCTAGTTTTCGTTTTCCGCATTCGGTGTTCATTTATTAATTAAATAGCATTTAGTGATCTAGGAAAACAAACATGTGCGTGATGAGGAGTTGTGCAATGTGCGGCCAAAAGAATTATCTTTTCAAAAGTGCAAAAAAAAATACTAAAGTGCTTGGTAAAAACCCAATTTTTTAACGAATCGTAAAATTGTTTTGGCGATATTCAGCGAATAATCCCCAGGGCTGTAGCTTCGACCAAATGGCTGAAAAAGTCCCAAAAAGTGTGTTTTGGCCGTCTAACACTACACCACATTTTCTTCGCGGACGTATTAATGTTTCCGATCACTAGATACAATTTCAACAAAGGAAAACCGGAAAGAAAACGCGTAGCTGGCGAACATCACTGCCACGCCGACTTTCCACCTCGTCCTGTTCGCCGCCAACTGATTCCACGATTTGCCTAATGACTTACCCTCGACCTCAACTGATCTTCTCCAGGTGTTTTTAGGTCGTCCAACGCGGCGACTTGTATCGGTTCCCTGTGGGTTCCAATCGAGGGCCTTTTTAGCAATATTTTCCGGCCATTTTCGAAGTGTGTGACCTATCCATTGCCACTTTCGCCTTTTTATGGAGGTGTCTTTCCTGTCCTGGCCAGTAATGAACAGGAGGTCGTCGTTAGAAATGACCTCCGGCCAGCGTATGTGTAGGATGCGCCGTAGACACTGGTTCACGAAAGTTTGCAATCTAGTTGTTATCGCCCTGGTCACCTTCCCAGTTGAACAGCCATAAAGCACAGATTTTACATTGGTTTCGAAGATCTAGAGGTTGGTACTTCTGGAGATGTTTTTTTTTGCCAGAAGGCTTCAAACTGAAAAAAAGCTTCCTGAGCCTTACTGATGCGAGACAGTACATCAGCATCCGCTCCACCATCTGCTGTAACTACTCTTCCGAGGTAGCTAAAATTGTCCACTTTGAACATAAGTGCAATTTAATAAATTTTTCAGATTACACACTTCCTATTCAGATACCTAGTATTTAATATAACCACTCTTCTATGCGATTAGACCCGAACTTTAACTGAAATCATCCAAGTAAAAAATTAAAACAAAAGGATGGATATACCTTCTATTGAATTTGATGATGATACATTCTATTCAAATTCAAAAGCAACCCAAAATGTAAATACCCTGAAAAATTTATTGAAAATTTCGATGGGTAAGATACAAATAATTTTACGCTATGGAAATCTCATACAGATTTATTACAATTTCTCTCTTTATTTCGTAATCGATTGAATCGAATTTATGTCTTCATTCTTATCTATACCCTTAGATACCAGTATATCGGGGTAGTAAGGCTTTTCCATAAAATTCTTTGTAAGAATATAGGAAAATTTGACAAAGGAGAAAGATATATGATACCTGAAGGGTTGACAGGAATTGCGAGGACAGACAGAAAATACACGCATCCATAAAAGAATACCCAAATAATGAAAAGGGGAATAAATCAAAAATATATGAAATATCAGAATGAAAATAAAATGGTAAAGGGGCAAAACATATATAAATATTCTGTGCGTATCCAGAGATGGGCGATGTTGTAGAATAAAAAAGTTCCATTCTTTTGAAAACAGGATATGAGCTACGGATACGCCATACGAGTATACTCTCCGAAACCTTAAATGTTTTTCGCATACATTTCACTCCTCTTACAATTACGTCTATTATGGATATTATGTCACTATAAATACTTTGATGGAAAAATATTGTAAGAAATATGAAATAAAAATCTGAGAACTTCATTCAAGTATTCTTTGGTGAGTAATATTCAAAGTTACGGATAACATAATTAAATATTTTAACAAACAAAAAAAATATATAAAACAAAATTAACAATTCAAATCATGTCAGAGTGCCCATTTTGATATGATTCGAAGATTATAGGGTATATTGTTTTTGTTACGACGAAAATACGTAACAACTTAAAGGAGGTTCCGGAGGTATAGCAATGTAGGGGAGTCCGGGAGAGTTAATCATAAGGGAGACTTGAACCAGTTCAATTTACTCTTTCAAATCTAGCGGCTAAGTGACGATTTCCCGTCAATAGATGACGCTCTCAAGTCCGCTGCTAAATGTCATTACAAGATGTCGATCAGCTGTCCACTTAGATAGACACCCTCAAAAAAGTGTTTGCGTGTAGAAAAGCGGAAAACGCTATTTCAGATGCTGTGAAGGTTTTCTTCGACTGGCAAAAGGTATGTACACTTGTTATAGTGCTATCAGCTTGTGGATCAAGTGTAGCCATAAGATATAAAGTGTTTTTCATTTTGACTATATCGTGGTCGACGTGAAAATATTTTTCTTCTAAAAAGTGATGGGTGGGAGAGATGAACCATTTAGTTGCGGGAGACACGATCAGTGGATCAAGTCTCCCTTTTCCTTGCAATTAGCTTCTCCAATTCACATTTTTTATTTTTATGTTTACAGCTTAAAATGTCTTTTCATTATAAGCCCAAGGAGGGTAGCAAGCGAAGGGATGTGCTTAATGAAAAGGCTATAACCAACGCTTTGGATGAAATACAAAAGGGAAGTTCTCTGAGAAAAGTTGCCGTAAAGTATGGAATTGACAGGACTACTTTAAGAAGGTATAAAATGGATCCACATAAATTGGTTAAAATTCAGAATACAGGAAGTCAATATAAAGAATCTCAAGTTTTCTTCGTACACGAGGAAAAGCTTCTGGTCAACTATTTAATAATATCCAGCAAAATGAATTACGGCCTCACCAGAAAATCTTGAATGCGTCTTGCATTTGAATATGCTGTAATGTGTGCCTCGTATTGGCGTCAGTCGCGCGGGAGGTACACACAGTTGCAAGTGTACCTGACGAAAATAGTCGCCGGCACACTTGCAACTGACGGTACCAGAGCAACCCGACCAATGGCGGCGTTCATAAAACACATCGCTCAGCGCTCACATAGCGCCAATGTTTTATGAGCGCAGCCATTGGAACTATGATTGAACGCCATCTAGGTGTGATTCGCAGCCCCATATTGGACTTTTCACCATGTCATTTGATAATTTGACCTTCGGAACTCCAATGAAAATTGGGAAGGTCAAATTATCAATTGACAGGTGAAAAAGTCAAATCGAACACGGAAGAGCGAGTCACCCTGGAGCGCACCAATAAAAGGGACGGGAAAATTAGGAGAAAGGACGCCACAGGTAGGTGCCTTTATACGGAATTCACGTGACTGAGACTAATAAGTTCTTTTCAGTTCATCGCGCACAATTTCGGCCGGCAGGAACGCCGCCCGCCACAGCGAGAACAGAAACAATAAAAAAAGTAACCTCAAAGGCGGGCGACATGTCGGTCGGCCGGAATGCAGGCAGCGGGAAGGACACTTAAAAAAAAAAAAAAAAAATCCGGACGGACACTGAAGAAAGAAAGCACAAACAAACTCCAAGCAACATCGGCCACAGCAAGGGACGGCGATTAACGTCGGCCACAGCAAGGGCCCCAACGGCGACTAACGTCGGCCACAGGAAGTTCTCCAACGGCGGCTAACGTCGGCCACAGCAAGGGCAATCCCCCAACAACTTTCCCACCCCGATCCCTTGCGTTACACAGGTATGGAATGAAAATAAATATTGAGCGGTTTGCGACGGTTCGACAGATTTACGAACAATCAGAGTGATCCGGAACGAATCCGTGGCGCCTTAGGCGGATGCATGGATTATCGGAGAATAGGTGGCGGCGTAGGTGTAGTGCGAGCTCCTCCAATCAAGAATATATGGGCGGATTCGCCAAGTATCAGTCGCACTTGTCTAAAGGCACCATGACTCACGAATATTAAAGAGGTTAAGCAGTTATAGTGGTCTCCACGGAATTCTTACCAATTTCCAGAAGCCAGCAACCATCATTTATGGTTAGAACGCACTCACGCTCTAGTTCTTAAGCGTTGCAAGCCGGTTGTCCGAGAATCCGGAACGTAGGCAGTGATGATACGAAATTGCTGAGATTATCCTCGCGAATGCAAACTGCAGTATCAATAAGTGCGTTCAGGGTCTGAAACGTTGCGAGTATACAGCAACACAGATGCATGTGAATCATAAAAAGGGATCAATTTACGTTTGATGTCGAAGTTGCATTTGAAATTGAATCCAGTTCAAAGCAACTTCCAATGTGTTTTGTTTTGAACACAGACAAGTTAAAAACAAATCTTCGGGTTGTCTCCGGAAACCGTTAACGGGGTCATGTTCAAACTCGTCGTACATTAAAACTAGTTTCAAAGAATCAATATAAGTATTGTAAGTTATGCGATAAGTACAAACGATTTCTATTAGGTTGATATTGACAGCAGCAAGAATGCTACAATATCTACGTTCATTATTTTTCCGCGTCTTTTTACATAATTAGTTGCAATTTTTCCAAGAATGATAAGAAGAAAGAAAAGAATAATTTAAAGGGTAGATTGATACTTTATATTCCTTATATTATAATATAATAAATGACCTGGTACTCGTAGTCTATGACTTTGAGCAGTCTATTTTCGAGATGACCATTCCACGCAATTGTTGATGATATCATAGTCTGCGCTTTGTGATGTGAAAATACAAAACACAGTACGTGTATTATTTCGTAAGAACTACAAAATCAAAAATCTACCAAATTAATCAACAATGTGTCATAGCGTGAGAGAGATAGTATAGCGAAATACCGAAGAGAATGTTGTCAAAAAAATAAAAAATAAAAATAAAAATATAGGAGTGAATCCAGTAGTACGTAATTTCGAGTTAAGATAAAATAAGCGAATTGTAGACGTGCCTATGTACGGTACAATAAATGTAAAAATGAATTGTAGATAAGGCGTAATTACTGCTTCCTGAACCCTTGAAGGCCCTTCACTCTTCCGTTCTCGGCGCGGTCGTTTTCATCCGTTTCGCTAATGGGGGTTGAGCAATATTGCGCGGCTCAACCCATGGTCGGGGAGGGAGCGCGGAGCCCCATCGCCATCAGGGGGCTCCCGTGCTAGAGGCAGGGACGTGGGGATTTTTCGCGGCCAAATTTTTTTTTATAATATCCTGTGAGGGACTCCGTATTGGTTAGTCAATCGGGTAGACGCGTGATTTTTTTTTTGTAGCGATGCGAGGCAGACTCACTCACACAACCCCACCCACACTACCGACAGCTGAGCTAACGTCGAGCACGCGTCAAACTGAGTGTAGTCTGAGAAGGTATTGGCACTTAGGTGTCACGGCAGGTCTGAACGACCAGCCTCAATCTTCGTCATCGGTTGAGAGCCCCCCCCCCAACACGAACAATTCGTTACAATGCAAAAGCTAACAATAAAAAAATTCCCAAAAGCTGGCATCAAAATCAGACTGCTGGAAAGGATTGGTTCCGAGGCTTCCTGTCAAGAAATCCAGAAATTAGTTTGAGAACTCCAGAGAAGTCTCTCCAGAGCCACAAGCTTCAACAAAAAAAATGTTGGAGACTTTTTCGAGAATCTGAAAACTGTCAGAGGAAGGTTTCATTTCGAAGCGCAAAACATATATAACTGCGACGAAACCGGTTGTACGACAGTACAACAATGTCCAAAAGTCCTAGCCAGCAAACAAGTTGGACAAGCTACCTCCGCTGATAGGGGTACACTTGTAACAGCCTGTTTTGCTGTAAATGCGATTGGTAATGTGATACCACCATTTTTTGTATTTCCGCGAGTCAAATATAATGAAATGTTCGTGTCTGGTGGCCCGGAGGGTTCTGACGGTGATGCTCACAGCAGCGGGTGGATGACTGCAAAAAGCTTCCTAAAATTTATTCAACATTTTACGAAACATACACGCACAAGTAAGGAAAACCCTACACTGTTAATATTGGATAATCACGAAAGCCACGTGTGCTTCGAAGTAATTCACTTTGCGAAAAATAATGGCATTACATTGCTGACAATTCCTCCTCACTGCAGCAATAAGCATCAACCGCTAGATATCTCCGTTTATTCTTCCTTCAAATCCAGATATAATACTGCCATGATTAATTGGTTGTTGTCCAACCCTTGGAAGACTATTACTATACAGGGTGTTACTAGTACTGAGGCTCAAATGAAAATGGGAGATAGAGGAACTTGTCTTGAGTGGAAAATCGTTTCACACATATGTACTTCCGTTTTTGCACCGTTAAGGAGATAGCGCGATTTTAAGGACGAAGGATTTTCATCGTACCTGCGATCACTGTTTGATCTCTAACTTCTGCTGTACTTAGCGTAACGTAATAATTCTGGGCTCGTTGGAAAGGACACAAATTTTTCTTTCTAATTGCTATCAACTGTGCCAATCAGTGTTATACTTTTTGAGAAAAATTAATTTAAATGACACAAAAATAATAAAAAAATAGAAAAAAAATACAAAAAAGTCCTGTTTTCTCCAAAAAGGACCTGATTAACCACCAAATTTTATTACGTTTTCGGAAAGCCCATAAAATTTCACTATAAGTTTGCAAACAGCATTTCTTCATAGGTTGAATTGTAAAGGAGCGGGGCTAACAGTTATCAAGCACGTTCCCTTCAAGTAAATCTGGTTTGACACCCGTCATTCGCCGAAGGAGTATGATTAATAATAGTGAGGACGAAATAAAAGAGTTGAAGTATGTTTATTACGTTTATTTAGTTTATTACGTTTACAAATAATCTCAACATGTCCGCCGTTGTGGAGCAAGCACAAGTGGTATCGCCGATGAATGGCATTGGTGGGGCTCACACGCAGTAGTTGGGCTCGTAACTGATCGCATGCTTCGGTGATACGGGAAATGAGCTGTTCTCGTGTATGAATTTCATCTGCGTAGACGATGCTTTTCAAACACCCCCAGACATAAAAGTCCAGGGAAGTTAAGTCGGGAGATCGTGGAGGCCATGCAATGGGACCGCCACGACCAATCCATCGACCCCGAAAATTCGCGTCGAGCCACCGACGGACATTAGCAGCATAATGCGCTGGCGCTCCATCGTGCTGGTACCAAAATCTGACCAGTACACGGAGTGGTATATCCTATATGAGGTCTGGAAAAAGTTTTCTCCAAAAATTCGGCATAATTGGTGGAATTGAGAAATGGGGAAAGAAATACCGGACCGATTGAAATTTGTAAACGTAATAAGCTAAATAAACGTAATAAACATACTTCAACTCTTTTATTTCGTCCTCACTATTATTAATCATACTCCTTCGCCCTTCGGCGAATGACGGGTGTCAAACCAGATTTACTTGAAGGGAACGTGCTTGATAACTGTTAGCCCCGCTCCTTTACAATTCAACCTATGAAGAAATTCTGTTTGCAAACTTATAGTGAAATTTTATGGGCTTTCCGAAAATGTAATAAAATTTGGTGGTTAATCAGGTCCTTTTTGGATAAAACAGGACTTTTCTGTATTTTTTTTCTATTTTTTTAATATTTTTGTGTCATTTAAATAAATTTTTCTCAAAAAGTATAACACTGATTGACACAGTTGATAGCAATTAGAAAGAACAATTTGTGTCCTTTTCAACGAGCCCAGAATTATTACGTTACGCTAAGTACAGCAGAAGTAAGAGATCAAACAGTGATCGCAGGTACGATGAAAATCCTTCGTACTTAAAATCGCGCTATCTCCTTAACGGTGCAAAAACGGAAGTACATATGTGTGAAACGATTTTCCACTCAAGACAAGTTCCTCTATCTCCCATTTTCGTTTGAGCCTCAGTACTAGTAACACCCTGTATAATATTCCAAGCTTCGTAAAGGAAGTGATGTCAGAAGCCTTTTCCCAATCCAACATAATAAGTGGCTTTCGCAAGTCCGGAATTCATCCGTTCAATCCAGAAATTTACAGTGCAGAAGATTTTTATTGCTCTGCAGTAACAGACAGAGAAATTTCGGACGACAGATCGGCTGAAGATGAAACTCGTAATATGCAAGTAGAATCAATTAACCCATTTAGTTTATCAGCTCGTTTGGAAACTTCAAACCCACCGCTGGACACACCATCTACTTCGACTTCAAATCTACATTCCACTAGGATAACGCCAGAAATGCTTAAACCGTTTCCTAAAGCACAGCCAAAAAAACTCAGAGCAGAGGTCGTCAACCTGGGAAAACAAAAATTCTAACTAAAATAAAACTCCAGAAAAGAATGATAATCAAGATCCACAGTCACCAAAATTATCACACATTAATAAAAATCCTGGAAAACATAAAAAAAAACGGAAACAAAACACATGATAAAGTTGTCAAAAAAACGATTTCTGTTGATACTGAAAGTGAAACAGACAGCGAAAAGATATCTTATGCTGATAGCGGTGATAGTCCTTGGGGGGTCGAATCAGATCAAGATGAAGCCTGGTATTGTTTTATTTGCGAAAAAGATGAGCTAATGGATATGCGGCTTTGTGCGTCTTGTCAAAAATACGTTCACGAGGTTTGTGTCGGTTTAACGAAAATGGACAAGGAAATTTTCATTTGCCCGAATTGTGCACCACACTAGTAGTTGAATAAATACATAAAATTAATGGTTTTATTGAATTTGCATAAGAAAAATATGTACTGATCCTTATTTTACTTTATATTTTGATTTCTTATAAACAAATTCTTTCGTTAATTGAAGAATTCGTTTGTTATTTTATTATATTTTGATTTCTTACGAACAAATCCTTTTGATAATTGAAGAACTCTTTTGTATGTGAAGAATTGTTTTGTATATGTTTTATATAAGTTTGATTTTGTTATGCAAAATAAAAGAATAAAAATATTTTAATATTTTCACAATAGACCACTTATTTTTCTACAATTATCAGAGTATGGTCATGCCTCCCTACATGGTGGAGTAACTCTCCCACCGTGTGGGGACAGTTGAGCCAATTCTTGCTTTTTGAATAAGACTTTATCTACCGTACATTTCAAACGTTTTTGAATAAGTATTCATAAAAGTTTGAAGCTGATCCACTATCCTATATAATAATGAAGAAATTATAACAATATGTCCTATAGGCAATATGTTATCAGCGGGAAAGCAAAATGTGGTTCAAGTCTCCCGGACTCCACCTATATATAAATGATCAGGGTCACCTCTGATTCGATTTAGCCATGTCTGTCTGCCCGTCTGTCAAATGTTCGTAGTATCATCTAGTTGGTTGGTATTGACAATACAGGTCATCTGGATAAGAGAGCGCCTGCCTCCCCTACATATTCAAAGAATAAATGTGAAAAGCTGTAACTCTGGCAGATGACATGAAAGGGTCGTTTTGTACTTTCCTTAAAAATGAGTTTGATCAGTTTGAAAATAACAGTACTTTTCTTACAAAAGAGCCCCGCATTACTATAGGGACCTGATTTTTAGTACCTAAGTAAACTTCAGATTAGGCCTGTTCGCTTATTCAAAATAATAGATTATAATCGATTATTGAAAATAGTCGATTATTCTCGATTAATCGATCATTTTGTTACATGCGTGAAGAGCAAAAAAAGCGAGCAATTTCATAAATCGCAATGCTGGATTTTCAGCATTTCGTGTTTTGTTGCAGTACCAGAAATCATTGTATCATAATAAAACGAAACCGGATAGTAGGAGGCTTCTCCTGCCATCCGAGGGGATTTTAGTGTATGATGCCAATAGGAGACGAGCTCTCTTACACCAAGACCCCGTCTTTCCCCAACCAATCATGTTAAATGAGTACCCATTTAGTGCGGTAAACAGCTCGGTAATAATACACCTCTGCATAAAACACACCGTCAGGATCTATTGAAAGTGATAATGTAAACTTTGGCTTTGGTTCAAAACTGAGCTGCAGCGCGAGTTATTTATTTTATATTTTTAAGCTAAATATATCTTATTATCGCATGCATTACTTTGCGTTAAAAGTGTGACTACAATTTCTATTGGTGTTGCAGCAAAATCGAAACATGTGTGACTATTACGGAATTTTTGCAGCTTTGACTTCACATTCCCAATCAGCGAACCAACCTACCACATATTAAGTTTTCCTTCAGTAAGATACGCCGTGCTTACGAAAAAAGGGTAACGGTCCAATATTTCCTTTTGTTTTCGATTCTGGGCCGTTTCAACTTAAGACTCGCAGTCAGCGCTCCTCCTGCAACTTTGTGTTAGCAATATCTAGCTTTTGTCTCCATTTCACTTATCCCTTGCCTATATTCCACTCCATTGCCAAGAATGTCCTTTTCTTACCACTAAGGGACTGGAAATGCCATTTACACTACTCCAGAGCATTCGCCTCTTCATCCTGATTCCTATGACATCTATCTTGCCTATATTCCCCTCCCTTGACATGAATATCCTTTCCCACCACCAAAGGACTCGAAATGCAATTTACACTACCCCAGATCTTGCCTATATTCCACTCCATTGCCAAGAATATCCTTTTATATCCACCGAAAGACTTGAGATGGCATTTAAACTACCCCAGAGCATTCGCCTATTCTCCACGATTAGTATGACACCCATCTTGTCTATATTCTACTCCATTACCAAGAATATCCTTTTCTCTCCACCAATGGATTTAATATGCAATTTGCACTACTCCAGAGCATTCGGCTCTTTACCACTATTCCTAAGACACCCAACTTGCCTAAACTCCACTATATTGGCAAAAATGTCCTTTTCCTTATCAAAGGACTTAAAAGGCCATCAACAGTAGTCTAGTACAATCCCATCAAGACGTATATTCGCCTCACGTACATACAAAAATCTTTCATTGCATTGCCACAGCCTGCGCGTCATACATAATTTTCATGCAAATGTTCTACATTTCAAAGCTCCTCAAATCGCAAACGCAAAAAAGATATCATACATTGCCGACAAAGATAAGTTTCCAAAAAAAGGTACATTTTCTACACCACTGACTGCCGTGCTCAATAATCCTCTCGCCAAATAACTCTATACCTTTATTCGAAGAAATACGATTATTCGTATTTGTATATGATCATAATCGATTAATCGTATTCTTTCGATTAATCGATTAATCGTACTTTTTTCAATTATTTGAAATAATCGATTAATCGATTATCAGAAATAATGGATTATCATACGATTAATCGATTAAGCTCACAGGGCTACTTCAGATGAGAAGCTGCTTGAGTTCTAGTAAGATGAGCATAATTCGGCCAAAGGAACACCTACCTAACTTACAAATGGCAACAATTCACGTCCGTTAAGCTGGTACGCCCACAACAAAAAATCGAGATGTGACATATCGCATAATTAGGTGTTAATTAGCCTACTGCATTGTTATAGCCGATAGTTGTTTTAAAAGTAAAAGCGAAGCACTGACTGAATCTAATGATGCCAATCGATTCCTAGGGTCATGAAACGTAAAGAAAAAAAAACTCCGGGGTCGAAACTCGTTATCGAGGGAGGGTCGAATAACTGATTTTTTCTTCAAAAATCAGTTAAAAAAATGTGTATACAACATGAGACAATGCTTCGCTTTTACTTTTAAAACAACAATCGGCTATAACAATGCAGTAGGCTTGGTTCCTTCAAGTTACAAT
Organism: Chloromyia formosa; assembly: GCA_964017055.1. NCBI lineage: Eukaryota > Metazoa > Arthropoda > Insecta > Diptera > Stratiomyidae > Chloromyia > Chloromyia formosa. The sequence continues at coordinate 104,729,436 of OZ024813.1, forward strand.
AGTTGTAAACGATATTTAGCTCCAGTGTATATTCAATACTAAGGCCGCATTCAGATTGCGGAGCGATAAGCGTGCGACTGAGCGCGTAAGCGACTAAAAAAAAAATCGAATGCATTGTTTCATATGTAACTGTTCAGATTGGCTAGCGCGTGAGCTCGCGATATTCATAAGCGCGTAAGCGACGCGCTCAGCAATCAAAATTATTTGTTAACAAATGCACTTTTTATACCCTAGACTTTTAGTATAGGGTATATTGTTTTTGTCACGACGGAAATATGTAACACCTTAAAGGAGGCTCCGGAGGTATAGCAATATATATATATAAATGATCAGGGTCACCTCCTAATTCGATTTAGCCATGTCTGTCTGTCTGTCTGTCTGTCCGTCTGTCTGTCTGTCTGTCTGTCTGTCTGTCTGTCTGTCTGTCTGTCCGTCTGTCTGTCCGTTTGCACGATAACTTTCGATAGAATGAAGCTAGGGCCATGAAATTTTGGTCAAATGTTGGTAGTATGATCTAGTTGGATGGTATTGAAATTGAGCATAATCTGGCCAAGAGAACGCCTACCTCCCCTACATATGTAAAATATTTAAATGTATCTATAACTCCCGATTAAAAACTCACGAAAAGCTCTAGCTTTGGTATATTACTAGAGAGGGTATTCTTATACTCTCCTGGGAAAATAAAATCGATCAGTTGAAAACGAACGGTAATTTTCTTACAAAGAGCCCCGTACTACCCTACTTTTCAGGTTTTTTGTCTATAACTCTTGAACCAATTAACGTAGACACCTGATTTTTGGCATGTAACCCTGAGAAGCTTCGGCCTGGTTTTCACTTGGTCTTAACCACTATATTTATTCTTAATTCCTAACGCGTTTCGCTCTTTCGAGCATCTTCGGAGGAATGGATAAATTACATGTTACAATTCAATATATACAAATTTCTGGTCTTAGTCCTAAACATTTTCTTGTCACATAATCTAGTTATTATAAAACATTCTTATCTCTAGACTTTATGGTGTTACGTACCTACTATTTTCGTATATAGACATAAAAATGAAAGGATCGATGTGTGAGGTGGTAATCGTAAAACAGTATGTTATATAGAAGAAACTCAAGATGTGTATTTCAGGTTGAGTAGTCGGGAAGGGTTAAGGTCGGTATGATCATTTAGGAGGGATTTTCCTGGTTGTTGGTTGGATCTATTGATTTCTAAAGCCTCTAGTAGGTTTAGTTTTTTCCCTTTCGGACATATGTGTAGCACTTGGGGTTGAAAATTATTATCAATTATGACCGGTTTCTTTTAAGTGCTCAGAAAAATTTGAAAAGTTAGAACCGTTCATATGTTCTTTAAATCTGACCTCTATCGATCGGCCTGTTTGTCCAACGTATGTTGGCGAACATTCTGGGCATTCGAGTTTGTATATCCCAGGGTGCGAGGACCAATAGCCGAGTTGTCGAAAATAAAGAGTTCAACACATCAACGAAAACTGGAGGCGTTAATAATGAAGAAGAAGCGAAACAACGACGATATAGGACCAAATAATAAGAACAATAACAAATTCTTTTCTAGATTTGTGAATCTGTCGGATATTCAGTTCTCGGTGGCTGAAACCGAATTACTGGAAAAGGGACATAAATTTTCACCAACAGCGGATACAGGAGAAAAGATGAGAAATAAGCTTGCAGTCCATTCGGAGTTGGGTATCCTACGGAACGAAAAGGACATCCCGAATCCTATCCTCCAACTCGGTAAGATCATCTCCGGCTTCAAAAATAGGAACCGAAAGAGTAGCGTCGAACCGATCATAAAAGAATTACATACCAAGATTGAGGAAAACGGACTCACACTGACCAAAACGGATAAGGGTAACTCGATTGTTGCGTTACACAATAAGGAATACAAGACCAAAATGCAACTAGCTATCTCTCAGCTTAACACAGAACAACTAAAGAAAGACCCGACACAAAGTTTCCTGAAAGATGTAAAAGAGTCGATTTCCTCAGCTTCCGCCCTCTTCCCCAAGGAATATGAGAGACGAAAAGTAATCCCCATGAATGTCGAAGCCCCGAAGTTCTATGGCTTGATAAAGGTTCACAAAGAAGGAAACCCCTGCCGCCCAGTACTCCCTTACGTGACAGCACCATCATACCTTCTAGCAAAGACTGTCAACGAAAAATACGTCAAAGGTCCGAGTTCCAACCCAAGAACGGGGTACGAAACTCCGTGGAACTGACATCAAAACTACAAGACCTTCCTCCGGTAAAGGAACATTTCAAACTCGTTTCATTTGATGATGTTCTCCAACATACCATCCAACGAATGCCCTGCGTTAGTTGAATCGATTCTAAACACCAAAAATGGTTGCCCACTAAAGAAAAGTGATATAATGAACCTACTCAAGACGTGCCTCCAGCAAAACTATTTTCAATTCGAAGGTGAGACGTTCATACAACGTACAGGTTTACCTATGGGCTCCCCATTAAGCCCCCTCTTAGCTGAAATCTACATGGATAACTTCGAAACTAACGTTCTATCCTCCACACTATCCAAAAAACACATTGTCTTTTGGTACAGATATGTAGATGATATCCTGGTAGGTTTTAGAGGTTCAAACAGACAACTGGATGCGTTTCTCACATTCTTGAACACTGTGACCAAAAACATTCAGTTCACTCTTGAGAAAAGTGTAAATAATACTATCAACTTCCCTGACCTGACAATTTCCTATGTAGATAACAACTTCGAATTCCAAGTCAATCGGAAACCAACATTTTCGGATGTAACTATCCCCGAGGATTCCGTCTGCATTTGGTCATGCAAAGTGTCAGCATACAGGTCGATGGTCCACCGCGCGTTCCAAATTCCTATGTCAGAACCAAATAGAGAAAGCGAACTTAACATAATAAGAACTATAGCGATGAACAACGGGATCCAGCGAGACATGGTGGATAGCCTCATAAAAAAGAAGAGGACTGAAATGATCAGGAACTTAGTCTACCCTAAGGACTCAACAGACCGAATGGAGCACTACGTCTCACTTCCATACACACCCTCCCTCTCAAAAAAAGTTGGCAACTTGTTAAGAAAAGATAACATGACTCCAGCCTTTCAAAGTGGTAACACCCTGGGGAAGAGACTTTTAAATGCAAAACCCCGATCCGACAAATTCAAAAAACCTGGGATATACAAACTCGAATGCCCAGAATGTTCGGCAACATACGTTGGACAAACAGGCCGATCGATAGAGGTCAGATTTAAAGAACATATGAACGGTTCTAACTTTTCAAATTTTTCTGAGCACTTAAAAGAAACCGGTCATAAAGTTGATAATAATTTTCAACCCCAAGTGCTGCACATATGTCCGAAAGGGAAAAAACTAAACCTACTAGAGGCTTTAGAAATCAATAGATCCAACCAACAACCAGGAAAATCCCTCCTAAATGATCATACCGACCTTAACCCTTCCCGACTACTCAACCTGAAATACGCATCTTGAGTTTCTTCTATATAACATACTGTTTTACGATTACCACCTCACACATCGATCCTTTCATTTTTATGTCTATATACGAAAATAGTAGGTACGTAACACCATAAAGTCTAGAGATAAGAATGTTTTATAATAACTAGATTATGTGACAAGAAAATGTTTAGGACTAAGACCAGAAATTTGTATATATTGAATTGTAACATGTAATTTATCCATTCCTCCGAAGATGCTCGAAAGAGCGAAACGCGTCAGGAATTAAGAATAAATATAGTGGTTAAGACCAAGTGAAAAAAAAAGTGCATTTGTTAATAAAATGAATTACCACAATGTAGACAAGTCGTCAATCGAGTCAATCAAAATTATTTGATTTTCAGGCGATTTTCTAAGCGCGTAGACATTATCGTCAGTGATTGAACTTCAACTGCAGAATTACTCACTCATTGCACGCTTTTCAATGTGAACACAAATCGCTGAATCGCGCGCTCACACGCTTATCCGCTCAATCGCTTATCGGAATCGGCGGCCTAAGGCTGCGTTCAGATTGCGGAGCGATAAGCGTGCGGCTGACCGCGTAAGCGACTAAAAAAAATCGAATGCATTGTTTCATATGTAACTCTTCAAATTGGCTAGCGCGTGAGCTCGCGATATTCATAAGCGCGTAAGCGACGCGCTCAGCAATCAAAATTATTTCATCAGATTGCAGATTCATATGTAACTGTTCAGATTGGCTAGCGCGTGAGCGCGCGATATTCCTAAGCACGTTTACGCGCTTATCGCTCGGCAGTCTGAACGCGGCCTAACACGCTTTTTTATAAAAAAAAAAAGACAGAAGTGGAGGCTGCAATCATTTCTGGCACCAAATTAGCACTTAATTAATACTTTTATTATACGTTTATTTCGAAATTGATACATGTGGTCTAAAAAAGTGGAGTACTAGCGTAACGTCAAGCCAGCACCCCCATATAAAAATTATCATTTCTGGCGCCTCTGCAGCAGCCCTAAATTCGGGAATGGAGCACCAAATTAGCATTTGAATAGTACTTTCATTATACGCTTTTTTGGAAGTTGATACATCCGCTTTAAAAAAGTTTGGTTGCTAGCGTAACGTCAAGCCACAAACCCCATATCAAATAATCAATTACGACTATTCGGCTGGAGCTGGAGCACTAAACTTTAGAGTTGAGCACCTAATTATGCGATATGTTTCATCTCAATTTTGCGTAGCTTAAAGAAGTGGGGGTGCTAGCGTTACTACCAGCTAGCACCCCCATATAAGATATTCAATTGTGCCGATTCGGCTGGAGCACAAAATTTTTGAATTGAGCACCAAATTAGCACCTAATTATGCGATATGTCACATCTTGATTTTCTGTCGTGGGGCGACCGGTAGCGCAGTGTGTTGAGGCATCAGTCTCATGTGTGATTACCGGCGTTTCGGGTTCGATTCGAATCACGTCCACGACAACGTTCGTGGCCATAGATGTGCAGGAGGTGTATGCTGGCAACTGCATTCTCTGAAACCAATTTACGACAACGAAACGTCCACTGGGCCACATGAAACAGTTGACGCGCTATAGCCCCACAAGGGGTTAGGGCAATTGAGTAGTAGCTTAACGGACGTCAACAATTGAAATATTATTGAACTTCGATCACTTTCGACAGGATAAGGCTAGCGAGTTGAAAATTTTGTCGGATGTTGATAGTAATATCTAGTTAGTTTTTACTGAAAATGGGCAAGATCCGACCCAAGGAACCCCTACCTCCCCTACAAATGGATTTTCAAATAAGCGATAGCTTTTGATAGAATGAAGCCAGCGACTTGAAATTTTGGTCAAATGTTTGAAGTAGGATTTAGTAAGTTGGTATTAAAGATAGGCCAGATCCGACCCAAGGAACCCCTATCTCCCCTAAACATGAAACTTCAAATAAGCAATAACTTTCGATAAAATGAGGCTGACTTGAAATTTTGGTCAAATATTTCTACTAGGATCAAGTTGGTTGTTAATGACAATGCGCAAGATCCAACAAATGAAACCTTTACTTTCCCTACGAGTGACTCTTCAAATAAGCGATAACTTTCGATGAAGCTAGCCACTTGAAAAATTCGACAAATATTTGTAGTTTGGGTTAGATGGTTGATTTTGAGAATGGTCAAGATCATCATTGTTTTTCACGGACAGCCAAGATGAAGTTAGAACCCTCAAATCCGCGCTGTGTGTGTCTAATGGTCGCCACACATGATCGCGTACATCCACGACCGCACTTCTGTCGAACCATCAATTTCACAGAACGGTGACTGAGGCGATTTTTTTCCGCACGTTCTATGAAATTGATGGTTCGGTGGAAGTTCAGTCGTGGATGTGCGCGATCACGTGTGGCGAACTTAAGACTGTTGCTTTATGCCTCATGGTAATGAGTAATTTTTATACCCTAGACTTTTAGTATAGTCCGTCTGTCCGTCTGTCTGTCCGTTCGCACGATAACTTTCGATAGAATGAAGCTAGAGCCTTGAAATTTTGACTAGATGTTGGAAGTATGATCTAGTTGGCTGGTATTGAAAATGGGCATGATCAAGCCAAGAGAACGCCTACCTCCCCTACATATGTAAAATAATTAAATGTATTTATAACTCCCGATTAAATAAACATGAAAACCTCTAGCTTTGGTAGATTGCTCGTGATGGTAATCTTATACTCCCCTGGAAAAATAAAATCGATCAGTTGAAAACTAACGGTAATTTTCTTACAAAGAGCCCAGTACTACCCTACTTTTCAGGTTTTTTGTCCATAACTCTTGAACCAATTGACGTAGACATCTGATTTTTGGCATGTAACCCTAAGGTGAGAAGCTGCTTAGGTTTTGGGAAGTTGGGCATAATCAGATCAAAGGAACGCCTACCTCCCCCACAAAATTCAAAAAATTAAATATTATTTTAATTACGATAACTTTCGATAGAATGACACTAGCAAGTTGAAAATTTGGTAGAATGTTGGTAGTAAGGTCTTATTAGTTAGGACTGAAAATGGGCAAGATCCGACCCAAGGAACCCCTACCTCCCCTTCAAATGAAACTTCGAATAAGCGATTACCTTTGATACAATGAAGCCAGCTGCTTGAAATTTTTGTCAAATGTTTGAAGTGAGATTGTGTTAGTTGGCATTAAAGACGGGTTAGATCCGACCTAAGGAACCCCTACCTCCCCTAGAGATGACACTTAAAACAAGCGATAGCTTACGACAAAATAAAGCTAGCGACTTGAAATTTTGCCCAAATGTTTGTAGTAGGATCCAGTCGGCTAATTTTGAAAATGCGTAAAATCCGACCAACGAAACCCCTACTTCCCCTACAAACGAAACTTCAAATAAGCGATATCTGTCGATTGAGTGTAGCTAGAGACTTAAAATTTTGTTTGTATGTTTGTAAGGTGATCTAATTGTTTGGTGGCAATGATGGGCAAGATCCGACCCAAGGAACCCTTACCTCCCCTACAAGTGAGACTTCAAATAAGCAATAACTTTCGATGGAATGAAGCTAGCGACTTGAAAAATTCAACAAATATTTGTAGAATGGGTTAATTAATTCATTTTGAGAATGGTCAAGATTCTCCTGAATGAGTGCCAACCTCCCCTATAAACTGGCTATATAGGAAACTCACTTTTAATGCATGGTCGTTGCCAATTATTACTTTTGGTGTCACCACTAGGTCTGTACAAGTCTAGGGTATATACGCTTCGGATTTGTTGTGGTCGATACATACTAGGCCACAGTGGCTTTGCCGATGAGGTAGCTTGTAAAGGTGCTTAGCCCGTCTCAACCTGCAAATCTTAATTAAATTCGGCTGCTAACAGAAAAACTAACTCAACATGTATTTGCTTTATCATTCACCCAAGAATGGATAAAAAATGATCGCCAATAGGGGAATTAAACCGTCGTAAAAATAGTTGTACGAAAAAAATCAATAGTCATCCAGTAAGTGATGGAGCGCTGCAACTGGATAACTTAATACTAGACTTAATCTATTTGTTAATAGAAAATGATGAATACTGTACCGCACGAACCTCCCTGAGGAAAAAACTGAGCGTAGATAATCTTGAATGTATCCTCTTTGACCACACCCGTTGGACATTCGGCTTTGAAGCCGCGATAAATTCGCTTTATTTCGGCCTCGGAGAAACGTGTCGCTCGACATAGGGCACTTAGTGAATCCGGACGATATCTTGGTGGTGATTCGAGTTCTTCTAATTCAGAGTCTAAAACGAGAATAGAAATATTTATATTTTATTACAATATTATTAGGAATGTTTGCTCATAAGAAAGAAGTATTTTTTCCCAGTATTGACCCCATACTATGTGCGCATGCATTTACACGGAAAGGCAAGGGCAGTCTAATGAACCGAAGTGAAGGGAATTGGACGATCAATTGTACTAATGGGAATACCATCCTGAAATACTGCTAGAAAATGAAACACCACAGGAGATTTGGATAAATCTCGCGATTTACAGAAATCTAACCACAAATCTCCAAGATTTACCAAACATTTATTAATCTGGATTTCCACCCAGATTTAAAACGAACAGATTTTCTGAAATCTTGTTCAAATATTTTTTTCGCCTATGCTTTCCACATTTCACCCCACTCTACCATTGCCATCTAAAAATACAGGCCCCCGCTCAGCTGATCGTGGTGAATTCGACTTCTATTTTGACGTCAATTTTACGTCAGTGACTGCACACGACGATGTCCCCAGCACGACATACATATGTTTACAATTGGTATTGCGTCAGACGGCAATTTTATCCTCTAAAAACACACTTTCTGGACACTTCCAACAATTTGGTCGAAGCCGCAGCCCCGGGGATTAGTCGCAGAGTATCGCCGAGCAGTTCACACTTGAAAAAATACGTCTTTTGGCTGCACGACACATATTCATCGCGCAGGTGTTCAGGTTCACTAGATGGAATTTAACCAACAAATAAACACTTAACGCGGAAAATGAAAAGTAAACCCGAAACGCACAAAAACCGGGGACTCGCCGCCATCAGTCGCCGACCACTGGATTCTTTTTCACAGACGCTATGACAAAATCGTAGAAGTAAGTTATAACGTAATTTAGCGGTCAAAATCAGCTGAACGGCCTGTATTTTTAGATGGCAATGGCTAAGTTCATATCACACAATAGTTGGCATAATGTTGCCAATTTGTTTTATGAACTCTCTCCACTGAGTTTTTGATGGACGCAACATGCTGTGAAAAATGTCATTTTCTCCATAACAAAAATTTCTCCGCTGGCTAAGACCAGCATATGACACACAATCCTGAAATGACACTCGCGCTGTCATATTCGTACGATTTTTCGACAGTAGTCAGTTTTGAACTGGAAATTTGACAATTGATTGATGACTAGATGCGAGTGCAGTTCAGAACACAACAACGTGTTGCAATACTGCTTCGATACTGTTGCCACAGCATGTTGTGATTCCGCTGTGTGTTATGAACTTAGCCAATGACTCTACGCGGTATGCTCTGGTGAAAAAAATATACATGTACAGAACAACTGTCAAATTAATCTTGACAGCGGAAGAAGAACGGATGGTGTGCATGGGTTTCGAGATTTGTAAATCTATCAAGATTTAGGGGTTTGGTGTTGGTATTAAATGTGGGAATATAAAAAAGAAATCTACATATACGAGTATGTATAATAAAATAAAAAAGAAATCCAACTATCAGAAAACCCAACTGTCATTTAATTTCCCATAAGCCTACGATAAACTGAAAGTGGCGAACTTGAAATTTAACAAACCGCGTACTGACCATCTAAACACGAACGCTATAGTCACGCAATACGGTTAATTCGTTTCACCTTAAACTGGAACAATTTCATGACCCCATTGTTTGTACGCGCGAGAGTCCAATATTGGGTCGCCGCCGAACCGATAAACTTGTCATCCGCAGAATATTTTCGTAATGATTGTTGAAACGATTCTCTGAATGAAAATCGATTTATTGTCAAATCTAGTTGACCCATGACATTTTAAAAGTAGTGTTTACATGCTTATGTGGTAGATTGCGTGGCCATCAAGTTGAATCCCACACACCGCGAGTTTTGGCTCGGAGCGAGAGTATTTGGACCCGTGTATAAACATGACCGACCAATCAATTTTTTCGCGCTCTTGACGACTAGTTGGGACGCTAAGCGATTTCACCTTGCAAAATATGATAGAGAAATGCCATTTGGTATGATTGTTCGTGGTAATACTATACATTCATTTTAAGAGATGGAGCCACCTTGGACCCCGCGGCAGAGCGGCTGTGCGGGCGAAAAACCGCGAAATTCGAGCCCTCTTTTTAATATTGTCCTAATAATTTGTAAACGGTGCCTCGGATCAAAAAACTTAATAGGTTGTAAATTAAAGAGCATCAAATTCTACATCCAATGCATTGCTCAAAGTTGAAATTTGATTTAGTAGTATAATCAAAATCGATAGTCGAAAAATGTTCCTTTTTGAGGCTTTGGAGAAAAATCACACATATCGCTTTTCAAGCTCACATATCTCTGTAACGGATACTCGAAATGAAAAACCGTACAAGTAAAAGTTGAAGATACTTTGATTTCCGGTTTAACGTGCTCAATGCTTTTCAAATCGGTGTGTTTTTAGTGTAGTTGTGAGCGAAAATGCAAAAATGGTTTTTTAGCGATTTGAGCCTTAATAGTTGTATCTCGATAAATATAACAGCTAAAAGTTTTGGTTTAGCCTTAATTCGTAGATACTTTAACCTTGTTTATAAAAGTTTTGCTAAGTTTTTTGTCAGACTAATTTAATTAATTAAATAATTAGTTAATTAAATGATTAAATTTCGTCCATAATTTCAAAGTTCAAGCAACTTATATGACATTTTAGGTTGGTTTCTAACGTATTTGGTCATTCTGAGTCAAATGAAATCAATCGCTATTCCATACGACTATTGGTTCAAAAGATATTCACTTTTTTCCAGATTTTGTTATTAATTAAATAAGTCTTTTTAATAAATACGTTGAAAACAAAAAACTTTTGTGCCAGTTTTAGGATAGTCCCTAATGTATTTGGTCATTTTGAGTCGAATGAAACCAACCGCAATTCCTTGCGACCATTAGTTCAAAAGATATTTACATTTTTCCAGATTGTTTTATTAGTTAAGTGAGCTTTTTCGTTAAGTAAGTTGAAAATAAAAGGTTTTTATGCCAGTTTTAGATTGGTTCTTAATGTATTTAATTAATCTGAGTAAAATAAAATTAGCCGTGGTTCCATACGACCATTAGTTCAAAAGATATTCACATTTTTCCACATTTTTGGATTTGTTAAGGAAGCTTTTTTATTAAATAAGTTGAAAATAAAAAGCTTTGATGCCAATTTTAGGCTGTTTCCTAATGTATCTGATCATTTTGAGTCGAATAAAACTAAAGGCAATTCCATACAACAGATAGTTCAAAACTTATTCACATTTTTCCAGATTTTATTTTTTTGTTGAAAATTTATTTTATTAAAAAAGTTGAAAATAAAAGGCTTTCATTCCATTTTTAGGTTAATTCCTAATGTATTTGGTCATTTTCAGTCGAATGAAATCAACCGCTATTCCATACGATCATTAGTTCAAAAGAAATTCTCATTTAAATAAAAAAAGATATTAGTTTGATAAGTTGCTTTATTAAATAAGTTAAAAATAAAAAGCTTCTCTGCCCATTTTAGATTAATTCCTAATGTATTTAGTAATTCTGAGTCGAATGAAATCAACCGCAATTCCATACGATCATTAAATCAAAAGATATTCACATTTTTCCAGATTTTGTGATTAAGTAAATAAGCTTACGTATTAAATAAGTTAAAAATAAAAAGCTTTTATGCCACTTTTAACTTAGCTCTTAATGTATTTGATCATTTTGAGTAGAATGAAACTAACCGCACTTCCATACGACCATTAGTTCGAAAGATATTCACATTTTTCCAGATTATGAAGAGTGGCACATGACCTTGCAGCACCCGGCGCTGTTATCCATAATGGGAGCCAACGTTCTACTTCTAGTTTCATCCCAATCTCCAGGAGATGGAATATGTTGCTGAGTTTCCACAGCCTGCCAGAATTTCATGGCTTGAAGGGATGCCCTTTTCAGGTGTACCTCAAACTCACCAAATAACAATCAGCATCTATCATACGCGCTATCACTTCTGATAACTGTAACACATTGTCACGAAACACAAAACAAATCAGTTTCAAATCTATCCGCTTACTGACTCGACGGTGCACAATGTGGCAATAGCGGACAAAAATAATTTTTATTGTTTTTTATTCTTGACTAGTTGATTAATTATGACTATGTACATGCAAATTGTATCTATAACAAGATACCTGCACCCGTTGCTAACGGATTGGCATTATTACTTCTCTCTTAAGGTCACTTACGGGATATGCAGAGAGTAGCAAATCAAATTATCGAAATATACTATTATTAAACTTTTTCCTAAGGATATCAACATCCTGGATATTTAACGTCGCTATCCTAATTATATGTGGAAATTTTCATATACCTATACATATGTGCTTTAAGCGGCGACTAACTGTCTCTCCTTGCAATTTGGCCACTAATGAAAAGCCTTATAACACAAATTGTAGTAATCCTTCATATTTCTACCAAATTCCATACCTGTAGCTTCAGCTCTTCGAGATATTCTTTGAACAGGCTGACATCTGACTTGGGGGGCAAAAACTCCTCTTCCATAGTCCTCCGCGTGGGCGCCCCCTGGAACGGCAGTGGTCACTGACCATTGCCAACCAACGTCAAGCCGCCAGTGATGGCGGTGCGATGATTTGGTTGAGGTACCCCTGTGGTGTGTGGTGTGGAAAAAATACCACGGCCTTTCCCTTTGAGGGCCTGTCGTTAAAACCGACAATCAAAGGACAGGATGTGTATGCCAGCAACTTGCACTATCCGAAATCTTTATATGCTAACGAAACGTCAACTATGCCTCGGATAAGGACTGACTCAACGGTTACGACTTTTAGCTATCGTACAATGACAAAGATTGGATTCTGGAATGTGCGTACTCTCCTGGACAATGGATCAGAAGGTCCCGAGAACGCACGATTTCTGCAATTAGAGAGTGAATTTCTGAGGTACAAATTAAATATCTTAGGAGTTAGTGAGATAAGATGGTGGAACAGCGGAGAATTCATCTCTCCAACGGGCAGCACTGTAATGTTGTACTCCGGTAAAGCTACCGGTAGTCGTCGTGAGTCAGGTGTGGGGTTCCTTTTAACCAGAGCCGCGCGAAACTGTCTCTTATCCTGGGAACCGGTCTCTGACAGGGTCTTGACCGCCAGGTTCCGGACCAAAATGAGGAACATCTCAATAATACAATGTTATGCCCCTACTGAACCCGACAATGTCTTGGCAAAAGACTCCTTCTACGAAGAACTAAACGCCGTTCAGAGCAGAACACCTAAAGGTGACATTATAATGGTTATGGGTGATTTGAATGCGAAAGTTGGCGCTGATAACTATGGGCTCAGACATGTGATGGGGAGACACGGTCTTGGTGATCGTAATGACAACGGTGAAAGATTTGTAGAGTTCTGCAACTTTCACAGTCTCTTCATCGGTGGTACTATGTTTGAGCATAAGGACCACCACAAAATCAGTTGGTCCTCTGTTGATCGGCGCAGAACACAAAATCAGATCGACCATTTTGCCATTAGTAAAAGATTCAAGAGTTGCCTCCTGGACGTGCGAAACAAGAAGGGTGCTGATATTGGGATGGGAAGAGACCATTATCTTATGATCGCTAATGTTCGATTGCGTATTGCAGCCGTGCGCCGGCCCAGCGACGAAAGATCCAGGCCCCGCAAATTCAACACCGCTCGACTAAAAAATCCAGCTGTCTTACAACAATATAATGACCATCTTGCGCAAAAAGCGGCTGAGATAACTAGTCACCCAGATAGTGACATAAACGAAAACTGGGATGCCATAAAAAATGCGTACATTGATAGCGCAAATACCATCCTTGGCCCAAACCCAGATTGCCGGAATAAGCCCTGGATGTCCGACGCTTCATGGCAGCGGATTGTTGAAAGAAAGGAGCTGAAAGTTCGTTTGGCTGCAGCATCAGACGACAATCGAAGCAGCATCGAACTCCTTTACCGTCAGAAAGCTCGAGAAGTTCAGCGTAGTGTGCGACGCGATAAAAGAGTTTATGCCAATTCTCTTTTAGCGTCAGCAGAAGAAGCCGCTAGAAGTAACAACTTAAACGCCGTATACGGTGTCATCAAGGAGTTTACAGGTGGTCGTAACTCCTGCCAACATCCGGTGAAAGATAGTGATGGAAAGCTACTTATCTTGGAAGAAGATCAAATGAGGCGGTGGAAAGAACACTTCGCCGCGGTCTTGAACCGTGTAACCTCTGGTGAAGTTCCCCCTCATATAGATAATTTAGCTAACCATCAAAATGTGCGTATACGGTCCACTGCCCCGACTAAAGAAGAAATAGTCACTGCAATTATTGCACTAAAACGAGGAAAGGCCGCCGGACTTGACGGCATCCCTGCCGAACTTTATCAAGCAGCGCCAAGCGTAACTGCCGATTTGCTGCACCCACTTGTTGATAAAGCGTGGAATACAGAGACCTTTCCCACTGAGTGGAAGGGAGGTTTGATCATGAAACTTGCAAAGAAGGGTAGCCTCACAGACTGTAATAATTGGAGAGGCATTTGTGTGCTTCCTGCCGTTGCCAAGATAATAGCTAAAATCGTCCTGGAAAGACTAAAGGCCCACTTAGAAAGCACAATTGATGAAGAGCAGGCTGGCTTTCGATCCGGATTCTCCTGTGTCGATCACATTAACACCTTGCGAATCATCATCGAGCAATGCGCTGAATACGATTCTCCGCTTCACTTGCTTTTCATCGATTTCGAGAAGGCTTTCGATAGTGTGAACCGGGATTCTATATGGGCGGCCTTGCGCAGGAGAGGCATCCCTGAGAAGCTTGTGGCTATTATGAAGGCAACCTATGACGGCGCAAAATGTCGCGTTCTGCATAAAGGTAAGGTGTCGGGGGACTTTGAGATTCGCAGTGGAGTTCGGCAGGGGTGCATCCTCTCACCGATCCTATTCCTCATTGTGATCGGCGATGTGTTGCAGGCAGCCCTATCCGGACTCGACAGAGGAATTCAATGGACTTTGACATCTTATCTACAACATCTTGACTACGCTGACGACATATGCCTACTCTCCCACAAAATCATGGATCTGTCCGCAATGGCGTTAGATCTCGAGAGGGAGGCAAGCAAGGTTGGGCTAAAGATTAATACCAACAAGACCAAGGTGCTTAGCCCGCCGTTGCGAAATCCGACACCTATTGCCATCAATATTAATGGGCAGCCTGTAGAGAAGGTAGACAACTTCGTCTACTTGGGTAGCATTGTTGCCGAAAATGGTGGTACGGAGCAGGACATCGCTCGTCGTATCAACCAGGCTAAACGCGCATCCGGCATGCTGTCCAAAATCTGGCAGAGCAGTTATCTCAGCATCAAGACCAAGCTGGGCCTGTTTCGCTCCCTGGTACTATCAGTGCTTTTGTATGGGAGCAGTACATGGAAAGTTTCCGTAGGAGTTACCAGAAAGCTGCAAGTTTTCGTCAACTCATGTCTCCGTCGAATTTTAAGAATTTTCTGGCCCGAAACAATATCAAATGAAGAGCTAAGTCGGCGTACGGGTCAGATGCCAATCGACGAATTGATACGCAGGCGAAAATGGCAGTGGATAGGTCACACATTGCGGAAGAGTGATAACTGCATTGCTATGCATGCCATGAAATGGAACCCCATTTCCAACCAAGGCCGACCAAGAGGGGGTCCTCGAATCAAATGGCGTCGATCTGTGGCAAAGGAGTGTCAGGTACTGGGTAAGTCTTTTGGGGAGCTGCGCCCCATTGCCCAGAACAGAGTACGATGGCGCGCAGGAGTAGTTGACGCGCTATGCCCCGCTAGGGGTTAAGGCAAAGTAGTATAAGGGTTTTTTTTTTTCTACAAAACCCTAAAAAGCGTAACTATGTCCTAAGCTATCAAGCCGAGCTATCAAGCAAAAACTTTTTGAACAAGATTTAATTATCTGTAAATTGAGACTAAAACAAAACTTCAGCTACTATACTTACTGAAATAGAGCTATTAAAGCTGCAATCGATAAGAAAGCATTCCAGCATTTTCACTAACAAGTACACTAAAAATGAACCGATTTGAAAAGTATTGAGCACGTTAAACCGGAAATCAAAATATCTTCAACTTTTACTTGTACGGTTTTTCATTTTGAGTATCCGTTACAGAGATATGTGAGCTTGAAAAGCGATATAGTGTGATTTTTCTCCAAAGCCTCAAAAAGTGACGTTTTTCGACCATCGATTTTGATTATACTACTAAACCAAATTTCAACTTTGAGCAGTGCATTGGATGTAGAATTTGACGCTCTTTAATTTACAACCTATTAAGTTTTTCGATACGAGGCTCCGTTTAGAAATTACGAGGAGAATATTAAAAAAAGGGCTCAAATTTCGCGGTTTTTCGCCCGCACAGCCGTTTTGCCGCGGGGTCCATTAGCATTAGTCAAGTCATCCAGTTCAGTGAAGAACTGAAATCCTAGAGCATGACAGGTAGCCAGAAGACAAAAAATACACCCCTCTCGGTCCCCATCACCGCAGCTTCTGTCAAAGTCATTAAAGGGCAGGCGAAGCCTCCTTGCCTGCTCCCCTAGTTTACAATGTCCCGTGATGACTTCCATGATGTTTGCTCATTCAGGACAGCGATTTAGCGGAGCGCCTAGGACTAATAATGTGCCACAGTGGCTTTGTTGAAAAGCATGTGTTACTATTTATCCATATAAATAGTTCTGTTAATCGCTTCGGATATTAGAGCTAGTTTACAAGCAGCGATGTCCGATGAATTTCTGCAGCCTCGCCTGCTAAGCCCTGCCTGGAGAGCTCATCAGCCTTACAATTGCCAGCGAAACCACTCTGACCCAGAATCCAGCATACGGAAATGTTAAAGAAATCGCTCATCTCCGTAAGTGTAGAGCGGTATTCCGCGACGGGCTTTGACGTAGTTAGACCCGGTCTGAGGGATTTAATTACAGCCTGGCTGTCAGTGAAAATTAATATGTCTCCAGCTGACACCCTAAACAAGTCAATGCTTCGGTAATCGCCGTAGCCTCGGCCAGAAGAAAACTTCAGGAAACAGGGAGACTAAAAGAGAGATTTGTGCCTAGTCCATCAGAGAACACTTCAGCTCCTACCCCCTCCTTCGCCTTGAATTCTTCTGTGTAGATTTCAATTGTATTGGGTAGTGGAAGTGTTCTCTTCCCATTGATTGAGTGATGGTATCCCAAAGCAGCACAAATGTTATTGTCAAATAAAAGGTCGTAATAGCGTTGTTTAAACGTTTGTCAAATGGCAAATTTACCGTTTTTGCCTGACTTATAACCATATGGTTATAAACCAGGTTTATGCTGCTTGGGTCAGGCTGACAGATTTCTGGTCAAGCACGTTTTTGGGAGTAGTGTAGTCAGTCGTTGCCGGAAATTCAAAGTTGTTCAGAGTGGAAGTATGTTCAGCTCCTGCAGTAAACCACTGACCAGTGTCACGAAGTCGAATAACCGTAGAAGCGGCCATCTGTTCACCAAAAATGTCAAGTAGCAACAGCATGCCCAGGGCAGCAGAAGAAGTTGTTCTAAGAGAACAACTTTTTCACCTTGGGGGGGGGGGGGGGGACCCTCTTCCATGGTACTCCTCGCGGGCGCCCTCTTGGAACGGCAAAAGTCGTGAAACCGCCAGTAATGACGGTGTGATGATTTGGACGGCCTGTCATAGAAACTGACAAACAAAGGGCAGGATGTGATTACCAGTAACACTATCCGAAATTTCTATATGCTAACGAAACGTCAACTATGCCTCGGATAAGGACTGAATCAACGGTTACGACTATTGGTTATCATACAATGACAAAAATTGGATTCTAGAATGTGTGTACTCTCCTGTATAGTGGATCAGAAGGTCACCAGAACTCATGATTTCTTCAATTAGAGAGTGATTTCCTGAAGTTATAAATTAAACATATTAGGAATAAGTGAGATAAGATGGTGGAACAGCGGAGAACTTATCTCTCCAACGGGTAGCACTGTAATGTTGTACTCCAGTAGAACTACCGGTGGTAGTCGTGAGTCAGGTGTGGGGCTCCTTTTAACCAGAGCCGCACGAAGCTGTCTTTTATCCTGGGATCCGGTCTTTAACAGAATCATGACCGCCAGGTTCCGGACCAAAATTAAAAACATCTCAATAATACAATGTTATGCTCCAACTGAACCCGACAATGTCCTGACGAAACAACTAAAAGGCGTTCAGAGCAGAACACGCAAAGGTGACATTATAATGGTTGTGGCTGGTTTGAATGCAGAAGTTAGCGCTGATAACTATGGGCTCTGACATGTGATGGGAAGACACGGTCTTGGTGATCGAAACGACAACGGTGAAAGATTTATGGAGTTCTGCAACTTTCACAGTTTCTTCATCGGTGGTACTATGTTTGAGCATAAGGACCACCACAAAATCAGTTGGTCCTCTTCTGTTGATCGGCGCAGTCAAGTCACCACTTTGCCATTAGTAAAAGATTCAAGAGTTGCCTCCTGGATGTCCGAAATAAGAAGGTGCGCCGATATTGGAATGGGAAGAAACAATTATCTTATGATCGCTAATGCTCGATTGCGTATTGCAGCCGTGCGCCGTTCTACCGACAAAAGATCCAGGTGAAGCAAATTCAACAACAGTCGACCATCTTGCGCAAAAAGCAGCTGAGATAACTAGTTACCCAGATAGTGACATACATAAAAAAGGAGCTATCCTTCGGCTACCTTTGTTTTAATTTATGGTGCATTTGCTACTTTGAAATTAGTAGTAAAGCATGTTCCGATTTCACTTTTCCTATGAGAGGTATATGAAATAGTGAGCCTATTTCAACCAAATTTAGGAATGTGATTTGGCCATAAATATAATTGAATAATATGAAATTGGATAAAGATATTTTTAGAAATAAAAAAGTTTTTCTAAAGCCGCTTCTAAACGATGCGTCCAACGTTCGATCCAACGTTGGATCCAACGGTTGAATCAAACGATTTGGCAATTGAAGCGACAAATGTATCTTCTCAACTTCAACGGCAATTCGATCGTTCGATTCAAACGTTTGACGGTTTGGCCGAGTTGTCAATTAATAAATTAAATTGAAATTGCTTATCAGGGTGATGGCGGAAGGAAGAAAAAATAGCATCTGTTGCTGCGGCCATGGTGATATTGTCGTGCTGCTACTTTTTAATTAAAAAAAAAAGAATCTGGTTTACCAAATTCGTCGTGCCTTGCAACCGAGCTTGCTTCAAATGTTTCTGCTCAACGGTTCGGCAATTGTTTCGTTCAAACGTTGGAACGTTCGAATTCATTTGATTCGGTTACGAAATTCGCCAACAGAGCGAACGTCTTCCAATGCGAACGTTCGACGCTTGACATTGCAAGCTCGTAGCTCGACATTCGGCCACACGATGCTACGAACCATCAAGCGTCCAACATTGGAAGGTGTTCGTAGCATCGTTTAGAAGCGGCTTAACAAAAACTTGTTTTGGAACGGTCGTTCCTATGACAGCTATATGTTACAGTAATCCAATTTCAACCGAATTGAGGAAAGGGATTTGCCGAAGGATACTTTTGAACGATATGAAATTAAAGAAAGATATCTTTTAAAATAAAATAGCTTTTCTCATAAAGACAGACTTTTGGACCGGTCGTTCCTATGGCAGCTATGTGACGCAGTGGTCCGATTCCATTAGTTCCGACATATATAGAGCGTGAAATAGAAAGAAGGCTCTGTACAAAATCTCAGCCCGATAGCTTTAAAACTGAGAGACTAGTTTACACAGAAACAGCCAGACAGACAGACTCGTCATACTGACCAAGAATATAGATAGTTTATATGCTCGGAGATGTTTACTAATGTGCGTTGCAAACTTCACGACAAAGTTAATAATACCCTATCGCATTCGTGAAAGGCATAAAGAAATGGGATGCCATAAAAATGCGTACATTGACAGTGCAGATACAATCGTTCGCATAAACCCGAATTACCGGAATAAGCCCTAGATGTCCGACGCTTCATAGCAGCGAATTGTTGCAAGAAAAGAGCCGAAGGTTCATTTGCTTATAGCATCAGACGACAAACGAAGCAGAGTCGAACTCCTCTACCGTCAGAAAGCTTGAGAAGTTCAGCGCAGTGTGCGACGCAATAAAAGAGATTATGCGAATTCGCTTTTAGCCTCAGCAGAAAAAGCTGCATGAAGTAACAACTTAAACGCCGTATACAGTGTCATTAAGGTGTTTACAGGTGGTAGTGACTCCTTCCAACACTCGATGAAGGAAAATAATGGCAATACTTGTCTTGGAAGAAGGTCAAATCAGGCGGTCGAAAGAACACTTCGCCGCGGTCTTGAACCGTGTAGCCTCTGGTGAAGTTCCTCCCATAGAATAACTTAGCAAACAATCAAAATATGCGTATACGTATATAAAGAGGAAATAGTCGCTGCAATTATTGCACTAAAACGAGGAAAGGCCGCCCGACCCGACGGTATCCCTGCAGAACTTTATTAAGCATCGCCAGGCGTAACTGTCGAGTTGGTGCACTCACTTGTTGATAAAGCGTGGAATACAGAGACTTTTCCCACTGAGTGGCAGGAAGGATTGATCAGAGTGGCGGATCTAGAAATTGAGTTCGGAGGGGGCCCAACTTTGTTTGTTACCTGGAAATCTCAGGGTATGACCATACTTATTCAATTTTCGGTCCTGAAACGCCATGAAGAATATAAAAAAATACACTCTTCTTGTCCTGGTTATCGAAGCTACAGGAGATGCTATGCAATGCCCAGTAATCACCGTTATTTTGTCCTGAAAAATTTTGTAGTATTCAGCGAGACTGAAAGAGAGATTGGGGTTCATCCCATCAGAGACAACTGCGACCTGTAAACCTTCGTCTTGAAGCCTCGTTCATAGATTTCTGTACTAGGCAGCAGAAGCGTGTTCTCTTCCCAATAACTGTGTGGTTTTATCAGGCTGACAAAATGCTTTTTAAGTGCATATTTGTGCATATTTGGTAGACGAGTAAGTAGTCGCCAAAATATTTGGGTTACCCAGAATAGCAGAGAGTCCAGAGCCTGAAGTAAACCACTGGCTAGTGTCATGGAGTCAATGGACCGTATTTACCGTACCATCGATTCACCCAGAATGCTAGGACGCAGTATATTAAATAGCATGATCAAGGCAGCAGAAAAAATAGTCACTCAGCTGAATGTGTCCTATACGTGAAGAGAACAAGGTTTGTCTCTGTTGTTTACCATATAGTTATTAATTGATTTGTTGTGAGAAACCATTGTACGAAAACAATTCCTGACTAGAAAGCCGGGAAATTTATCAGATATAGGAATACGAGTATCATCCGGAAGAGCACACATACCTCGCAGCCATTGCATTACATTGACAACTGAATCCCCGAGAAAGGGAGAAAGCATTCCACCTTGCGGGGTTTCCCTTTCCCTGCTCACAAACCGCAGTCCACACAGTGCTCCCGGACAAGAGTGCCAACAAAGACACAATGAGCCTCATTAAGTAAACTCAAAAAGGAAGGCGTGGCGGTTGCCACCCGTCGGGTATCCTTTATATTTGCTGTCATTTTTATAAATCATTTTCGATTATTTCCTCGAATATTTAAGACCAAGCTCTGTGTACCAAACATTTTGGAGGGGGCCCGCGCCCCCGTGACCGCCCTGTGGATCCGCCACGGATTGATCATCAAACTTCCGAAGAAGGTTAGCCTAACCGACTGTAATAATTGGAGAGTAACTTAGAAAGCACAAATGACGAAGAGCAGGCCAGCTTTCGGCGATGTGTTGCATGCAGTCCCATCCGGACTGAACAGAGCAATTCAATGGACTTTAATATCTTATCTACAACATCTTGACTACGCTGACGACATAAGCCTACTCTCCCAAAAAATCATGGATCTGTCCGCGATGGCGTTAGATCTTGAGAGGAGGGCGAGCAAAGTTGGGCTAGAGATTAATACCAACAAGACCAAGGTTCTTAGCCCGCCATCGTGGAAAAGAAATCCTACTTTTATTGGCATCAATATTAATGGGTAGCCTGTGGAGAAGAAGGTGGACAACTTCCTCTACGTGGGCAGCATTGTTGTCGAAAATCCAAGACCATGCTGGGCCTGTTTGGCTCCCTGATACTGTCTGTACTTTCGGATGGGAGCAATACATGGAAAGTTTCCGTAAGAGCTACCAGAAAGCTGCAAGTTTTCGACAGCTCATATCTTCGTCGAATTCTAAGAATTTTCCCCAAACCATATCAAATGAAGAGCTAACTTGGCGCACGGGTCAGATGCCAATCGACGAATTAATGCGCAGGCGAAAATGGTAGTGGATAGGGCACACATTGCGAGAGGATGATAACTTGCATTGCGATGAAATGGAAGCCCATGTCCAACAAAGGCCGGCAGAGAGGCATCCTAAAATCACATGGCGTCAATCTAAGGCAAAAGTGTGTAGGACGCTGAGTTTATGATTTGAGGAGTTGCGCCCTTTTGCCCAGAACCGAGTACGATGGCGCACAGGAGTGCGTGTCAACCCCCACTAGGGGCTATGGCAAAGTAGTAGTAGGCTTCATTGGGAAAAATAGAGTGGGTATGGAGATGGAATGACGGCCGCTGTAGTTAGATGGGTAGACCAGGTTCAATTCCCGCCACGAACATATTCAAGCAAACCGCGGCCTCCAGTCGACTTAGCTTTGAATGAGTACATGGATCCGAAAATAACGGAAACGAAATGCTTTGGAACTGATTTTTCTACCGACCCTATGTAGAATGTAAAAAAATCACTTACAATTTTGTCTTAAAACAAAATACCGTTCTGCCTCTTTTTACTGGTATATGAACAGCTTGTTGTTTGTGCAATGCGTGTTCGTTACCCTACCTTACGCTCGATAGACAGTCAAATATTACTACTAAAGTACTTTTCAAGTAGTTTCAGTTAAATGTTTTTATTAAATTCCCATGCACCCTGAGAAAGCCAAGGACTGGATGTCGGAAGAAAAACATTTACTCGCTAGGTCTAGGTCAGCGCAATATACAGATGAAGACCTTGCAAAATGATAAAGTTCGTAAAAGCAAAAAAAGTAAAAAACAAACATGAACAGAGACCAGTCTAGCCAAAAAAAATTATATGATCATAATCTCGTGTGCTTTCAATTCCCTTTGCCGTATTTTATAATTTAGTGAAATCCTTTTCGTAGATTTTTACTTGCTGAAATTTCTCTCCGTTTAAATTCAAAATTCACAAAGGCGAGGATGATGTCGATGAGAATGGCTCACTACTTTGATTCTATCTGGCAACTTCATTAACTCTTTCCCAATTTCCAGGAAGTCGAGGGCGAAACGTGCGAGTAATAGAAATCTAATTTGACGTTGACTTATTGCTTGAACTTGCCCCCTCTTTCGTTTCTTATCCTGTTTTCAATTTTACTATTCCATCAACCTTTGAGTTGTCCTGTGTAACGCGCACATTTGAAATCACTTGACAAACATAAATATGTTGACTCCATGTTTCGTTGAGATGCCATCAAAAGTTTCTTCCAGAGAAAGCCGTTAATGTTGTTGTAATTCAATTTTACGTGTAATATCAACACGATGACAGCGACAGCAACAACGAAAACAAGAATCTGTGAGATGAGGTAACACACTCTTAATAGTCCTGGATTCAAGGAGTACACTTCTGTGTTAGGTGAAGGGAGGCAATCTGATAGTATTAAAGTACAATATACATAACGTGCGGTTTCGGCAAACTTCGTCCAAGATTATGGTTGTTTACACAGGGTGGGTAAAAAGTTGAGCGAATTTAAAAACACCACAAGATTCGAACGCTAAGGCGCAGCGATGCGCAAATTGCAGGGATACGTAGCTGGGTCGGACATGTAATGAATTTGGGAATTCGCAATATGAGGACCAGAATATGGCTAAATTAATTTAAAAAAAAGTACTAATTATTTAAAATCTAATTATTGCTGTAAATCGGATTTAATGGATGCCAATTAATTATTTTACATTGCGTTATTTATGAATTACTTTTACTTTTCCTGACAAAGATTAGGTAGCACTGATGAAGGAAGTACGTTGCTTCCGAAACAATTGTATTCCTACAAATAAAAACGCTTACAGTATAAGGAAAAACCTAGTTCTTTTTACCCCTATAAGCAACTGTAAGAACAATGGACACAAATTTTAATTTAAGTTTGGCAACCAAGTCTTCGTCCGAATATAACAAACTACACAAACTAAAGAAAAAGATTGCAGGAATATCGGAGGACATAAAATTCCTACAGACCTGTTTGAGTGAAAACATCATACCTCCATCACACCGAGTGAAATTGCACCGCGGATTGCACAACGCTAAGACACAGCAAATTCGGCTGGAAAAATCACTCCTTAAGAATAGCATCAAGAGCAAATATCAAAAACTAAACACAGTCAGTCTAGCAGCTTATAACTCTAATCTCAAACTGGTAAAACAGCTAACAGCAGATGGAATACCAATAGAGCAAAAACTACACAAACTGCAAAGGGCCTTCGAATGCGAGAAGGATAGAAAACGACGATTACTAATGCAGAAAATAAAAAATTTAAAGAAGACATCACCGAGGAAGAAGAACAACAGCAAAGTCGAGATCAAGCAGCTAGAAAATTTCGTGGTTCACAAATCCTCCGAGACTTTCACACGAGAAGAACTAGCAGTCCTGAACAATGGGCTGAAGTTTGCAATCAAAACAAAAACGCCAATTGAGGATATCGCAATAGACGTAGAAGGAGCGATCCGTAAGCTGGAGCCGGAAAACAGGGATATAATTCGAAAAGAAGTGGCCGACGAATTACAAAAGGCAAAGGATACTCAAATACCAAAAACACGATATGACGAAAGGATAGTGAAAGATCTGAGGAAGAAATCAGTGTTTTATGTGGAAGCAGACAAGGGAAATGCGATAGTAATATTAGATAAGAATGATTATGATGCAATGGTTGAAGAGAAATTAGACAACGGCAATTTCTTTCAACTACGATCTAACCCGTTACCGGACTCAATAAAAAGAGTTGAAAAGGCATTAAAAGAAAGCAAGAACGTTATCGGAAATATCTCGGAACTGAAAATGCCCAATCCATCGCTGCCAAGAATAAGGGTCCAACCAAAAATCCACAAACCGGGGAACGAAGTACGAGAAATAATAGCGAATACCAACTCGCCCACGTATAAAATCGCGAAATGGCTCGTCAAGGAGATCGGCAACTTGGGTGATTACTATAGCGAATACGCTGTCAGAAATACCAACGAGCTCATCGACAGACTAGACAACGTTAAAGACTTAAATGAGGAAGATTGCCTAGTATCTTTCGACGTGAAGGCGCTGTACCCAAGCATCCCAGTGAAGGAAGCCATATGGAAGCTCGAGGACTGGCTAATTCAAGCAAGCAGCACAGCCGGAGACACAAAGAAAGCGAAGACCTACATATGTAAAACCAGCCGGAGTCTGCATGAACGAGGCGTACTTTACATCAAGGGGAAAATTTTATAAAACCACCGCAGGCACAGCAATGGGTAACCCGCTCTCACCCTTAATCAGCGAAGTATTCATGGGCACCATCGAAGCCGAAATAAAGAAACGAGGAATAATGCCGAAGTTCTGGGCGAGATACGTAGACGACGTGTTGGCAATAATACCAAAAGGGGACTTGGAGCGTACATTCTTAGAAATTAATAAAATCCACAAGAATATACAATTTACCATGGAGAAGGCGGAAAACAACGAGATTCCATTTTTGGACTTAAAAATAATTCGGAAGGACAAACAGCTAGAATTCGACATCTACAGGAAAAGAACACACACGCAACGAACGATCCCGTGCACATCAAACCACACATATGCTCAAAAAATGGCGGCATTCCAGAGCATGGTCCATAAACTAGTCACAACACCCCTTACAGATGAACGGTACGAAAACGAACTGGAACACATCAGAAGCACTGCGGAGGCAAACGGATATAGTAGCAAAATAATCGACCAACTATTAAGGAAGAAACAGAAAAGGATACACAGGGACCAACTTACCACGCACTTCAGCCAGCAAACTAGCGAGAGCCCCCCAATTCGAGCAACCGTGACACACTCAACAGCAACCGGCAACATCAGAAAATTACTGGCAAAACACAACATCCAAGTAATAAGTATGAGCAGGAACCAACAGCTAAGGACACTACTGGGATCACCCAAAGACACGCTAGTCAAAACGGAAAAAAAGCGGAATCTACAAAATAAGTGGTCCGGAATGCCCCAAAGTATATATCGGTCAAACCAAACGTTTGGTAACCACAAGATTCGAAGAGCACCACAAAGAATATGTAAAAGGCAAAAAAGACGATATAAGGCACGTAAAATCCATGGTCGCGAGGCACATGCTAGAAGAAGGAACACCACATCGGGATCGAGCATTTGGAAGTCATTAAGCAGGTAAGGAAAAACTACCTGCTCGATGCAGCGGAAAGCCTACATATAATAAAACAAGATAAACACGTAGTTCTCAATCACGATGAAGGTAATTGTGCTTCTACCCTTATAAAAGTCGTAAGCAAAATGTAATAAGATAGATATTAGTTAATAGTTAACATAGAGTAGTATATAATAAGGAAACATTGTGACACAATTCAATTAGGTAGCACTGATGAAGGAAGCACGTTGCTTCCGAAACAATTGTATGCCTACAAATAAAAACGCTTACAGTATAAGGAAAAACCTAGTTCTTTTTACCCCTATAAGCAACTGTAAGAACAATAGACACAAATTTTAATTTAAAGTAATTGCTACTTTTGAATTACGCGTAATGCAAGTTTTAATATTGTGAATTTATTTCATTATTTAATTCACCTCGAATCCAGAACTAATTCGAGTCTCGCATACATGCTAGTTGGGAGAGCACTAAACTCACATCGACCCATTTGCTTCCCGTACTAGGCAGAGACCGGTCGTCATTTCGTCATTCAGGCCAAAAGTACAAGTACATAACAGCCATCATTAGTGGCAGGATCTATACGCACCTCGAGCAGAACAATATCCTTGCCGAGGAGCAAAAGGGCTGCCGAGTCAGATCTAGGGGTTGCAAGGAACAACTAACGATCGATTCGGTAGTGGTAGGACAAGCTACGCGCAATCACAGGAATCTGTATTGCTGCTATATTGATTACGCCAAAGCATTTGACAGCATCCCCCATAGCTGGCTAATCGATGTCCTCCACATGTACCGCGTAGATCCTGCCCTAATAAACTTTTTGACAAAAGTGATGGAAGGATGGCGCACAACACTATCAGTGCCATCAACCGAAGGCAATATGCTCTCTCAACCGGTACATATCCGAAGAGGCATATTCCAAGGGGACTCTTTGAGTCCTCTCTGGTTCTGCTTGGCGCTGAATTCGGCTAGACAGTGCGGCTATACGATCAAGCATGGTCTTCTTGGAATGTTTTCCAAATTCGAACTGACTCACCTGATGTACTTAGATGACATCAAACTATACTCGGGAAGCGATGCACATCTTAAAAGTCTGCTGCGGATCACAGAAAATTTCAGCCGTGACATTCGGATGGACTTCGGATTAGACAAATGTCGAATCCGTGCCATCCGCAAAGGCGTTCACGCACCGCACCCCGGCTTCACCTTGGATGATATCCATATAGGTGCAATGTCGGAGGCAGACTTTTATAAATACCTAGGAATTCTGCAAGGCGAACATCCCAGCATTGATGACTTGAGAGAAGGACTGCTGGTTGAGTTCTGGCGCAGGTTGAAATTGGTGCTAAAATCCAACTTATCGGGAAGGAATAAAATAAGTGCGATCAACTTATATGCCATTCCTTCACTGACCTACTCATTCGGAATAGTCCCGTGGTCTGTCACATCTTTGGCGGACATTGAACGGGGGGGTACTTGTTTTGATGTCCAAATTCCGAATGCTACATCCAAAATCGTCAGTGGAGCGAATGTGTCTACCTCGTGACATCGGAGGTAGAGGTTTAGTTGACATTGCCAACTTGCATCATCAGCAAGTCAACTCACTTCGCACTTATTTCCGAGGCAAAGCAACATCGAGTGCTGTGCATGATGCTGTCTGCAAGGCAGATGATGGTTTAACTCCACTCAATCAATCATTTGCTCCTTTGAGTATGGTGAAGTCAGACCAAGAGAAGATCGACAAATGGAAGCCAAAGGCGATGCATGGTAAACATGCGAGTTGCCTTTGGCAGCCATTTGTCGATCTTCACCTGTCCAACAGGAGGCTTCGTGCAGGGTACCTTTTTGCCGAAACAGAAGGTTCGATGGTTGCCATTCAGGACGGCGTGGTCCCCACCCGTGCTTATCTTAAGCATATCTGCAAACAAAGGGTGGATGACGACCGGTGCAGAATGTGTGGTTCGATGTTGGAAACACTTGACCATCTCATTTCTGGTTGTTCTGGAATGGCGCCGGTAGAGTACACGGACAGACACAATGCTGTATGCAACACCTTGCATACAAGCACGGGCTGGTCAGTGAAACCGTACCGATCTACCAGTACATTCCACAAGCAGTGCTTGACAGCACTCGCTTCACGATTTATTGGGATCGCCAGGTAAACACTGATCACCCAGTCGCCCACAACAAACCCCATGTACTCCTAGTCGACAAGACGAGTCGCTCTGCATACATAATCGATGTTGCCATCCCCCATAATAGCAACATCGAGAGAAAGCAAGCGGAGAAAAGGGCAAACTACCTATATAGTGCACTGGCCCAAGAAATCAAACAACTTTGGCATCTTGGCAGTGTACGTATAGTGCCTGTAATATTGTCGGCTACCGGTATAATACCCAAAGACCTTCTGACTTCCCTCACCCAATTAAACCTGCCGCACAATCTCATTGACGTTATGCAAAAATACGTAATTTTGCATACGTGTGCAATTGTGCGGAAAGTGCTCGGCGACCTCCACTAAATTATATTACAATAACTATCAGGATGCCGGCATAACACCTGCCCAAGGCATCTATACCCGTCAACTTGATGCGTTGCATCCGTTGCGGGTATACCTACATACCGGCCAATAAGGGGCCGAGATTACGCCAGCCAGGCGATAATAAATGTAATAAATTATTGATTTGAATAATTTTGTCCAACCTCTGGTAAATGCAATCTTCCGGGCTGACGTGTGATAAGTAATGTGACGTCGTAGTGCAGTTGTGCTAGGGAGTAACAACCCTCCCAAATCTCGCCGTAGCTGACTTGTACACGTCCCCTAGCTATACAACTGCGAGCTACTGTGTTTGGTGGATTTCTAACATCCTTCTTCCACTCTGACTACCAAATCTGTTACAGACATTTCACTCGCACCTGGAAAATTTTCTGAACAAAAAGCTTAAGATTTGTATGAAAATTTCCAAGGTACTAGATAGCTGTAAGACTGCATATTTACATAAGACACAGATGATGCTGCTGCCGCTGCTTTGCTTCTGCCGGCAATCTGGTTCGGGCATTCGCGGGAACGGAGCGTGCATTCTGTGTTTAAAAATTATTACAAAAATGGTGATTTATTCCGCACAGAGTTTAGATTACATAACCTCAATCAGTGTCCCAGTGAAAGTGTCGTTAGATCGTGGGTTAGAAAGTCCGAAGCCATTGGTTCAACTCTCAATCAGAAGCCAAGATGTTCGCGATGTCGCAAGCTCTGCTAATTTCTTACTAGTCGATAGTCCGGTATCCCGTTGTACGGATATGGACGTCTGAACATTGCGAATTGTTTCCTCTGTTCTTATCGACCTTGGGCGTTCTGATGGCTCCTGAATGAGAGTTAAACTTTGTAACCCACAATCTAATCACACTTTCACTGGGACACTGAATGACATCATGTAATCTAAATTTCAAGTGGAATAAACCGCTATTTTTGTAATAGTTTTTAACACAGAACGCACACCCCGTACCCGTGAAGCGCTCTATTGCGACTAAATTTCCAAGAACTGAGCTACGTATCCCCGCCACTCTCGCACCGGTGCCTTCGCGTTCGAATATTATCTCTCAATTGCCCTAACCCTTCGTGGGACATAGCGCGTCAACTGTTCCATGTGGCCCAGTTGACGTTTCTCGGCATAAACTGGTATCGGAGAATGCAGTTGCCAGCATGCACCTCCTGAACATCCATGGCCACGAACGTCGTCGTGGACGGGATTCGAACCCGAAACGCCGGTAGTCAAACATGAGACTGATGCCTTAATACACTGCGCTACTAGTCGCCCCAATGACGGTATGACGAATAGTATGGTGTTTTTTAATTCACACGACTCGTTGGCCCACCCTGTACAAGTTCATATAGGTGTACGTACAGAAGTTTTACGTGTATGATACCATATAAATTGCTTATGACAGTATCGAGGCTATAACACGGTCTTTAGTATGTTCTACGAAAACTTCAGTAGCGGAGTGATAGTTTAGCATCAAATCTGGGTAGGGTAAACTCCTCGTAAGATTGTTGTTTAGTTATGAAGAGTGATTATTAGTGTTATAATTCAAAGCGAAGTTATGTTTCCTGAAGGCGAATTAACTCGATGATATGGAGAATAAAAGAAGGTTGGTTTTAATTCATCTAGGAGTAAAAGTACGTATGTCTAAGAGACTTTGATTACTCTAAGCTCATACATAACACCGATACGTTACTAATGTTTCATATTATTGACGTTTAGTTTGACAAAATTTTCTTTTGTTTCTTTTTTTTTTAGTTTTCCCGGGCCCAAAGTGTTCGAAAAGAATCTATCAGGACTGGTGTCAATAAGGCTGGAAGAAGTCTCTCTCTTTCTGGATCCTGTCAACCCCTTGTTGGCATAGGGCATTGACCACGCCGACTTTCCACCTCGTCCTGTTCGCCGCCATCGCCTTCAACTGTCTCCACGATTTGCCTAATGACTTACCCCCGACCTCAACCGATCTTCTCCAGGTGTTTCTAGGTCGTTCAACGAGGCAACTTGCATCGGTTCCCTGTGGGTTCCAATCGAGGGCCTGGTTAGCAATGTTTTCCGGCCCTTTTTGGAAGTGTGTGACCTATCCATTGCTACTTTCGCCTTTTTATGAAGGTGTCTATCCTGTCCTGGCCAGTAATGAACAGGAGGTCGTCGTTAGAAATGATCTCCGGCCAGCGTATGTGTAGAATGTGCCGTAGACACTGGTTCACGAAAGTTTACAATTTAGTTGTAATCGTCCTGGTCACCTTCCAAATTGAACAGCCATAAGCATAGATTTTACATTGGTTTCGAAGATCCTGAGTTTGGTACGTCTGGAGATGTTGCTGTTTTGCCAGAAAGGAGTCAAACTAAAAAAAAGCTGCTCGAGCCTTGTTGATGCGAGACTGTACATTGGCATCCGCTCCACCCTTGTGTAATACGCGACATTGGGCTCCGCTATAGGACTCCTTGATGGTGGATACGATTTTATCTGGTAAACCTCTCCTATGTAAAGCCTTCCAGATGTATTCCCGGTCAACGCTGTCAAACGCCTTCGCGAAATCGATGAACATGAGATGTAATGGGGATCTCCACTGTGCGGATTGTTCAATAATAATTCGGAGGGTGTTGATGTGGTCGCTACATGAAAAGTCCTCGCGACTTATGCGGTCAACTGAATGCTTGATCCGGTTTAAGACTATCTTTGCCATCAGTTTGGAGACTGCGGGGAGGAGGCGAATTCCACGCCAATTATTACAATCTTTCAGGTTACCTTTCTTCGGGATCTTAATAATGACGCCCTTCTTCCATTCTTTAGGGAGAGTTTCGGTTTCCCAACACTCTTGGGTAAGAGTAGCGTTGATATCCGCTTTAAAGAGTTCCACCGGAATTCCATCGATCCCCGGGGCTTTACCCGCATCCATCGATTTTATAGCCACAATTAATTCCTGTTTAGATGGGTTCCACTGTCACCACAGTAAGCCGCTTCCTCTGCCCTCTCCGCTGACGCATTGATGTTGTTACGTTTGTCCCGTCTTACGCATCTTTGCACGCCTTTCTGAAGAGAAGGGTATTCAGCTGTAATTTGATCTTTGACTCCGTCGTCAGTAGCTGAATTGATCTGTTGTTTAATTCTCTTACGTGCTGAGATTAGAGACCATGTAGAGTCACTAATGAATGGCCTTCTACCGCGCTCCAATCTGCGCAATAAAAGCCTGCAATACCTCACCCTCCTGGTATGCCATATATCTGCCTGGTCTACCGCTGTTAAGTTGTCTTCTTTGCACGTTTCCCGTTTCACATATACGACGATAGGTACCTCCAAAGACATTTACATGGGATAGTCGGCGATGGGGAAAACGACGTTGATATTCTCTTCTGGCATCAGCGGCGTTGCCATCACAGAACCCGTAACAATAAACAATATCAGCGTATTCAGAATTTAGAAATGAAGCTGGTTTAGTGAAGGATGTATAGTACACATCAACTAACTTCTTTTCATTCATTGCATCAGTTTTGACATGGATATGTCTTATAGCTGGGGGTCATCCTAAAAATATGTCCGTCACACGAAATGTCTGTTTTTCTACTCGGGGGTCAGAAGAGGAAACAATCCCATTGAAAATTTTCCTTTTCTGGTTGTGCATGTCGTTTGAGTGAAGTGGCCGTTGTGCATGGCTGTTGCTTGTAGATCCGGCGCGCTTGCGGGGATCCTGTGTGTACATGTTGGGATGTTGATTTGATAGCGATAAAGGTTGACGTTGTGGACGGCAAGAAATAACATAGTGTACGGGTGAACAGGCGCTCTCTGTGCTCTCTGTCCCACGCTCTCAGACAACGCGACGCCATAATCAAAACTCCTGCATACACACCATACCATACATTCAAAACCCTCAAAAATATAGAGTACGCTCCGTACTACCTAACGTGACTAGGCCCCCAGAACACATCGCAAGAAGTCGTCTTGTGCACTCCCGACATGCACATGCATAGACCCAATCTGAGGTCACAATGAATGAAATTCCATTTTTACTCATTATTTAGGTCAAGGACGTCCAATGACTTTCAATGACCTTCAATTTCCGCCAATTCCCATTCATCATTTAATCAAATAGCCCGTGTTGTACTATCTGAATCACTTGGGTCCCAGAAAAAGTAGCAAGTAGTCAGTTCGACTAACATTTGGACATGCGCAGACGCAATTTGAGAGAGTGTAGATAGTTCCCGCCCCCCGAAGATGAGCGAGAGCGGATGAAGTTCATTCGAAAAATCGGGTGATCCAGCCACTGTGTTTGTGCATTTGCAAAGGCGGCGATTTGAGGTCTGACTGGTCCACAATGTGGGCCCCACCACACGTACAATAAACATATAGAACAAAATGGTGGATGTATACTAGGCGAGTTAGAATCTCTCAAGCCCCGAAATAAAGAAATATTGGTCGCAGGATGTTATATGTTATGATGTACATTCAGAGGTCTGCAGAAAATCAAAGGCCCCCTTCCGCAAAAATTCCGAAATGTTTAAAATGGCTGGAATCTAAACAAAATAAAATAGCGCGCGTTGTACTACATATCTGAATCAATAGGGTCCCAGAAAATGTAGCAAGTAGTCAGTTCGACTAACATTTGGACATGCGCAGACGCAATTTGAGAGTGTGCACATTACATAGTTCCCGCGCCCCGAAGATAGAGAGCGAGAGCCATCGCGGATGAAGTTCATTCTATCCAAATCGGGTGATCCAGCAACTGTGGTTGTGCATTTGCAATGGCGGCGATTTGAGGTCTGACTGACCCCCAACGTGGGCCCCCTCCACACGTGCAATAAACATATCATAAAACAAAATGGCGGATTCGTACTGCGCGAGTTAAAATCTCCCAAGCCCCGAAATAGAGAAATATTCGTCGGAGGATGTTATAGTTCCGGACAGCTCATCGTGACATGATGTACATTCAGAGGTCTGCAGAAAATCAAATGCCCCCCTTCTGCAAAAATTCCAAAATTTTTCTTGTGCATTCTCTTTATGCGTGTGTTGGAATGTTTTGTTTACTTTTGTTAGTTTCCCTTTCTGTTTGCCGGACACAATCGCATAGAGTCGCACGCGTTACTTGAGAAACGGATTGTCTGTGCCGGACCCGGACTGTTGATTAAAGGGGCAGGATGAGGCGGATAGTGTGGGAGCGATTTTGCAATAGATACACAAACACAATACACGTCCGATTGGGAAAAGATGGTGGGAAGCGTGATTGCGATTAGCAGAAACTTACTCAGAGAAGTGTCGATAGGCTGCAGTCTGCAAACTGTACCGAACGGGTAGATGGAACAGGGTGCACGAGAGGACGCGATGCAAACGAAAACGAAACGATCCCGCGAGAGAAAGGAGCCCGAGCGGACAGGACAAAGCAAAGCAGAATTTATGACGAGTAGCTACACTGCCACCAGATACATCGGTACATGGATATGCCTTATGCCTACCGAAAGCGTGGGATGTGTTTTTTCGAATGATTTCATCCAGTATAACTATACTGGTATCTTTATAAAACTTACGTCGATATCTTCAACACAACAGGTTTCACGCAGTCGGTAGTCATAGACATATCCATGTTCCGATGTATCTGCATGCAGTGTAGATACTTTGTATTTTTTTATTAGAATTATTTAATACAAAAGCCAACTTTTATAAAGACTGTTGTTAATTACATTATAACGCTTCTTTAAACGACCTACATATCTTCCATTCACTTTTACCTGAAATATTTGATCCAGTGCGAATTGTTTTATGACTTTGCGTTACATCCCTTTAAGGACTCTTGTTAATTGCTTTATGATTACTCCTTTAAATTAGACAGTTAGGCAATAAAAAGATTCAATACACAATGGAAAGAAGAAACTTTATCGCTTATCTTGGATTACCGTTGTTTGTAGTCGTTATTAACAGATGAGTTAAAGGAGAAACAAAGGTCCCTTACTACAAAATATATTTATTTCCGCATATACGTATTTCGGGAGTTACTTACTCCCTTCTTCAGTGCTTTTTGTTTCTAAAGATGTCAAGGCTTACAATCGGTCTTATATACTAACAATTTTTAAATTACATCATTATACATTCCACTTTTATACTAATTACAATTATACCTACGTGTTTTACCTAACATTTTTATTAAGGACGATGGGCAATTCCCTTCATCTTCGTTAAGGCGTTGATTACTTGGCAGCTTCATGATCTCCAAACTTTCCCATGCGTCTAATTTTGATATTCTGTTTACCTGCTTCACCGCTTGTACATTGTCCCAACCGATTGTGTGTTCTTGTTCGATGATATGTGCCGCGATTGATGACCTCACAGTGGAATTTCCCCTTCGTTCCGCATTTTCAGCTTCTCTTTTGTGTTCCTTAAATCGTACTTTGATTAGTCTTTTCGTTTGACCGACGTACTTCATATTGCATTCTGGACATTCCACTTTGTAAATGCCACTTTTTATACTCTAGATGAAATCTGAGAGTATTATAAGTTTGCCACAAAGTTTGTAACGCTAAGAAATAAGGCTCGCAGAAAAAAATGAATGATACAGAAGTTCATATTATCACTCGAATATCTCAAAACCGGATGTCCGTCTGTCCGTTCCGTCCGTCCGTGACCTCTCTAGCTCGAGAACGCGTTGAGCTATGAAGCTCAAATTTTGCACACGTTATTTTTGACAAAAAATGAAGGCTAAGTTCGTGAACGGGCTAAATCGCTCCACCCCTTCTACCCCCTCCCATACAAAATGACACATTTTTGAAAATTTACAATAATCAGATTTTCTCAGAAACTATAAAACATATTGCTTTGAAATTTTTAATATATCACTTTTATGATAATTGTAACCTATGTTATAAAACTTATTGTAATCCTCACCCTCCTTCTACCCCCTCCCATACAAACTGCACTATTTCATGAAATACGTTAAGCCAATTTACTCAGTACGTATACAATTTATCGCGCTGAAATTTTGTACTTAACACTTAATTAACAATATCAGTTAGATTCAAAAACCAGGTTCAAATTCATCTAGAGTATTGCATGATTGGGGTTTACCCCAATCGTAGTTCTTTTATGTTTTCTTCCTTGTTTAGTGGGTCCTTTTCGCTTGCGAGGTGGGCCTTCAGGCGGGAGCTGTAGCTATTTCCAACAGCTTCGATGTCGAATTTTTTAGGCAATTTTTCAGCCTATAGAATTTAGTCGACGTTGGAAAGTTCACTCTCGTTACACTCGCCTTATTTTCGCCTGCATGGTCAAATAATGTGGAATACGTCCTTCTCTGTACGCGTGCTTCCTTTCGTCGTAAAATTCGCAGAATTTCAGGTTCCTTGTATCCATTAATTTTCGCCGTGTCTAGAATGTACTGTTTTTCTGATGATGATAATGTCCAGGAAAGGTAGGGCACCATTTTCTTCTATTTCGACGGTAAATTGAATGTTCTTGTGGATTTTATTTATGGCTGTTTTCAGTTCTTCAACCTTATCCTTTTCCACTATAGCGAACACATCGTCTACATATCTATACCAAATTCTTGGTATTATTCCCTTGTCCTCGATCGTCTTTTCTACGTATGTCATGAACATTTCCGTCAACAATGGTGATAACGGGTTGCCCATAGCTACTCCTGCCGTCGTTTTGAAGAATTGATTGCGGAAAGTAAAATAATTCTCATTCATACATAGTGCCGCTAGTTTTATATAATGTCTAGTTTTTTTAAGCCATTCCACGGTTGTATCGAATTTTTTCAGCCATTCTTCCAATTGAAATATCGCTTATTTCACTGGTGTGTTCGGAAACAGAGCCTTAACGTCAAATGATACCATCATTTCGTTATTTTTGAGTGGTTCGATGCTTTGCAATTTCTTCATTAGGTCAACCGAATTTGGCACTGAATGTTTGCTCTGTGTGTCGCCCAATTCCTGGAATTTTTGTATTAAACACTTCGCGATCTTGTATGTCGGTGAATTCAGGTCTGCAATGATCTCTCTCAACTCGCTACCTTCTTTGTGCACTTTTGGTTGACATCGTATCCTTGGCAACGATGGGTTGGGCATACGTAATTTAGTGATATTATCGAAAACCACACTAGCTTCCTTTAGAGCCTTATCTACTCGTTTAATGGATTCTGGTAACGGATCTGTGCGTAATTTGAAGAAATTGCCACCAGCAAGCTTATCCACAACTAGCTCGTCGTAATTAGTCTCCATTATAACTATTTTATTCCCTTTGTCTGCCTTAAGGTAGTACACGGGCTTATCCCTCAGGCTCTTCAATGCTGCTTTGTCTTTCCTGCTAGTGTTTTGGCTGCAATCATCTCGTTCTTCTTTGAAGATTTTCCCTACAGCTCTTCTTATTTCTTCCTTGTCCTCCATTGGTTTCCATTTTATCGCTGCTTCAATGTTAACTATGGTGTCTTCATCTGATCGTTGGGGTGGTAGACTGAGGAATTGTTAATGACAAAGTTTTCTACCTGAACTATTTCGTTGGAGTCGATATTTTCTATCTTTGGTGCCAAAGGTTTTAATTTTCTTTTCATTACATTTCTTTTCCTCAGTTTTTCAATCTCGTATGCTCGGCTGATTTTGTATATCACGTTTTCTATCGATGCGCCAATCTCCGTCGTTATTTTAGCCAGTTTTAAGTGGGTGTTGTATGCTTTTAACGTAATCGTGTCAAGCTTTGA
The DNA here is from genome assembly GCA_964017055.1 of Chloromyia formosa. Lineage (NCBI taxonomy): Eukaryota > Metazoa > Arthropoda > Insecta > Diptera > Stratiomyidae > Chloromyia > Chloromyia formosa. The sequence continues at coordinate 104,766,797 of OZ024813.1, forward strand.
ATATGCATTTTTTATTGAGTTGTCAATCAGCTTCAGTTCAAAGTTCTTCTTGTCCTTATTGGTAACTGGTTTTCCAGCTAATATTTTGACTCGATAACTTTTCGGAGTTAGTCCCATTCTTTTACACTGTTGTAGAAATCTAATATTTTCGCTTGTTCTTGCCATAATTTGTTTCATCTTTAGTAATTTGTTAAATTCGGTATTTTGGTCGGATGCCATTATTAATCGCTTATATTGGATTACCGTTGTTTGTAGTCGTTATTAACAGATGAGTTAAAGGAGAAACAAAGGTTCCTTACTACAAAATATATTTATTTCCGCAAATACGTATTTCGGGAGTTATTTACTCCCTTCTTCAGTGTTCTTTGTTTGTAAGCCTTGACATCTTTAGAAACAAAAAGCACTGAAGAAGGGAGTAAGTAACTCCCGAAATACGTATATGCGGAAATAAATATATTTTGTAGTAAGGAACCTTTGTTTCTCCTTTAACTCATCTGTTAAGAAACTTTATGTTCGAAATTTGCATGAATTTATGCAATTGTTTTATTTTTCTCAAATCGATTAATGGCTTTCCTTCAATTATTTGAAGGGTTTGAATTGACATTTATACCTTTTTGGAAAGCTGACCAGATGGGCATGTTTCCCTAATGGTTTGTACGCTTTGTGCCATATAATTTTTTTGAGTAATAATTCATTTTAAATTAAGTCAAACAAATATTGGTTTTTTTTTTTGTAAGATTTTTAATGAAAAATTTCGAGAGGTGAAGTATTTTTGAAATTTTTAATGATTGAGAAATTTCTTGCATAGTGTTGGCTAGGAGAAGAAAGTAGGTTTCAACCCATTAACTAAGTATCTTTTTTAATTCTTATTTTAAATGGCGAAATCCGCGTTTTTTTTTAAAAAAAACCTAAAAATCGAATAATGGTTCCCCGTTAAAGTAAATGCAAGCTCCTTCAATTATTTGAAGGACTTCTATTGATATTTATACCTTTTTGGAAAGCTGACAAGACGGACATGTTTTTGTAATGGCTTCCACACTTTGTGTCATATAATTTTTATGAGTAATGCTACATTTAAAAATAAGTAAAAAAAAATGTAAAATTTTTTTTAAGGATTTTAAATTAAAAATTTCGAGATGTGAATAATTTTTGAAATTTTGAATGATTGGGAAGTATCTGTCACAATGTTGGCTAAGAGAAAAAATAAGTTTTGACCCAGTTAATTGTAATTGTTTTTAATTCTTATTTTAAACGGCTAAATCCGTGTTTTTTTTAACCTAAAAATTCAAATCAGTAACCACTGAAAATCAGTAGAACATTTGTGGGTTTATTTTGTTGCATTTTGACTCTATTATAACGCCTTGCAACGAATACGTCGAGTTACCAGTAACCCTGTATAGAGAGCACAACCCACAATTCAATGCGAAGGAACAACGAAAAATTTTGTTTGAAAGATCTTTCCAATGTGCTATGCAAGCCCGAAGTCGAAAATCGAAGCTCCTGTCGACTAGTGATGGGCATATTGACTCTTTCTACTGTGCCAGCACATACACTCTAACTCTTTCCACTGAGTCGTTCAAAAAGAGTCGTTCAAAAAGAGTCGAACAAATCCATAGACTTGGGGAACATATTCAATAAAACCCGTAATTATGTGAAATGCATGTATATTACATCAACTTATCTCTAGTTTTTTATAATTAAAGTGTATATGGAAATAACGTTAAATAAAACTTATAGCTAAAGATTGGAATTCAAAAATATAATCTGTCAAACTTTATTTGATGTTATTCTGTTCCTTCTCTCCGAAATAATCTGTCCTGGTTTCGAGAAAATCCTTTCACACGGCACCGATGTAGCCATGACACATAATCGTTTCTTCATAATTTTAAAAAGGCGTGGATAAAGCAATTTCCGCTCTTTTCACCACAACAATGGATCGCTGCTTCATTTGACATATGGCTCCTGCAAATATTTGTCGAATTCTGCAATCCCGACAGTAATGGGGTTAGACACGGATGTGATTTTCGACATTCTTTCGTCAAAATCGCCCCAAATTTCCATTGCAGATAACTCTTCACAGAAATTTTCGGATGCGGATGTATGACTGATTTGAGAGGAAATATTTATACAACTAGCTTGTTGTGAAATTCCCAGGTTCGAACAAGGAAGCGTAGGTGACAAATAACCGAAGTTATAGAAATAATTGCTATATATTATTATTAACTTGCTTGTAGAAAATTTCCATACTCATGTAATAAACGATATTGTAGACAATAGTTAAGTTATACCAAGTTCCAAATCAATCGTTTAATATATAACGATATTAAATGTTTTGTAGTTAAATACAAGCATTTCGCCCCTCGCTGCGTCTTAGTTACAGCAAATTGAAAAAAATGCCAGAAGTGGGAAGTATTCAATATCTTTTTTGAAAAGACTCCTTACAAGCCTTATAGTCGAAAAAAAAAACAAATCAAAATTCATATGTGCATATGCAGCCACTAACCTTTACTTCCTCAATCATGAACAACAACAACATGAACATCTCCAGCGGCTGGGCTAACATTTCTGAACTAGACTGTTGCTTTCTCAAAATTTTTCATAATGTTTTCATTTTCATAAAGCCTGTGGATATGCACAGAGAAGAGAGAGATAAGGAAGGATAATCACAATCTATGTACACTAAATTCCCTGAAGCAATTCCACCTCATTCCGTCTGCCAAACTCACATTCCCCAATTCCATCTCATTTCCCCGGAACACCCGCCCGATCCATATAGTAGAAGAACCAGGCCAAAATAATGCTGCCAAAAAATTGCTTCGTTTCTCTCTAGCAATTTCATTTCCTTATTTCTCTCTCTTCTCTGGCTGAAAAAGACTCAAATCAAATGAATGTGATGATTGGAATATGTGCTTATGAGTGAAATATCTGGGTCTATTCTGTACTGAATTACCCAAATAATCAATGTGTTTTTTACTCAAGACACAGCCCAGTATGGCTCAAAGTACAGAGCGAATGAAATACAGAAGTGTTAGCGTGTGCTGTGTGCTGAGTGTGCTAAGTGTGCTGAGTGTGCTGTTTTAAAACAGCACAAATTGTGCTAAAAACTCAAACTCACATTTAAGAAACTTCTCATTGCGTCCACAGTATACAGAGGAAATTGTCTGGTTGTTTGTTGGTTTGGTATCGTTTTCATCTCAAGTTGAACTTGAGGTGATGATGATGATATGATACAAGACGACTATGTACTTTGTTTTAGAATGTTGGGTTTGTTTTCTGTGTGTATTTGGGGAAAATTGGATGTGCGGTGCGACGTAAGCATATGATTTTTGATTTGCTTGCAGTCAGCATGGGTTGTTGTTTGTATATTTATAAGTGTATACACAATGCGTGCATTGCATACTGCATAGAGACGATTATGAATGGATGGGATTATTTAGATGGGTGGGATTGGTTTGGTAGATAGATAATGATGGTTTTAGTTTCAGATAGATATTAGGATGGGGTGTGAATGAATATGAATGTAATACATACATACATATATGTTATCAGAAATTTTGAATGAGCGTAGAGTTTCCATGCGTTACGTAATATTTAAATTAATTTGAGTATTCATTTTACAGTGTGTCAATCTTAAATTGAACGGCTCGGAGGCTATGTCGTTGTGCCGAATCTTTTGCTCATTCTGTTGAGGCGATCAAAAAGAGCGACTCGTTACTGTGTTACCCATCACTACTGTCGACAGCTGAAAAAAAAAACATGTTCTACGAGGTACCATGAAAATGGTGATTGGACGACAAATTGTAATTGTACCAGAAGCAGCGGTCGCCCCCCCCCCCCTCCCCCCGTGGAAGTCGTCTATCCAGTCGTTGGAAGTTGTCATTGTTAGAGACTTAAAGCGAAGGCAGTGTAAAACCAGAAAACCAGAAAGTAAGCCCACACAACATGCAGGAATTGCGGAGAAGATGAATAAAAACAAATATTATTCACTTTTCTTATATTATATTAACCTTGTTTTGCAATAAATAAAAATTAACATTCACCAAAACTTACTCTTTTTTTACTTTTATTCTTCATTATTTCACAAAAAATGTATGAAGGTGCACCTTTAGCCGCCTTTTAAGGATATGCAATCAACTCGATCTCCTATCTGGGAGATGGGTGGATACTTTTTGCTAGAATTTCTCATATATAAGCTATACCAAAAACGTTGAGATGTCACGGAGTTTCAGACCTTTATGATTTCCAGCAAAAAGGTTGTGGTAATTTGAAAATACAAAAGGTACACCTGTACCTATGCCGCTGGACGAGAGTTAAGGTAAAGTTAGTAATAAAATTCCCTAAAATTAAATTTAAATATACAACCCATTTGAAATTTTAATACTCCTTAAAAACAATTCCAATATCGATTAATATACGACCAGACCAATAAAAACATTCAAATTGAATTTCATATTTCATATTCACAAAATGTATGCTGCTGCATTCAATTATTTACAATATGAACATTTATATAAACAATTTCGAATTCGTATGCAAATTGACAACATGTACATAAATAAACACAAATTGTTTTCATCACATTAATTTTGCATGAATTTTTCAGTGGTATTTTTTTAATTACTACTCTCAAGGAGAGCTTTTTATATTGTAGGGAAATAATTGTAATTTTTGAATGATGAGGAGTAAATGTAAGAAACAAATTGAAATGCACTTAAAATTTTTCAACTACAATATATTTTGGTAAATTGTGTTAAAAAATCTGCAGGTATAAGGTTTTATAATTATAATTATTATTTTTTTTTGCTGAAAATTGTTTTTTAACTTAATTTGTACTGAATGAAAAATTATTTACACGTGGTATAAATTGTTGATCTATTTTGGTCAATATTGAATGCTACTTGATATGAATATAAATAATACACGAACGGAAATGCAAATTTGGAAAACCTTTGGTTTGGTTTTAATGAATTTTTCTGTATTTTAACATGAAAATTATTATTGGGAGGCTATTTATACAGAGTGTCTGGTTCATGATGGTAAATATTTCAATATAGTAATAGTAGTATGGCTCATTTGTGGAAAATTAATGTCAGACATGAACCCTCCATCTTTAACCGTTACAGAGTTATAAAATTTTTGTAAAACTGACAAAACCCTTGACTTGTCCAACAAATTTGCAAGGCCCCCAATTATGCAATCCGAGATTTGATCTTACTTTCTGAAACTACAATAATTTCATATAATAATATTACGTCTTGCTCTGATGGGCTCATGCCTGTTATTAAATAATACATTTTCAATAGGATTTCTAAAAATATCAATAGAACAAAATAAAAAGGAAAAAAGATAAGAATTTGCTGGGGATCGAACCCGCGACCCATTTGGATAGAGTTGCACTTGTAGCTGCCACTGATAAATAACTCGTTTGAATGACGTTTGTTAAGTTAGAGCGGTACGTCAAGTTTATAAACGTCCGCCGATGCCATAAATAAACGATCCGATAATCAAACTGATATTTCATCCGAATTTATAATTTATTTTCACCACATATGAGGCGCACTTGATATTAGTGTAGACAACTTCACGGATCGGAATTTAGCCTGGATGCTACCCTAGAGCGTTTTTTTGCGCAACCAGGGCAGGGACCCTATACGGTTACGCGAAAAAAAACACGGATATTCCATTCGCCAGCTGAAATCAAAAGTGACGAAACGGGATTCAACGCCATGATTCGACTCATCGAGCCGAGTTGGAACATGCTCTTCGGATGTGACTGGTTGAGAGGGCATATTGCTTTCGGTCGATGGTAGTAATAGTCTTGTTTGCCATCCTTCGATCAGTTTTGTTTGTTGCCATTTGGTAGGGACCGCAGGTCGTTTGAAAAGATACATCCATATGAAAAGGTAAATTTGCATGTTGTGCGACGAGTATTTGCGTCTGGTCCCAGTCATCAAGGGAACGGGTTTGAGCGGCTTTGTATATCTTGGCCGAACAAGAATCTAAATGAATCTTTTTCGTTTCCTGATGTCCTCTGTGGGCTATTGCAAACTGCCCTTTCTTTCTAACAGAGTGGGCAAACCTCTGCGGCGTCGGAATTAACCCGCTTAAAACGGAGCTTGTGCTCTTTACCAGAAGACGCGTGATTCCCCCTATCGAACGTCCCTCACTGGAGGGCATTCAACTGGTTTTCACCGACAAAGCTAAGTTCCTTGGTCTCATCTTTGACAGGAACCTAATGTGGAAACCCAACATTGAAGAACGGGTCAAGAAAGCTAATGTTGCCCTCTACTCGTGCAGGAAGGCCATAGGTAAGAACTGGGGCCTGCAGCCTAAAGCTGTATATTGGATATACACAGCTGTAGTACGTCCTATACTACTGTACGGAATAAGTGTATGGTGGACGGCACTCCGAGTAGCGGCCTATTGCAACCTACTAAGTAAGGTACAAAGGCTTGCGGCGCTGGCCATAACGGGGGCTTTCAGAACAACTCCGTCAGCCGGACTAGACATGGTGCTCGGCTTGCTCCCCCTGGACATTTATGGCGAACAGCTGGCGGCTAACACGGCTTTACGCCTTCGCGAAACTGGCCAGTGGCGCACGTTGAGTGGCGGACACTCGACTATACTGGGTAACATGGATCTCCCTGTGGAGACTGACTATACTTGTGCGAAATACATTTTCGGTCGGAACCACACCAGCATGATTCCGTCAAGGGATCTATGGTGTGTTAACACCCTTATGACCACCGACTCCATTGTCATCTACACGGATGGCTCTAGGACCGACGGAGGAGTCGGTGCTGGCATCTATTCGGAAGGATTGGGAATTAACTTGTCAATCCGTCTTCCCGACTTCTGCAGCGTCCTACCGGCGGAGGTTTCGGCAATCCTGGAAGCTCTGAACTGGCTGGGAAATCATGTGGTGACCACGAGGGACGTCACTATTTACACGGATAGTCAGGCTGCAATTCGATCACTTGAATCCGTCTTGACTACACCGAAAGCCATCGCGAACTGTCGTTTAACCCTCAGAATGATGGGTGGTTATTTCAACTTAACGCTCCGTTGGATACCGAGCCATTGTGGCCTCGCAAGTAACTGCGTGGCGGATGAGCTGGCTCGGGTGGGGACAACCGGAGCTATGGACGGGGACCGCGCTAACCTCAAAATGCCAGCCTCATCGTCCAAACTTGCTATCAAAGCCACTGCGGTCGACAGGGCGAACATGTGATGGTCAAACGGCGTTACATGCCAAACAACTAAGTCGATTTGGCCGAAACTCGACCCTAGCCGCTCCGCCACACTGCTTTCACTGAACTGAAATCACATTGGCAGAGTTGTGAGGGTTATTACGGGGCACTGTCCTATAGGAGAGCTTGCCTGGAGGCTTCGCATTCCTCACAATGACTACTGCAGGAGCTGTGATGACGTGGATGAGGAGGAGAGCGTTCTCCATCTCCTCTGTCACTGTCTGGCCCTGGCTGAGAGGCGGAGGAGGTTCCTGGGTTCCCGCTATTTTTGGGAACTGGAGGACCTTAAGGAAACGAGTGCAATACAGCTAAATCGTTACATTGCCAGCACAGGCTGGTTTTAATGCCTAGGTTTTTCATTAGGTGGATCTAGTGGTATCACAACGGACCCAGTGGCGGTCTATGTGTGCTGTGCGTTAGCATGGCAGCCCCTTTACCTAACCTAACCTTACCTTTCTTTTTCGACTCGCGGAAACATTTTTGTGGAAAAAATTTCGGGAAGTATTTAGATAGGAACATTGCTTGATCCGAACCGCGAACATCATTTTGTTGTTATTGTATTCACGTTCAAAGAAATGCTTATGTAAATGCAAGCGAAGGGTATGCAAAACGAAAAACGTATTTTTTTCACTTCGATAGTTGGCGATGGTAGCGACAACATATAGAAGATAGATCACAAATTAAATTTCGGTCATCATGTATCAAAACTGGTAAGTTTTAGCACGTGTGATGACCAACGGACAATATACGAGTACATCACCTTAAATTTCAACAAAAATCAATATCAGTCAACTGCAATCCATCTTTCCTCCGTTCCCAATTCGTTGCAACACTTTTCCTTCCATAAGAACCACTTTACGGCGTACAAATCCTCAATTGTACAGGATGGCAAAAAACTTGTTCAAGCAAAAAAGTATCTGTTGCACACAATGGACTTAACTTTACCGTTCTATCAACATTTTGATTTTCTCGGCAAACTTGAGTCTTTTTGCCAGATGTTCACTGACGATTTTCCCAGGACTAATCTACATACATGCATTTACGTATGTGCATATGCGGGGGTGGGTTTGTGTGTAACGGCCGAAAAGTGAATAGCAAAACGTAAAACGATTCCTGCTATTTACATTTAAGGATATGTGCTCATGTTTGGTTGCACGTATTGTTTGTGTTGGGCAGCCAATGGGAAAAAAAGAAGTTCACTGAATGAATACATTAGGGTAGTTGGGGAAAACACTAGTGTCTACTGGCAGTTGTTAGAGTGAAAAAAGGACGATAATTTGACTTCAGGACTGGAAAGTGTTAGATAATAAAAATATCGTTATCTTGAAGTTCATTTGTTTCAGGAGAACAAAACACTGTGAAATTATGAAATAATTTTAGCGCACGAAAAGAAAGTTTCTGTTCACATTTTCATATTCATTTTCTCATTCACAAAAATTAAAAGTCCGCAGGTGAATTTTATTTCTCGATAATATGCCAGTTTTTCCCCTGTGTTGCGGGGTAATATCTTAAACATACATACGTTGTGCCCGAATAATAATTCGGCGAATGATAAATTGCTCGCAATGGCGAATTGGTTATCTCAGCATCAAGACCAAGCTGGGCCTGTTTCGCTCCCTGGTACTATCAGTGCTTTTGTATGGGAGCAGTACATGGAAAGTTTCCGTAGGAGCTACCAGAAAACTGCAAGTTTTCGTCAACTCATGTCTTCGTCGAATTTTAAGAATTTTCTGGTCCGAAACAATATCAAATGAAGAGCTAAGTCGGCGTACGGGTCAGATGCCAATCGACGAATTGATACGCAGGCGAAAATGGCAGTGGATAGGTCACACATTGCGGAAGAGTGATAACTGCATTGCTTTGCATGCCATGAAGTGGAACCCCATTTCCAACCAAGGCCGACCAAGAGGGGGTCCTCGAATCACATGGCGTCGATCTGTGGCAAAGGAGTGTCAGGCACTGGGTAAGTCTTTTGGGGAGTTGCGTCCCATTGCCCAGAACAGAGTACGGTGGCGCGCAGGAGTAGTTGACGCGCTATGCCCCGCTAGGGGTTAAGGCAAAGTAGTAGTAAGTAGTAATGGCGAATTGGACATACACACATAAATGTGAACGTCATTCCAATTGTCACTGCAAAATCGACCTACCACTATTTTCGATGTGTAAACATCTTATCGCTCGGTACGGGGTAAAACCATAGAAGCTGCGGAATGCCTAAACATTCTTTGAATTCTCAACTTTACGTATTCCGTGCTTAAGTTTAGTGTGCACAAATAATAGTCTTCATTATGAGCTGCGTAGCTGCATCGGTAGCATGGTATATGGACTGTAGAAAATGCCTGGTGCGGTTCCGAGTTCCATTTCCCGTTTCCTGTCGTGCGTTTTTTAATGTGTAAACATCTTATGGCGCGGTACGGGGTAAAACCGTAGAATCTGTAGATAGTGCTGATTCGATATTCCCAGGGTATCGATACCAAGTACTTGCAAGTACTTCGGGCAAAAGGTATCGATACCTACTTGGTATTGAATCAAAAGCATCGATATCTACTCGAATCGAATCGATTGAGTAATTTTTTAAAAGTTACTACAGATGAAACTGGAAGAGTTCAATATTCTGGTTTTTGTATTCCTGAACTCTAAAAGAAAGGCAGAGAAAGGATAAATGAAATGATGTGCGAACAAAAACCAGTCGTAACATAATTATGCACAGCATACTATACTATAGAGCACATGTCGTTTTCGTTTCCAAATTCCAATGGTAATGAGGAAGTGATAAGTGTAGAAAAGGAGTGAGTGAGAGACAATATACGTGTAATGTGCGTCAAGCTCATAGATATACATTGAACAGATAGGAAATAGGCACAGAGTGGGGGTAAAAATTTGAATATCGACTTATGGTTGAAACAGTGAAACACGCATAACACGTATTAACATTTGGCCCAGGGGCCCGAGGAGCGAGGGGCCAAATGCTTCGTGAATGTCAAAATTGTGGCTGAGTGGCCGATGACGTCACGACATTTACCGAACGTATAGCGACCGCGTGCAAATGAACAGTGCGCATGCGCGAATTGGTTCGAAAATAACCTGAAGTACCGAGTGGGGATAGTACTATTACCAATCTGTTCAATGTAGATAGATAGATAGGGGGGAGGGCCGTGGATCATGTTGAAACCACAAGCACTGCGACCATCGATCTATTGTGCTGAAGCCCATTCCATCGAGAAGACTAGATCATATGATTTAGTCGACTTTTCCCGATCAATTGACTGATCTGGTAGGTTTAACAGAGGAGATGTCCTCGGCCAAAGGAAATGTTATGCCGAAGCCGTCTGTGCGTTGTTCCGCAAGTCCTTCATACTCACAAAGAATGTGCTCTGAAGTCTCATCATCAGCCTCGCAGAAGCGGCAGCTAGCATCTCGCACAATACGCATGGTTTTAAGGTGACCCCTCAGACATGAGTGCCCCGTTAAAATTCTACAAATCATTCTGACTCTGTTTTTGCTCAGCCGCAGCAATTTCAAGGTATGAGTACGCGAGTAGCCCGAAATGAACAGCCTGGCCTGTCTCAGGCCTGAAAGGCAAGAGCACTTTCCCAGTCTCTTATTTGGTTTCTGCTGTAGCAGAGTGGAATTCCATAAAAAGGTTCTGGGCCGTGGAAAGGGTCTTTGGAGGCTCGGTTTATTATCCTATCTGCTAGCTCATTGCCTTCGATTCCCGAGTGACCAGGGACGCAGTTAAGAGTGAGTGAGTGTTTGTTGAACCCACAGTATGGAGGACTTCCTGACTTCTTGACAGAATAGCACCAGCTTAGAATTTAAAGTGAAGTTGGTAAGTGCTTTCATGGCAGCCTGACTGTCGGTAAATATTGCAATGTCCCTGCGGTTTGGCACAGCCAAGCGCAGACCTCGATGGCATGTATTTCTGCTTGTAATATGGACGGCGTCTTACCCATCGGAATGAAGACTCGGTGTTCAGGGCCAACAATGCCTGCACCGGAACCTTCTTGGAGTGGAATCGAATGGTTTTAACAAGGTAGTCAGTTGGCATGCTGAGTACCTTGTACTGTTCAATGTATATCTATGGTCAAACTGGTCAAACCGGTCAAGCCATATTCATACCCATCATACAATGCAATGGATGGCGGCTGAATGACATGGAATATGGCAACGGTGTGGCGTAGCGCGTAGTGTCAATCACTTACAATTAACAATGGGGAAGAATAGAGTAGGAGAAGCAGTAGAAATGTGGTTTGTAGCTTGTAGGTAGTTTAATCCAATTCACGTAGTTTGATTCGATCCAAGTACTTCAATTCCATACCTACTCAATACTAAAGCTAAATATATCGATTCCAAATGTACTTGGATCGGAAGCAAAAGTATCGATACCTTACTTGTATTTACTTGAATCGAATCAGCCCTTTCTGTGGAATGCGTAAACTCATTCTTGTGTATGGATTCTCAATTTGTATTCAGTGCTTTGGATGTACACTACATACACAATGAACATTTTTCGGTAGAAGCTGCGTGGCTGAATCGGTAGCGCGACGGGCTAGTAACCATACGGCCCGGGTTCAAGTTTTCGAAGCACCAAATTCCTGCTTTTGTTTTGTTTTTCTTTTTTTCTTAAACAATTTTGTAGCTCGCTCATCAATTGTAGGAGTCTCATAAGGTGGTGGTGCATTAGCTCTTTCGTGCAAGGCGGTGGGATAAGCACGTCTTATAGATGGATCTTTAAGCTTTTGCACATTAAAACGTGGCAAGATTCTTGTATTTTGAGGGCGATGAATCGCTGTCATTCGTAAGCGCACTTTTGCGACAACAAGTTGGTGATCGCTGCCAATATCAGCACCCCGCTTCGACCTGACGTCTAAGAGGCAGTTCCTCCATGTCTTGGAAATGGCTAGATGGTCAATCTGGTTCTCTGTTCTGCCATCCGGAGAAACCAAGGTTGTTAAATGGCATCGTTTGTGCTTGAACAAAGTACCGCCGATGACGAGCTGACGAGAGTTGCAGAACTGCACGAACTGCTCGCCATTTTGGTTACTGTTGCCTAGACCATGATTGCCCATTAGGTGTTCCAGACCAAGGTTGTCAGACCCGACTTTCGCATTGAGATCCCCCATAATAATTTTTATGTCACCTTTGTAATAATGGAATTACCGGAGGACGAGGGTTGGTATGGCCGTGAAGGCCTATAGGACACCAAGTGTCAACGAACCACTCTCCGGAGGACTACCTGTGACGTGCGCTGGCAGACCAGCTCAGCTGTCGGGAGTAGTGGGGTGGGATATGCACGGCAGTCACCGGCCTCCTCCATCATTAACAAAAAAAAAGGTATCGCACGTCTGCCCGTTACTCACAAAAGAAAACGCAAAATGCACTACCAAGATCGAAAAAAAAAATGTACAACAAAAAAAAAGAGAAAACCTAATAGTGACGACGAACGTCAAACTCCCAAAAAAATAAAGAAACAAAAGACGCAAAGTCCCGTGCAGGGACACAGGGCTGCAACAGCCAAACTAAACACCGGCACGAGGCCGAAAATACAATAAAGACGGGAATACCGTCCGATCAGGACAGATTCTTCACTTCTACAGGCCAGTTGAGCCTTATGAGCCCCAGATGTTGTGGGCTCAGGCGCGTGCATGCCCTCCCAGCCATGGGTTTCGGGCGCTTAAAATATTAGAAACCCCCTTGTTAGCTGAATATGCTCGTCGCGATATAGAGAGAGAGGAAGAGAAGGAAGGCATTCCGTCCCAAAAAAATTTAATTCTTCAAGAACCCAATATACAGTCGTTCTTGACTTGGACAAAAGTAGAAAGAAAAATTGTAGGGATATTTTCTTTTACCAAATGAAGTTCAACGATGACTCGTTCGCGCTGTAACTTAATTCATTCGTGCGAGAATCGATGTCATCACAAAAATTAATTCAATTCAGAGAAGATTCCGGTAGCGCGAGGCGAAGCCGATCGGCCCGTAGATCAGTCTGTAAAGTCGTCCTGTCCGTAGGGAGTGTGTTCTGTCGAGCACGCGTGGGTCCGCAGGTCTTAAAAAGAAACCGTCCTCTGTCCACTGTCCGTCAAGCCCGTCATCGTCGCATGCCGCTGGGTCTTGGCCTGGCTAAGGGGCGTGTCTTAGCCAGCCTGCCAACAAGGTAAAAACCAGGTGGTCGGGACGTCTAGGTGTTGCAGTATTTCGTCCAGCGTTGGTCCGCATGCAGGGGGGGGGGGGAAGGCCTCGTCCGTCCGTGTGGCCATTCAACCACATCATAAGTGCTGGTGTCGCCTGCCGCGTACAATTCGCCAAGAGCGAGGTGTCTGTCCCAGGTCCGTTGGTCTGGCGTCCTTAAGTCGAGTCTGTCCGCGTCAAGGGTTCAGTCCAGTCCGTGAGTCTGTCGTCCTTAAGTCGAGTCTGTCCGCGTCAAGGGCTCCATTCTGCCGTTTGGGGATCTCTCTCACCCTTCCTCTCTTTATACTCATGTATATTATTTATTACTGTACTTATCGCTAATATATTTCAATTCAAAAACATTCGTTAAAATTAACTTTGCCTTGGAGCAATTCATAGGCGACAAAACATAGTAAATAGGATCCGCTAAGAGTCGATTCGTTGTTTTGATTTTAGCTTCAAAACCAACGGTGTTGGAACATTAAATATGGAGACGCTTAGATGTATTAAGCATTATATATTATATAAATTTTATATCATTGGATATAGCATACTAATGCGAGTACCTAAAACAAAATATCAAGTCGTAGTATCTTGTCGACTAAAGTAAAAATTATTTCAATAATTTCGTAACAAAAAAAAAAATAGATTATGCAAAATAAAAAAAAACGTAAAACGAGACTCTTAGTTTTTGAAATTCAGATAATGTCATCCGTTTCAGACTATCACACTCAATTATTCCCCTTACATTACTCCGTCAAATCCAAAAAAAATAGATAGTAGTCGTGTAGTCGATCTACCATTCTTCGTCTGGTTCTTGAGCTGGCGGTTCAGACGTTACAGACACGTGGCCGGTATTTTCGTTTGCATCAACATTGTTGCGACGAACATCACGTCCTCCAAAGCGATTGTTGCGGAAACCGCCGCCATCAACACAAGTCTCGAGAATATCCGTTAACTTAGTCCTTTTCTCGAATGTGGTAACTTTATGAAACGTTTGTTCAACATCACTGCAGGTACCGCCCACTATGCCAATGGCTAAGAAAGCATAATTGTTCAAAAATTGGCCCGCCAATCGTTGAATATCTTCCGGAAAGGTAGCCGAAAACATGAGAGTTTGTCTCTTTTCCACCGATGGCATTGTTGGATGATTCATCACTTTCTCAACGGATGGCATGAAACCCATGTCCAACATTCGATCTGCCTCATCCAGTACCATAAAACGAACATCATCGAACGTAGCATGTCCTTTTCGACGAAATCTAAAACTCTACCGGGCGTGCAGACAACAATATGGCTTCCTTTGGCAATGTTGTTTCCTTGATGTCTAACAGCTGTTCCACCGTAAACAACCTAAATTTTTAGATAAGATCCCAACGCGACCTTCCGAGCTTCATTGGCCAACTCCCTAGTCGGCGAAATGATAAAATAAGGCGTTTGTCCCGTTGCCGCATCCCGATTCTCCTCAAGAAGGGTATGGATCACGGGGGAACAGCATTTTGTTTATTTCGATTTGATATTCATTTCTAGCTAATTTTTGGTCGTAGAATCCGGAAATGCTAACCGTTTTTCTCCTATACGTCCAGTTTTTGAGATACAGGGGGCTCAAATTTTGGCCCCCATACAAACCTTCCCTTCATTGAAATCAAAACAAACGAAACTCGTTACAATTTTTTTATTTATAAATTTTGATTTTACATCTTAACAATATTACCTAAGAACTAAAAAAATTATGGCAAAAATTTTCGTTTGTAGCTTTTCCTGGAGTGTTCAATTTCAGGACAGTCCCGTTTTATGCTCCAACAATAGTCCGTCACCATATTCGCATCCCATCTGCCTTGATATCGAGTTTCCATGATTTTTAAATCTTGATGAAATCGCTCTCCCTGCTCATCACTCACAGCTCCAAGATTTTCCGGAAATTCATTCATGTTGTTTTAGTACAACAAAAGTAACAATCACTCTCGCCATATCATTGGCACACCAAATGGCAACTGAAGTCGTTCTGCTTTCGTCTAGGACCTCAAATGTGTGACACAGCACCTGCACACTTTATGAGGGACCCACCATTTATCCTGATTGCAAATTGGAGTTTTGAAGTAGGCAAGATATGCCTGGTGAACAAAGGGGCCTATTTTTGTCCTCTGACTTAGAAATGTATAACTGCCACATATATAGCAAAATGAGTCCGGAGCGTTGAGACACTTTCGACGAGGGATAGTAGAGGCTTCCATTGCACAAGTTAAGAGCACAATAATAGAGTAATATACTGGAACAGAGGCTTTTAAATACATTTTTTTACATAAAAGAGCCTTAAAAATGGCCGAAGAATTTCACAACTTTTAACAAACAATCCAGGTAGCGAGAAATTACTTTTTTTAATTGCTTTTAATTTTATTGTATACAGGTACTAGAAGGTCCTGCACAAAGATGCAGCCCCGTAGCTTTTAAAAAAAGTTGTTTTTTAAGGGGGCCTTTTGTAATTTTCCGTAAAACTAAAAACTAAACGATATCTCGAAAACCTGACGTATACGGGAAAAACGGAATCAGCGAGGCCGTTTTACTATAAATTAGGTGCAAAATTCAAAAAAAAAAAACAGAAAAAAGTGTCAAAATTGTTCTCCCGTGTAATTGGTAAAAGAAAAGCGGCAGTCTTTCCCGACCCCGTTTGTGCACAGGCCATCAAATCCATCTTCTTCATTATGATAGGAATTGCATTCTTCTGAATAGGTGTTGGACGCATATATCCCGACTTTTTGATATTATCCAATACAAACTTGCGCAGTTCAGATTCCTCAAAGGTTGATATAGCCGGTGGAGCGCCAGCTGATACATTGACTGGGATCTTGTCGTACTTACCAAAATTTATGCCTGAACTAATGCCCGTATTGAAGATTTCATTTTTATCCTCGGTCGGTTCGGGCGGAATGTAAAATTCGCGAGGTTTGTCGTTGGTCATCTGGTCTTGAGGTTCCCCACTCTCGTCGTTTGATCCATTTTCGCCATTGCGTCCACCACCACGACCACAACCTCCTCGTCCGCCGCGACCCCCACGGAAGCCACCTCTGCTACTTTTATAGCCACCATCGTTTTCACTATCTTCGAATTTATCTTTAACTCCACCGTATCCATTACTTTGTCCATTTCTATAACCGCCACCGCCACTCATCTGCACTGACAGTCGGGATTGTTATCTTCCTCTCAGCTGTTTTACTGCTTTCGACTTCCCTTCCATTTCCCGGGCCGAGTACATGTCAACTTGACAGATGAGAAAAGTACTGCAACTTGTGGCAGATACTTTTCTCCTGTGCCAAATATACATGCGTTTGACCAACCAAAACAATAAAGTCCCCTAACCACGATTCACCGGGTAATTGTCCAAGTGAAAGCAATAAACTGTGTTGGTGCGCAGTCGGACTTGGGATTGGAAAGATGCTCACTACTTTAACTGGCTCCGACTATTATTTTTGGTGTTGGCGAAATGTCGCGTCGTTGGATTGGAAAGATGGGCGCGTCGTCGCTTCCATCCCTGGCATTGATGACCCATGTCATCAATGTCAAGGACGGAAGCGGGGATGCCGCCCATCTTGTGTTGTGTCCGATTCTTTTGAGGTTGGAGAAATGTCGGTCTTGGGGTTCGGGAAGATGGGCACGTCTTCGCTTCCATCCTTGGCACTAATAACCCATGTCATCAGTGTCAAAGATGGAAGTGGGAACGCAAATCATCATTCGTTTCCCTCCTTGGCATTGATGACCCATGTCTTCGATGTCAAGGACGGAAACGGGGATGCCGCCCATCGTGTGCCTTTTTTTTTCGATTTTTATAGATATGTATGAACTGGGAGTGGAAAGATGGGCACGTTGACACTTCCATCCCTGGCACCGATGACCCATGTCATCACTACCAAGCACGGAAGTGGGAACACAAATCATCCTTCGTTTCCCTCCTTGGCACGGATGACCCATGTCATCGATGGTAAGGACGGAAACGGGGATGCCGCCCATCTTTGCGCCTCTGTTGCACACCACTTCACTCACTGTACCCGACCATGTTACCGTTCCCCTCCGACTTATTTTTACACCATTTCCAGCACTAAAATTAGACATAACCAAGTTACCACGGTGCCCCACGCTCGTGGCGGAGCACCCTCTGCTGCTCCCTCGACGATGGGAATTAGCGTGCAATCGACAATGCAGATACTGCTCAATCGATGCACACTCGTTTTAAATGCACACGCGACCAGTTGGCGACACGACAGACAGCCAAACTTTTTCCACTATCTAGCAAAAATCTCGAGCGCCGAACAATGGCGACGACGACCTCCTTCTTCTTGGACAGATCCAGAACGACTCCTCGACCGGTTCCGTTGCTCCGCTCTCGTGCCTGACTTTGTTGTCCGCCTGACAAATGGGCGCTTTTCATTGGCCAGACCGACGACATCATCCGATAATTCCGTTATTCGAAATTATCGGATGACGTCTTCGTTCAAGTCGAAAATGGCGCTCATTTGCTTAGCGTGGACAACCACCAAGTGAGCTTATTATGGACCAATTACATTGCCGGCAGAAGCAGTCGCAGCCGTTTTTGCGCAAATGTGCATAAGGACCGCGAGTGCTTCCGTCGGCAGTATCATCAGCCCATTTCACCTTTGGGAGCCTTGTCGAAGGTGTCGCCGAGTCGGTGATAGAAGGCGTCTTTAGCTGATTGATCCACTGGTTCAGTCGAGGCGTAGCACTGAACTATTGTGAGGTTTCTTACCCTGGATTTAAATCTGGGTGTAATGATACGGTCGGAGATGGGCTTCCAGTCAATTAAAGATAGGCGTGCCTCCCTAGTCAACAGGATTCCGACGCCTGCTATTCGAGGTGACGTATCGTCTTCATTTCCAGAGTAGAGCAGTACTGTATGGGAGCTTGGTGATCAAGTCGTTCCCGATCCAGGCCATCTTGTTTCGCTCAGTCCTAGTATATCGTGTTATATGCGGTCATTTCCCGTTCGACTTCAGGGAGCCTCGCACTATTCCACTCGCTCCACATCGTTCGAACGTTCCAAAAACCAATCGTGGTCCGTTGTTTGTAGCCAAAAGTCGTTGCCGTTGAATCAGTCCGTGGTATCCGAGGCTCGTTTAATGTTTCGAGTGTAAATTTATTTCAGGTACGCAGATTACAAGCCCACATACCCAATCTTAGGAGAAGGGTTGCTTGCTTAGGTGTCCTAAGAGTCGCCGGGAGCTATTTTTGATATAGCGCAGAGGTAGCTCTCCAATGGCGTTTTTAATTGCGCGTTCTTTTGATGATCTTTCACCGTTCGCCTATTTCCTGAGACGCACTAGTGTTATTGGTCATTCAGGATGATCATCGTTATGTGCCTCTACCAAATGTTTTGCAGTGCAAGATTTGGTTGGCTTGGTTAGCCGTTCACGAGGAGGAATATGGAAGAGGTCTTTTGCCCCCTATTCCTATCAAAACATGGTAATGTTTCGTTCCTATATTGCCATTTGTCATTAAAAAAAAAGTCAATTTTATGCAAGTTGTCAATCCACCCACTTCTTAAACACATTGGATCTATATTAGCTGCTGAGGCAACATCGTTATATAATTCTCGTTTCGTAATTGTTTCTCAAAGGAGCTTTATAATCATCAATTCTGTTTCGTCATAAGTGCTGGTGACATCCTGAAATATTTCGCGCACTGCATTCTGTTAGCGTTTTGCAACTGACGCTGTCCGTGTGTTGTCGGTATGCAGTTATGTTTACATTAATATCCTTTCGGTACAAAATGAAAGAAGGCTTGACCTGTTCAGAGCAGACTTGTAGACCCGACATGCTCGTATGTAAAGAGTTGTACACAATATCTGTTGGAATGTCACCGCCTTCAGTTACTTTCACAAAAGGACTCGACTCGGAATATGCAAATGACGACATGGTCGAGAGCGCACTCAAGTAATTTGTTTTTGAAACGAAAGCTTTTTCGACTCTAGTTTCAACCTTCAACTTTGTGCCTATCTGCGCGGCGACACGCCTGTCTTGGTATCTTTTTCCAAAATAGTGAAAAGTTTTTATCATGTGTTTGTTCGTGCGGAATGTTAAACATGGCAAAACACGGAAATGCAATTTGTTGCGGTCATTGTTTTCAACGTGGACGAAATCAAGTTTTCCTATACTCGCAAAGATGGAAAAGATGAATGAATGTTGTGCAGAAATGCCTTCCACGTTTTCAGTCCGTTTGGAAAAATGTGGAAATACAAAATAGGAACACAGCTTTGAAAAAATTTAATATCATTTAAATATTTTCTAGTCTTATAAGATTGCAATTTCGACACGAGTTTTATGCAACCGTTGTGAAAAGAAATAATAATTTACAGACTATCCTAGAGGAAGAGGACTCAGTTTGGGTTTCTTCAACAGGGGCACTTGTACTTTGGCAGTGTATAGCGGCCATATTTTTGAAGCAGGCCCGTCCGCAGAAACTATCCAAGGGAGGGGTTTGAACTTGAACTAAGCAAATTATTTTTTGAAAATTCCCTACTCAGTGGCAAAAATAAAAATTTATATTTTTAGCGCGTTCTCAATTTCTAGAAGGCGTTTGACGGCATTGACTGGGAATACATCTGGAAGGCTTTACATAGGAGAGGTATACCAGATAAAATCATATCCATCATCAAGGAGTCGTATAGCGGAACCCAATGTCACGTCTTACACAAGGGTAAGCTTTCAGATCCCTTCGAGGTACATAGCGGAGTGAGACAAGGCTGCATTTTGTCACCTTTATTGCTTTTGATTGCCACTAACGACGTACTTTGAAGTGCGCTTCATGAACACCAGAGCAAAGGTATCAGATGGAACCTGTTTGAATACCTTCAACACTTGGATTACGCTGACGATATTTGTCTTCTCTCAAATATATCGGATCATCTAGTTCAAATGACGGATGCCCTGCGCCGCGAAAGTGGCAATGCGGGGCTTAAAATCAATGCTGACAAAATTAAGTACTTGAGCTTGGATTCAGGAAGACAAAGCGAAATTTGTGTTTCGGGGCAGACGGTAGAAAGGGTGGACAATTTTTGCTACCTCGGAAGCGTAGTTGCAGCAGACGGTGGAGCGGATGCTGATGTATTGTCTCGCATCAATAAGGCTGGGGCAGCTTTTTTCAGTTTGACTCCTTTCTGGCAAAACAACAACACCTCCAGAAGAACCCAGGAACTCAGGATCTTCAAAACCAATGTAAAATTAGTGCTTCTTTATGGCTGTTCAACTTGGAAGGTGACCAGGGTGATTGCAACTAGATTGCAAACTTTCGTGAACCAGAGTCTACGGCGCATCCTACACATACGCTGGCCGGAGGTCATTTATAACGACGACCTCCTGTTAATTGCTGGCCATGACAGGATAGACACCTCCATAAAAAGGCGAAAGTGGCAATGGATAGGTCACACACTTCGAAAAGGGCCGGAAAACTTTGCTAAACAGGCCCTCGATTGGAACCCACAGGGAACCGATGCAAGTCGCCGCGTTGGAGAACCTAGAAACACCTCTCTCTCTCTCTGAATTGCCCTAACCCCTTATGGGGGTGGTCCAGTTGACGTTTCGACGGCATAAACTGGTTTCGGAGAATGTAGTTGCCAGCATGCACCTCCTGCACATCCATGGCCGCGAACGTTGTCGTGGACGGGATTCGAACCCGAAACGCCGGTAGTCAAACATGAGACTGATGCCTCAACACACTGCGCTACCGGTCGCCCCTATCCGTTGAGGTCGAGGGTAAGTTATTAGGCAAATCGTGGAGACAGCTGAAGGCGATGGCGGCGAACAGGACGAGGTGGAAAGTAGGCGTGGTTAATGCCCTATGCCCCACAAGGGGTTGACAGAATTCAGAGAGAGATATTTTAAACGCAGACAATTTGCTTAAATATGGCTGGAATCTATATGAGCAAATCCGCGGTTCATTTGCAATTACCATTGCATAGTAATTCAATTCAGGCCCGCATTGTAGCATTGGTAGGTTAGGTAGACTACGATTAGTTTAATGCGGGCTTGGAATAAATTTGAATTTTGCTATCAGCTGATTGATATATGTACATATGTCAAATTAAACCTTAGAATTGCTTATATAAGTTCCAGCCATTGTTTATAGCAAATTCTCTGGACTAAAAATATAGATTTTTTATTTTTGCGAGTGGGAAATTTTCCAAAAATAATGAGTGCGATTTGACCAGGCCCAATTTTCTGAAGGTTTTTTGTTAATTGTAGATCTTGCGGTCAGAGTGGAACTTAAACAAATTGATGTGTTAACCTCGACATACAGGACAAGCAATTTGGTCGCGCCGCGAGCATGCATCGAACCACGTCAAACAGTTCAACAGTGAAAATAAGGAGTTTTTATACCCTTCACGGATGTGATAGCGACTGCGCTGTATGTTTAGACCATTATGCGATCGAATCATCGCCTAGCGAAGCTGCGGCAGCCATTTGGCCGGTATTATGTTTCAAACATAATGTAATCGAATATCCCACTTAAGATGTTAAATACTGTCCATTTGTGAAAAACTAACGTCAAAATGGACATTCAGTCTTAACCCGTTACTGAGTTATTGTATTTTTTTTAGATTGTGTCATAACTGGATAGGCGTCCGTGTCCGTGTCTTCGACAGATGATTCTTTTTCAACATGTGAATTCATTCACCTTTTATTACATACTGCGATTCGCTTGGGCTTTTAAAAGGTAATGCATACTCGGTTGTGCGACGGGGTAGCAGATCCCTCCAGGAAAGTGTTCGTGGCCGGTCTAACTCGCTCACAACAGCCAAAAATCCCAAATAAGTGCCATCAAAGTGCTTCAGGCGAACTTGCACCATGCCAAAAAGCATCGTCCGTCTTGTGCAGGCAGTTCACACAGAAACAGACCACCCTCTTGCTAATTTCAGGAACCTTAAGTGGCTCGTGGCTGAATCAATTGTCTCAATAATGACCAGGCCAATTGACTTACGACAGGTCAGTTGAGTGTCCACGCCCAGCAATTTGAAAAATGCGTAAATCCAACTCCACTTACGAATTTCATTTACAGAAATCTAGCTGCAGCAATAGTGCAAATACTCGCTATCAACGGGTGTCAGTCGGCAGTAGTCGCATCAGCCTACTTTCTGATACAGATGATACCACCTATTGAAATCCCGCAGCTCGTCGGCTTTTATCGACGCAAAAAACCGAGAATTATTGATAGGTCGCGATGCGAATACACACCACATGGTGTGGGGTAGCAGCGATGATGACAGAAATAAGCGCTTTCTAGATTAATTTATGTGCAATAATGAAATGTCGTTAAAGCCCGGTTTCCAGGCGACTTTGTGGAAAGAGACTAGCTGAGACAAAAAAAAACAGCAGAAAACAGCACTTTTAGCAGAGTTGAAAACCATTTCAGTCGAGAGGTTAAGTATTGTCCCAGTTAATACTTTGTCTCTCGACTGGTAGGTCGTGTGCTTCCGTGTGGTGTTCGTTCGTTCGTTTTCACTTTGCATATGGCGCCCATGTTCCGTGATCTGTCAACAAAAGTTAATGCAATAAAGTATCTGAAAATTGTATCGCGGGTGTTTTACTCTGAAGTGATCTGTGTTGAGAGTGGTTTTCATAGAATTGTTGTGGTGCCGCGTCGCGCTGTGTATTTGCGGACTCGCAAATTCGATGAAAGACTTTTGTTGAGATTGTGTTATATCTGTTGATTGCCTTGACCCCCCCCCCCCCCCAGGGGCATGGACGCGTCAACATCCCTAGCATTTCTATGCCTTGTTGATGTTTAGATAGCATATCTACTTTTCGGAAGTACAGTTGCTAGCATGCACCTCCTATCCGCGCCGTCCTTATACTGACAAGCTCGGAGCACTGTGAGAGTTCTATTAGTAACCACAGGCAGTTTTGATCGCGCCGAGATTTGAACTCCGAGCTCTAGACTAGTATCGTATAGAGAGGTGACCGAACGACCACAGCCACCGAGCGCGACCTTCGACACTGCTACAAGGAAGGAGGTGCATGATTTAATCTTTGCCAGCAGCAGTTCTGCTGAATTCGTTTTTAACTGGCACATTTTTGATGAAGGGTCCCTGTCGGACCAAAAACTCATCAGATTCGATATCCCAGTACAAATTGAACTCAGGTCAACATCTCCGTGTCCCAGCTAGACTAACTGGAGTCAGTTATTGTTTCTGAGGCTTGTAGTTTGGATCTAATAATAAAATACGTAGCTTCATCTACTACAAAAGTGTTTATTAAAGTATATTTCGGGAGCTATTTACTCCCTTCTTCAGTACTATTATAAATCATTGGTTACATGTGTTTAAATAAATAAATAACTGGCGCAACAGTCCAATTTGAACCGTGGCCTCGAGATGAGTTAGCATCATCTCATTTTCTAGATCGTGACGGTCTTGTGCAGAGGTGAGTGATCAGCAACATGCTCAACCGAGTTATTTACCCCATAAATGGGTATTCATTTAACAGCTGAGTTGGCTCATAGTCCGACACGTAAATCCCATTTTTTATTGAAAACTACCGCATTCTGTAGGAATCGAACCGAGACCCAGTGCGTAGAAGGCGAACATGCTAACCGTTGCGCCATCCGGACTACACATGTGTTTGAATACAAAATCGATACAAAATTAAAAGCTACAAATACAAGTAAAAACAACTAACCGACTGACTTATGGTTCATTTGCCACTTCAAAAATAGTAAAACTTGTTCCGATTTCATTGTTCCTATGAGAGGTATATGAAATAGTGGGCTGATTTCAACCATTTAGAATTTAGAAACGTGGTTTGACAGTCAATATGATTGAATAGTATACAATTTGGTAAAGATATCTTCAGAAATAAAAAAGTTTTTCTAACAAAAACTTGCTTTTGGAACGGTCGTTCCTATGACAGCTATATGATAGAGTAGTCTGATTTCAACGAAATTAGGGAGTGGGATTTGAATAAAGATATTGTTGATTGGTGTGAAATTTGAAAAGATATCTTTAAAATTAAAAAAAGTTTTTCCCACAAGGACCAATTTTTGGACCGGTCGTTCCTATGGCAGCTATATGACGTAGTGGTCCGATTCCGTTGGTTCCGACATATATACAGCCTGCAATAGGAAGAAGGCTTTGTACAAAATTTCAGCTCGATAGCTTTAAAACTGAGGGACTAGTTTGCATAGAAACAGACGGACAGACGGACAGACAGACAGACGGACAGACGGACATACTGACCAAGAATATATATAGTTTATATGGTCGGAGATGCTTCCTTTTGTGCGTTGCAAACTTCATGACAAAGTTAATATACCCTATCACATCCGTGAAGGGTATAATTATAAAAGCTTAAGGTACAATTATACAGTTAAATCATTAAAGATACAAAGATACGATTATTTATTTAATTGTAGAACTGTATCCTTTAACTATAACCATTAGTTCAATAGATGAACTTGAATTTGCGGCTAATCAACTTAACCAAATGCTATAGGAAGAGGATCTATAGAGATAGTATCGCAACACGGAAAATAAGACCAGGACGAAGGGTGCCCTGGTATTATGAAGAGCTGGCCCGCAAACGTGTACTAATTCGGAAGAAATTTTATATGGCCAAGCGTCTAAATCCGTAGGACTATTACAGAACCGCTTTCACGGAATATAATAAGTTTATAAGGCACTTAAAGCGCGAATACTGGAAGAGGCATTGGGAAGGCATTCAATCCCTTCCGGAAGCGGCATGCCTTCACATAGCTATGTCCAAGGACTCTGCAATGGCCTTCCAAAAAGATCATATGGACCTTACACTAAAGGTCCAAAGGTATTGTAACTCATGAGATACTACTAAACAATAATTTTCTGGAGTCGGTCTTCTACTGTGTCCATGCCCAAAGTCTGCTCTAGAGGCGGTCATTGGTTTAAGCCTGCTGCATATCATCATCACAGAAAAACCAGCTCTCGATGCTCTTAGGGTACATCTAATTTCCGAAGTATGCGGTAGTGACATTGATCACATGAGCATTCTGAAATAAATTCCTGGGCTTACAGATCTGCCTTGGATCAGATTAACGGAGTTATGCATCGGCAATAAATTCTTAGCCCTCATAGCAGAGCGCACGGAATGGTTGAATGACAATCCCTGCCCAGACCCTAGGTGTATCATGTGGTACACCGGTGGATCTAAGACTGAACAAGGAGTAGGTGCTGCCATATTTATTTCCAATACCAGGGCGGAAATCGGGTAAGGCGTCAAGCGACAATCGCCCAGGCGACAATTCAAAGTGATCGCCTCGCCTTTTGGTATCGGAGGAGGCGATCACTTTGGAAGGCAACAGAAACCAATGTAAGCCACTATCTGACGAGACGCAGCAACTTCATTCTGTATAAAAAATCGTTGTCAGACGTTGACAAGTGTATGTTTTGAATTGCTTTCGTCTGCATATTTAAAAAAAAAAATTATTCATTTGTTAAAGGAGTTTTGGTGTTTGAAAAATGTTTCCGAGTTTGGCATTCTTCTATTCAAATAATAGCGTTGAGGAAACATTAAATCTAAGAGTGGTAACGTGATAAAAATAATACGCTTGAGCTACCCAACCATAGTCTGCTAGATTGAGCGCGGGCATCCAGGGTATTATTAAGGAAGCCCCGAGCTAAATTTAGATAAAAATCGGTAATTGTACAAGATATAGAGTCTTTCTGGTATAGATTGCAACGACCTATTCAAAAATAAATTAACCGCTTTTACATTGATTTTATATCACTTCTACTACGAAAACATTATACATACATTGTTTGTTACAAAAGTCCTTTCACTGCACGGAAAATTAGAAAACAAAAGAAAAAGAAAGCACTTTCTATTTACTACAACTTTTCCCGTTCATCCGAATTGAATTTTGTATGAAAGTCGCAGTTCCAATGGCGTCGCAGCAAAATAATTGCCAGATAGCAACAATTGGGCAACATGTCGCCCTAGCCGATGCCAAAAAAGCGAGAGTGGCAGCAAACTGTCGCCTTACCCGATTCCAGCCCAGGATTTCAATCGCTATGGGTACCTGACCTAGCGTTATTCAAGCCGAGATCCATGCACTGACGTCTACGTCAGGGTAATCTTAGACAAGAAACCTCGCAGCGCAAACTTGCTAGATGCTCAGATCGCCAGGCGGCCATTAAAACTCTCTCTTCGCAAAGGATATTTTCTAGATTGTTGAAAGCGTGTCGTGAACTTCTCCAATGTCTGGCGACCGACAACTGAATCTTTATGTATTGGGTCCCGGGGCACCGTGGCATTGAGAGAAATGAAACAACAGATGAATTTGCCAGACAGGGTTCATCATTAAATTGAACCTGAACCTGAACCTTACTGTGGTCTTGGCTTGGCGACAGCCAGGTCAATCATCAAGGAGTGGTCCGAAAGGTTACGACAACACTATTGGGGAAATCTGCCAGGGTTGCGGCAATCGAAATAGTTAATGAAACCCTTCAATTATGGTGATATTACACACCTGAGTAGAGCGACCTGAGGCTGGTTGTGAGTTATCTCTCGGGCTATCATTGGGTAAGATATCATTTAAACAGGATGGGTTTGTCTATTGAGATGGAGTGCCGTCTTGGTTTTGGAGGACATTGAGACCGCAGCCACATTTTGTGGGAATGCCCGGCGATTGCGCGAGCTAGATTCACGTACCTCGAGCAGATCACCACGAGTCCTGCCGTTATCAGGATAACTCCTGCAAGAGACATACTGACCTACAAGTGGTGGAAAGTATTTTGCTTCAGTAATTAATAAATATATTTTAAAAAAGCCAGGCACAATAGATTTTCTATGGTCGCAATGACTACCGTTAGGGGCAGTAGCCAGAACCATTGCTATCTATCAATTTATCACATGCCGCAAAATGAAGTTGGACCTAAAATACTGGACGCTATACCTATTGCCCAAAGAAAGGTCCAGTCGCATGGCCTGCTAAAAGTCTCAACTTGTTGTTAATTGCCTTGACCCCTCCAGGGGCATGGGCGCTTCAACATCTCTAGCATTACTATGCCTTGCTGACGTTTCGATAGCATTTCCACTTTTCGGAAGTGCAGTTACTAGCATGCACCTCCTATCCGCGCCGTCTTTATACTGACAAGATCGGAGCACTGTGAGAGTTCTATTAGTACCCACAGGCAGTTTTTGGTCTCACCAAGATTTGAACTCCGAGCTCTAGATTAGTATCGTAGAGCAGTAACCGAACGACCACGCCCTTTTTCACGTATGGAGGCATCCAAAAAGAGAAGTCTACAGTCAACCTATTGTCTACCGGGAACACTTAATGCAAAAAATTGGAACAGCAATAGCGACAATTTGAGGGAAAAGAGTGAAGAATTGCTTCGAGCAGTTTCGCCTGTAGGTAAAAGATGTCTGGTTTGTATCCAATATGGAAAAGGGCATTTCGAACAATACCTGTAGTTTTCAGTTGATGTGTTTCGTTTTTAGATTAAAGGATTTTTGAAGTAATTGTTGTTAATTTTATTTATGTTTCTTTTTTTTGTCAATTTATTTGTTTTCATAAAATAAAAATAATTGAAGAAATATGGGAGCGTTGATTTTGTTTTCCTGGATATTTGTGGTAGAGCAAATAGACTTTTTTTTAACATTCCAAAATATTCAAATCTAAGTCCTTGAAATTTATATGCCGTTCAAAAGCAAACATAAGGCAACTTTCTTAGAGATTACGAACTTCTAGGTTCTAGAACCGTTATAAGATTGACACTTAATTTTTCTCAAAAAAAAACTAGTTTTACATTTTTTTGTGACGATGAAAGACATAGTGTCCCTATTGGTGTCAATTTTCCACAAATAAACGGTACTGTAATAAAAATTTACAATTCGAAGTGGGACACCCTATATTTCTCTATCTTTCATTAAGGCCAAGATATCCCGCTGAAACCCTTCTTTTCACAGTCAATATGTTGTTATAACATTTAAGCAGAGATTTTCAGTTGAACTAAAAAAAAACTACGAACGGCTTGTCCAAGTATCTCTTTCCAAAATTTATTCAACATACACCTTCGTCAGCCTCTTAAGATGTATTTATCGAGAAAAAAAAGTAAATGCGGACCTTTCCACTGGTCTCTAAAAGGCACCACTTACGTCCAAGGAAAAGTAATGGAATTGGCACTTCTGAGTCAGAGGAACCCATTTTCAACGTGTTTTCTGCCACTGAACAACATCGAATCTGCTTTATATGTATTTCACGTTCAAAAAAAGTTCGTTGGATGTCAGTTTCATTTCCTGACCCTTTTATATCTCTCGAGGGGGCCAAATGCCAGAGAATTACGACGAAAATTCATGTCATTCTCAATCTTTTGTTTACCTGTACATCCAGGTCGTGATTTCAATATTGTGCCTTTTTTTTGGAATTTCGCTTTTCCATTCGTTGGACCGTCCAGTCCGACAGGAAAAGTACAAATGCAAGTGCTCATTTTTTTCTTGCAAAAGTTTCCTTGATAAAATTAAAGACATTTTCTGTTGACACAGAAGCGATGGAACTTTCTTCCTCTGCAAGAATACTTGGAACGGAGTTTCGGATTATTTCAAGACAGAGAGTGTGAAGGTAAAATTATAAAAAAAAATCTGTAGATTGTTGGAAAAAACAGGTGGTTTGGGAGCTGTTAAGAGTTTTTGAAATGTTCACGTTCCACAGCGGTTGCGGCAATCGATAACAATCGAAATTCGTAAATTTGTTGTTGATCAATCAGAGAGGCAGTCCAAGGTTCGTTCGTTCGTTCGTGCCGAGGTAGAAAAATCATAACAAGAGATGTTGTCGCTTTACTCAATTTTAACAACATACCTTACAGATATCAGTTGTGGTCAAACGTACGTCTCTCAGATGCATACGAGTAAGTCTTATTTCCCTTACAAAATTCACAAAAGTGCCAAACTTTAACATTTTTTTCTAATATTATGCGTTAGAAAATATATTTATGTTTTCTATTCCCGCATCTTGAAAATGTTTGGTGATTGCTACATATTAATTCAATATAGGGAGACATACAGTAAGACACCGCTTAGCGCTATTTCAGTGTCACGGTGTATTCCCCAAAGTCGTATGCGGTACTGAACTAGCGCAAGATATTGTTTCTTTGCGGTACGAATGGATGTTTGTTGTGTCACAAGTGATTTTTGATCGACAAAAAAAAAGATAATAATTTTCGTTATTCTCTCTTGCTTGTCTACCATTATGTGCATTTGTATGTGTCCGTTAGGTAAAAATTTACCTACAAACTAAAATGACTCGATTAACGCTTTTTCGCTTAGCGCCCCAACCTATGGGAACGTCTCCTCCGCGTGAAGCGGGGTCTTACTGAAATTGTATTTTTAAAAAGGAAAAACGCTACGAAAGAACAAAAGACGCAAAGTATCTACACTGCATGCAGATACATCGGAACATGGATATGTCTATGACTACCGACTGCGTGGAACCTGTTGTGTTGAAGATATCGACGTAAGTTTTATAAAGATCCCAGTATAGTTATACTGGATGAAATCATTCGAAAAAACACGTCCCACGCTTTCGGTAGGCATAAGACATATCCATGTACCGATGTATCTGGTGGCAGTGTAGATACTCGACATTAATTCTGCTTTGCTTTGTTCTGTCCGCTCGGGCTCCTTTCTCTCGCGGGATCGTTTCGTTTTCGTTTGCATCGCGTGTGTGCAATATTCACCTCCTCTCGTGCACCCTGTTCCATCTGCCCGTTCGGTACAGTTTGCAGACTGCAACCTATCGACATTTCTCTGAGTAAATTTCTGCTAATCGCAATCACGCTTCCCACCATCTTTTCCCAATGGGACGTGTATTGTGTTTGTGTATCAATTGCAAAATCGCTCCCACACTATCCGCCTCATCCCGCCCCTTTAATCAACAGTCCGGGTCCGGCACACACAATCCATTTCTCAAGTAACGCATGCGACTCTATGCGATTGTGTCCGGCAAACAGAAAGGGAAACTAACAAAAGTAAACAAAACATTCCAACACACGCACAAAAAGAATGCACAAGAAAAATTTTGGAATTTTTTCAGAAGGGGGGGGGGCATTTGATCTTCTGCAGACCTCTGAATGTACATCATGCCACGATGAGCTGCCCGGAACTATAACATCCTGCGACGAATATTTCTCTATTTCGGGGCTTGGGAGATTTTAACTCGCGCAGTACGAATCCGCCATTTTGTTTTATGATATGTTTATTCACGTGTGGTGGGGGCCCACATTGTGGGCCAGTCAGACCTCAAATCGCCGCCATTGCAAATGCACAACCACAGTTGATGGATCACCCGATTTGGATAGAATGAACTTCATCCGCGATGGCTCTCGCTCTCTATCTTCGGGGGGGCGGGAACTATGTAATGTACACACTCTCAAATTGCGTCTGCACATGTCCAAATGTTAGTCGAACTGACTACTTGCTACCTTTTCTGGGACCCTAGTGATTCAGATAGTACAACACGGGCTATTTGATTAAATGATGAATGGGAATTGGCGGAAATTGAAGGTCATTGAAAGTCCTTGACCTAAATAATGAGTAAAAATGGAATTTCATTCATTGTGACCTCAGATTGGGTCTATGCATGTGCATGTCGGGAAGGCACAATTTGTTTAATGAAATGGTGATAATGAGAATGATATGAATGAATGAGAGGAGGAGGTCCGCTGCCCTGAGCGAAATTTCGCATACATTCAGAGACCATAAATTGCGTGTGAACATGTCGAGCGAGGAGAGAAGACGACTTCTTGCGACGTGTTCTGGGGGCCTAGTCATGTTAGGTAGTACGGAGCGTACTCTATATTTTTGAGGATTTTGAATGTATGGTATGGTGTGTATGCAGGAGCTTTGATTATGGCGTCGCGTTGACTGAGAGCGTGGGACAGAGAGCACAGAGAGCGCCTGTTCACCCGTACACTATGTTATTTCTTGCCGTCCACAACGTCAACTTTATCGCTATCAAATCAACATCCCAACATGTACACACAGGAACCCCGCAAGCGCGCCGCCCGCGCGGATCTACAAGCAACAGCCATGTACAATGACCACTTCACTCAAACGACATGCACAACCAGAAAAGAAAAATTTTCAATGGGCTTGTTTCCTCTTCTGACCCCCGAGTAGAAAAACAGACATTTCGTGTGACGGACAGATTTTTAGGATGACCCCCAGCTATAAGACATATCCATGTCAAAAAGTTGAAACGAATTTGCACAAAAGAAAGTTATAAGTAAAAACTGAAAAACTGGCGGTATAATCTCAGCTTCCCTCAGCAGGCAGCTCGGTCTTCGATCGTATCATCGCCGAGGTTAATGCGTTGTTTTTGCTTCTTCATCTTATCGATCCATGTGTGTTTCCGTGTGCCTTGGGATTTTGGTCCAGCAAATGGAACATTCATTGATAGTGACTTCATGACGCCTCAGAACATGGTAATACCAATCCATTCGACGATTATCGAGCTTTTCACTGATCGGTTGCTCAATAAACAAGTTCCCTCGGATGTAGGTACTTTTGATGCGATCCTTTTTGGTCACACCGTCTGACATCCATAGCATTTTCATCTCGGTCGCAGTCATTTTACTTTCACATGTCTTATACATAGTCCAACACTCAGACGCATACATGAGTGTGGGACGTACGACCGTTTTGCACAACTTGGCCTTAGGTTTTCGTGGCATCTTCTTGTCGCAGAAAACTCCAGAGTTTTCTCGCCACTGCATTCTACCGACACTGATGCGATCTTTGATATCGTCATTGCAGGTAGCTTCCTTGTTGACCATCGAGCCCAGGTAGTTGAACCTTGTACAGGACTGCAACTGCTCTCCTTTAACCCTTAAAGTTGGTACAGTGTCTGCGGTTTTAAGTTTTGCTGTGCTTGCAAAACTGAATTTGTTTTCCAGCTGACGTTCACAGTACCTTCCTATTGATGATCAAAGAGTGGAAGAAGACGGCAACACAAAGAACGATCCCAAGTTCGTCGAGTCACACCTACCCACAATAAATGGCCACGTACAACAGTATGATCCAGCGACTTACGACATATCCGTTAACACCAGCAGGATACGAGAGAGAAAAGCAGTAGATTCTAGACACGGCGAAAATTAATGGATACAAGGAACCTGAAATTCTGCGATTTTTACGACGAAAGGAAGCACGCATACAGAGAAGGACGTATTCCACATTATTTGACCATGCAGGCGAAAATAAGGCGAGTGTAACGAGATTGAGCCTTCCAACGTCAACAAAATTCTATAGGCTGAAAAATTGCCTGAAAAAATTCGACATAGAAGCTGTTGGAAACAGCTACAGCTCCCGCCTGAAGGCCCACCTCGCAAGCGAAAAGGACCCACTAAACAAGGAAGACAAAAGTGGCATTTACAATACAAAGTGGAATGTCCAGAATGCAATATGAAGTACGTCGGTCAAACAAAAAGACTAATCAAAGTACGATTTAAGGAGCACAAAAGAGAAGCTGAAAATGCGGAACGAAGGGGAAATTCCACTGTGAGGTCATCAATCGCGGCACATATCATCGAACAAGGACACACAATCGATTGGGACAATGTACAAGCGGTGAAGCAGGTAAACAGAATATCAAAATTAGACGCATGGGAAAGTTTGGAGATCATGAAGCTGCCAAGTAATCAACGCCTTAACGAAGACGAAGGGAATTGCCCATCGTCCTTAGGTAGGTAAAACACGTAGGTATAATTGTAATTAGTATAAAAGTGGAATGTATAATGATGTAATTTAAAAATTGTTAGTATATAAGACCGATTGTAAGCCTTGTCATCTTTAGAAACAAAAAGCACTGAAGAAGGGAGTAAGTAACTCCCGAAATACGTATATGCGGAAATAAATATATTTTGTAGTAAGGAACCTTTGTTTCTCCTTTAACTCATTTGTTAATAACGACTACAAACAACGGTAATCCAAGATAAGCAATTGTAATGAACCATATTCTGCTCTGGTAGTGCTGCTTCCACCGGCTGATCGCATTACATCAGATGAGTAATGATCTGTCGGTGGTACGAAACCAGAGGCCGAGGGTCTCATTACACCCGGACCAAGATGCGAGCGCTAGGGCGTCTGCGCCGTCCGCCAACCATTCCATCCTTATCGTCCCATTTTTTTATTATTCCCCATTTTTGTCTACCATGTGTGTGTTGTCTTCCCAAGGCCAATGAATTTTTGTTAATACGTTAAGGACAGGGGCAACGAGCGGCGAAAATCCCGCCCACGTCTCCCGAACTGAGCTACAGCAAGCATAGACCACTGTTTAGCTCGTTGAGGAGCCTTTTTCTTCGGCAGATGGCACTGCTCGACCTTCACGGTCATTATGATACCTTAGGCTCCATCCCCACGAGCATCTGGGGATGCCCACCAAACCGTCCGTTACACAATTTAAGTCAAAAAAATGTTACCGAAATACTTCAAAACCAATTATAAAATGGCTATTCATTACATTCAATTCAAATTGAAAATAATCCCTTACGTGGACCACCTGAAAGGATTTTGCAATTTGGTTTGAAATTTGTGACTCGGTTTCATTTTGCATGCCAACTTAAGATGACTCTGTAGCTTAGCTTGGCACCCACAACGAGGACTATATGGAAGAGGTATTTTGCCCCCTCCATGTATACGTATAAAAATGACAACTGCATACATCATGTAAAAATTATTAACCCTCGTCCAGCGGCATAGGTGCAGGTGTACCTTTTGCATTTTCAAATTGCTATAACTTTTTTTCTGGAAGTCACAAAAGTCTGGACCTTTGTGACGTCTCTAGGTTTCTGGTATAGTTTATATATGTGAAATTTCAGAAAAAAAAGTATTTACCTATCCGCAAGTTAGGAGGTCGAGTGGATTCTACACTCTTAAAAGGCGGCAATACATACAGGTGTACTTTCATATATTTTGTGTGAACAAATTAAGAAAAAAACTAAAAAAGAATAAGTTTTGGTGAATGTTAATTTTTATTTATTGCAAACAAGGGTTAATACAATATCTTATATTTATATAAAAATAAGTCATCTACGTATGTAGAGGCATAACTCAGTAACCCTTCCTCCGATTTGGCTCAAATTTTGTTTGTTGTGCTCCTTTATGCCCAACTTAGATACAAACGGAGCCCAAAATTTGAAATTTTCCCGGAAAATTGAGAAAATTGGAAAATGTCATTTCCCATACATTTTGTATGGAGAATTTTTTTTTATCTCCGGTTTAGCTCAAATTTTTTTCCTTTGTGTTTGCAATGCTCCCTCTTATTTGTATATTCATAAAAAAAAATCCAGGACGAACTGCTGTCGAACATGAAAGCACCCATTCGTCCGATTTGCCAAAATTTTTTTTTGGATCTGTTCCTTTAAGCCGAACTTAAATCTTAACGGAGAATAAACACAAAAAAAAACCAGGCCCGGAGTCCGAAGCGTATATACCCTAGACTTGTACAGACCTAGTGGTGACACCAAAAGTAATAATTGGCAACGACCATGCATTAAATGTGAGTTTCCTATATAGCCAGTTTATAGGGGAGGTTGGCACTCATTCAGGGAGATCTTGACCATTCTCAAAATCAATTAACTAACCCATTCTACAAATATTTGTTGAATTTTTCAAGTCGCTAGCTTCATTCCATCGAAAGTTATTGCTTATTTGAAGTCTCACTTGTAGGGGGAGGTAAGAGTTCCTTGGGTCGGATCTTGCCCATCCTTGCCACCAACCAATTAGATCACCCAACAAACATACAAACAAAATTTTAAGTCTCTAGCTTCACTCTATCGAAAGATATCGCTTATTTGAAGTTTCATTTGTAGGGGAAGTAGGGGTTTTGTTGTTCAGATTTTACGTATTTTCAATATTAGCTGACTGGATCCAACTACAAACATTTGGTCAAAATTTCAAGTCGCTAGATTTATTTTGTCGTAAATTATCGTTTATTTTAAGTGTCATTTGTAGGGGAGGTAGAGGTTTCTTAGATCGGATCTAATCCACCTTTAATGCCAACTAACTCAATCTCACTTCAAACATTTGACCAAAATATCAAGCTGCTGGCTTCATTCTATCAAAAGTAATCGCTTATTTGAAGTTTCATTTGCAGGGGAGGTAGGGGTTCCTTGGGTCGGATCTTGCCCATTTTCAGTACTAACTAATACGACCTTACTACCAACATTCTACCAAATTTTCAACTTGCTAGTGTCATTCTATCGAAAGTTATCGTAATTAAAATAATATTCAATTTTTTGAATTTTGTACGGGAGGTAGGTGTTCCTTTGATCTGATTATGCCCAACTTACAGAACCTTAATCAGCTTCTTGCCTCAGGGTTACATGCCAAAAATCAGGTGTCTACGTCAATTGGTTCAAGAGTTATGGACAAAAAACCTGAAAAGTAGGGTAGTACGGGCTCTGTGTAAGAAAATTACCGTTAGTTTTCAACTGATCGATTTTATTTTTCCAGGGGAGTATAAGATTACCATCACAAGCAATCTGTCAAAGCTAGAGCTTTTCATGTTTATTTAACCGGGAGTTATAGATACATTTAATTATTTTACATATGTAGGGGAGGTAGGCGTTCTCTTGGCCTGATCATGCCCATTTACCAACCAACTAGATCATACTTCCAACATCTAGTCAAAATTTCAAGGCTCTAGCTTCATTCTATCGAAAGTTATCGTGCGAACGGACAGACAGACGGACAGACGGACAGACCGACAGACAGACAGACAGACATGGCTTAATCGAATCAGGAGGTGACCCTGATCATTTATATATGTACATTGCTGTACCTCCGGAGCCTCCTCTAAGGTGTTACATATTTCCGTCGTGACAAAAACAATATACCCTATACTAAAAGTCTAGGGTATAAAAAAAGAAACGACCTGTGTCGTATGTACAGGGTTGGCGTCGTTATCCTTTATCCGATTTGCTTCAAATTTTTTGCATTCGGTTTCTTTACGCTTCACTTGAAACCTTACGTCATTCAAAATTGGAAATTTTCCCGCGAAATTGGGAAATTCCATTTTCCCATTCATTTTGAATGGAGACATATTTTCCCTTCTATCTCCTTAACCCTACATGATTTGCTTCAAATTTTTTCCCTTTTGATAATTCACGCTCAACTTACATGTTCACCGAGCCCATAGTCCAAAAAAAGGACGACCTGCTGACAATAAAGGACATTCTGTTGTCCTTCGAGGAAATATTGTATATCCAGTACGTTGCATGTACTTTACACGTGTTCTCAATGCAATTAATTTTTTTTACGTGGTCTCTCCTAAAAAGGACGATCTTTTGCCTGAAATGAAAATTAAGGTATGTCCGATTTGGCTGATTTTTTTTTGTTCTGTCTCTTTACGCTCAACTTGGATCCATACCCAGCTCAAACTCAAATGAAACCGGAAAATAGAGGGCTGCCAACAATTGCATTTGCTGGAAAATGACACTCATTGGAATTGTTTGCCATCGTCATATCGACATGTTTCCCATTGAATCCACACGGTTTGTGAAACAAATTCAAAGACGAAATGTCAGACGATATTTTGCATAGAGTTCGCATTTCAAGAGCCGATATTCCACTTCAAATGAGCGACGCCATACATAACGAGGCGCTCATTTTGAAAGAAAATATATGCTTACTGCTCTGCGGAAATTTGTTGAGTAAATTAGGAATGCCGGCCCCCAATCATTCAATGCACGACGCATTCAACCGGGAATTGGAACGAGAACGTGATTACGATCGAGATGTATTGAGTCGGGCAGTGCAAAGAAATGTGCCATTGTCGAATCCCCAGCAGAAAAGTGCATACGATACACTGATGAAAGCGACCGATGATGGACAAGGTGCCATTTTCTTATTTGATGCGCCTGGCAAAACGTTCCTCATTTCCTTGATATTACCAACGATTCGTTCACGAAGTGACATAGTGTTGGCAGTTGCATCATCTGGCATTTCGGCGACGTTGCTTGAAGGAGGACGGACGGCTCATTGTGCCATTGCCATTGAACTTGCAAATGACGGACGAACCAACTTGCAACATTTCGAAAAATTCTGCTATGGCTAAAGTCTTGCAAATTTGCAAAATAGTCATTTGGAATGAATGCACGATGGCGCATAAACGTGCATTGGAGTCTCTCAATCGCACTCTGAAAGACTTGCGCAATAATCACAATCGTTGGAGGCGCAGTGATTCTG
Source organism: Chloromyia formosa (assembly GCA_964017055.1). Classification (NCBI taxonomy): domain Eukaryota; kingdom Metazoa; phylum Arthropoda; class Insecta; order Diptera; family Stratiomyidae; genus Chloromyia; species Chloromyia formosa. Next base: position 104,804,433 of record OZ024813.1, read on the forward strand.
CTTTCCGGCGATTTCTGTCAAACACTGCCCGTCATTCCGAGATCAACACCTGCGGATCAACTCATTTATGAACCTACGTGCAGACATCACAACTGACAAGAAACATGATCATTCTGCTGATGTGTTCTCGAAACAATTGTTGAACATCGGCAATGGAAATGTTCCAGTTGCTGAGACAAGTGATTTCATTGAATTTCCCATGCACTTTTGTCAATTCACTGAGTCCAAGCAGCAAATCATTGAAAAAGTTTTCCCGAACATCGTACGCAATCACACCAATCATGAATGGTTGGCTGAACGAGCTATTTTAGCAACAAAGAATGTCGATGTCCACCAATTGAATTTCGACGTTCAAATGAAAATCCCTGGCGAAGTGAGGACATACAAATCCATGGACACCATCACCAAAGAAGAAGATGTCGTCAACTACCCCACAGAATTTTTGAATTCATTAGATAAGCCAGGGTTCCCGCCACATCAACTGCAGCTATAGGCTAGGTCATCATAATGATTCGAAATCTGAACCAGCCGAAGCTATCCAATGGAACCAGACTTGCTGTCAAACGGTTGTTACCCAAAGTCATAGAAGCGACAATTCTCAAAGGAAAATTCCAGGGCGAGCACGTGTTGGTTCTACGAATTCCAATGATTACCATTGATCTGCAATTCGAATTCAAACGATTGCAATTCCCGGTGCGTCTTGCGTTTGCGATGACAGTCAACAAAGCACAAGGACAGTGGATGAATGTGTGTGGCATTAATTTAAAAAATCCGTGTTTCTCGCACGGCGAATTGCACGTCGCCTGTCGCGAGTAGGAAAACCAGATTCTCTATTTGTTTACGCACCGCAAAACAAAACTAAAAATGTTGTACATATATCACAAAGCCTTGAATTAGGTAAACTATTTAAATGGAAATAAATTGACTTTTATTCATTCACAACAAACGTGGCTCAGAGGGTAATCCATTTCTAGAACCACATACCTCGCCACCTGTCGACTAACAGGAAGATTAGGCGCGGGATGCAGTTCGCGGGGTCAGCTTCATGTATGAAAAAAATAAGTCAGGGTAGGTGAATGTTGCGAGCGCAACCAGCACTAGGTTCGAGGTCGCGCGAAGCGAGCCATCGCAGCTAGTAATATTATAAAAGGGAATAACTTCAATACTTTCGCTAACTCCAAACTGGTGAAGAAGTAATCGGTGACCACGTTTCTTCCATAGCCTTTGTATACGTTTACTAGGTTCAGTACCGTTCGTTCGCCAACATTCGGTAGTCGAGGGCCATCTATTGGCTTTTCGGTTAAAAGTTGACCCTGTAACGGGTAGGCGTTCGACGAATCATAAGGCCAGAAAATCTTGTTACCATACTTTGCAGGCTTCGATGGAATATATTGTGTGAATTTCTTATGGCCTGTAGACGGAAATAATTGGTCATCAACAGTGATAGGCTTGTAGGCTTTTCCAAATTATTATTGTAGTAAGCATAGTCCAAACGTCTCTCATCGGTGCGACTTTATCGATTTGCATTCGTTCCGTACGCGTATTCTCGTTGTCGAACAGGACGAATCTTATAATCATGTCGAAGAGATTTCGAGAAATGGGTGCTCGAATAAGTGCCAATCCATCGACTTTCCAGATATCGTCCAGATTTAATTTGTTGTCCCTGTACAAGCCAGCCGCCATTAGTATTCCTAGGATCGCACCGAACTCTGCTTCTGTGAATGGCTTGAACAGTTTCGGTGGTGGACGTTTGGAAGAATCGGGAAACTTTGGAATCAATTATTTGTATGCTTCACAAACTCTCCTGCCTTTCTGGTTCGATTCACGCAGGATAATGTGGGAAATTTATATAGTAATGATTGACTTGAATACCTTCTTTGGTGTATAAAGATTACTAATTGCCGCAGACCCACTGCTTTGTCGTAAAAGGTTACGAGATCGGGTCTGTGCACTTGGTAATGGATCACTGCACCATTGGGTTCCATCCTTGGTAATTGAAACGTTACCCAGTTCTTCAGGCACAGGTTCATCCTCAATGAATCGTACTCGTCTTCCTGCTCGGTTACTGCTTCCTGCTCAATGTTGGACTCTTCTCCATATAAACCACATAATCTTCGTCATCTGATTCAACATATGATTCATCCTCAAAATCAGATTCATTTATGATTTGTCTGATTTCGTCTCCGACGTATATCTGTTCATAAATTGGACAATTAGACGTTTCATCTATGTAATACTTGTTTATTATAAATTTGTAATGCATAAATACTAACCTATAATTTCGTCTCCTTGTATTTCGGCGGATAGTAGGACTAGCTTTACAGTCGCATAAGAAAAGTATATTAAAATATTTCTAGACAGCATATGTTATGCGTTTATCGTTGAAATACGTACACACAGTGAAGTTTTTCATACAAAATGCAGAAGGTACACCTGTACCTTAGCCGCCTGTTAGCGTTGTAAAATTCTGCCGCTGGACGAGAGTTAAAATGTTTATTCTGCTGTAAAAGCCATGAACGATTTCGCAAATCTGAACATCCATTTTACAGAAAGTTTTTATCGTTACGACGTCCATTCGTTTTCCATCTAGTTTCAAGAGTATCCTCGCAAACATCAAATAAAATCCAAGTGAACGTGTGTCAAACACAAATGGGTTTAAAATTTATCCATCAAGGAACTTCCATTTCACCTGGCGGCATTTTTATCCGATAAGAATACAAAGTGACACCCAAGACAATAACAACAATGAATTCCGTTTTTAAGAAGAACGATGGTGAAATGGACGCCTGAGTATGTCTCGCAGGACAACAAGGATAGCGTGAGTTTTCTTCTCTGTTAACAGCCCAGATTACTTTTGAAGAAAGCCTAGATACCCCTCCAACGCTCACATCTTACGTAGCTACAATCAGCTTTCGAGAAAATCAGATAAAGTGTAAATAGAATAAATTGAGCGTGAAATGGGAAAAAAAGAACTCAGGTGTTGAGCTTCTTCGTGTTCATGACGATGACGATGTTATCGAATCCAAATATGAGAGTCCTTGAGAAATGCGACGGTTAAGTTCTGAGAAAGATAAATATGAATCTAAGATATATGTACACATAGAAATATATTTTATTGATTGCATCTGAAGTAGAGAATTGGAAAGTAATCTTATAGAGAAAGAAGACTTTAATAAAACAGAAAGTGGGACTTGTTCATCGAACCTATATCGGATTGAGAGACATATAATAGGACAAAAGGTATTTACGGATATCAAGCTGTAGGTGTCAATGAAGATTTTTACAATAAGTGCCCATATATAGAAATGCTTTTGAGAAGTCATATAAAAATAACTGTTTTATGACAACAGCTACGAGAATTTAAAGAACTAAGTTTTTCGGAAATTGTAAAATTTTAATATTTTCTGTGAGTCAGACGCGGCCACGAATAGAAAATACAGGGTAAAAGCACCTATAATCGACAGGGGACCAGTGATCGACAGGTCTGAAAATTTTCGTAGTAAAATAAGCTTTCAGCTTCAGGTTGTTTTTATTGGTCGAAGCCTCGAGTGAAACTTTAATTTCACATATTTTCAAGTAGAGCCTTGTGGACACATAGGAATTAGAATACGATATCGTTCAAATGTCTGCCGCGAAAGCGCTGGCACGACTGAATACACTGGACACAATTTTCCATGACTCGAGTACACAAATCGGCCGAAATACCAGGAATTTCGCGTTCGATGTTGGCCTGCAGCTCTTCTGACGTTGCTGGCTTATTGGTGTAGACCAGCGAGTTAATGTAACCCCGAAGAAAAAAGTCCAGAGGGGTTAAATCGCACGAACGAGGCGGCCATTCGCGAGAACCGTTGCGTGAGATAACTCGCCCACCGAACTTGGTCTTCAATAATTCGATTGTGTCGTACGCTGTGTGGCACGTTGCCCCGTCCTGTTGGAATCACATATCGTCCAAGTCCATAGCGTCGAGCTAGTCCCAAAAATATTCCGATATTATGACCCTGTAGCGATCGCCGTTGGCGGTTGTTAGCGCGCCGTTTTCATCAAAAAGGAAAAATTGGCCTATGACGCCGCTGGCATGAAAACCGCACCAAACAGTTAATTTTTTCGGATAAAGTTGTGTCTCGTGCATCACTTAAAGCCTCGTTTACATACGAGCAATCGTGCGTGCACGAATACTCATATGTGTACGGTAGGAGCATGTGTGCGCGAGTTAAGAATTAAATAGACTTCCGTCTTCACTATAATTAACTCTTTATTATTGAGGTGTAGAGGTCCGGACTACTTACGGTCCGGTAGTTCAAATACAACTGGTTTCCATCTTACAAACTATTTTCTTAAATACTATTCCTTATCTCTACCTACGCCTAATAAGTTTCAAGGGAAAATACAAAATACATTTTTCCCTATGACTCATATGTTAGATCCTAATAAACATCTTCTACTTATGTCTATAGTATTCCTTATCTCTACCTAAGCCTAATGAGTTTCTAGGAAAATACAAAATACATTTTTCCCTACGACTCATATATCCTAATAAACCCTATCATAAATATCTTCTGCTTGTGTTTTGTTCAGTTGCTCGCAGATGTTGTGTGATCTGCTTCGTGGGAGATGACTACTGCCCCTCTTAAACAGATACGTCCCGGATCTGCTGTAAGTTGGCGCTGACTATTTTCAGGATGTGCTCGACTCTTTCCTCGTTGTTGAATTGGATTGGATGTTCCGCATTATTCACATGTTGCACCCGATGTTTGCAGTACCATATTGTTGCGACCATTGCGAAACTGATGAGTATGACCATAATGCCTGCGAACCAATAATTTGCTTTCTGCGCCTCGAGTAGTTCAGTCACTTGTTCTATCTTCTCTAAATTTTGGATGTGTACCTGCTGAAGATAGGGAAGAGAAAGAGAAGTAGAGTGTTGTGATACCTTTAGTTTGAAGACGCTCGGTGTTTGTGGTTCCATGGTCGGTTTTCTTGTTGATACAGGAAAAAGAGTTCCGTTGATATATACATCTTTTGTGTGAAGCACAAGAAAGGTTCCATCCACGCTTATCTCCTGACCGCTCTCGCTGACAGTTGCCTTTCGATCGTTAATGAGTATTGTATTTTCATCGATTTGTACAATTGGTGGAATGTGATGGGCCGTTGACGTATTACATGTGGCTGTGTCGTTATTGAAAATCTGAACTAAGCAGTGATCAAGTGGATCCTTCTGGCAGAATGACAATCTTAATGTTTCTTTGCAATTATGTAATGGGTTATTACCTGACTCACACATAGAAATATGATTATTAATTAAATTAAGCATAATATTATTACGAACTACTGGAAAAATCTTAATCAATGGACAAATTTCCTTAATTTTAGGAGTTCTAATTAAATATTTTATTACATTCTCATTAGAGTAAATTTTAACGCTTGAAGCAGTCATTAAATCATTTATGCTGATATTGAATTTTGCATTAATTAGATCTCTTACTTCATGATCCGACAAAATAATGGGATTTACAATATTTAAACGAGCAAAAGTAACCGAATAGACGATATTATTTAATATACTAATAGCTCTTTGGTTTCTTGTTGAAATAAGTTGAAATAAATTAGGCCCTACATTATCTTCTTCGTTATGGTTCTTATAAAAGTTGCGGCGTAAAGTATTGATTTGGGTGGTTAATTCGTTCATTCTTTCTGTGAGTTTTGAATTAATCTCAATCTGCTGATTTTCGGCTGCAATGAGTCTAGATTGTTTTTCGTTGAGTATTACGAAGTCACTGTGATCAGGAGTGCCAGCAACAAATTTTAGAGCAGAGCCTATAAAATCGATCGATCGTTTTTGCTTGTGGAATCGTAAAGAATTTAATAACTTATTTATTTCATTGTAATCTGCTTCGAGGGATGCCTTTTCTTCTGGATTGTGGAATAGTTGTTCTAAGCTATGGATATCTGTTCCTATAACCTCAAACTCTGTTAAATTTACGGTGTGTACTAAATAGACGTATTCTTCATATATCGCGACGTTGCCTTTCCGGAATGGGATATACATGGCCGTTGTGAAGTCCAAGAGTCTTGCGTTGGCCGTGGTACAGAAAAGTAATCTGAAAGGATTTATTAACGAATATTATCTTTGTGGATCTTTTTTCCATCAATAAGAACAGCAGTTCCTAAATCTTTTTGGACAATCTTTTTAATGTATTTACTAGTGAGTTTTGTGCCACGTCGTTTGTCCTTTCTAACAAATATTTCCTGTCCAGCATGAAATTCGCGGGAGACTCGTTTTTTATTTTGTAGTTGGCCCTGTCTATCTTGGCTTTCTTGTAGGAGACTTTTGATTTTTGTTGTTTCCTTTTCGGATAATGCAAACAAAATATCTACAAGTCTTCTTTTAGTTACAGAATGGATCGAACTATCGTATTTTATGGCAGCCGTTAATATTATTTCCTCAGCGTCACCAGTGTCGTTCTCTATGTTCAATGTTCTTGAAATTTCACCAAGCGTTGAGTGAAATCTCTCTATTTGACCATTACTTTCGCTGTGCATTGCAGGTACCGTATGGTGAGACATGTTGAACTTATTTTGAATGAGAGATTTAATAGTTTGATGGTTCGTTGTCAGTAACTAGTATTTTTGGCGTCTTAAAAAATCCAATAGTTTTGAGTAAAACATTTTTTACGTCGACTATGCAACGAGAGGATATTCGTTCTACAATGGCAAATTTGGAGAATTTGTCAATACATGTCAAAAAATGAAGACCGTTTGTGCTGAATATATCCATGTGTAGAATTTCACCAGGATAGCCAGGGATTGGGGTTGAGGTCAGCATTTGCTTCATTGGATGTCTTACGTATTTTGCTTGTGCGCAAATTGTACATTTCCCAACAAATGCCTTAACTTTCTGCCTTAGTCTGGGGAAAAAATAATTATCAAGAATTTGTTGATAATTTTCGTTGACTGAGCGGTGGACTCTTTCGTGTTCTATAGCTATAGTTTCAATTTGATCATTATTGTTGAGAAGGTCTATCACAAATTTAGTAGTATGCTTGAATCGAACTGCTGGAAAAAGTTCAACCAGCTCATTTTGGATCTTCCCGAGCACATCCAGAGGACAAAAAATTCCGTTTACGATATTATGATTAATGATTTCTTTAAGAACCATATATAATGAATGAAAATCTTTAAATCGAATCTCATGCCGAAGATAACCTGGGAATGGTGTCGTGGTTTTCTTCTCAGTTGATTTCGCTAGGGTTAAGAATATTTGGTTTTTGAAACTATTTATTGGTTCAGACACGGTTTGAATATACTGAGTAAAAGATACCTCACTGTTTGTACAAGTTCCCTCGCGGACTTTACTCTCACTAAGGTGTTGAATGTATTGTCGAGATAAAGCGTCTGCTACAACATTACTGTTGCCGGGTTTGTAGCAAAATTTAGGCGAAAACTCCTCAATGAAACTCCTCCATCGCTTTAATTTCGTGTTTGGATTTCGATCAGAAATGGAGAATGTAAGGGGTTGGTGATCGGTAAATATTTTAAGGTTACTTACACCATATAAGTAATTTCGTAACGTTTGAAGTGCCCATACTATGGCCAACATTTCTCGTTCGTTTGTTGCATAATTTTCTTCTGTTGCACTAAGCGTACGAGATATAAAGGTTACTGGTTTACCATTTTGTGAAAGGACTGCGCCTATAGCCACTGAAGATGCATCAGTAGTCAGTTCAAACGGCTTGCTGAAATCCGGGAAAAGAAGCGTAACATCTTCAGATACCAGAATTTGTTTTAGTTTTTGGAAAGCTTCTTTGGCTGTTAAAGACAAGGTTATTTTCCTATTTTTGGATTGGTTAGTGCCAATGTTTCCATTATCACCTCGCAATATTCCCGTTAAGGGTTTAGCAATGGAAGCATAATTTTTGATAAATCGCCTATAATAGCCTGATAGGCCAAGGAATGATCTTAAAGAACGCAAAGTAGTTGGCTCTTCATATTGGAGAATCGCGCGAACTTTATCAATAGATGTTTTCAGTCCATGTTCGGATACTGTAAAACCAAGAAATTCTATACTATTTTTAAAAAATGTTGATTTCTCTATTGCGATTCTCATGTTAGCATCGAGCAATTTCTTCAAAATAATGTCAATGTCTTCAATGTGAGTCCTCGCATCTGCAGAAAAAATGATGACGTCATCGATATAAACATGACAGCGTGTACCTATGTCGTCTCTTAGAATATCATCAATCGCTCTTTGAAAAATTGCGGGAGCATTTTTCAATCCGAACGGTAGTCGACAAAATTCATACTTTCCATTGTTGACTGAGAAAGCTGTTTTCTCGCGGTCTTTATCTGCTAAAAGTATTTGATGAAATCCTGATTTCAAATCCACAGTGGTAAAATATTTTGCTTTCCCGAGGTTAGCTAGAATTACTGAAATATCAGGAATTGGATACCGATCGGAAATCGTTTTGTCGTTAAGTTTGCGAAAATCGACGACTAACCGCTGCTTCTGGTTCCCTGATTCATCGACACCTTTTTTGCTTACCACCCATATGGGGTTATTATAAGGGGAACGGCTTCTACGAATAACACCAGACTGTAGCATAGATGCAATTTCTTTGTCAACAAATTGTTTAGCGGACATTTGGTATGGATAAGTTCGGCAATAAATGGGCTCATTCGTAGTTGTTCTAATAGTAGCAACAACTGCGGTATTGTATGGTAGTGCTTCGTTTGGGTCAGCAAATACCTCTGAATTACGATTTATAATCTTTTGGAAATCAAAACGAATTTCTTGGGGAATTTCATTATAATTGATTTGCAAATTATTTACACGAGCGCACTCCATAAAAAGGAGAGATTCGACTCCTTTTTGGTGTTTGATACAATTTGAGCCCGTGTCTACAGTCGCGCCAACATCCTTAAGGAAATCATATCCTATGATTCCGTCGAAGTCGCTGAGATTTGGTAAAATGAAAAATTCGGTCTCGTGTCCTAGAATCCGAATAGTACACTTCTTGGAAATGTAGGTTGATCCATTGATCGATGAAACGTAAAACGGTTTTAGTACCGGCTTAATAGTTTCGAGGAACTCAAACTCTTTAATATAGTTTTTTGCAGCTCCGGTATCAACTAACAGCTTTAATTTCGTTCCATTACTAGCCGTCTTTTCGATAAAGGGCAGTCGGGAGCTAGTACTTAATAAGTTTAATTGATCGCCGGTATAAGAATACTCCTCATCGTCTGATTGGTTTGACTTAGCATAATCTACGTTATTCTCTCGGAATTCTAATTCAGGCTTATGTACGTTAACATGGTTAGCACGTTGTGTTATTTTATGACCTTTGCCAGATTCTCTATTTTGAGACTTCTTTTGTTGAGAAAAGTTAGCCCCCTGGTTTTGGAAAAATGTTCCATTTGGGTGATTAAAATATGTTTGTTGTCTCACTGCTGAATGTTTATTAATATTATTACATGAATTCGCTCCAGGATTAAATCGAGAAGATGATGGATCTACGTCCATGGGTTCAAAAGAAGGTGGAGTTTCATGTTTATTATCAGATACTGTTCTGTATTGTGGATAATTTTTTCGTGGTGCAGGATTAATCGTTTTCCTGTTCGCAAATGCACTTGCGAAAGCCGATCTTTCTTGGTTCATTTCTAGTTCTTGAGCTAAGGCTAGGGCACTAGGAAGGTCCACTGGTCTACTAGAAAACAGAATATCGCTTATTGGGCGATTTAAACCAGATACAAATATGCGTAATGCATCGCTTCTGTATTTTTCATTTAGCAATTGTAATGCTTCCTGATTCTCCGCGTATTGCATTATTGCCTTATTTGTTATGAGGGTGAGTTGTTTTTCAACGGTATCATAATATTTCGATATGGATAGCTTCCCTTGACGAAGAGTTGAAAGCTCCTGCTCTAAAAGATGAAGAGGCCTTTTGTCGGAGTAGGTATGATCAAGTCTAGCTAGTATCGCCTCAAAATTTAAAGGAGTGCTAAATGAAGACAAAAGAGTGTCAGCAGATCCTGTGATTTTATTGCGAATAATTGCTACTGCCTGATAGTGCCGATTTGATCCAATGTACCTTTCGTATGGCTTGATAGCCGCTTTGGCAGATTGTCGCCAATAGGGATATTTTTCGGTTACTCCTGAAAACTCTGGCACAGTTTTTACGACGTCAAGCGAAATATCGCATAAAACGGCATCATTAATTACAATATCTTCGTACTTCTTTACAGGAGTAGAAGGAAAAATTGACTCGATTTGAGCACATAATTTATTTTCCTGTGTCTGTAGTGCATAGCTAATGCGTGACTCTAAGACAGCAGTTGCTTCTACCGTGTCCTTATGGCTCTGTGCAGCTACAGCATTTATTTGTGTTTGCAATTCAAGTTGCAATTTGGATGCAATCTCAGTGGTGATTCGAGTCACCAAATCAGTGATTGCGTCAGCGCTTAGTGACATGTTTTTAATTAAAAATTTAGGCTCTCAGAATAAGAATAGTATCGTCTAAACGGTTTTACATGAAAAAAAATCTACTTACATCAATACTCGAAAAATTGGCCTTTTTTTTTTTTTTTTTTACAATTCACTATTCTAGAGTTTTTTACACTTATTTGCACTTTATTGTCAGTATGAGTTGGTGGCCACAAATGGATCTCTAATTGATCACTGGTATCTTGTTCCACTTTTCCACTTTGTATCTTATATTTTCACTGCGTATCAGGTCGCGAATTCCGACGACCTATCTCTTGATAGGCTGTGAGTTCGATTTCCGGTACGCGATTTTCCGATAAAGTTTATGTGTTTCTTCGATAATTTATCACTAAATCGCGAAAAGTTTCCGGGGTGTTGGGCGCCAGTTAAGAATTAAATAGACTTCCGTCTTCACTATAATTAACTCTTTATTATTGAGGTGTAAAGGTCCGGACTACTTACGGTCCGGTAGTTCAAATACAACTGGTTTCCATCTTACAAACTATTTTCTTAAATACTATTCCTTATCTCTACCACCGCCTAATAAGTTTCTAGGAAAATACAAAATACATTTTTTCCTATGACTCATATATCCTAATAAACACTATCATAAATATCTTCTGCTTGTGTTTTGTTCAGTTGCTCGCAGATGTTGTGTGATCTGCTTCGTGGGAGATGACTCGCGCACAATTTTATCCGCACGAACACGATCTATCGCTAGTGGATCTCCGGGCGCGCACAACTTTGTGCGTGCAATTTGGTCTGGACGAAATTCTCATATGGCTCATATGTATACGAAGCTTTAAACTTTAAAGCTTCGCACAACGTTCGTGCGGGGAAAAATCTCGTACACATATGATCATTCGTGCACGCACAGCATTCGTGCGTGCTGGTAAGTTATTTGTCAGGAAGATCTCCAATTTTTACGGCCATGAGACCTCATAAGTTGGGTTTTGGGGCTTAGAGGCCGGGGTCCGTTACATCTGCTCCCAGAACGTGTCAAGGTACATGAGCCGGTCGACAGTCATTGCCTTTAAGTAGTTTTATTATTTTTTTTTTGTTTGATGTCATGGGACCTCCGGTACCCCTGTATGTGCCGTTTACCATATGTGCGAGATTTAATTTTTAGAATAGTATGGCATGGGCAGCCAGATGGCAAAAACTTGTGCTGCCGCCTATCAAGCTGAGGAGTCTTTGGCAGATGGTGCTGCCGGGCTTTCACGGTCACTTCGGCAAATCCTCATTCCGTCCCCATGGATACTTTGGTGTACCCTAACACATATCCATTAAATTGTTTTTTCCATTTTCATTAGATTAAATTATATTTCGTGTATATTAAATAAAGATTTGATTTACTTTTATGGATTTTGTGAAAGTTTGATGCATGCCGATTGCTGGTTCCACTAAAACAAAAAATAAATGCACCAGTTATCGACATGGGTGTTGATACCTGCTGCATTATAGTCTTCCAAGAAAGGTTTGGTTTCTTGTTTGTAAAGTGAATAATGTTTACAAAAGATAATATAAATCTGTGGAATAATACCGAAGAAATAAGAAGATAAGAAGATATTTGGTGTGCTAGTTGGGATGCTAAGCGACATAAATCGACGCCACCTTGCAAAATATGATAGGGAAATGCCGTTCGGTACGAATGTTAGTGGGGAATATTCTTTCAATTTAAGAGATGGAGCAACCTTGGTCCCTGCGGCACAGCGGCTGTGCGGGCGAAAAACCGTGAAATTTGGGCTCTTTTTTTAATATTCTCCTCGTAACTTATAAACGGAGCCTCGTATCGAAAAACTTAATAGTATGTAAATTAAAGAGCGTCAAATTCTACATCCAATGCAATGCTCAAAGTTGAAATTTGGTTTAGTAGTACTCGTATAATCAAATTCGATAGTTGAAAAACGTCACTTTTTAAGGCTTTGGAGAAAAATCACACTATATCGCTTTTCAAGCTCACATACATATCTCTGTAACGGATACTCCAAATGAAAAACGGTACAAGTAAAAGTTGAAGATATTTTGATTTCCGGTTTAACGTGCCCAACACTTTTCAAATCGGTTCATTTTTAGCGTAGTTGTGAGTGAAAATGCTGGAATGCTTTCTTAGCTTTAATAGCTCTATTTCGGTAAGTATATTAGCTGAAGTTTTGTTTTAGTTTCAATTTACAGATAATTAAATCTTGTTCAAAAAGTCTTTGCTTGATAGCTTGGCTTGATAGCTAGGTCATAGTTACGCCTTTTAGGGTTTTGTAGAAAAAACAAAACACTTATGAAATCAGTCAGATGTCAGCCTGTTCAAAGAATATCTCAAAAACAGCTGAAGCTACAGGTATGGAATTTGGTAGAAATATGAAGGATTACTACAATTTGTGTCATAAGGCTTCTCATTAGGGGCCGAATTGCAAGAGGGGGGGTTAACCATAGAGGATAGAGTTATTCGCCGCTTAAAGCACATATATGAAAATTTCCAGGATGGCGGCATATAATTACTTCAAGCAGGCATACGACAGTATCGATCGTGGAGTACTGTACAACATCATGCTGCAATTTGGTATACCAGCAAAATTAGTGCGACTGACAAAGATGACGATGACCAACTCCGTCTCACAAGTCAGGATCCAGAATAGACTTACTGATCTATTTGAAACACGCACTGGTTTGAAACAGGGCGATGGACTGGCACCGACGCTCTTCAACCTAGCACTGGAATACGTTATTCGGGCCATGAATATGGACAACAGCAAGACGCTGCTCATCAAGTCGACACAATTAGCAGCGTACGCCGACGACATCAACATCATGTCCCGAAGATTGGCTGACGCAGAAGAACTTCTGCATACGCTCGATACCGCTGCAAAGGAAGTTGGATTACGTATTAACGAGGGTAAAACTAAAATAATGATGCAATCGGTGACAAGGACACCTGCACAACCGAGCATCAACGTGGGGGACCTCAACATCGAGTTCGTGAACAACTTCATCTACCTGGGTTGCAACCTGTCAAGGGACTCCAACGAAACTGACGAAATCAAGCGACGGATACAGTTAGCTAATAAGACTCTTTTCTCGGTTCTCCCCATAATGAAATCGAAGCATGTGCACAGAAACACGAAGCTCCGCGTGTACAAAACCATTATACGACCAGTGCAATGCTATGGCTGCGAAGCATGGACCCTAACTCAAGCCTCCGAAAACATGCTAGACACTTTCGAACGTAAGGTTCTACGGCGAATTTTCGGGGCTGTTTGCGATCGAGATGGATGGCGCATCCGGTATAACCATGAGTTGTATGAAATGTACGATGAGCTGCAAGTCTCGAAAATCGTCAAACTACAACGACTTCAATGGGCAGGGCATGTACAAAGAATGGACGATGATCGCATGCCTAAGAGAGTAATGAATGCAGAACGAGTCGACGGAGCGAGACTGCGAGGACGACCGAGATCTCGTTGGGAGAGCTCAGTAGGTGTGGACGCCGCGCAGCTGCTGGGCTCCCAAAATTGGAGGACGCGGTCACGTGACCGAGATAATTGGAGGACAATGATCCAGACGGCCAAGGCCCGACGTCGGGCTGTTGCGCCACGATGATGATGATGGCATATAATTAGGATAGCGACGTTAAATATCCAGGATGTTGATATCCTCAGTGAAAAGTTTAATAATAGTATATTTCGATAATTTGATTTGCTACTCTCTGCATATCCCGTAAGTGACCTTAAGAGAGAAGTAAAAGTAATAATGCCAATCCGTTAGCAAAGGGTGCATATATCTTGTTTTATATACAATTTGCATGTACAGAGTCATAATTCATCAACTAGTCAAGAATAGAAAACAATAAAAATTATTTTTGTCCGCTATTGCCACATTGTGCACCGTTGAGTCAGTAAGCGGATAGATTTGAAACTGATTTGTTTTGTGTTTCGTGGCAAGTGGTAATGTGTTACAGTTATCAAAAGTGATCGTGCGTATGATAGATGCTGATTGTTATTTGGTGAGTTTGAGGGACATCTGAAAAGGGTATCCCTTCAAGCCATGAAATTCTGGCAGGCTGTGAAAACGCAGCAACATATTCCATCTCCTGGAGATTGGGGGTGGAAACTAGAAGGAGAACGTTGGCTCCCATTATGGATAACAGCGCCGGTTGCTGCAAAGGCATGTGCCACTCTTCAGCGTTGCAGGTGCAAGAGATCCTGCACGATTAAATGTGGCTGCAAGAAAAAAAATGTGTCCTCCACAAAGAGGTGCACCTGCAGTTGTGAGTCAGCCACTGTAGGGTAGCATAACATACTTATTGTGTATTTACAATGCTTCATCTTTGATGTTTCCTCAATGAAGTAAATATTTTCTTCATTTAAGTTTTAAAAAAAAATCCGGAAAAAATGCGAATATTATTGTAACTTATGACCGCATGGAATCGCGGTTGCCTTCATTCGACTCAGAATGACCAAATACATTAGGAATCAACTTAAAAGTGGCATAAAAACTTTTTATTTTCAAATTATTTGATAAAAAAGCTTAATTAATAAAAAAATAATCTGGAAAAAAATGTGAATATCTTTTGAACTAATGTTCGTATGGAATTGCGCTTAGTTTCATTCTACTCAAAATGATCAAATACATTAAAAGCAAAGTTAAAAGTGGCATAAAAGCTCTTTATTTTTAACTTATTTAATACGAAAGCTTATTTAATTAATCACAAAGTCTGGAAAAATGTGAATATCTTTTGATTTGATGATCGTATGGAATTGCGATTGATTTAATTTGACTGAGAATGACCAAATATATTAGGAATTAACCTAAAAGCGGAATAAAAGCCTTTTATTTTGAACTTATTTAATAAAAAAATAAAAAAAAAAAAAATCTGGAAAAATGTGAATAACTTTTGAACTAACTGTTGTACGGAATTGCCTTTAGTTTCATTCCACTCAAAATGATCAGATACATTAGGAAACAGCCTAAAATTGGCATCAAAGCTTTTTATTTTCAATTTTTTTAATAAAAAAGCTTCCTTAACCAATCCAAAAATGTGGAAAAATGTGAATATCTTTTGAACTAATGGTCGTATGGAACCACGGTTAATTTTATTCTACTCAGAGTGACTAAATACATTAAGAACCAACCTAAAACTGGCATAAAAACCTTTTATTTTCAACTTACTTAACGAAAAAGCTTATTTAACTAATAAAACAATTAGGAAAAATGTGAATATCTTTTGAACTAATGGTCGCAAGGAATTGCGGTTGGTTTCATTCGACTCAAAATGACCAAATATGTAATATACATTAAAGACTATCCTAAAACTGGCACAAAAGCTTTTTCTTTTCAACGTATTTAATAAAAAGACTTATTTAATTAATAACAAAATCTGGAAAAAAGTGAATATCTTTTGAACTAATAGCCGTATGGAATAGCGGTTGATTTCATTTGACTCAGAATGACCAAATACGTTAGGAACCAACCTTAAGTGTCATATAAGTTGCTTGAACTTTGAAATTATGGAAGAAATTTAATTATTTAATTAACTAATTATTTAATTAATTAAATTAGTCTGACAAAAAACTTGGCAAAACTTTTATAAACAAGGTTAAAGTATCTACGAATGGAGGCTAAACCAAAACTTTTAGCTATTATATTTCTCGAGATAGAGCTATTAAGGCTCAAATCGCTAAAAACCCATTTTTGCATTTTCGCTCACAACTACACTAAAAACAGGCCGATTTGAAAAATATTGGGCATGTTATACCGTAAATCAAAATATCTTCAACTTTGACTTGTACGGTTTTTCATTTGGAGTATCTGTTACGGAGATATGTGAGCTTGAAAGGCGATATGGTGTGATTTCTCTCCAAAGCCTCAAAAACTGACTTTTTTCAACTATCGGTTTTTCGCCCGCACAGCCGCTCTGCCGCGGGGTCCAATATAGCTCCATCTTTTAAAATGAATGTATTTGGACCACGAACAATCATACCAAATGGCATTTCTCTATCATATTTTGCAAGGTGAAATCGCTTAGCGTCCCAACTATGCCTCGCATTACTTTGTTGGAAAAACACCAGTCGCTAAAAAGATGGGCCCTGTAACAGTTTTATTTTTAACACCGGAAGGAAAAGCGAATTTGGTGAAGTGGATCGTCCATTTGGGGGAAGCTACCTTCCCTGTCACAAAGACCTAATTGTTGGAATTGATTAAATAAATAATAAATAACTGGCGCAACAGTCCAATTTGAACTATGGCTTTGAGATGAGTTAGCATCATTTCATTTTCTAGATCGTATGGTACGGTATGTCTTTTGCAGATGTGTGTGATCAGCAACACGCCCAACCGAGTTATTCATAAATGGGTACTCATTTAACAGCTAAGTGGGCTCATAGTTCGACACGTATATCCCCTTTTTTGTCGAAAACTACCGCATTCAGTAGAAACCGAAATGGGGCCCAAAGCATAGAAGGCGAACGTGCTAACCGTGGCTCCATTGGGGCTATCGGAATCGATTAAAGCTCTGGTCAAAAAGTTGAATAGGCCCACACTAGGTTCTAGGCTTCTAGGTAAAAAATGGTCCAAATCATTCTTAAAAAAAAGAAACCGCAAGTGACCGAAAGCCTGATGCGGAAATTTCAGTGCCGACAGAAGCGAAGCAGCGGCAGCAGCAGCATCGTCTTTGTCTAGGGTAAATGTACTGTATTGTCGCCGTAATTTCAAAAAAACCATACATGTCAGTCTTAAAATTTCTTTCTTTAAATCATTTCATTTTTTTTTCATTATATCATTAAAAGGTGTGTTATTGCATTATTCAGGCAGAGGTCACTGCTGTCTCTAAAGCTTTGATCTGGCCTGTTTGGGTCCTACTACCTTTGCGGTCTAGATGACGTTAAAAAGGCGAATGCAAGTAAGCTTCACCGTTTCCTTGACTGGTAGGTCTAATGATAAAGTGGGTTTCGGGTTGCTGAGTGTAAGGCGGTATCACAACAGACGCAGTGGTGGTCTACGTGTGCTTTTGTGTGTATCAAGGCTGCCCGTTTAGCCTAACCTAACTTCCACCATGCTGAAATAGAAATTGGGTGTACAACTTTGCTTCCGCCGTTTTTCTTAGAATTAAAAGTTTGATTGCCAATTATTATTATTATTCAAAGTACTGTCCATCGCTAGCGACAACTTTCGCCCATCTCTCAGCCAGGTCGTGCGCCATGGAACGAAACAGATGGTAGTCGGATGGAGCGATATCTGGGGAGTACGACGGGTGGGGCAAGATTTCCCATTTCAGGGTTTCCAAGTATGTCTTGACTACTTTTGCGACGTGTGGCCGAGCATTGTCATGCTGGAGGATGAGTTTGTCGTGTCTCTTTTGGTACTGTGGTACTCGACTTAAACGCATCAATTGCATTCGGTAACGATCTCCTGTGATAGTTTTATTCGGTTTCAGTAGCTTGTAGTATATTACATCGAGCTGGTCCCTTCAAATGCAAAGCATAGCCTTGGCGCCGTGAATATTCGGTATGACCATCGACGTTGAGGCATGTCCGGGCATTCCCCATGACTTTCTGCCTTGGGATTATTGCAACGGATCCATTTTCGTCGCCGGTTACGATGCGATGTAGAAATCCCTTCCAATTCTGCCTTTGAAGCAGTTGTTCGCAAGCAAATAATCGCCGTTCAATATCTCTCGGTTTTAACTCGTACGGAACCGAAATTCCTTGTTTCTGAATCATGCCCATAGCCTTGAGGCGTTTCGAGATGGCTTGCTGAGTCACTCCCAGTGATTCAGCTAATTCTTTTTGCGTTTGGCACGAATCTTCATCGAACAGTGCTTCCAATTCGTCGTCTTTGAAAATTGTTTCTCTCCCACCACCATGCTTGTCCTCGACATTGAAATCGCCACTTTTAAAACGTTGAAACCACTCACGACATGTTCTGTCACTCAGAGCAACCTCACCGTAAGTATCTGAGAGCATTCGATGAGCCTCAGCTGCAGTTTTTTTTCAAATGGAAGCAGAAGATCAAAACTTCGCGCAAATGACGAGAACTTGGCTCGAAATCAGACATTTTGAATCGCGAATCTTATTAAAAATGCGAACGTTTACTAATGCGGGGATGTCGATACGTTCACAGACGTCCAAACTCACTTTGTGACACTTCTGAACTACGTATTTTGACCAGCCCTCACCGATGCAGCTGTCTGTCGGAAAACGGCGGAAGCAAAGTTGTACACCTAATATTTATCCTTATCCTAATAATGCTAAAAATTAATATCCAAAAACAGAACTTCGCCTCGTCAAGGACACTTCTAAAACAATTTCGAAACATACCGATTACCTGACAGACATTTAAATTTTGCTAAATTTATATTTTTCGCAACCACATAACACTATAACGGCAAAGTTGCGCTAAAAAAAGAAGAGAATGTTTTCGCCAAAGTCACTTCATGAATTCCCATTTGATTCACCTCACAATAAACTGAATTTATGAAGTGTTGGCCAGAAACTTTACTCATTCGCATTGCGAACGATATGTAAAACGACCGAAGCACTTGAGCCAAACAAGGTCTCACTTTTGCCCGGAACATCCGCACCTTTCGGCTGTGAAGTCTTGTACGCGTATGCCCAAGAACAAGTTGCCGTTAATTTATGTCGGAAGTTTATTACGGAAATTGCTTCAGCTCATAATTTATTCATGAGGCCTGTCGTCCTTCAGGCAAAAGAACATTTTTTCTCTAGGTTCACGAAGCGGCAACCGTGTGGAACTCTCCCTTCGCCAATCGAAAACAAAGCGAAAGTTTCATTTTCGTTTGTGCGTGGAATATCTATCACATCCGTGGCGCTATCCGTTCGTTTGCCACCTCAATTACATTATGCCTGTATTAAGGGATGGTTACCTACGCTAATATTGTCATTTGGATAACCTTGAGATATACATACGTTGACCTTTGTATTGTGTTATAGGGTAGTGTATTTATTCATGAGCTGACATTTATGGGATTTGCGGCTCCTCTGCGTATTTACTTCTGAGCTGACATTTATGACATGTAAAGAGTAACGTAAAGAGTGAAATGTATACAAAATGAATGAGATACTTTTCTCGGGGGACTCGCACTGGAAAAAGCTCATGTTTTATCATTGAAGAATAATTTCAGTAGATATGGGTATTAGAATGATTTCTTATGATGTCAAAACAAGTCGCCCAGCCTGTTTTTTCTTGCTTTAATAAAATCGCACTAGGAATCGATGCGGATTTCTAAGCTACAAAAGACACCAAACAGTCCCTGCTAACCACGTAACGATGTAGTTATCAATGAACATATAATGAGTGCCTGAATGGGAAAGTCATCTTGATTTCACTCACGTAGTTTTGAACTACATACTGAAAATATACATGACCACTCAGTGAACTTCTACATGAGTATCAATGGCGAATTCATCAGGCCTTATTGATGAAATACTTAATGAGAATCGCTGACAAACTCATCAGGTCGTGATCAGCAAAGTCATCAAGACGAAACAAGTAATGTGCTCATGGCAGAACTAGAACTTGCCACAGTTCAAGCAAGAGGTCAACTCTCTACCCATCGACCTACAACAGATGTCTTCTTTTGAAGAAAATTGAGCAAATATCAAATCTCACCGAGGGAGAGTAACTCAACAAAGGTACATAAGCGAAATGAGTAGAAAGGAGTATATCTACAAGGTCTCTCCATTATTGTATCCATCGACCCTTGGGTAATAAAGCTTATCGCGAGACGCGACTCCGAATTACCTTATCGCTTCGGGAAGATTCAAGTTCACCACCACACTGCGCGACACACGGCCGATGCTGGATTAACACGGGTAAACGCCGGTGGGAGCAGTATACCAGCAGCCGCCGAAAAACAACTACTACCACGCAGCACACCTATTACCAGCACCGAAAATATGACAAAAATGTACTCCCACCCATGTATCGCTACGACACCAACCCCTGCAGAGACAATGATTGAGCTGGACCAATCTATTGCCAGCATTGAATCCTCATCACCCATCCCTGCAAATTCAGTAATGAAGCTGGACCAACCACCACACTGCTCCGTGGAGATATTTTTGTGGGTGTGAGGAAGATGGCTCGAAGCATTGGCGTGGTTGAATGCAACCTTCACCACGCCAAGACCAACTCGGAAACACTTACATTAGAGCTAGAATCGTTGGGGAAAACCTAGGAATCGGTCTAGTTCACGAAGAACAGCAGCACCAAAATAGAATTGTCGAAGGATTGAATGTTGGGGTACCGACGAATGAACCGCAAAACGATGAACTGGTACCGCCGACCAACAGTCTTGCGAGAGACTTGTAGATTGGCCAGGGCATGAAAGAGCTGGACCGCGAGATCGCTAATTTGCGCCGTTAGAACGAGATATTGATGTTGAGGAACGAAATAGCTCAATTGGAGAGAGCGCCGAAGAAATCTCAGCATCAACAATGACCGAAATCCCAGCGAGGACGGTCCACTTTCAAGACATTTAATACTCAAGTTCAGCGGGGAGGATGGGACATATAATGTGCACGGCTTTTTGCGACACCGACAGTTACCTAACGCTGAACTTATAGGATCCACCCGGCTATTGGCTCTACTGCCCTGGGGCACTCTACCTTACTCAGGCCTGAAGGAATAACTGATTAAGGAATTTGGGAGAAGGTGTAATGGACGGTTTGGTGCTCGTAGGACGGAGCCTTAGGTAGCATAGTGACCGTGAAGGTCGGGCCGTGCCATCTGGCGAAGAAAAAGGCCCCTCAACGAGCTAAGCAGCGTCCTATGCTTGCTGTGGCTCAGTTCGGGAGATGTGGGCGGGGTTTTCGCCGCTCGTTGCTCCTGTGCTTTAAGTGTTAACAAAAATTTATAGTCCTGGGTAAGACAACACCAAAAAGGAAGGTAAAAATTGAGAATAAAAAAATGAAGCGGTAAGATGGAATGGTTGGCGGATGGCTCCATTGCTCTTGCGCTCGAATTAAGGTCCAGGTGTAATGGGACCCTCGGCCTCTGGTTCCGCACCATCGACAGATCCTTACTCATCAGGTGCTGCCATAAACCTGGCGGTGGAAGCAGCATTACCAGGATGTGGTCCATTGCAGGTGGTTCATTACGAACGGCCAGCCGCCAGGAAGTATACCAAACGCTCCGTGACCGCAAGAGAAAGCCGTTCGAAAGCGAACGCCGTTACGTAATGGAAATGGAATCCATTTCATACAGCAGCGATATCACCAAAATGGAAATGGTGGTCTTCAGACTAGAGGGTTTAAACCAACGCACCGACGACTACGCCCTGTTTGTCCCCGCATGGATAATAGAAGAGGTGAAACAAGCAGTCGATATAACCGATCACCGGTAGGCAATGCGCCGGCTAGAGAAATGGCCCCGCCAAAAGTGACGATACAGAAAGTCCACTCGCCAGTGAGGAGCATTACCGAGGCCGATCGATGTTTTAATTGCTCCCACTTCGGACACCGAACGCCGACGTGTTCCTATGAAAAGCGATCAAAGAATGTTTGCTCTAATTGCTGGACCATCGGACTTGACCTCAAATCATGTACGAATCCGGGGTATCCGAAGATCTGCTGTTTCGTTTAAGTTGCAAGATGAGTTGTTCGATATCCTCTATTGGGGCCTGGGAAAAACCTCGATTAGGACATTTGCTAATGTTGATTGTTAAATTACCATCCGAAACCGTTGTAGGAAAATACAACTGTTAGTTATTCCAGATGATATAACACCGACTCCATTGCTTTTAGGAAGGGTCAAAGTTCTAAGCTATCGAAGTTCGAAGTAGCTTCAGCGAGTATCGTCTAGTTGTCTTCTGCTCTGTCTAGACGGGACGGAAAGGTAGACCCGTGGATAATAGGTAGGAAACTAATCGCGGATGTGTCAAGTGTTGTCCGCAAGCCCGAAGAGAATCTGGAGTTAGGGGAAAGTTTGATGGAAGAAAAATGAAGTACCGAGTATAATGACAATCGACTGTGAGACACATCATGGTGAAATTGACGTAAATTCGTTTCTAGGGAAAGAGGGAGTATTGAATATTAAACAGATGATCGCAGCCGAATACTTATGGCCGAGAGTTACTCCGGAGGAAGGCGACTCCGAAATGAAGGTCCGCCTGGAGAATGGTGTGGCGATCCATCATTATCCGAAGAAGCTGTCGTTCGAGGAGCAGGCCGCTCTGAAGGAAATTATCGGTCATCTGTTGCAGAAGATTATCATTCGGTTGAGCGAATTGCGGTATACTTCCTCAAGGGTGATGGTACTGAAGGAGAATGGAAAATACCGAATATGTGTGGACTACCGCAGTTATGATCCGAGACAATTACCCCATGCAATTGATGGAGGATTGTTTAGAGTACTCGGGGGAAACGATATTTCCCAGCTCCAGATTTAAAGACCAGATTATCCCATGTGCAAATAGACGAGGATTCGAAGAAATACATCTTTTGTCACGCCGCGCCGTATGGACAGTACGAATAAAACCGAATGCCATTTGGACTGAAGACAGGGTCGGCAGTTTTCTTTAGATACATCCACCACCGACAAAGGTACCTAACAGAGGCTGGGAAGATTGTGTATATGGACGATATTACGATAGCCACCGAAGATGTCGAAACTCATATGGCAGTGCTCACCGAAGTCATGCACCGTTTAGCCCAATTTGGATTGAGATTAAACTTAAACAAATGCCGATTTGCTTACAAGAGTCTAGATTTTCTTAAGTATTCGGTAAGCAAAGAAACTCAGTGATAACCATTTGCGTTCGGTTCGATGAGAGACCACTCGCTATCCGCCACGATCAAGTTAGTGGGCTCGTGTCTATTCCGTATTTTGTGCCGAACCACTCAAAGTTAGCCCATCCGGTTCGGCGACTGTTGAGGGGAAAACGTCAAATTCAGAATGAAAGACCGATGTCAAAGGCGTTCGAGATACTCAGAGAAAAATTTATCCTGAGAGACAGAGATATAAAATGACGCATGCAGCATCGATAAGGGGGAATATTATCACAAGGTCATGAGAATATGGGAAGTTCCACCCGGTGTATTACTACTCAAGGACCACCTCCCCCGAATAAAGCCCCATGTGCAGCTATGAACTGGAAACACTGGCAATCGTTTATGCAGTTATGAGTTATTTTAACGGAATAGCCTTTAAGATAGTAACAGATTGTAGTGCATTGTCAATCACCTTCGATATGAAGAACCTATGTCTGAAAATTGCGAGGTGGGCCCTGGAACTGCAGCATTTTACATTTTGCATGTAACACCCCATTGGAGTCCTGATGGGACATGTGGATGCCCTGACCCGATGTCATCCGCCGCATGATCTGGAACCGACCGACTATCAGGCTGAAATCAGGAATCGTATGGGAGCCGTATGAATGTTGAATGGCAAAGAAAGCGAAGCCATCGAAGATAACGAAGCCGAGGCCAGCGAAATTGAAGCTGCCGAAGATAACGAAGCGGAGGAAGGTCGACCATGACGCCGAACTTCCTAGGATGATACCCCGCGAGGGAACGACAGTAGCGACGCAAATTGGAGTAAACTTTCTGATACAAGCGACAGAGAATAGAGACAAGAGGATAGTGACATTGCGGGAACGACTGGAGGAGGAGAAAATGGAAAGATTCGATTTGAAGGACGGGCTAGTATTCCGAAGAGATAGAAAGGGCAGACTGTAGCTGTACGTATCGCAGGAGATGGAGTAAAATGTTAAACGAATGATACAAGGGAAACTCTTAGGAATCGACAAGACATATGAGCAAGTGGGCAATTCCTATTGGAGCGAAATATTGATCATATCAAGTCGTTGCATTAGCTCAAGCGAATGGGCAGGTAGAGCACGTAAGCCGTGTAATAACGGCATGCTAAGCAAAATTACCGGACCCATAGCGCACGCACACTGGTCAAAAATGCTGGAAAAGGCGGGATTCGCATTAAACAATTCGACGCACTGATCGGCTAAGCAGACTCCCAGCCAGCTGTTATTTGGAGTAGACCAGAGTGGCTAACTGACTGAATTTCTTAAGGAAGAATATAACGAGAGTGTAGATTAGATTAGTTTATGTCGAGGGCGGTTGACCCGAATAGCCACCAAGCACTGCGACCCGAGAGTCTATTGTGCTACACCATGGTATCTAGTCGGATTAAGGATTAATTGTCGAAACCAATCATTCCCAATCTGCTCAGCTGATCGAGTTTTAGTGAGGCGATAGTTTCCGCTTCAGGAAATGCGTCGCCGAATCATTTCAACCGGCGGAGTTGAATTGCGTCATAGCTACAAATAATGAGCTGAAATGTCTCATCCTCACCCTCACAGAAGCGACAGCTTGGGTCAGAGACGATCCCCATTCTATATAGATGATCCCTCAAGGTAAAATGACCCGTGAGAAGCCCGCAGATAATCCTCAACCGGTTTCTGCGTAATCTTAAGAGCTCAATAGTTTGGCCTGTCGGAGTCCAGGGGTAATGTCCCAGCGCGCATTTTTTACTAAGTGCCCTCATTTCCTGATGTGCTGTCTTCCACTAGAAAGGGCGAGTCCACAGTATGGCTCAGGGCCGACAAGTGGGACTGCAGAAGTCTTCCTCGCCAACTCATCGGCTATCTCGTTTCTTGGGATACCGACGTGCCCAGGGACCCAAAAGGTGGTAACCTTGTTTACAGAGCCTAGGCTGTGTAGCGCTTCACGACAACTAGGAACCAATTTCGACGAAATTGCGAAATTACTTAGTGCCTTGATGGCCGCCTGGCTGTCTGTGAAGATTCCGATATTCCTGCCTCGGTATCCGGCTGCTAAGCAAATGTTGGCGACTGCGTGTACTTCTGCCTGAAATACCGAATTTTCCCATAGGAATGTATATATGTGAGACGGACCTGCAACGCCAGCCTCTGTACCCGGTTCAGTTTTAGATCCATTTAGATCATTTAACCATGTTGGAAGGGAGAGTGTTGAGCTTTGAATTCCAATCCTGTCTACTCCAAATTACAGTTGAGAAGTTTAAAGCATAGCTCCCTAGCTAAGTGGTCTGATGGTATACCAGATACATAGTTGTCAAATACCCAGTTGCTTTATTCTGGGTTTAGTTTGAGGGAAGTCTGGCATGCTTTCAGTCTGGCCACAGCGTCTTTTTCTTTCGCCTTAAGGTGAATGTGGAGCGGCAGGAGGTTGAGGAGGACTTCAAGAGCTGCAGTGGGGCAGCTGCGAATAGCCCCTGTACAGTGAGACATGCTAGTCTTTCAATCTTACCTAGTTTTAATTTGCCATCATTGGTGGTTGATTTTTTCCATCAGACAATAGCTCCATATTCAATGATAGGTCTAACAACCGTCTTATAGATCCACAGGATTATACGAAGGCTTGTCTCCCAAGTCTTAACCACAAACTGCCTCCAAATCCATAGGGCTTTAATAGCTTTATCAGTTACTATCCGAAGGTGTTTCGACCAGAGTAATTTCTAGTCTAGAGTCACACCGAGGTATTTAGTGGAGTCCGCCAGGAATACTGGAGAGTTGTACATAGTAGGACATCTTATTTGCCTGGTCTTCGAAAAGGGAACATTAACTACCTTAGCTGGGTTAACCCGTAGGCCGTTGTCACTGCACAATTTTTGTACTCTGTTTAACGCCGATTGGAGAATTTCCGTTAGGACTTTTTCAGACTTTCCCCTAACAGTTATAGCCAGGTCATCGGCATATTCCTGAGCTGAATATTCCATTGCGATAAGTTACCACAGTAGGCATCGTAGTAAGATGCACCAATATAGGAGAGATAGTACCTCTCCTTGTGGGCATCTAGTGACGTTTGCTGTTAAAATGCAGTCTCCCATCTCCGTGATGACCTTTCTGGATTATACCATCCTTTTCACCCATCGTGCCGTGGTATTATCTGCTCCTTTTGCTCTGAGTGCAGAGTCGATGGAAGGGAAAGAAGTATTATCAAAAGCACCTTCAATATCCAGAAGGGCACATACCGCCGCCCGTCTCCTTTGCTGCCAAGGTTGTCTCAATATCTCCTACTAAACAGTGGAAGGCAGTTTTAATTGATCTACTTGACTGACATGCAAACTGCTTACAGTACAACGGGAATTTCTTGAGGAGTGTGGATCTAATATTCGCATCAAGGATTCTCTCCATAGCTTTCAGAATGCGGGGGGGGGGGGGGGGCCGGGGGGCGACCGGTAGCGCAGTCTCATGTTTGACTACCGGCGTTTCGGGTTCGAATCCCGTCCACGACGACGTTCGTGGCCATGGATGTGCAGGAGGTGCATGCTGGCAACTGCATTCTCTGAAACCAATTTATGCAAACGAAATGTCAACTGGGCCACATGGAACAGTTGACGCGCTATGCCCCACAAGGGGTTAGAGCAATTGAGTATAGCTTTTAGAATGAAGGAGGTTAAACTGATCGGCCTATAAGATTTAGAGTTCTCTTTGGGACGATTATCCATTTTTGGGATGAAGACTACTTCGAGCCAACTCCAAGAATCGAGAGTGTAACGCGGGACTTGAACAACAAGCGGAGGCAACCTTATACAACCGAAATAATCGCTTTTGTTGACGCTTCTATACCGTCATTTGAAATCAAAGATTCAAAAGTGGGATTCCTCTACAAAGCTACATAAGTGAATAAAGTGACTACCTGAGGTAGTGCTCCACCCTACCCCCTAGAGTGCGATCGAGCCTGTAGACTATACCCGATTAGCGCTCGGTTCTTTGCTCATAAAATCTAAACGAATGCGAATTTCGCTTTGCAATTTTGGCAGCGTATTCTCGAAATGTTAAGCTAACAATTTATGCAATAAGAAGATTTTAAAAACCTACTGGTGTGGTTTCCCCCCTTAAAAGGTAGATGCAGACTATGCAAAACAGGATTTCCTCGTACCAAATGTTCTAAGTGTGACATCTACCTTTGCTAAAATCCATAAAAAAAATTGCTTTGTATCCTACCATCCATAATATTAAATGAAAAAAAAAATTAGAAATAAATATATAACATCAATTGAATTTCAAAAAGTTGTTTTATATTCCACACAATTCAAAAAACTTTACTGCAGCAATTGCTTATACGTCCAGTAGGAAAAATACCATTCAGGGCCAATGTTGCCTATAGGTAACTTTTCAGTAAGGACGAACTAGGATACGTAGGACCTTGGAATTTATGCCCGGTTCACATTATTCCAGTAACCAATCCAGTCCAGTAATCCAGTCCAGCGCCGGATAGCAATCCAGTCCAGTGACTGGATTGTCGGTCTACTTTTTGATTCCAGCTCGCCCAGAAATCACTGTTACTATAGTTACCGAATCAACAACACACTCGCCGGACTACTGGACTGGAATCATGTAGACGATATGATCCAGTCCAGCACTGGACTGGATAGCTGGACTGGATTACTAGACTGGAATAATGTGAACCGGGCATTAATTCACTTATTATCTACCCATATAAGCAATAAATTAATGTCAAATATTGTTTAAGTTCTCTCACTTTAAATCGGACTTAAAAGGGTTAATGAAAAGTTGCAACCAAAATGTTCCAGTCTTGATTTTCCTAGTTTAAGTTTAATATTACGTTTACACTATCCCCAGATTACTTCATCTGCAGCGTAATCTGGGTGTGGTGAGTTCAAAATTGTATGTATTTGACAGTCGCAGATTATCTCAACTGGCGCAGATGAAGTAATCTGGGGATAATGTAAACGTAATTTTACAACGACACAAAATTTGACATTACTGGCGTGGTGACATGCCATGTGAATATTTTATTCCTGATTACATTTTCGTTGATGTTGCCGAGAGCCTAAAAAACGTATCATGTCAACTTCAATGCAAATATTTTGTGTTTTTCTCGTAATATCATGGAAACGTAAATTTTATAATAATAATGATAATATGAATCTAAATAAATTGTTTTAATTACCGTGTGACGATGAAAAATTCACACCGGAAACGGCATTCCTTACATAATTGAAAAACCGACGAAAAAATGGCCGATGTTTGTGTCGCACTCTCTTGCTTCCCTGCTCGACGTCTTTCGTTTTATTGCATTTCTTCGTGGCAGTATCAACGATAATTTCCACCTGTGATCCGGAAACAATAAGTGCATCACTACTACTGACGCCGGACCGACTTTCCTGCTGTTGATTATTGCCACGTTCATTATTACCACCCACCACAGCAATGCTACTAATGCTGCCACCATCGACACCCGCGACACCGCCACGATATAAAACACCACCGTCACCGCTAACGACGCCACTGCACATGTAGGGACTCGACGATATAGACTGGGCAGCTCCCGTCGTTGTCCGGCCACGGACATCGCCGTATCCTGTCGAAGTCGATCGTTGCATTTGGGGCCCGGCCATTTCAAATTCATCGCCTCCCGGAAACGGGAAAAGTCAACCCGATCCCGAACACTTATTATACAGTGGCGTACCGACCCCATTCTCTAGGCGGGCACGATTCTAACGCAACCACTATTTGAAAATTTCCCGCCACTATCGCGACTTGCATTTTCACCCACTAAACGGAAAATTGCCCACTTGATTTTTATTTGTTTGCCTCTCACGGGCAAACGCCACGCACTTTCACTCTCAGATGAACAATATGCTCCACTTCAAACGGTCGAGTTTTCCGCACTTTTCACGATTTGGCACACATTTCTTTTTTTTTCAATTAACTCGTAAGGCGAAGTGAAACCGACACAAAACAAATATTTGGCGGGTAATTTTCAAAATCGCAGATGACGCGTTTAAGTGGTTTTGAATGCAAGTCGGACGACTTGGACGAACACAAAGTTTTCTGGGGTGGTCTAATGGTCGCAAATCTCGAATGCCAGCTAATTTGCGATATTTTAAAATGGAGAGCGTGAGCTTAACCCGCCGGGATCATATTCTCGTTATTTTCGATTTTGGTGGAATTTGAGTGGTTGTTTTCGTGTTTCTTGTCGAGTTTAGTTGCTGTTGTAAAAAATAGTTGCAGTAGTGCTAAGAAGTATCTATTAGTAGCAATAAATATTTTGTTTAGTAGTTGTGATCTAGCGGTTAGCCTCGTGTTCCGTGCATCATTTTGCATATCTGCAAAGTAAATAGAAAGAGAACAACAAACACTTGTTAGTACACTACGATTGCAATGTGATCGCTATTGCGTTAATTATATTATTTTAAGGCTAAACTATTTTTAGAAACGACTGTACACATATTTTAGGCACATTGACTTTAATTGAATTCTGAGATGCGCTCGAATTATTTCGGTTATTTGTGTAAATTTTCCACTTTTCATCTAATATGATAGCGCCAAGCAGCTGAAAGAACATAGAGAAAGCGAGTCGTGTTATTTGCACTGCGGACACATTTAAACTCTTAGATCTGCGAATATTTTAACAATAGATCAAGTGGAGACAACAAATTCCTCAGATCTGGCATTGAATGTGTATGAAGCCATACTCGTATAGCGGCGTTTTTTGGTTTCACAAATATAAATTAATGGGGACTGATTTTCGTGAAACATGTGGTAACTGAAATGCTAAACTAAAACTAAATTTAAAAATTGGAAGAATTAAATTTCTTTCAAAAACAAATTTGATCTTTTATTTTAAAATGACGCGTACCTACGTGTATTTATTATAGAAATGTTTTGCTTGTGCAATGGAGCAGAGAAAACCCGAAGTGAAAACACCATCCAAAGTAGACCCAGATCAGGAAGTGTCAGATAACGTAACACAAACGTGTGGAATATGAACCAGTTGTTGAAGTGACAACTTCTTTCAGGAGTGTGTCGAGAAAATATGGGACGAAAGTGTAAATGCTTTAATGCTTTTGTGCTTTAGTGTACTTTGTACGAACAACCCCACTAAAGGAGCGATTTTGTGCGTTTAACGGATAAAGGATCTACACATTATTAAGATCATGTGTTTCTGGATTTAACTTTTATCCGGGACTTTTTGGATAAATATTATTTTACAAGTACTTGAAAGGAAAAACCTTAAAACCCTTTGCCGAATTGATGACGGTAGTTAACTGTTTTGTGCACTTATTCCTGTTTATACCCTAGAATTTTAGTATAGGGTATATTGCTTTTGTCACGACGGAAATATGTAACACCTTAAAGGAGGCTCCGGAGGTATAGCAATGTATAAATACAAATGATCAAGGTCACCTCCTGATTCGATTAAGCCATGTCTGTTGGTAGTATGATCTTATTGGATGGTATTGAAAATGGGCATGATCAGGCCAAGAGAACGCCTACCTCCCTTACATATGTAAAATAATTAAATGTATTTATAACTCCTGATTAAATAAACATGAAAAGCTCTAGTTTTGGCAGATTGCTCGTGAGGGTAATTTTATACTCTCCTGCAAAAATAAAGTCGATCAGTTGAAAACTAACGGTAATTTTCTTACAAAGAGCCCCGTACTACCCTACTTTTCAGGTTTTTTGTCCATAACTCTTGAACCAATTAACGTAGACATCTGATTTTTGGCATGTAATCCTGAAGTGAGAAGCTGCTTGGGTTCTAGTAAGTTGAGTATAATCAGATCAAAGGAACGCCTACCTCCCCTACAAAATTAAAAAAAAAATATATATTACTTTAATTACGATAACTTTCGTTAAAATAACACTAGCGAATTAAAAATTTGGCAGAACGTTTATAGTAAAATCTAGTTAGTTGGCATTGAAAATGGGCAAGATCCTACCCAAGGAACCTCTTCCTCCCCTACAACTGAAACTTCAAATAAGCGATAACTTTTGATAGAATGAAGCCAGCAACTTGAAATTTTGGTCAAATATTTGAACTGAAATTGGGTTAGTTGGCATTAAAGATGGGTTAGATCCGACCTAAGGAACCCCTACCTCTCCTAAAAATGAAATTTAAAATAAGCGATAATTTACGACAAAATAAAGCTAGCGACTTGAAATTTTGGTCAAATGTTTGTAGTAGGATCCAGTTGGCTAATATCGAAAATACGTTAAATCCGACCAATGTAACCCCTACTTCCCCTACGAACGAAACTAAAAAAAAGCGATAACTTTCGATAAAATTAAGCTAGTGACTTGACATTTTCGTAAAATATTTGTACTGGGGCCCGATTCCGCAAGAGTGAATTTTTTCAGTGCGCACCGAAATCAGTGCGCACCGAAGAAGTGCGATTCCGCAAGAGTGAGATGAATTTTTTCGGTGCGCACCGTGCTGAATTGCAAAAATGCGATTCCGCAACGATGCGATGAGTTTTTTTGACAGTTCCGGTGCGCACCGTGCGAATATATTTTGCACTGGCTATTTGGTAAGTGCAAAATATATTTTTTTTTATAAATTATGTATTAAATTGTTGATTTCTGCATACGAAAGTGGAGTATTACTTGTCAAAGCAGAAATGGATGAAGGACGGAGCTTCGTGTTGAATTTAAGGACAAAAATATAAAAATTCATAGTGAAGATGAGAAGTTTTTGTTTCCGTATCCGGTGATTTCTTTAGCAACTAATATTAAGGGGATTCACGCTTAGTGTCGTAAATGTCGTAAACGTCCTATTCTTCGAAAACTTCTGTCATCTCCATAGTAAAATGACAGAAGTTTACAACATTACGATAAATACGACGTTTACAACGTGGGCATGAATCCCCTTATTATTATTAGGCCGGCCGCATCTTGGACGTAAGCAGGGCAGCGCAGCGCGTACATGGCATTGTTGTTGTAACAAGATGCGGCCGGCGTTATTGTTATCCCGTTTCCATTCGGTCACTAGGACCGACCATTTCTGAAAGAAGATTATAAGGGGATTCATGCTCACGTCGTAAACGTCGTATTTGTCCTAAAATTGTAAATTTCTGTCATTTTTCTATGGGGACGACAGAAGTTTACGACAAATACAACGTTTACGATATTTACGGCAGTGAGCGTGTTTATGTTTCGTTTGATGCAGAGCATACGAATTACGAAAAATCTAAGTGACTTTGGTCGTCATTGAAGTCGAACAAGAAAAGTAACAATAGGGGGATTCATGCTCACGTCGTAAACATCATATTTGTCGTAAAGTTGTAAACTTCTGTCATTTTAATATACTATGGAGATAACAGAAGTTTACCACGATTACGACATATACGAAAGGGAGTGTGAATCCCCTAAATGATTATATTTAACGCTAGATGTGAAATGGTCCGTGGTTGGGAGTTTAATATACTCGTAAACACAAGACTTTTCCTCCTGAAAGAGAATAAATGTTATTGATCGATTCCATAATTTCATATGAAGCATGAACGTCAGTCCGGATGGCGCAACGGTTAGCACGTTCGCCTTCAACGCACTGGGCCCCGGTTCGATTCCGGGGATTTACGTGTCGGACTATGAGCCCACTCAGCTGTTAAATGAGTACCCATTATGGGGTAAATAACTCGGTTGAGCGTATTGCTGATCACATACCTCTGCACAAAAACCGTCACGATCTAGAAAATGAGATGATGCTAACTCATCTCGAGGCCGTGGTTCAAATTGGACTGTTGCGCCAGTTATTTATTTTATGAACGTCACCCATTTTTATAATGTTTTCAGCAATCAGAAAAATTACACACGTTTGACGTTTGTTTGAAAAATTCATTCAGCACTGAAAAACTCACTAGCTTTTGCTGAATTGCATCAGTGCGCACTAATATTTTCGGTGAATATTTTCAGTGAGTTTTTTCGGTGCGCACCGAAAAAACTCACTCTTGCGGAATCGGGCCCCTGGGATCTAGTTGGTTGTTATTAAAAATACACAAGATTCACCTAACGAAACCTCTAACTTCCCTACAAGTGAGACTTCAAATAAGCAATAACTTTCGATAGAATGAAGCTAGCGACTTGAAAAATTCGACAAATATTTGTAGAATGGGTTAGTTAATTGATTTTTAGAATAGCCAAGATCCTCCTGAATGTGTGCCAACATACTCCTGGATGTGTGCCAGCCTCCCCTATAAACTGGCCATATAGGAAATTCACTTTTGAAGTATATGGTCGTTGCCAATTGGTACTTTTGGTATCACCACTAGGTCTGTACAAGTCTAGGGTATTGGCTTCGGCCTGGTTTTATTTTTTGTTTGCACTCAGTTTTCGTATAGCTCTAGCCTTGGCTAAGCTTATGAGGCGTAAATAGCTACAACTTCGTAAAGTGCCAGGAAGTACCGTTATTAAAAATTGCGTCGTTGACTCGACGGGCTTGGTAGTCTCGGTCGCCACTCTACAATGTTTGAGTCTAGAGTTCAGGGGTTCATTTCCCCGGGGCATTAATAATAAAAAATAGAACCCGAAGTCCCTCTTATTGGAAGAACTCCCGGAGCGTTCCATGCTAGTCAGTAAAAAATGAAACCATCGGTAATTTATATACTAACAAAATTAAAAAAAATAAAGTGGAGTGGGTCATTGCTAGTCTAAAGCCCAACATACACCATCCGGAATTTCTGTCCGGAAAAACTGATGAGGCCCGGCCTTCCGGTTTGCCTGAATATAGAATACACCATACACCATCCGGAATTCCTTCCGGAAAAACTGATTAGACCCGGCCTTGAGGAATTCCGGATCGTGCCTGGTTGCTTCAGGCCGCCTTGAGGCGGCCGGACAGGCCATTGAGGCGGCCGGATGGATAGTTGCAAATCGATCTTATCGCCATAGAATGAAAGTATCTATCTATTGCTTTGAATTGTACGGCATTTTACTTTCCATAGCCAAGCTTCAGATACATTCGTCTATTGGAAAAAACTCCAGTGAAAATTAATTCTAGTCACGCGGCCGGACAGGCAAAGCAATAGATAGATACTTTCATTCTATGGTGATAAGATCGATTCCCAATTATCCATCCGGCGGCCTCAAGCCGGAATTCCTCAAGCAATTCCATCCAGCGGCTTCAAGGCGAACTGTCCGGCCGCGTGTTTCAGATATTAGGTGCACAGCTTTGCTTCCGCCGTTTTCTGACAGGCCGCTGTGCTGGAAAAAGGCGGAAGCAAAGTTGTATACATTTGTCTATTGAAAAAAAAATTCCATTGAAAATTCATTCTAGTCACGCCGGCCGGACAGGCCGCCGGATGGAATTGTTTGAGGAATTCCGGACAGGCCGCTTTGAGGCCACCGGATGGATAATTGGGAATCGATCTTATCGCCATAGAATGAAAGTATCTATCTATTGCATTGAATTGTACGGCATTTTACTTTCCATAGCCAAGCTTCAGATACATTCGTCTATTGAAAAAAAAACTCCAGTGAGAATCATTCTAGTCACGCGGCCGGACAGGCCGCCTTGAGGTCGCCGGATGGAATTGCTTGAGGAATTCCGGAAAGGCCGCCTCAAGGCGAACTGTCCGGCCGCATGAGTAGAATGGATTTTCACTGGAGTTTATTTCAATTGACAAATGTATCTGAAGCTTGGCTATGGAATGTAAAATTCAATCCAATAGATAGATACTTTCATTCTATGATGATAAGATCGATTTCCAATTATCCATCCGAATCAAGGCGGCCTGCACATGCCACTGACGATCCGGAATTCCTCAAGGCCAGGCCTGATCAGTTTTTCCGGAGAAAAATTCCGGAACGTGTGTGGTGGAGGCCTGGCGGGAACGATTTTCCTTCCCGCCGTCTGAAAGGCCAATCCGGCCGCCTGAAGGCGGCCTGAAACGACCATACACGATCCGGAATTCCTCAAGGCCGGGTCTGATCAGTTTTTCCGGACAGGAGTTCCGGATGGTGTATGTTCGCCTTAAGTCAAAAATGACTCAAACTCATTCTCCACTACCACACAAAAATTATCAGCTTAAAGCCAAGTCATCCTCCAGTCACTTGGTTTCATCCACACCATGGATTCACTCTTCAGGAGCTGCCTTAATCCATGGGCGAAGCAGCTCGACCGAGCCAGGGGTTTGTATTCCTTGACTTTTTAAAATTTAAAAAAGGCTACAGGATTTTGACGCGCTAATGCCCCACTGGAAGAGTTAAGGTTGCAAGTAAGTTGGGGAAATCCAACCCGTTCTATTGTTTATCGAAGGATGTAGAAATGGTGCATCATGGCGGACCAATTGAAAGGGCAGCCGTACTGATCGCAATAATTGGAGAGGCATTTGTGTCCTTCCTGCCGTTGCCAAAATAACAGCTAAAATTGTCCTGGAATGACTAAAGGAGCGCTTAGAAGCCCCAATTTATGAAGAGTAGGCCGGCTTTCGATCCAGACTCTCCTGTGTCCATCACATTGTTAAAAGTACACAATTTGGTTGAAAGTACTCAATTTGGAAATTTTTGTTCGGGACTGTACTTTGTTGTATTGATTGTCATTGCATTTTTATCATCAAATAAAAGTCTGTCGTTTGAAATCATTTGAAGAGTAAGGTCGTGTTTTTGTGTCTTCGTTCTCGTTGTGTAGCAGATCTCCGGATGGCAAGCCGGCGTTGATGTTATAATTTAGGTGGCGATCGCGTCCCGTATCGAGAAAAGCGTACTTGGGTAAAGTACTGCATTTCGAACACACATTAACACCGTGCGAATCATCACTGACGTTGAGCAATGGTACGATTCTCCGCTTCACTGCTTTTCATTGATTTCGAGAAGGCTTTCGACAGTGTGAACCGGGAATTAATATATCCGATTCCTACTGCGGTGAGCCAGGGCGATAGTGAGGGAATGGTCTGCCGGCAAAAAGTCTCGGTACTGGAATAATTTTCCAGGACTCTGTCAAACCAAAGATCTTATTGATCCCTGCAGTCGTAAAGAACCTAGCCGGCTATGCAGAACGGACCTGAGGTTAGTCGTTGGTTACCTCACGGGATACCACTGGGTGAGATATCGCCTAAACAAATGTGTCTGTCAACTGAAACAGAATGCCGGTTTTGGCTGGAGGACATTGGGTCCACCAAACACCTTCTCTGCCCGACGATCGCTCGCTCCAGGTTTACGTTTCTTGGAGATTCAATAGCGTGCTCCACTGTCATTAATAGCGCTCCTACAAAGGACTTATTGGCCTTCATCAGATTGATTGATGGCTTTTGGATCAGTGAACAGTGAAGGCTATGTCACACTAGATCTCAAGGACGCAGTGCTTACCAGATGAGTGTCTTAGCCTCTCCTTATATATTTATTTATCTGCAATATATTGGCGGCTTTGCGCAGAATATTGGGATACCTCTGAGATGCTTGTGGCCATTATTAAGACAACTTTATATGGTCGGAGATGCTTCCTTCTGTGTGTTGTAAACTACAATACATGACAGAGTTAATATACTCTCATTCGCGAAGGGTATATAAACAAGATATGAATCCAGCAAAATGGTGGTTCATATTTATTTTTAATTTTCGCAATGCTAATATTTTGCTCAAATTAGGTAGAAAAGGAATGAAC
This sequence comes from Chloromyia formosa, assembly GCA_964017055.1. NCBI lineage: Eukaryota > Metazoa > Arthropoda > Insecta > Diptera > Stratiomyidae > Chloromyia > Chloromyia formosa. Next base: position 104,841,270 of record OZ024813.1, read on the forward strand.
CATATGCTAATCCAAAATTAAAAACAACTTTGATCACCACGTTTTTCCCTCCACTAAGACCAAACCCTTATACGATTCAAATATGACTTACAACAGACACTTCTATGACTACTTACACTAACTACCATTTCCCAATCTAAGCTGTTGGTTTTGTCTTATTTGTTTTTCGAATGGCAAAATAATTATTTGTCCTTCCTTCTGACAAGTTTGTTCGGAGTTTGCACGCATCCTTTCACACAAATTCTATGAAAACCGCATAAGAGATTTCACTTGAAAACTGGCAAGTGTGTTTCAATATTCAGAATCAACTTTTGACTTTCCTATTCATACGCAATCTTCTCGCGAACTTGGTTGCATGTGTTTACTTCAAGTTTGATGGGAGGTTTAAATTTAATTCAATTTAAGAAAGTACATATACGAAATACTAATGTGAGATACATTTGTTGACATTAATCAAAAGTTGGAAAGTTATTTGCTTCGCTGTTGGGCATCTTCAGATAAGCGATTTTGCGATTTTCTTGGTAGTAGTAGGTAATTATAAATATTCGCCTTAGAGAAAAAGACGCAACTGAAACAAATGGTTCAAGTTCATTGATTTGAATTTTGAGAATCTTTTATTTTCGTGATTCCTGTGACAAAGAATAGCTGGGTTTTTTTTCGTACAGAGCAGAGTAGAGCAGGTAAAGCAACAAAAAAACGATCGAGAGCAAGTTAGGGTAGCGAACATGAAAACGGGGCATGTCTTTGCTGGGAGTGTGTCTTGGTTTAGTCAGAATTCAAATGTCAACTCACATTCCAAGCGAAAACTTAAATCTTTAGTACAGATACAATCTGGCAAATTTCCTCTAGGTAGCAAAATTATTTTGTATGTATACTATTCCAAACATGCACAAAACGATCCTTTTATTGACTGGAAATGAACTTTATGTGCTTCCCAAACTGTAAACTGTTCAAAAACTTCAACACCTGCGCCGCCTGTATTTCAAAACGCAGACTACTTCACGGAGCCGCATTCTTGCACTGACGTTTTATCCAGAGCAGCTCAGATCAAATTGTTAGTGTAATTGGGTGGTCTTAACTTGCTCTGCTCTGTATGTTGTTATACTCGTAAATTCATATAAAAAGTTCTATACAAACTTCCAATTTCTGTTAATTTTCTAATACACGGGACGCGTGATTGTAACCCGAGTAGCGTAAACGCGGCTAGTATTTACGCCTAGGTCAAATCTACGCGAACGAACGTCAGAAATGGGTATCGAAGCGAATTTCGCTGACGCGGAAACACGAGGTGCGTTTACGATTCGACAGCCTATGTGCGAGTACAGAAATAATCTTTTTTCACACACCTCTGCACAAGACCGTCACGATCTAGAAAATGAGATGATGCTAACTCATCTCGAGGCCATGGTTCAAATTCAACAGTCCAATTTGAACCATGGCCAGTTATTTATTTATTTATTTTTAATTTTCTAATAAAAAGATTGTGTGGTTTCAACCACAAAATTTTTTCTCAGTGTAATTGATTCCGAGTAGTTTCCTAATATATCGACAAAAATCACTTTTCCAATTGGAAAAAAATGTGGAATCCCATTGAATTTAATGGAGGTGAATTAGGTGAAAACACAGTGGTAGAGTAGCATTGTTGATGTATTGCGTGTTATTTCACTAACCTTTACTGGTTAAGAAGCGGAAAAGAACGCGCCTTTAGTTACAAGTTTAACTCCCATATAATTGGATTGGTTTGAAAGTTTTACGGGGAAGCTACAAATGGAGGAGGAAGTCAGCACCCATAGAGTCCTTTTACTAGTGAATAGGACACGATGGCTCTTGTCGTACTAGCTCGAATACCGTTATAACGTTATTCATGAAATACACGAAGCGCTCTGCTCTGAGCGATGTTTGCAAGACCGTCTTCATATTCAACTCTGACTATAATTGCCAGGTCGGCCACATACCTCCTTGTAAAAATTCTAACCGTACCAAATCACTGGGTACACTTATCTAACTGAGTGAATATCCACATGACGTTTGCTGTGTTGAGCTGAGGGTTTTCTTGTTCAGTGATGCCCATTATGGAAGAGAGCTGTTACGCTATCCCGATTTGATTCCGTTGGTAGAACTTCTCGATACACTCCTAATAATTTGGATAGATCCACTCGAAATTTTGTTTAACTCGAAAAGTACTAACGGAATATTCTTGCAACGATCCTGTTAGTTGAGCAAGGCTCAAATTGAGGACGGGAGACAAGGCATGGTCGTTCAGACCAGCCGTTACACCAAAGCGCCAAAACCTCCTCAGAAGTGACCAGAGGTGACGCGTGCTCTTCACAAGCCTGGCTAGCTCAGTCGGTAGAGCATGAGGGTCTTAAACCAAGGGTTTTGGGTTCGGGGCCCACGTTGGGCGCCATTTGTAACGATGCTCTTAGTTGAGGCCCCCTTCTCTCTCGCCGCGTAGTCATTTGTCAATCGCAAGGGGATTGAGAAAATCGTGCAGCTCAACCCAAGGTTTGGAGAGAGAGCGCGGAGCCCCATTGGTATCAGGAGGCTCCCGCGCTAGTTGTAGTGGCGTTCAAGGGTTTCGTCGGTCATTTCGTTTTTTTTTATCTTATCCCGTTTACCTTCAGCATTCGGGCTGACGCGTCGTATCTTATTTTCTTTATAGCGATGATGAAGCAGAGTGACCTACTAAGACCCATTACGTCCACATTACCGATAGCTGAGTTAGCTATCGAGAACGCGCCAGATGGGTAGTTTTTAAGACTTAGGCGTCACGGCTGGTCTGAATGACGATGCCTCGACCCCCGTCTTCATTCTGAGCCTGGATCAACCAAGAGGATCGTTACATTCTGATAACACAACCAGGCCGAAGCGTATATACCCTATACTTGTACAGACCTAGTGGTGATGCCAAAAGTCCCAATTGGCAACGACCATATGCATTAAAAGTGGGTCTCTTATATGGCCAGTTCATAGGGGAGGTTGGCACTCATTTAGTGGGATCTTGACCATTCTCAAAATCAATTAACTAACCCATTCTACAAATATTTATCCAATTTTTCAAGTCGCTAGCTTCATTCTATTGAAAATTAACGCTTATTTGAAGATTCACTTGTAGGGGAGGTGGGGGTTCCTTGAGTTGGATCTTGCCCAGCATTTCCATCAACCAATTAGATCCCCCTACAAACATTTAAACAAAATTTAAAGTCTCTAGCTTCACTCTATCGAAAGTTATCGCTTATTTGAAGTTTTTTTTGTAGGGGAAGTAGGGGTTTCGATGGTCGGATTTTACGTATTTTTAATATTAGTCGACTGGATCATACTACAAACATTTGACCAAAATTTCAAGTCGCTAGCTTTATTTTGTCGTAAGTTATCGCTTATTTTAAGTTTCATTTCTAGGGGAGGTAGGGGTTCCTTAGGTCAGATCTTACCCATCTTTAATGCCAACTAACTCAATCTCACTTTCAACATTTTGCCAAAATTTCAAGCTGCTGGCTTCATTCTATCAAAAGTTATCGCTTATTTGAAGTTTCATTTGTAGGGGAGGTGGGGGTTCCTTGAGTCGGATCTTGCCCATTTTCAATACCAACAAAGTAGGTCTTATTAGCATTCCACCAAATTTTCAACTTGCTAGTATCATTTTTCCGAAAGTTATCGTAATTAAAGGAATATTTCATTTCTGGAAATTTGTAGGGGAGGTAGGCGTTCCTTTTATCTGATTATGCCCAACTTACATAATCTTAAGCAGCTTCTCACTTCAAGGTTACACGCCAAAAATCAGGTGTCTACGTCAATTGGTTCAGGACAAAAAACCTGAAAAGTAGGGTAGTACGGGGTTCTTTGTAAGAAAATTACCGTTAGTTTTCAACTTATCAGTTTTATTTTCCTAGGAAAATATGAGATTACCCTCATGAGTAATCTACCAAAGCTAGAGCTTTTCATGTTTCTTTAATCGGGAGTTATAGATACATTTATGTATTTTACATATGTAGGGGAGGTAGGCGTTCTGTTGGCCTGATCATGCCCATTTTCAATACCATCCAACTAGATCACACTTCCAACATTTGACCAAAATTTCAAGGCTCTAGCTTCATTTTATCGATAGTTATCGTGCGAACGGACAGACAGACGGACAGACAAACAGACAGACAGGCATGGCTTAATCGAATCAGGAGGTGACCCTGATCATTTAGGGGTTTTGAAACGATTTTTCCAAACGCTGTAAAAAGGCGATCATTATCAAATATGAGCCGAGCAAAGTGCCTTTCAGGTGAGGAGGTCAACAAAATCAAAACTTTGAAGGAAACAGGCTTTTCGTTATTTGGAGCATCTGTAATGAACCACCTGTCGTGAACCATATTGTATACATATATGTATATCATAGATATACCATATTGTATACATACTATATATAGCACATACGGCACAAACACAAGAACACCACCACACTATTACAAAAATACTTATCACTACTTGAATATAAATGTATTGTATTACTGTGGGCTGGAAAGCCTGTTGAAATTAAGGGGAGTCTCACTCGAACAGTCACTTTTTTTTTAATTTGAATAACTCTGGTTTAAATGAAGATATTTTATTGTTCTTTTTTTTTTATTGTCTTTGTAAAAGCCTGCTGTTTCCAAATCTGTAAAGAAACTCAAATTTTACCAAAAAATGGGACCTAGAATGCGTACCTAACCTATAACCTCTTTAGGTACATTTTTTGGGAGCTGTACAAATTTTTTTGTTTTTCATAATGTGTAAAAATTTGGAAGTCGTAAGTTGACCGTAGCCTGAGAAAATTGTACCGAAAGGTGTAAAAACCGGATTTTACAGGAAAGACGATTTTGTTGAGCGCCTCTAGACATGGCGTTACCGCCACTTCAAACTCTTTTTCCGGGCGAAATGTGAACTCCATTGATTCCTTCTGGGCTAACGCAGTGCAGTGGTCGACCCCGCATCTAGTTTATTAGTCATTGGAAAATGTAAGCAAATAAATAAAAATCTAGGTACCAGTCTAGTGAGAGAAGTGACTCTTCTCACTTCGGTTTTTTCGAAATATATCAAATTTTATACTACTTCCAGTTTGAATATTCTCAATATATTTACATCAGCAGAACCAGAATATCCCAAAAAAAAATTTTAAGTATAAAAAAAATCACTTTTTTTTTCATTTTTCGAGAGAGACTCCCATTAAAAGTAACTAAATAAATAAATATTCTGATAGTACTGCTTCCACCGGCAGATCGAAGGCATCATCTGATGAATAGTGATCTGTCGGTAGTACAAAACCAGAGCCCGACGGTCCTATTACACCCGGACCCCGATGCGAGCGCAAGGGCATTTGCGCCGTCTGTCAACAATTCTATCCTTATCGCCCCTTTTTTTATTCCCAATTTTTGCCTCCCATGTTGTGTTTTCTTCCCCAGGCCTATGCATTTTTATGAATACATAAAGGACATGGGCAAGGAGCGGCGAAAACCCTGTCCACGTCGCCCGAACTGAGCTAAAGCAAGCATAGGCCCCTGCTTATCTCGTTGAGGGGCCTTTTTCTTCGCCAGATGGCACGGCTCGACTTGCACGGTCACTATGCTACCTAAGGCTCCGTTCCCACGGGCATTTTCGGATGTTCACCAAACCGTCCATTACACATCCTGATATGTCTATGAAGTTTCTCAGCAGGAAATTTGTAGCGTTTCACAACAGACTTAAAACATTCAAAAAACTTAAACTGCTTTGTTCGGATATGTCCCTTGGGGAGAAAAATCAGTGGCTAAACACTGCAAGGAAATGAAAACACAAGTGACATGGCTGTCGTGGCCGATCATACCAGATTGACTAGCTGTTCCAAAGAGAACGTTTGATTTGGAAGAAAAAAGAAAAAAGAATTTAAGCCTTGGCATGGAAACGGGTCGTCCGATTTCTTCTCAACATAAAATGGTCGACAACGACTAAGAGATGTTGATCCGAGATGTTCTAGCTGAGATTGAGGAATCAAGACAGGGAGTCTCAGGGTTGTCGTAAGGACGGCGGATCGAATACATTATTACCCTTAACTTTTACGAGTAAGCTTTTCCATTTGGAGCATCCGTTGCAAAGATGTGTGAGCTTGAAAAGTGATAAAGTGTGATTTTCTTCCGAAGCCTCGCAAATTGTCGTTTTTTGACTATCGATTTTGACTACGCTACTGAACCGAATTTCAACTTTGAGAAGTAAATTGGACTCAGAATTGAACGGACTTTAATTTACTCCTGCAAGGTTTTTCGATCCGTACCGTTTAGGAGTTATAATGATAATATGGAAAACAGGGCTCAAATTTCTCGGATTTTCGCCGTTCAAAAGTTAAGCTCACCTTCTACGACCGTGCAAACTCAGTTTCCATGTATTCGGTATCTATAGAAGGGATTAAAATTATTTCCAGATCTCTCCCTCATTATTATTGTAGTGTAAGCTACTTGCGAGTGTGTGTATTGTTAATGACTAGAACAAAAATCTCACTCATCATCTGTACATCATAGAGCATGGTTATATTATTGTGTTAAATAAGCTGAAATAAAATTATCATTGGAATACATTACAGTGGCGAGGATAAAACTTAATAATTAAATTACACATTCCACATTAAAAAAGTAATTTAGTGAAACTAAAGTTGGTGGAAAAATGTGTGCACAAATTATTGGCAAAGTTCCATATTTTGACCATGCTGAAAAAGTGTGGTCAGTGTTTCAACAACAACTTCAACAGTTTTTGATTGCCAACGACATCAAAGATGAAAAAAAGAAAAAAAGCCATCCTGCTGACATCGGTGTGCGAAACTTCATATATCCTATTGCAAAATTTGGTGAGTCCGACAAAGGTGAAAGATGTAACGACGACGCTCGAGCAGAGTTGTTCCGGTTTTTTACTTTACATTCTTTTCATGATTTTTTACATGTAAAAAAATCATTTTTTTACGTTAATGTTTTTTTACGCCACGTAAAAAAATAAAATGTAAAAAACTTATTTGTATGAGGAATTCCGATTTCTAATACTCCTGATTTCTTGTTTTCCGTGTTTTATTTTTTGTTCGTCTAAGCAGAGTTAACTCAGAACATATTTACCGAATCGTTGCTAAATGACTGCGCCTTCTGAAAGCACTCAGTACTACAATTAACTCTCACTCTCGTTGCATATGGCCTTCACAGCCCCTCTATTCTTTAAATAAGAATACGCTCTAAGTTTTGGTAAATTTTATTCGTTATGTATTGAAATTCGTCACAAAGTAACAGTAAGTTCTTCATGAAAAAAAAATCACAAAAAATGTCGGTTAAAATCAACACATCATTGCCGCCACTGGATGTCGACTCGAACTAAAAAGCGCCACATTAAGTGAGACCGCGAACTTCTAGTAATATAAATTACTTTAAAATTACCGGAATCAATTGTCCAGAATCTTCAATGATGTATTCCTCAATGCTCGCATCTCCACACTCTGTCTCCGCCTCCGTATTTATGCAACGCTTTCTATATTAAAAATATATAAAGTCTTAGCATAAAATAAAATAATAACCAATGGCCAGGTTTATAACGTGGAACTAAAAAGAGTATTAAAAATAAATAACTGGCGCAACAGTCCAATTTGAACCACGGCCTCGAGATGAGTTAGCATCATCTCATTTTCTAGATCGTGACGGTTTTTTTTTGCAGAGGTATGTGATCAGCAATACGCTCAACCGAGTTATTTACCCCATAATGGGTACTCATTAAGAGTATTAACTAGATCATAATAGATTTACGTAGTTCTAATTCGTGAAGTGTTTATACCGGCCGGTATTAAACATGGCAAATGTCAGATGTTAGCCTATTCGCTTGGATTTAAGGAGAATTTTAGAAATGAAAAGAACTTCTAATGAAAAGCGCTTTTATATCGCCGACTCAAACAAAACATACACAGAGAAAAGCAACCGTCAACAACGGAAATGCAAACCCAATCCAAATCGTTTAGTCCAATACCGAATCGCAAGTATAGATAAGAGCTAATCCAATCAACTAATCCGACATGCTTACATCATGGAGAGTTAGCTGGGATTAATTAATACTGAAACATAGTCCCGCGATATAAACGTAGTGAATGGAAAATTTACCTGTATGCAGTCAACCGTGCACTTGCCGTATTTTGAAGCGTCTTGGAACAAAAGTTGCAAAATACACTATATTTTTTCCCCTCTTTTCTGAGAGTGAAATTCAATTGTTGAAATTGAGTTGTGGACGACCTACCGCTACTCATTTTATCACTGAAACACAACATGAACTGCTTAAGCGAACATTTAAATAGCAACTGATTGACAGTTCTGAAGAAGAAGAAGACAATTTTTACAAATTTTACATTTTTTTTTACATTTTTTACCTATTTTTTTATTATTTACCACTTTTTTACTTATTTTACCGTAAAAATGTAAAAAAAATATTTTTTTACATGAAAATGAACAACTCTGCGCTCGAGCAATGTGTGGCGGCAATGACTCAACATTTTAAACCGCCGACATCAGGTTTTGCGGAGCGGTACAAATTCTACAATGCAACAAAAACGCCAACGGAGACGGTAAACGAATGGGCTGTGCGAGTGAGAGCGTTGGCAGTAAATTGCGAATTTGGAACAGCTTTAGACACCACAATTCGTGATAAATTCGTTATGGGGCTGGAAAAGGGTCCGGCCAGAGACAAAATATTTTTGGAGGCGACAACGATCGAATTCGACAAAGTGGTGCAGATTGCAAATAGTGTCGAATATGTCAAACAGCAATAGGATACAGTGGAGCTGAAGCAAGAACCAGAACCACAGCTGAACTACATCAGGAATAAGAAGGCGCACAGTGGAGAGAAGAAGCAGTAAAGCAAGGCAATCAGCAGTGCAAGGTGTGTGGATATACTAATCACAAAAGTGAAAATTGTAAGTTTCGAAATTACAAGTGTAATCTATGTAAACAAAGAGGGCACTTAAAAAAAATGTGTAAATCGCAAAATTTCAATTTTGTTGAAAGCCAGGATTTAAATTTATTTTCAATTACTAGTCCAGAAGATGGGCCAATTAAAATTAACATTTTTGTTGAAGGTAAACCTTTTGTTATGGAATTGGATACTGGGTCCGAAAATAACGTAATTTCAGAAGAAACTTACAAAGCATTTTTTGAAAATCATGAACTCAAAAGAACTGATATGCTGTTGAAGACGTATTGTATAATGGTGTAAGTATAACACCTATAGGCCAGTGTAACGTAACTGTTAAATACGGAAATAAAATCAAAGTTATTCCGATAGTCGTTATTCGAAATGGCGGTCCACCACTACTTGGAAGAAATTTCTTAAAAGTGTTCAAACTTAACATTTCTAATTTACATTACTCATCACCAGGTTCGGTAACAGGTGAAAGAATTATTGGAAGGTTTAAAAATCTTTTTGATGGTGCACTAGGGTTGTTTAGGATGAGTAAAGCTGTATTAAAGGTAAAAGACAACGTGGTACCAAAATTTTTTAGACCTAGGCCGTTGCCTATTGCCATTAAAAGTAAAGTCGAAAAGGAAATCGATAATTTGGTTCATTTGAAAGTTTTACAACCCGTAGAATATAGTGAATGGGGCACCCCAATCGTGCCAGTCCTAAAGAAGAATGGTAATATTAGGATTTGAGGGGATTTCAAAGTTACACTTAATCCTCATTTATTGGTTGAGAAGTATTCATTACCCCGAATTGAGGAAACATTTGCACAATTGCACGGTGGGGAAGAATTTACTAAATTAGATTTGAGCATGGCGTATCAGCAGATTCAATTGGACGAGGAATCTCGAAAATACACTACGATTCCCACATCAAAAGGGCTTTTTCAATATACCAGGTTGATACGGATATATGGCTTAGCTTCTGCCCCAGCTATTTTTCAAAAAATTATGGATACTTTGTTGGCAGGTCTCGATGGTGTTGTTGTCTTTTTGGATGATATTCTCATTAGTGCCAGTAACAGGAAACTTCATATAGAATAAAGCTAGAGCCTTAAAATTTGGGTCAGATGTTGGAAGTATGATTTAGTTGGTTGGTATTGAAAATGGGCATGATCAGGCCAAGAGAATTCCTACCTCCCCTACATATGTAAAATAATTAAATGTATTTATAACTCCCGATTCAATAAACACGAAGAGCTCTAGCTTTGGTAGATTGCTCGTGAGGGTAATCTTATACTTCCCTGGAAAAATAAAATCGATCAGTTGAAAACTAACGGTAATCTTCTTACAAAGAGCCCCGTAATACCCTACTTTTCAGGTTTTTTGTCTATAACTCTTGAACAAATTGACGTAGACATCTGATTTTTGGCATGTAGCCCTGAAGTGAGAAGCTGCTTTGGTTTTAGTAAGTTGGACATAATCAGATCAAAGGAACGCCTACCTCCCCTACAAAATTTAAAAAATTAAATATTACTTTAATTACGATAACTTTCGATAGAATAAAACTAGCGAGTTGAAAATTTGGCAGAACGTTGGTAGAAATATCCTGTTAGTTGGTATCGAAAATGGGCAAGATCTAACCCAAGGAACCCCAACCTCCCCTACAAATGAAACTTCAAATAAGCGATAACCTTTGATAGAATGAAGCCAGCGACTTGAAATTTTGGTCAAATGTTTGTAGTAGGATCCAGTTGGCTAATACTGAAAATACGTAAAATCCTGCCAATGAAACCCCTGCTTTCCCTACAAATGAAACTTCAAATAAGCGATAACTTTCGATAGAGTGAAGCTAGCGACTTGAAAAATTCGACAAAGATTTGTAGAATGGGTTAGTTAATTGATTTTTAGAATGGACAAGATCCTCATGAATGTGTGCCAACCTCCCCTATAAACTGACCATATAGGAAACTCACTTTTAATGCATATGGTCGTTGCCATTTGGTACTTTTGGTATCACGACTAGGTCTGTACAAGTCTAGGGTATATACGCTTCGGACTCCGGCCTGGTTTTAAATTGTCCCCGGACAAATGCGATTTTCTTTGTAAGAAAATTGAGTATTTAGGTCATGTAATTGACAATGAAACCGGAATATAGAGGGCTACGCCCGCAATCCGAGGGTTTTGTAGCAAGCGTTTATTTTGGCATGTATCACTCAGATGAATAAAAACACCATAACTAAAATGTCTTACACGTGATATAGTATCTTACAAGTCAATCTATAAATGAAACCGGAATATAGAGGGCTACGCCCGCAATTTGAGGGTTTTGTAGCAAGCGCTTATTTTGGCATGTAAATACTGGCTCCCTGTTCTTCTTGGTACCCCTCAGCTGAATAAAAACACCATAATTAAATGTTTTACCCATGATATAGTATCTTACATGCCGATTCACAAAAAGACTGCCTCTGTCACCTCTCAAAGTAATAGTTTTAATACGAGAAGCTGTTGATAGATATGTATGTATACGAGATAAACTGTCCCACTCTTCGAGATGCTTAACCATTCATATTAAGACGACATTGCAAATTGCAAACTTATGTAACGGCTTCGAAATTCAGGGCGGCTGGGACAAATTACGGTCCAATATTTTTTCCTACTCCACTGTTCCCCTTTCTACAAATCTCAAGAAAATGCCAAAAATGGAATGTACTCAACATTACCTTTCTCACGACACCCCACTTGGCTATACCAGTGGATAAAAAAAAATTTACCTTAATTTCGCCTCTATGTGGACCCCCCCCCCCTTTTAAAGTTGGCCAATTACAACACAACGCTATCTCCAGCAAATTATAGCATTTCTACACATTCTCGCCGAATTATGTGTGCAGCTTCAGCCGTTCGTAAGATATTCTATGAACAGACGGACAGACAGGTATTTGACCGATTTTGTAAGATTTAAGACACAAAACCCTAAAAAAATTAACTGTGTGAATAGTTATTGTTAGGATCACCAATCACCAATCTTCACCCTTCCAAAGTTGGTTCATTAAATAACTGCAATTCGCACTACGAAAAACAACATGTAAGTAGTACACGCATATCTATGCGTGAGGCCGGTAGGTGTATTTTTTGTGTGGATAGTGTCAAAATGCATAACTTTAAGTCAGTGTACTATTATTAAATATCATGTCATTGTAATGAAACTTAGAGGTATTATTGCCTATGATGTTGGTTATCATCAGCCATCAATATTTTTGACCTAGGGTGTGCTTGAGGGGTGCAGGGGTGTGCTAACTGCAACTATAGAAATGTACTATTATTAACCTTTTTGGATGAGATTTTGAAATTCTATTATTTTCGGTTTTCTACGCTAGTGAAATGCCGCTTTTCTGTAAATTTTCATATGTCTAGCTATAACGGTCTCGAAATGCAAGGGGGGGGGGGGGACAAACTCGGACCACATATTTTCCCCTCTCCCTCTTTTCCCCTTTCTTCAAATTTGAAAAAAATTCCAGAAATGGAATGTACTCAACGGTACCTTTCTTACGATACCCCACTTGCCTGTACCAAACGAAAAAAAAATTTCGACCTTCATTTCCCCTCTATGGCGACCCCCCCTTTAAAGTTGACCTATTACGACGCATCGCTTGCTCCAGAGAATTATAGTATTTCTACATATTTCCACCAAATTTCATGCATGTAGCTTCAGCGGTTCGTGAGATATTTCATGGACAGACGGACAGACAGACGGACAGACGGACAGACGGACAGACGGACAGACGGACGCATGACCGATTTCATAAGGGTTTTTTTTTTATACAAAACCCTAAAAATGGGTTGCACATAAACCCAGAAAAGGTTAGCGAGATTGCTAACATTCCTTACCCGAAGAATGTAAAGGAACTACAGGCGTTTTTGGGAGTGGTAAATTTTTATAGGCGATTTATACCGGAGGTATCAACCTTGTTACAGCCATTACATCAGTTATTGAAGGCGGATTCTAAATTTGAATGGAATAGTAATTGTTCGACTGCAGTAGACAATCTAAAAAAATATTTGCTTGGGAAAAATTGTTTGGCTCATTTCAACGCAAATTTTGAAACTAAAGTAACAGTCGATGCAAGTCCAGTTGGTGTTGGAGCTGTGTTGTCGCAAATTAATGAGCAGGGTGTAAAGAGACCAATCGAATTCGCGTCTAGGACATTGACGGATACGGAGAAAAGGTATACTCAGTTGGATCGGGAGGCAGTGGCAATTTTTTTTGGTGTGACCAAGTTCCACCAATACTTATATGGTCGTCATTTCACCTTGGTAACTGATAACAAACCCTTACATTATATATTTGGTTCGAAAAAGGGAATTCCATTGATGGCTTCAAACCGATTACAACGTATTGCTTTAACGTTATCTGGTTATCAATTTGATGTGTCGGACATTAAGTCGAAAGGCAACATTGCGGATTACTTCTCTGGGTATCCACAAGGGTCAGATTTATCCGTAGATGCATTTCCGAGCGAAATTTATGTGAATTTCTTACTAGCACTGCACGCTGACAGCAAATTTCTAAACTTTGAAACCATTTGCCATGAAACGAAAAAAGACGAAACGTTACAGAAAGTGAAAAACTATCTTCAAGTCGTCTGGTCTGAAAAATGTTCTGACAAGGAAATACTGCCTTATTTCTTGAAAAGAAATGAGTTGTCAGAAGAGTCAAATTGTGTATTTTGGGGGTATCGTGTGATTGTACCCAAACTCTTAAGAAAAATTATATTGGATTTTTTACATGCTTCGCACATGGGTATAGTTAACACTCGCATACATATTTGAGTACCCGGGTACTCATGAGCTATAAAAAGCTAGTTTTTTCACTTATTGTAATTTTTATTGTCCCCATCTTCCTAATGAGCTATCGCTATTATGTTTTACCTGGAAAAACATATCCACAAGCAATTTTGCATTTTTGTTTATACATTTTTTTTTTTCACTTTTTGTTGGTTACCCCTCGGATACATTTATGAGTACCCGGGTACTCACATTCATATTATATAGGGTTTTACCCAGAAAAATTATTTTATTTTTATTACATATTATTATTTATAAATTTAGCAGTTACAATAAAAAAAGGGAAAATTTCAAACAATAGGTTTATGACTTTTACGTATCCTGTGTCAGGAATAGGTAAAATCCTGTCGCATACATTTTTTGAATTTAATTTCCATTCAATTTCGACTTGATCATTGAGAATGTAAGACTGTAAAGAATTGGAAATGGATGATATTAGCCATGATCGTTGGCAAAGTATGACGGACGAAGAACGCCACGATTACATAGGAAGTCTTGTCGATTTCGGCGATTCTGGCAACTTCTTCGGTAGTTCGGACGAGGAATTGATTCCCGAAAAACGCCTGGTTCTACGCAAACTAGTCTCTCAGTTTTCAAGCTACCCAGCTGAAATTTTGCAAGGAGTATATATATATGCACGCAGTATATATATATATGCACACAGTATATATATATATGTACGTAGTATATTTGTCGGAACCAACGGAATCGGATCACTACGTCATATAGCTACCATAGGAACGACCGATCCAAAAGTCAGTCTTTGCTAGAAAATTTTTTTTATTTGTAAAGCTATCATTTTGAAATTTCATATTATTCAATAATTTTTGCCGCTAAATCATACCCTCGAATTCTGTTCAAATTGGACTACTCTATCGTATAGCTGTCATAGGAACGACCGTTCCAAAAACAAGTTTTTGTTAGAAAAACTTTTTTCTTTTTAAACATATCTTTACGAAATTTCACACCAGTCAATTATATTTACCACCAAACCATATTCTAAAATTTGGTTGAAATCGGCCTACTATTCCATATGCCTCTCATAGGAACAGTGAAATTCGAACAAATTTTACTACTAATTTCACAGTGATAAATGCACCGCAGATCAAAATGAGGCTACGATAACAGGTATTGAGAGTATGATAACAGGTATAAACCCCTTCACGCTTCGCGTGAACGGTTTCATATCTATTTTTGTTCGTAATTCGCTTGATTTGCCTCTTTTCAACACCAAATTCTACGAAATTTCCATGCAAAGTCTATGTGAGTACCCGGGTACTCCCATATGTAACGACGTGGTATTGAGATAGGATGTATGCGAGTGTTAAAATGAAGACTATGGCTCGTGAATGTTGCTGGTGGCCAGATCAAAACAAAGATTTGGAGGAGATTGTAAAATCATGTGAACCCTGTCTTATGACATGTCAAAAACCGCCTCAACAAGAATTGATTCCATGGCCCAGATCTGATGAAGTCTGGTCGAGAATTCACATAGATTTCTTTGGCCCGTTTTTGAGACGCTGGTGCTTGGTTGTGGTAGATAGTTCTAGTAAGTGGGTGGAATGCATAGATATGGGGTCCAATACTTTCTGTTTTAAGGAGACTTTTTGCTCGTTTCGGGTTACCGAAAAGTTTAGTTTGCGACAACGGAACATCTTTTGTCTCAAATGAGTTTAAAATGTTTTTAAAACTAAATGGTATTGAGCAAGTTACATCACCAGTAGGGAACCCGGCAACAAATGGCAGTAAAAACTATTTTATTAAGAATGCTCTTAAGCGATGTTTAAAAAATACACCAGTATCCGAATTCAACAGCGTATTATGTCGATTTCTTTTTGATTATCGAAATACCGCTCATACTTCTACTGGTGTTTCCCCTACATATTTAATGTTTAATAAAAGAAAGTTAAGAACTAGACTTGATTTTATTAATCCGAAAAGAACCGTAGAAACTAAAAGCATAAAAGAAGTTAAGAAAATTCGTTAAAAACAGTCAAGATAATCAAAAAAAGTACTACAAAGGCATAAAAAATGTGGTTTTAAAATCAATGAAAATGTGATTGTTAAAGATTATTCCGTTCCAGGAAAAGTTTCATGGACCAAAGGTTTTATATTGGATAGAATTGGAAAGCTAACATATTTGATCAAAACTGAAGGTGGTAAAACCTGGAAACGACATGCTAATCAGCCTAAAACAAATGAAATAATGCCTAGCACAATTTTAGATCCATTGCAGAAAATTTCCCCCAGTATCCAAAATAATACAAATGATAATCTTGCTAATAAAAACGATGAAAGTCCAAATGAAGTAATTTCAAACGAAAATGCGGGAAATTTAAATCATAGTGAAGAACTGGTAAAGTATAATTTAAGAGAAAGAAAACCAAAAACATTAAACTCAAATTGAAGAAATATATATTGATAGATTAAGTATTTGTATAAATTTTTTTCTCACCGCTTCAAAAAATAATAATAATGAATTTATGAGTAAAATTACAAAATTTTTCGGATGAGAAACAATTTTATGAGGAGAACAACAAAAATCTCACTCATCATCTGTACATCATAGAGCATGGTTATATTATTGTGTTAAATAAGCTGAAATAAAATTATCATTGGAATACATTACAATTATAAATAAAATTTAATTTTACTGGCCTATTATGCCAGTATGTGAAATAAAGTCGGCTCAATTACTTAATGAAAATTCCAGGACGTTAATATTACTATATGTATTAACATTTAGCTTTTATTCAAATAAGCTTTGAATTCATAAAAATAAGTATGGACTGAAACGGAAAAGTCTGTTGCATGTCTCGACACAAAATACACATTGGATTTTTCCATAATCCCCCAATTAAGCGTTATCATGCCCGAACTAAAGGCGTCCAGATTCGCATTTCTCTTAATTCGCTGTTACGTAGAATCCTTTTGCAAAGAAGAGGAGGGCAACTAAATGAGAAACGTAATCCTAATAAATGAGGCTAGCTGTCAATTGCAAGGGAATCAAGGCAACATGCACACCATTCGTATATGTGCTTTACATCAAAGTCTCATTTTCCAAGCTAACTGAAGTAATACAAAGCTGGAAATTATTTGACAAATTTTCTGAACATCATGGACATGTACATATGAATCAACGTGAGCACCACTCGTATGACAGCCATTTCATTAACATTAACATGATTCGAATTTGCAGCATTCGTCTGCGAGACCTGCCTTGTTGACCCTGGTATTACTTAAATATTCCTGGGTTAAAATACATTGGTTCTGGTCGGGTACATGTTGCGGTCTACTAACACGACCCGATTTAATCTTGTAAGATGGATAATTTTTATCTATTTACGGAGAAAACAGGCTCCGTCTTGTAAATTAAATATACAAGTGACTGGATCTCACATCATATCACATCTGTGTGAGTGTGACTATGGGTGCGTTTTCGTTATGAAACGTTTCGACACAGTGTCACATTGTTTCATGTTTTTTTTTTGCCAAAACGATTACGTTACATGATACCTTGAAGAGGGGAATGAATGAAAATTTTTTCTTGATCCGATTTCCCCTTTTGTTATTTTACGTTATTCTTCGTGTTGACAGTTCACTTTTGACAAGTTGTGTCGCTCCAGAACGTAAACAGAATGAGTTGTGTGCTATCTTTTGTTTGTTTTTGCGTGGTAAAATCGGTAAAATGCGTCTAGTGGCTGAAAGTTCTGTGGCAAATTTTCTGAACAAAAGCTTAACATTTGTATGAAAATTTCCTAGGTGCGAGGTAGAAAGAAAGAAAGAAAGCACATTCACCCAAGAAACAGACGTCGCTGCTGCCGCTGCTTTGCTTGTGGCGGCAATCTGGTTCGGCCATAACGTTTGTCTGATTCAATTTGTGGATTTATGTACGAGTACGAGTAGTTTCTTGTTTTGCTGTATATTATATAGGTACAGCATTTCCAAGTCAAAAATACAAATTTCCGAGGCAATTAAATAAATAGTCGTGACAAATAAGTAAGTAGTCGCATCAAACAAACAAGCTTTTGAACAAATAAATTTCCGTGTAGAATGAGTAAATTTCCGATCAAATAAATAAATTTCCATATTTAGTAAGCAAACAAACTTTAAGATTTGGAAATTGTATAATTTGTTTCGTCAATTCATTATAT
Source organism: Chloromyia formosa (assembly GCA_964017055.1). NCBI lineage: Eukaryota > Metazoa > Arthropoda > Insecta > Diptera > Stratiomyidae > Chloromyia > Chloromyia formosa. Next base: position 104,859,178 of record OZ024813.1, read on the forward strand.
TGGCGTGGAAGTCAGTCAACGGAAAGCCCAATTATTAAGTATGTAATGAAAATTTATGGATTACATGTCTTCCAGTTGTGTCTAAGCTGACTAGGGCCAATACTGTTTGTTCCATCCAGTTACTTTTATTTATTAACTAAACCATAACTTTGACATTGATACAAAGTTCAAGCATGTCTCTTGCCATTTTATCGTAATATTTTTTTGTGTTATTTGTTTCTATGTACAAGCATTTTCTAAATCTTTATTGGGATATTATGGTAGTAGTAATTCTTGTTTTATAGACACAATACCATTTAATTTTCTTCCAAAAAGCAATTCTGCCGGGGAATGAACGCCTCTCCCTAATGGAGTATTTCTGTACTTAAGCAACGTTATATACATGTCTTTATCATCATAAAGCGCTTTATTTATTAATGACTTGATTGCTTGAACGTGTCCTTCAATTAAACCATTTTGATTTAGGGTAACGAGGAATATTTGTTTTATGTACTCGTATAATCTCCCACTCATCTAAAAACAGCTGAAAATTTTTTTTTATGGATGTTCACTCCTATCGAGGAGCAAGCTGCAACTCAGATCATCACTTGGTAAATCCGACCTATAGATATAGAATTTATACAGTGCACTAATCGAGAATCAGCCATCTCAAAATCTACACAACATCAGCAACATAGGCGGCCATGGGTTCTGGGAAGAACGCAAAGGTACCATCAAAGATGTCGCAGAGAAGGTCGTGGGATATAAAGCCCGGCGAGCGCGAAATGACGAAGAACGCGAAAAACGAGGCCTGATTCAATGAGCAACCACAGCCAAAAGAGAGAAATATGACGAGCTACGGCGATTAACGAATTGAATAATTAGGCGTAAGAAACGTAAATACTTTGACGAGCAGCTGCTTAATATAAACGAAATCTTATCTGATACAACACCAGACAAGCGTACAAACTAGCTAATACAATTAAGAACGGCTATCAATCCAGGACTAGCCATTCTAAGGACAAGGATGGAAACATCATCAGCGACAGCGATGGCATTAATAAATGATGGGCCTCTTATTTTGAAAAGCTTCTGAACCTACCATCCCCACACAAGAAGCTCTTGACGATATTGGTGATTTAGGCCCACCCATTCAACACTCGACAGTAGAGGAAGTTGATCTCGCGTTGCGGTCACCAAAACGAAATAAAGCGCCGTGCGCTGACGAGATTCCAGCTGAACTGCTAAAATTCGGTGGAACGGGTCTAGCTAATGTATGGCATTAGCTAGACCCGTTCCACTGCGAGTATGTGAGGACGAGGAGATCCCAGACGATTGGCGCAGAAACATCATCTGTCCAATTCACAAAAAGGGAGATAAACTGCGGTGTGAGAATTACAGGGGCATCTCACTAGTTTGTACGTCCTATAAAATTTTGACGAAAATTCTGGAAAATAGAATAAAACCGTACGCAGAACGAATCATTGGCGAATATCAAAGCGGTTTCAGACCTGGTCGCTCCACAACCGATCAGCTCTGCTCAGTCAAACTGATACTCCAGAAGTGCTGGGAATACAACGTAAACGTATACCAAATCTTTGTCGACTTCAAGCAGGCATACGACAGTATCGATCGTGGAGTACTGTACAACATCATGCTGGAATTTGGTATGCCGGCCAAGTTAGTGCGACTGACAAAGATGCCGATGACTAACTCCGTCTCACAAGTCAGGATCCAGAATAGACTTACTGATCTATTTGAAACACGCACTGGTCTAAAACAGAGCGATGGACTGGCACCGACGCTCTTTAGCCTAGCACTGGAATACGCTATTCGGGCTATGAATATGGACAACAGCAAAACACTTCTCATCAAGTCGACACAATGAGCAGCGTACGCCGAAGATATCAACATCATGTCCCGAAGATTGGCCGATGCAGAAGAACTTCCGCATACGCCCGATACCGCTGCAAAAGAAATTGAACTACGTATCAACGAGGGTAAAACTAAACTAATGATGCAATCGACGACAAGGACACCTGCACAATCGATCAATGTGGGGGACCTCAACATCGAGTTCGTGAACATCTTCATATACCTGGGCTGCAACTTGTCAAGGGACGCCAACGAAACTGGCGAAATCAAGCAACGGATAAAGTTAGCTAATAAGACTTTTTACTCGGTTCTCCCCATAAAGAAATCTAAGCATGTGCACAGAAACACGAAGCTCCGAGTGTACAAAACCATTATACGACCAGTGCTCTGCTATGGCTGCGAAGCATGGACCCTAACTCAAGCCTCCGAAAACATGCTACATACATTTGAACGTAAGGTTCTACGGCGAATTTTCGGGGCTGTTTGCGATCGAGATGGATGGCGCATCCGGTACAACCATGAGTTGTATGAACTGTACAATGTACTGATGGTGGCGGGCCCGCAGAAAGAAACACTAACTGTGTGCCAGCTAAATATTCATCACAGCAAAGCGGCATCAGCGATGATGACGAGATGCTTTGATGAAGAGAAAATGGACATAGCTTTGATACAGGAACCCTGGATTTTACAAAACAAAATTAGGGGTTTGTCACAACAAACTGCAAATCTGTACCATGCACAGGTGGACAGTAAAATAAGGACATGCATCCTGGTGCGTCATGGAATACGTGCAGTACAAATGATGCATCTCTGCTCGCCTGATCTTACGGTAGTAATGATCGGCAGTGGTGCAGGATCATTCCTAATTGCATCAGCATATCTCCCTTATGATGCACCAGAACCACCTCCATCAGAGGAAGTAGAAAATCTGGTAAGGTATTGTAAAGAAAGAGATATGGCCCTGATCATAGGCTGTGATGCCAATGCGCACAACACTGTGTGGGGCAGCACAGATGACAATCCCAGAGGACAGCAGCTGCTAGAATTTGTGGAAAAGTACAATCTGCTGGTAGCAAACAAGGGGGTCGCTCCCACCTTCGTGGATGCACGAAGGGCTGAGGTGATCGACATTACCCTAAGCTCTGTTAATATGCTTGACAGAGTTCAGAATTGGAGAGTGGTGGACAGGCTAACCATGTCTGATCACAGGGCTATCTAGTTTGAGATTCTGTATGGCAGAAAACGGAGTAGCGAACGCAAACGTATAAGGGTGCCAAAAAATACTAATCGTGTTAAGTACGAGACATATTTATTGGAACAAGTCGAGGATATTCAAGACGGAATACCTCGGAATACGGTCGAGATAGAGCGAACAGTGGAACAACTGAACTCCGCTATTAATCGCGCCTTCGAACACGCTTGTCCCTCCACAGTAGTGGACGAAAAGGACCCAACACCATGGTGGAGTAGGGAACTGGAGTCTATGAAAAAAGAGACAAGGAAAGCCTTTAACCGTTACATGAGGGAGAGAGACTCTCACTCTTGGGAACTATACAAGAATAAAAAGAGGGAGCTGAAAAGAACCTTACGTCTTCGGAAACGAAATACGTGGAGGGAATTCTGCTCTAGCATGAAGGATACGTCGGAAGTATGCAGATTACAGAAGATGATATCGAAAGACACTGCTTCGAAAATGGGGCTGATACGCAAAGTTGATGGTTCCATGACAGAAACAGTGGAAGAAACGTTGCAGGCCCTGATGGAGGTCCATTTTCCTGGAAGTTTCAAGTCAGACCAACCATGGCCTCAAACTAACATGGGAGCTGGTGGGGTAAGTCAACAAGAAGCTGAGAGGATAATATGTAACTCCAAATGGAGTCAAAAGAGCTATAAACTCTTTTGCTCCATTTAAAACGGCTGGAATGGACGGAATATTCCCGGCACTATTACAGTGGGGCATGAGCGCTCTACTAGATAGGATCCGGAATATATTCGTCGCCTGTTTTTCAGCAGGCTACATCCCGAAGGCATGGAGGGAGGCTAAAGTGGTCTTCCTGCCTAAACCGGGAAACAAAGACTATACAGAGGCAAAGGCCGGTTAGCCTTACATCATTCCTGTTGAAAACAATGGAAAAGGTGTTGGTGGACTACCTGGAGAATACCACGCTAATGTAGAGTCCTCTGAGTAGGTGCCAACATGCTTATAGAGCAGGTAGATCTACGGAAACCGCTCTACATGAACTTGTTAGAGTTGCAGAGAGAGAGATTGGCAATGGCGGGATCGCTATGTCTACTTTTATGGATATAGAGGGTGCTTTTGATAAAATCTCCTTTACCAAACTAAGGAACGCCCTGATTGAGCGGGGGGTTGATTACATTATAATTAAGTGGATCGACTCTATGCTTAAGCAGAGGGCGGTAAATCTTAGCAGTGGATGTGACAGAATACGGGGTAAGGTAGTCCGAGGATGCCCACAAGAAGGTGTTCTTTCGCCTCTACTGTGGAACATCACCGTGGACAGTCTTCTCTGGAAGCTGGACTCGATGGGCGTACACACTGTAGGATACGCCGATGACTTGGCACTCACGGTCAGTGAAAAGTTCATGGACACAATTCTGGGTTGCATGGGACAAGCTCTCAAAGTAACCGAAGAATGGTGTAATGAGCAAGAGCTAACCATAAACGCTAGTAAATCAAACACTATGATTTTTACTCGTAAGAGGAAAGACATAGAGATAACTCCCTTACGGCTTTTTGGTTCGGAAATCAAGGTGTCCAAGGAAGTGAAGCATCTAGGAGTTACCTTAGACGCGAAACTAACTTGAAATGTTCACGTTGATGAAAAGATCCAAAAAGCGAAAAGGATTTTGCATCAATGTAAGAGAGTGTGTGCTCGTAGGTGGGGAATTTCACCTAAAGCGACACACTGGATTTACACAATGATGGTAAGACCTATTCTAGCCTATGCATCAGTGGTATGGTGGCCAAAAGTCATGCAGAATACCACAAAGCAGAAGCTAGATGGGGTACAAAGGATAGCTTGCGTAAGCATATGTGGTGCAATGCGCACCACACCAACGCGAGCAATGGAGGCATTGCTGGGACTGCCGCCGTTGGACTTATTTATAAATAAAACGGCGGCGCTTTCGGCAATACGCATGGAAAGGGATGCCATTTGGCATCGCTTTGGAACTAGCAGCGGTCATAAGAGCATCCTAGACATTATTCATGATGAGGTCAGGGAGACTCTAATGCCGGTAGAAGGCATGAGTAGACGTAGAGTAGTTGAAAGACTACACAAGACTCACATTGCAGATGGAAACATACATAATGAGTGTATGTATAGGTACAATGACATCAGCATTTTTACTGATGGCTCTTTAATGGACGGTAAAGCGGGGGCGGGGGTTTACTCTGAAGAGCTAAACCTAGCATGTGCGCTTAGTCTAGGAGAGTATGTGTCCGTATACCAGGCAGAGATGCTTGGCTTGTTGCATGCGTTGGACCACTTGCTTGAAGGTCAGGTGCGGGGGAAGAAAATCCTTATTGCACTGGACAACCAATCGGTGATCAGACGCATGCAGCAGACGAACATAAACTCTAAACTGGTATTAGAGTGTGTCCGGAAGCTCAACACGTGTGCCTCAGAAAATGAGGTTACGCTGATGTGGGTAAAAGGACACATAGGTACAACAGGAAATGAGGCGGCGGATGCCCTAGCAAAACAGGGATCTGCGGCAACTTTCATTGGCCCAGAACCCAGAGTTGCTCTGGGGAACGGCATGATTGGAGCGAAGGTTGGGAAGTGGATGGACTCCATGCATCAACAAAGATGGCAGGAGCTAGTCACTTGCAAACAAGCTCGGAATGCAATGACCAGCCCTTTAGGCAGGGAAGGGAGAAAGGTACTTAGTTATAAACGGAGTACCCTAAGCTGGATAACTGCCTTGGTCACAGGGCATGGTAATTTACAGGCTCATCTGGCCAAGATGAAAATCGGGGAAGATGACGTTTGCAGGTTATGCCTGGAGGAGGCCGAGACGGCAGCACACATTGTGTGCGAATGTCCAGCACTGGCTAGCACGAGGTTGAGGATCACAGGCAGGCACACGATAAGTGTAGAAGCCATGAGTGAACTCAGCTTCAAACAAATGCTAGCAATAACACGGGACTCAGTGATGAAGAAAGAGGTCGACAATTATCAGTCAACATCTGGAAGCCACTGATGACCGGGAGGGGGCGAAAAGGGACCCAAACGTTAGTGGTCTGCTTCGGCTATCCCCCAGAGTATATAATTAATTGTATGAACTGTACGATGAGCTGGAAGTTTCGAAAATCGTCAAACTACAACGACTTCAATGGGCAGGGGGGCATGTACAAAGAATGGACGATTATCGCATGCCAAAGAGAGTAATGAATGCAGAACGAGTCGACGGAGTCAGACTGCGAGCACGACCGAGATCTCGTTGGGAGAGCTCAGTAGGTGTGGACGCCGCGCAGCTTCTGGGCTTCCGAAATTGGAGGACGTGGTCACGAGACCGAGATAATTGGAGGACAATGATCCAGGCGGCCAAGGCCCGACGTCGGGCTGTCGGGTCACGATGATGATGATTTATATATGGGGGCGCCATATTCAATCTTTGCCCGGACTCCAGATTTTCAGCGCACGGCTCTGGTCCGTAAAAAGACGGCGTGGATAGGAGGTGCATGTTAGCAACCACATCTAAAAAGTAGATAAACTATAAACACGGCAACAAGGCATACAAATGTAAGAGATGTTGACGCGCCCATACTCCTGGAGGAGTATGATATTAAAGGGCGACATACACGACAAGCATTTTGGTCGCGAGCATGAATCGAACCACGTCAAAGTCAATAAAAAACAAGCTAGCATTCGGCTAGCTTGCCGAAAGTATGATACGCGTGAAGGGTATCATACCTTCGTTGCTACTTGTGGTGCATTTGCCACTTTGAAATTAGTAGTAAAACTTGTTCCGATTTCACTGTTTCTATGAGAAGTATATGAAATAGTGAATTTCAACCAAATTTAGAAACGTGATTTACAAGTCAATATGATTGAATAATATGAAATTTGGTAAAGATATCTTCAGAAATCAAAAAAGTTTTTCTAACAAAAACTTGCTTTTGGGACGATCGTTCCCACAACAGCTATATGCTAGAGTAGTCCAAATTCAACCAAATTCGGGAATGCGATTTAGCTAAAGATACTACGGATCAGTGTGAAATTTGAAAAAGATATCTTTAGAAATAAAAAAGTTTTTCTCACAAAGGCAAATTTTTGGACAAGTCGTTCCTATGGCAGCTATATGACGTAGTGATCCGATTCCGTTGGTTCCGACATATACCTATATACTGCGTGCAATAGGAAGAAGGCTATGTACAAAATTTCAGCTTGACAGTTTTAAAACTGAGGGACTAGTTTGCATAGAAACAGACAGACAGACGGACAAAGCTTAATCGACTCATCTCATTATATATAAATATACTGACCAAGAATATATATAGTTTATATGGTCGCATATGCTTCCTTCTGTGCGTTGCAAACTTCCTGACAAAGTTAATATACCCAATCACATCCGTGAAGGGTATAAAAATATCCTCATTTCCACCGTTATATGATATTTGATGGTTTGATGGAAGTTTGGTCGTGCTTCTGCGCGATCATGTGCGGCGACTTTAGACGTGTGAACTTGAGTATCAAGATCAGTCTCATTTACATCGAAATTTGTGTCATAACATGATCTTAATAACGCATCCGCAAAATGCACACAACATGCACTTGAGAAACTGGTTTATATCTGACAGTGAATTGTTCGTTGTATCCGCAAGGTGCATTTACTGAGTTCCTTTTTAAAAATTTACTCCAGTGGTCCATAGTCAGTTTCCACTTGAAATTATTTACCGTACAGATATTGATGAAAACATTGACAACCACAAGCAATCGCAATACGAATAGAGATTCGAACATAACGTTAATGTTTTTCACTCACAATTTTGTAAGATTTGTGCTCCCATGTCATCCTTAGAACTGTCCACTGACAACGTAATAAGTTTATTTTCCCATAAAATTGAAGAACAGGACTATTTGACAATGCTTCTTTTAACTGGTTAAATTCTTGTTGATGCGTATCAGTCCATATCCAATATGTCGGAACAAACGAAGTCGGACCACTACGTTATATATTTTTATACCCTAATCTTAAAGTACAATATAAGGTACTCGTATATTGTTTTTGTCACGACGAAAATATGTAACACCCCTTAATAATCAGGGTCACCTACTGATTCGATTTAGCCATGTCTGTCTGTCTATCTGTCGGTCTGTCTGTCCGTTCGCACGATAACTTCCGATAGAATGAAGAGAGAGCCTTGAAATTTTGGTCAAATGTTAAAAGTATAATCTACATAGTTGGTTGGTATTGAAAATCGGCATAATCAGACCAAGAGAACGCCTACCTTCCCTACATAAGTAAAATTCTTAAATGTATCTATAACTCCCGATGAAAAGCTCTAGCTTTGGTAGATTGCTCATTAGGGTAATCTTATACTTTCCTGAAAAAATAAAATCAATCAGTTGAAAACTAACGGTAATTATACCCTAGACATATAGTATAGGGTATGTTGTTTTGGTCACGACGAAAATATGTAACACCTGAAAGGAGGCTCCGGAAGTATAGCAATGTACATACAATATATAAATGATCAGGGTCGCCTCCTGATTCGATTTAGTCATGTCTGTCTGTCTGTCTGCCCGCTCGCACGATAACTTTCGATAGAGTGAAGCTAGAGCCTTGAAATTCTGGTCAAATCTTGAAAGTATGATCTTGTTGGTTGGTATTGAAAATGGGCATGATTAGGTCAAGAGAACGCCTACCTCCCCTACATAGGTAAAATACTTAAATGTATCTATAACTCCCGATTAAATAAACGTGAAAAGCTCTAGCTTTGGTAGATTACTCGTGAAGGTAGTCTTATACAATCCTGGAAAAATAAAATTGATTAGTTAAAAACTAACGGTAATTTTCTTACAAAGAGCCCCGTACTATCCTACTTTTCAGGTTTTTTGTCTATAACTCTTAAACCCATTTCATGTATATCTGAGTTTTGGTACGTAACCCTGGAATGAAAAGCTGCCTGGGTTTTGGTAAGTTGGGCATAATCAGATAAAAGGAACGCCTACCTCCCCTACAAATTTCAAAAAATTAAATATTCCTTTAATTACGATAACTTTTGATAGAATGACAATAGCATGTTGAAAATTTGGTAGAATGTTGTTAGTAAGATCTGCTTAGTTAGTATTGGGCAAGATCCGACCAAAGAAACCTCTACTTCCCCTACGAATCGAATTTCAAATAAGCGACAACTTTCGATAGAATGAAGCTAGAGATTTGAAATGTTGCTTAAATGTTCATAGCATGATCTAATTGGTTTGTGGCAATGATGGGCAAGATCTGACCCAAGGAACCCCTACCTACCCTACAAATGAATCTTTAAGTAAGCAATAACTTTCGATAAAATGGAGCTAATGACTTGAAATTTTGTTAAAATGTTTGTACTGGGATCTAGTTGGTTGCTATTAAAAATACGCAAGATTCGACAAGAGGAACCTCTGCCCCCCCCCCCCCCCTACAAGTGAGACTTCAAATAAACCTCTCCCCTACAAGTGAGACTTCAAATAAGCAATAACTTTAGATAGAATGAAGCTAGCGACTTGAAAAATTCGACAAATGTTTGTAGAATGGGTTAGTTAATTGATTTTGAGAATGGTCAAGATCCTCCTGAATGAGTGCCAACCTCCCCTATAAACTGGTCATATAGGAAACTCACTTTTAATGCAAATGGTGGGCGCCAATTGGTACTTTTGGTATCATCACTAGGACTGTTCAAGTCTAGGGTATATACGCTTGGGAAGCGAAGCTTCGGTCTGGTTTTTCCCTCTTTCTCTCTCGCTTCCTCTTTTGGATTCGAGAAAATAGCAAATATTATATTAAACTTTATAGATAAGCGAAGGATAAAGTTATTGGTCCCAAGGGTCTCATTATCCTCCCAGCTACGTTGTGTAATCTAATCCGATGTTATGTAATACATACATCCTTAACGATATTGTCCCAAATGCCGATAACGTTCATACATTGGTGTAAATTAAAAGTTCACACAAAGTTGAAACTTCATACCCTCATTATAAATGCGAATCTAAAATAAAACAGGATACTACGTAGAAGGCGTGTTGGATTGTTTGATATGTCATTTGATATAGGCGGGATTTGTCCACATCAAGCATTGTTGTATATTTTATGGGGCAACTCATCTCTGTATGCTTGCTTGGTAGTTCCCATACTTGTAAGGATACGCCATATGCTACCCTTTACCTAATCGATACAAAACCAACAGGTGGGATATTCTTAAGGCGAATTTATTCCATAAAGGTGTGAACTTTTACAGGAGTTGCGTGCCAGGGAATGGAATTGATCGTAAATTTTATTTCATTATAGTGTTTTTCGAAATCCGGGGGTAGTTTTGTACTAAGGATTCGCATTCACTTTAATTGAGAAGCACCCGAAACGAATGTGTTAATGCCTACATGTTTATGCCGAATAATAAAATAATTTACAAGATTAGGTTATTGGATATAATGGTCTTGGCAAGATGTTTTAAAAAAAAGGGGAAACAGAAATTGAATAACAATAAAGTTGGCAACAGATTGCGATCAGAAATAAAATGCTGTACAACTTATGGAAATTATATTTGAATCAATGGATAACGAATGGCGGCCATGGCGCGGTCGGGCTGTTCCGCCACGATAATGATGATTAAAACGAAGGTACTAAGTATGCACCATTGAAAAGTATATACATATTTCAATCTCTTAAGTGAATATCTACCAGTACGTTTAGATGTCTAAGCCAATAAACTAAAACAATTGTTTTAATAAACACCACACCCGTTTTCTTCCATACAACCCCAAACGTTCTGTTTTTGCCCAAACCTTAACGTGGCCATCGGAAACTACGATTAGACTTAGCCAAAGAAATTATAGCCAACCCGTTTCTTGGTGGAATGCCGTTTTATTCGCAGATGAAACCAAGTAGTGTGTTCAAAAAGTAAGGTGACTTTATATTTTTATGAAAAAATATTTATTCATCAATATTTATATTGTCCTCTTCAAAGTATTCCGCTTCAGATAGAATGCACTTGTGCCAACGCTTTTTCCAGTCCTCAAAGCACTTCTCATAAGCACTTTTTGGTATAGCTTTGAGCTCTTCCAGCGATGTAGTTTTTATTTCATCAATCGTTGCAAATCTCCGTCCTTTCATAGGTCTTTTCAGTTTTGGGAACAGGAAAAAGTCGCCAAATCCGGTGAATATGGTGGCTGAGGCATGATTGTCGTTTTGTTTTTGGAGAAAAAATCACCCACAAGCAACGATGAATGAGCAGCTGCATTGTCGTGATCCAAAAGCCATTAATTATTTTTCCACAATTCCGAAAGGTTTTTTCGTGTTGCTTCCTGCAAACGGCGCATAACTTCAAGGTAATACTCCTTATTGACCGTACGACCTTGAGGTAAAAACTCCTGATGCACTACGCCGCAGTAGTCGAAAAAAACATTGAACAAAACTTTGACATTTGATCGTACTTTTTCGGTCTTGGCTCTCCTGGGTGCTTACATTGGGACGATTGGGCTTTGGTTTCGACGTCATAAGCATATACCTATGATTCGTCACCAGTTATGACCCTTTTGAGCAAATCAGGATCATAACTGACGTCATTCAAGACCTCCTGAGCGATGCTCATGCGACGGTTCTTCTGATCAAAATTCAGAAGTTTCGGAATAAACTTCGCTGACACACGTCTCATGCCCAAAACATCCGAAAAAATTGAATGACACGAGCTGACTGATATGCCAATATCCTCAACAACTTCTCGTATGGTAATTCGACGATTTTCAAAAACAATTTTCTTCACAGCTTCGACGATATCTTCTGTTGTTGACGTGCTGGGGCGTCCAGAGCGAGCGAGGTTCGTCGTTGGCATCTTCTCGGCCATCTTGGAAGAGTTTGTACCACCCGTAAACATTTTTTTTAAATAGAGCAGACTCACCGTACGCCACTGTCAACATTTCAAGTGTTCTAGAGCACTTGATTCCATTTTTCACACAAAATTTGATGCAAATTCTTTGCTCCATTTTTTATAAAAATAAAAAATCGCCGAGCACAACAAAACACGTCTAACCTTTTTATCTGTCAAAAACAAACGAAGTATGCTATGTACTTGAAATTGTGAACATATGTTCGGGACATGTGTACCAACACAACAACAACAAAAAGTCGATAATCGAATGTACGTTGCGAAATTTGAAAAGTCACATTACTTTTTGAGCACACCGCGTATACCGTTTTTGGATCCAATGGACGTGTAATGGTTTGGCGTAATTCAAACCAGGAGAGCTACAACCACAGAATCCGAAACCGACGGATGTTGTTGTTGTAGCAGCGCTTCGAGCTCAGATAAAGCTGTGTGTCAAAAATTCGGACTATCCATATTATCCTCTGTGTCCAGGTGGAGAAAAGCAGCTGCCTCGATGGGGTTCTCTCATAACGCTAGACAATTAAAGATATGCTCAACGTCGTGGTGCAAAATGCTGGGCAGGAGTTTTGGACTTCACTGTCGATGCGGGATAGGTATGAATTCAGACGCGAGCACCAATCAGAGCGTGGTTATGGTTGCTCTTGGGAGCCGGGCTTCGTCTGGGGACATGGCAGGTGGTTGCACATTGAATACCTTGTTCGGCTTCAGTTCCGCGATCGAAGAAAGCACTTCTTCACTGTGCAGCGCGGTGATGGCGGACTTATAGCTGGTATTATCGAAGCGAACTCTTTTAAACCTTTGGACTTCCCTTTCGCGGTCCCATTTTGCGTCCAACGTCCAACAAACAGGGGAGGTAAAAATGGGGAATGAAAAAAATAGTCAATAAGGATGGAATGGTTGGCGGACGGATCAGACGCCCAAGCGGTCGAATCTGGGTCCGGGTGTAATGGGACCCTCGGCCTCTGGTTTCGTACCACTAACAGATCACTACTCATCAGGTGCTGTTTCGATCTGCCGGTGGGAGCAGCACAACCAGACCAGAATATCGTTCATTACAGATGGTTATTCCGATAACAGCCAACTAGATACTGCTTGGTGAAAAGAGTGTTGTGGCTTTTTAAGGGCATCATTTGGGTCTCTTGATGTAGATGGTCCTGTGCCGACATTAAGAGGTAGCCTGTGACAGTTCTAAAAGCAGTGTTCTGACAGGTCTGTATATTTCTCCATTTAGTGTCGCATAAATTATCTGACCATATGGGAGCCGCTTAATTGGCCACAGTTCTCGCAATGGATTTGTATGTTGCGAGTAGGGCCTAATTATCTTTGCCCCAGGAACTACCAGCTAAAGCTTACAGGACTTTGTTCCTGCTTCTCATCCTGTCAGAAATGGTTGACACATGTGCCGAGGAGGTGGCCATGCTGTCAAGGGTGACACCATGCATTTTGGGGTGGTTAATTGTGGAAATAGTTTGACCATCTAACGCAATATCCAGTTGTAGCCTCACTTCCTTAGTCCAGGTGGTAAAAAGAGTAGCAGAAGACTTCGGCGCTGACAGAGTAAGATTTTTGCTGATGAAGAAGTTATTGCGCTCTTCAAGATATTCATTTATCTGCTCGCATACTTGGGTGATGTCATTGCCGGTTGCCATAGTCAAACAGTCATCAGCGTAACTGACGATTTCAAGTCCGTCAAGTGGCGTCGGAAGTCCTGATATATAAGATTAAACAGAGTGGGAGATAAGACTCATCCTTGAAAGACGTCTGTTTAATTTTCCTTAGCTTAGATTTCCCATTTCTAAACTCCGTGTAGGACTATCTTCCGGCAAGGTAATTTGCGATCCACTTAATTATTCCCGACGGAAGAGATGTACCGCAGATGTCAGACAGGAGAAACGAGTAGCTGACAGTGTCGAATGCCTTTGATAAGTGTAAAGCCACTAGAATGGTTCGTTGACATGGACGTGTTTGGTTAAGGCCATTGTGTATTCTTGAACTGATGGCATCCAAAGCCGTGGTTGTGTTGTGAATTCTTCTTAAGCCATGCTGATAATCGGCTAATTGTATGTGGGTCGCAATTATAGGGTCGAACATGGTGGTGGTGACATTAGGCGTGTTTTTTTGTACTGCGGTGCAGGTTAATTGGGGGCTATCCGGGTTAACTTACACACATTACACAAACAACTAGGGTATGTTGTTTGTGTAATGTGTGTAAGTTAACCTGGATAGCCCCCAATTAACCTGCACCGCAGTACAAAAAAAACCGCCTATTATAATTTGAGGCTGTGTGGTAGCAAACGGGTTCGGAAATTTGGTGTTGTTGATGGAATGTTAAATAAGGAGGGATATTGAAATATATTAGAATAATAAGAAAACAAAAATTAAATGCTAGCGCAGAAAGGAAATTTTAAGCATCTGTAAATTTTATCAGGATAATGACCCAAAACATAAATAATAAGAATATAATAAATAAGACAGGCTAGAGTTACCCATATGGTAGGTACTGCGACCGTCCGATCTTTTGTACCATACCCTTTAGTCAATCCAAAAGACCCTCAAACAGCCTGATAAAGGCTAGCAAGTCCTTTGTGGGGGCACTCCTAATAACAGCAGAGCTCACAATGCTATTTACAAGTAGCCTAATCCTGGAAAAAACGACCGTCGGGCATTCGCAGAGCAGATATGTGGTGGACTCAATGTCCCCCAGGCAAAGCCGCCATTCCGTCTCAGTGGGCAGACCCATTCTGTTCATGTGATATCCCACCCAGTGGTGTCCTGAGAGGTAACCAATAAAAAACCTCAGGTTCGCTTTCCCGAGACGGCTAGCTTCTTTTAGACCGTACGGGTAATGTGATCCTTGGCTTGCCGCAGTCCTGGAAGGCTATTCCAGTACCGCAGTCGTTCGTCAACAGTCCACTCCCCCACCAACGCCCTGGCTGTAGCTCAGCTCAGACCGCAGTAGATATCGGGCCCGTTGAATCTCGTGGATGAGATTCTGGCGAGTTCATCCCCAGCTTCGTTCCCATCAACGCCCGATGTCCTGGTACCCAATAAAGCGTAGCCCGACTAGTGTTGGAAAGACACTCAAGGGTATCAAAACACTCCTTCATGAGTTTCGATGACAATTTTTGTGAAGAGAGAGCCGTAATGGCTGCCTAACTGTACAGACAGCAATGTTAGCGCCACTAAGATTCTTATGCAGAATTTTTCTGGCGCAGGCCTCGATGGCATGGATCTCGGCTTGGAAACGCTGGGCCCAACGTCCATGGCGATGGAAATTCTGGTGTTCAGCCCAATGGCCCCACCACCAATACCTTGCCCCGTCTTTGACCCATCGGTAAACCAGGTGGTACACCTGGGGTCAGGACAAGGGTTGTCAGTATCCCATTCCGAGCGGTTAGGGATGATGGCCGAAAATTTACTACCGAAGTCAAGTTCCGTCGTCATGTAATCTGATCTTTAGTCGATTGCCATGTGCAAGGAATCCGCAACGTAATGCTCATGACAGTGACCCAAAACACAAACATAGATAATTTGTGGGATGAATTGGACCGCCGTATTCGACGGTATTAAATATCCTCCTTCACGAATTTGAAAAATAAACTTCAAGAGGAATGAAGTAAAATTTTAATTACGTGTACGAGTAAGATAGTTCAAAATATGACAAAATGCTTAAACGACGTTCTTAAACAAAAGGGATACCGCACCTAATTAATTTTTAAAAACATACACATACAAATAGTCGGGCCATTTGGATAGAGACAACCACAACGAGACAATGTTTGACTCTTAAATCTCTAGTATTTTGGATCAGAGAGCCAAACTTAGTTTTCGGTATGAAATTTTACTTTATTGGTCACGAGAAACGGGCAAAATAACAGAGCTTTGATTAGCAACAGTTAGGTTAGGTAGGGTGGCAGCCTATCGGCTCCGCACAGACCGCTGGGATCAGAGAAGAGAATGTTAAGGAAGGATAATCACAATATATACGTATGTACACTAAATTTCCTGAAGCAATTTTACCTCATTCCGTGTGCTGAATAGTGAACAGAGAGACACGTGCTCTCCACCACGGAAAACCCGCGTGGTCAATATAGTCGCGAACCAACCTGTCAAACTCACATTCCCCAATTCCATCTCATTTCCATGGAACACACGCCCGGTCCATATAGTAGAAAAACCGGGCAAAAAAATGCTGCCGAAAAATTGCTTCGTTTCTCTCGGGTAATTTCATTTCCTTATTTCTCTCTCTTCTCTGGCTGGGGTCCATACCGATACCACATATTTCAGGTATTCATTCCGTGTCATTCCTAGCCTTTACCAGAAGATCACTGCTGAGCTGGAAGGAACCTGACCTATTCGTGAAGCTTAAGAGGCGTCTCCAACTGAGTCCTGCGACTCCTTCAAGGTCGTTGAAGAAGTAAGCTCCTAGGCACTTTAATCTTCTTCTAGCGAGTGCAGGACATTCGTATAAAAGGTGCTTCAGAGTTTCTTTCGTGTTTGGTATCCGGGAATTTCTGGAGCCATCGCCAGTTATTAACCTCAGCCTGTAGGCGTGTTCCACTATCAGACAGCGGCCAGTTAGTATGCCCACTAATAGTGCACACTGACTTCTGGATAGTCTGAAGAGGCTTTTGATTTTCGTTTTGTCGTAGGAACCCCAGAATATTTTCATTACTCTGGAGTCGTTTGTGTTAAGCCAGTTAACATTAGCTTTGTCGCGCATACTGTCATCTTCTTACATGTTTGTATTAGCGTCGGCAGCTCTTGGGCTGCCCCTCGTTCGAGGTTAGCCCCCTGTTTGGTTAGGCCGTCCACTATTTCGTTACCTAGAACCCCGCTGTGGCCCGAAACCCACCAGAATTCCACGGCTCTAGCCAATCCCAGTGCTCGTAGAGTTGTAAGGCAGTTATGCACTATCTTCGACTTGAAAGTAACGGATAGTGCTGCTTGACTGTCCGAGTGTATGACGATTCTATCGTTTTCCGGGATGATATTATCACGTTGGATGCCTTTTGGATCGCAAGCACCTCCGCCTGGAAAATGCTGCAGTTTTTCGGCAGTCCGTAGGATAGGTTACATGGAAGCTCCGACGAGTACACTGCAGCATCAACTCCGGCTTCTACCTTGGAGCCATCCGTGTAGAGGTTCAGCGCCTTTCTGCGTCCATAATCAACCACCGGGATCTGTTCTCTATTGGGTATATTGACCGCGAAGTTTGTGTTGAAACCTACTTGTGGTTTCATATAGTCAGTATTAATAGATGGCAGCCTAATACTGCGGTGGCCGTATGGCCTTTCTTTAAAATACACTGCCTCTTTAAGCCTTAGGGCACATTTAGCAGCCTCATTTCTCAGATATAGGTCAACCGGAGGCAGGTTTAGAAGGATGTTCAGAGAGAGCGAATTTAATGTTCTTAAGGCACCAGTGATTCCCAAGCAACGTAGTCCCTCTTCATTTCTGTAGGATTCTTTTCGTGTTGAGTGCTGTCCACCAGATCACAGCTCCGCACTTTCGTATCGGTCTTACAACAATCCAGTGAGTCACTCTCGTTCTGGGGCCCCATTTTTTACCAAGTAAGCTTTTGCAGGTGTAAAGGTGATGATAAGAACAGTTATGTTATACGAGTTTTTACTTTAATTTAATGCATCGATAAATTGCACGTTTGAAACTGGGCTACTCAAATAGGGACACTGGTGAAACTCGGCTTCGACACCATAAAAAGGACACTCATAGTATGCATTTTTTCCGAAAATGAGGACTTTCTCGTTTGTTAAAAATCGCGTCGAAAACTTGATCCGACTTGGAATCTATATAAGGATTTTACATATTTTAGTGAAGGCAACCCAGAGCGACCTGGCCTCAAATGACTGTTTTTCAACCTCGTATTGCATGCTTCCTTCGTTCTTCTTTCAAGTAAGTTGTCCCCAAACGTTTTTAATTATGATTAAGTCTGGGGAGCATGGGGTCATATAAAAAAATCAACATTTTCAGCTTAGATCCACATCTTTATCAGTCGGGCTGAATGGAATGGATGGGAGCATACTCCTACTGCTATGTCCATCTAAGTGGACTAGAGATATTATGGAACCGTGCAAAATGTGTTTCCAGTACCTTATGGTACGACAGGCAATATAGTAGTACGAAACTCCCCAAAGCTCCTGTTTTGAGTACTCATCAAAGACCGTAATTCCTTTGCCAGTTCAACCAGACGCTGTTGGGTAAATCAACGACTATGGTTGATGAGGAGATCAAGTCCAATCTTTCACAGCCACAACTATCAGCATGAAAACATTCGGAAGAAGAATTTGATACTGATTGCGTCGTCCACAATAGTGCACATAACGCTTTACTGGAAAATACTTTAGAAGAGGCTTTTTCGCGGATTTCGTCTAATAAAGGCAAATATGCTGCGGAGTAAGACCAACAAACCCTTCAATACCCAATGTATCCTGCCATACCACGGCATGCAAGACGCTGTAAGTTGCTACACAACTGTATGGTGCAGCATATGTCACGACTGGTCGTGCCAGCATCAAATATAGCCACTCAGTCATTTTAAGGGTGAGACTCTTGGATCTGAGGATTATCTGCTAATGCTACTAGTTAATTTTACTTGGCTTTATTTTATGGACCGCTTTATGCACAAGAGTACCTCATAGGACTAGCTTGTTGAATAGTTATAACCGATACCAGTTATAAGTTTTCACTAAGAAAACAATGACAAATTTTCAGAATTGCCTTCAGAAAACATTACTTTTTTTTTAAAGGTCGTCTATCGAGGGAACGGTAATGAAATTCCACTTTCATCAATATCATATTTTCAAATTTCAAATGGAATTTTTAAGACTTGTTGCGCCCAAATGAGAGTAATTTTCCATTTTTTCCCTGGAAATTATATGTCGCCATAAAATTCAAAAGAAATGAAAAAATATCAACTCGTCACGGTTAATTGACTATTAAACTTTATTGGAAAACATAAATAAACATTATCATTCCTTTAATGTTATCAAATTTGTATCTTTACGACATTAAACGATGTGGCTTATGTCGGACGTACGATAAGAGTTCGCGGAATGGAAAAGGATGGCAAAACATCATTTTACCTATTAAAATGGTTATAGAGGGTCATTTATTCAGCATGAAAAGATCGAAGGACTAACAAGATGCTATTAAAATGTATAAATACAATACAATCGATGCTTCTCATGGGATGAGGAATAGTCACTATGGAATATTAAATTTCTGTTGAAATGATGTTAGCAGAGGGTAAGAGTGAAAAAAATCGACCTGTTTTAGTGGTGGTCGAGCCAGCCTATTAAAGACAGGTTTCATGGAAGTTATTTATAAGAAAATTTAATTTTTCTATTGAACAATTAGGATAACGGGAATAAAAACCAATTATGTAAACTTCGATCAAAAAAGGCTCCCAGCATATGTGTAGGGTTCTTTTTTGCAATTATGCATCATAGAAGCTGACCGAGGGCAAAAGACCTCTTCCATAGTCCTCCTGGTGAGCGGCCTCTAGAACGGCTAACCAAGCCAACCGATTTTTGCAATGCAAAACATTTGGTAGAGGCACTTAACGATGATCATCCTGAATGGCCAATAATACTAGTGCTTCTCAGAAAATAGGCGAACGGTGGAGTTGCAACATAGTTGTGAGAGCACCAATACGTCACACCCAGCTGAAAGATCATCAAAAGAACGCGCAATTAAGAACACCATTGGAGAGCTACTTCTGCGCTAAATAAAAAATAGCTCCCGGCAGCTCTTAGGACACCTAAGGAAGCAACCCTTCCCCTAAGTTTGGGTATGTAGGCTTGTAACCTGCGTACCTAAAATAAATTTACACTCGAAACATTAAACGAGCCTCGGATACCACGGACTGATTCACAGGCAACGACTTTCGGCTACAAACAACGGACCACGGTCGGTTTTTGGAACGTTCGAAAGATGTGAGGCGAATGTAGTAGTGCAAGGCTCACTCGAGTCGAACGGGAAATAACCGCATATAACATCTCCATATTAAGACTAAGCGCAACGAGATGGGTTGGATAGGGATCAACTTTATGGCCTAGCTCCCAAACAGTGCTGCTCTACTCTGAAAGTGAAGACGATGCCCCACCTCGAATCGCAGGCGTCGGAATCCTGTGGACTAGGGAGGTACGCCTATCTCTAATTGAATGGAAGCACATCCCCGACCGTATCATTACAACTAATTTAAATCCAGGGCAAGAAACATCACAATAATTCAGTGCTACGCCCCAAATGAACCAGCGGATCAATCAGCCAAGGACGCCTTCTATCAACGACTCGGCGACACCTTCGACAAGGCTCCCAAAGGTGACATAAAAGTTATTATGGGGGATCTCAATGCCAAAGTCGGGTCTGACAAGCTTGGTTTGGAACACCTAAAGGGCAAATATGGTCTAGGCAACAGGAACCAAAATGGCGAAATGTTCGTGGAGTTTTGCAACTCTCGTCAGCTCGTCATCGGCGGTACTTTGTTCAAGAACAAACGCTGCTATTTAACAACCTGGGTTTCTCCGGATCGCAGAACAGAGAACCACATTGTCTTTACCATTTCCAAGACATGGAGGAACTACCTCTTAGACGTCAGGTCGAAGTGAAGTGCTGATATTGGCAGCGATCACCAACTTGTTGTCGCGAAAGTCCTCTTACGAACGGCGGCGATCCATCGTCCTCAAAATGCAAGAATTTTGCCTCATTTGAATGTGCAAAAGCTTAAAGATCCATCTATAAGACGTGCTTATTCCACCGCCTTGCACGGAAGAGCTAATGCACCACCACCATATGAGACTGATACAATTGATGATAGATGGAACGTCGCTAAGGATCATTTGATTCGTGCGGTGAAACTTTTGTTAGTAGATTGGAGCGCGGTAGAAGACCATTCATTAGTGACTCTACATGGTCTCTGATCTCGGCACGCAAGAGAATTTAAGAACAAATCAACTGAGCCACTGACGACGCAGTCAAAGATCAACTTAGAGCTGAATATCGTTCTCTTCAGAAAGGCGCGCAAAGAAACGTAAGACGGGACAAACGCAATAACTTCAATGCATTAAGGGAGAAGGCAGAGAAAGCGGCTTACCGTGGAAACCTTTATAAGCTTATCAGGTCATTCTGGCAAATCTTTTGCAAATGAACATCCCGTGAAATAGGGGTCCCTACTGGTCACTGATGAAGACCAACTGCGACGGTGGAGAGAGCACTTCATTGAGGTCCTCAACAACACCTTTGGACATTTGAACTCATCTTCACTTGAACCAGAAAATATTCCGCAAATAGCCAGGGTTGACTCCAGCCCACCGTCTAAACAAGAATTAACTGTTGCTATTAAATCGATGGAAGCGGGTAAACCCCCGGGGATAGATGGAATTTCGGTGGAACTTTTTAAAGCGGATGCCAATGCCACTGCGGATATTCTTCTCCCGCTTATCCAAGAGTGTTGGGAAGCCGAAACTCTCCCTAAAGAATGGAAGAAGGGCGTCATTATTAAGATCCCGATGAAAAGTAACCTGCGGGATTGTAATAATTGGCGTGAAACTTGCCTCCTCCTCGCAGTCCCCTAACTGATGGTAAAAATAGTCTTAAACCGGATCAACCATAGAGTTGACATCACACTGAGCGATAAACAGGCTGATTTTCACGAGGGCTTTTCATGAAGCGACCACACCAACACCCTCCGAATTATCATTGAACAATCCGCAGAGTGGAGATCCCCATTACATCTCATGTTCATCGATTTCGAGAATGCGTTTGACAGCGTTGACCGGGAATACATCTGGAAGGCTTTACGTAGAAGAGGCGTACTAGATAAAATCATATCCATCATCAAGAAGTCCTATAGCGGAGCACAATGTCACGTCTTACACAAGGGTAAGCTTTCACATCCCTTCGAGGTACATAGCGGAGTGAGACAAGGGTGCACCTATATTGTTTTTGATTGCGATAACGACGTACTCTGCAGCGCGCTTCATGAACACCAGAGCAAAGGTATAAGATGGAACTTGTTTGAATACCTTCAACACCTGGATTACGCTGAGATATTTGTCTTCTTTCAAATGGATCGGATCATCTAGTTCAAATGACGGATGCCCTGCACCGCGAAAGCGGCAATGTGGGGCTTAAAATCAATGCTGCCAAAACTAAGTACTTGAGCTTGGATCCAGGAAGACTGAGCGAAATTTTTGTTTCGGGGCAGACGGTGGAAAAAGTGGACAATTTTTGCTACCTCGGAAGCGTATTTGCAGCAGATGGTGCAGCGGATGGTGATGTACTGTCTCGCATCGCTTTATCCAGTTTGACTCCTTTCTGGCAAAACAACAACATCTCCAGACGTACCAAACTGAGGATCTTCGAAACCAATGTAAAATATGTGTTTCTTTACGGCTGTTCAACTTGAAAGGTGACCAGGGTGATAACAACTAGATTGCAAACTTTCGTGAACCAGTGTCTACGGCGCATTCTTCACATACGGTGGCCGGAGGTCATTTCTAACGACGAACTCCTGTTCATTATTGGCCAGGACAGGATAGACACCTCCATAAAAAGGCGAAAGTGGCAATGAAGAGGTCACACACTTCGAAAAGGGCCGAAGAACATTGCTCAATAGTCTCTCGCTTGGAACCCACAGCCGCCGCGTTGGACGACCTATAGGTTTCTATAGAAACACCTGGAGAAGATCAGTTGAGGTCGAGGGTAAGTCATTAGGCAAATCGTGGAGACAGCTGAAGGCGATGGCGGCGAACAGGACGAGGTGGAAAGTCGTCGTTGTTAATGCCCTATGCCCCACAAAGGGTTGACAGGATCAAGAGAGAGATACATTAACATTACAACAAATAAATAAAAAAAAACGATTTTATTAGAAAAGTTTAAAAGAGTTTTATTTTGTACACCAGTATAAAAACTCTTCAGGACATGATTATGCAATTATTATAGTGTCCATAGTAAGAGTGCAGGTGCATCGTGCAGTTGGTGATATTAGACCGAGTCTAGACCCTGCACCTAAGAGCACTTGCGGTTTATAAATTTGCTTTGAATTTAAATGGGACAAATCGCTCAACACAAACCGCTGTGGCAGCTGCCACCGGAGCCGCCACGGGTTCCGCAGATTGAAAAAATGCGGCCTTAAGAGGCGATATCCGCTCTTCAAATGCCGCACACTCACATCTTTTTTATCATTCTCAAGTCGCAATATGTAGATAAAATCGTTTTTGCCGTGTCTATAATGTCCATACATTCATGAGGATCCAATCACTACTTGTATATACGAGTATCTTAGCATTTATTGTCTGCAGAATACTTATCGATTATCAAGGATTCCATATTACCATTTTTTCCAATATACAACCGACCTTCGAGGCCATCTCGAGAAACCGTCATCATTGACGACGAAAAAACGATACGCCCCATATGTAATAGAACTCAACCGAAGAAATCGTTTCGCATCCGAGCATTGTGGCTATAAAATACATTAGGGGCCTTAGAGAGAAGCTTGCCCAAAGCAAAGAACACACAAAAGGAATCGCTACTACCCTTTTCGCATAAAACTGGATAATCAGGCCTTACACCGGAGAATTCGAATTCGGCTGTCGAAAAGTTGCTGATAATTTTCGAAGGCTTATTCCCAGACATAAAATCAAATGAAGGGTTATGGCAGCAGACAAAGAGGATTATTTCGGCAAGGAGATATTAGTTCGCAACAAATTCGTTTGCGGGGAGCGTCATGCCCATTCTATCCCAGATGTCTGCAAGCTATGTAAAGAAATACTTTCTTTCGCCTGCATTGAAATTACGGCAGGTTTTGTCGCATAGCGAAAGTTGATGTGGTTGAGAGAGAATTGTGCCCGTTACCACTCGTTGGTACGCCAACAATGCGCTATCATTTATTTTGTGTTCCGAACAATTACTAGGGTACTCGCTATTCGGTCTACGACGTTACAACCACTCCATGTTCAAGATCCCACATCCTTGAAGCCAAACTCTCACTTCGTCTTAAACATAAAGTATTTTGTTTTTTTCAGAAACAAATACATAGTAACAACTCTTGAAGCTTTCGCTAGTTTTGCTACAGATTTTTACCCTTGGGGTGAATTCAAGGGAAGAACAGGAAATGAAGCAAGTCGACCGTGCTTGTATTTGCTGGAATATTCGACGAAGTGGAATTGGCAAACGGGTCCCGATAACAGGGGGATTATCTTCGGGGGGTTCCGATGTAATCTTTCGATAGTCCAGCAATGAAACAACTGCGCATTGTGAAGGGGACGAATAAGTTATTTTGTAACGCTTCGGAGATGCTGCGAAGTGTATAGGTCATTAATTTATGGAATCGAGGTAGCTTGGGAAGGCATGTAATGCACTTGGGAAAAGTTTTTTTTTTAACAATGTATGTACTTATGTATATTTGATCAAATTATCAGAAATACAAATAAACCTACACGGTGAGCCACATGCAAAATGACAACCGCTTCAAGGCGTGTTTTACTCAAAATCTCCGGTTATTTAATCCTGAGAGTAAAATTTAATTTGCATTATGAGAGATTCCGAGCCGAAATGAGAAATATAAAAAATGAACAATGCTACGCTCCTATCGAACCCGACTATATCGTACCAAAAGATTCCTTTAACGAAAAACCTAACGCCGTTCAGAGTATAACACCAAAGCACGGTGAACAAGCGCATCAAAATGACTCTGCACGCCGCGTCATTTAAGCTCTTCCGTCTTTGAAACCTATCTGCATTTTAATTCACTTGAAGTGATAGAGCGCAGCATCACTCTGTATTATATAGGTTAGGTTAGATGGGTTGCCTAGAAGAGCAAGGGGCACGTAGACCACCACCGTTGTGATACCCCCTAGATGCAGCATACCCGAGCTTATCTCAATCGTTAAACCAGCTAGAGCTGGAAATGAAGCGATGAAGACGACAGACACTAACTTTCTTTAGGTCGTTCAGATCGACAAAAAAGTAGAACCCAAGGATGTCTCTCCTACGTTCCAACAAAGCAGGGTAAGTGCACAGAAGGTAATGGCAGCTTTCCTCCTCTACGTCCCCGCAGCTCCTACAGTAATCATTGTGCGGGAGTCGAAGTCTTCTAGCATGTTCCCCGATTAAGCAGTGTCCAGTGATAAGCCCACCAGCTCAGCATTAGCATCCCGCAGGATCGGATGGGATCCAGGTTAGGCCATAATTGCCTAGTTGCATGACATGTGGATCCACTACTCCATCTGGCGCTGGCTCTGTCATACGCCACATTCTGGGCAATAATTTTGCAAGCTGATAGAGACATTCTTGTTCTACTACATCACTCCCTGATCTGGTTAGTCGTTCCCGCCCGAGCCAGTTCGACAGCTTTACAGTTCCAAAATATGCCACTGTGGCCCGGTATCCAGCACAGAGGTATGTCAAAAAAAAACTAGCCATCACCCTGAGAGAGTCACGGCAGTCCAATACCGTCTTTGATGTAACCAAAACAGAGCTAAGCGCTTTAATTGCCGGTTGACGGTCCGTGAAGATTGCAATATTCCTAGTGGATACAACATTACATACAACATACGCCTCGGAAATTGCTACAACCTCCGCCTGTAAAACGCTACTGTATTCCGGAACTTCTCAACTTCTCCGAATACACTCCAGCTCCAACGCCTTCCTCAGCCTTAGAGCCGTCAGTAAAAAAGGCTTATAGCATTAGATCCCAAAAAAAGCGCTTTCAGACCACTCATTTCTCGATGGGATCAGGCTTGTAAACCACTTATCGAACAGGAATTTCGGAGAGATATAGTCTGTCACTCCGGGAGTTTCAAAGTTTCTCAGTACTGCCGAGTGACCTACGATTGATACAGTCCACTGACCGGTTTCCCGGAGGCGAATAGCCGTATTCGCCGCCATTTGCTCAGCAAAAATGTCCGAGAGAAGTAAGTTTAATAACACTCCTAAAGCAGAAGTCGGTGTTGTCCTTAGAGCCCCTGTGATGGCAACACATGCCAGTCTTTGGACCTTCTCCAACAGAGTTCTCTACCACATGATGCTAAGTGCCGTCCACCAGACGATGATCCCATGCATTAACATGGGACGCAGTACTGATACATAGAGCCAGTAAACCACTTTTGGATGTAAGCCCCATTTTTTGCCTATAGACTTCTTGTACGAATGTTGTGCAACGGTTGCCTTAGTCACACGTTCCTGAATGTTTGCCTTCCACCATAGTTTTCTATCCAGGATGAGACCAAGGAATTTGACTTTATCAGTGAGCGCAAACCTTGTGCCCTCCATTAATGGTGGTTCAAAAGAGGGTACAGCGTGTCCCTTAGTAAAGAGAACAAACTCAGTTTTTTTGCGGATTTACTCTAACACCAACATCGCCAGCCCAGTTCGCCAACATAGATAGGGCATTCTGCATTATGTTGTTCAGGACACAGGGGAACTTTCCCGAGATTGCAATAGCAATATCGTCTGCATAAGCGATAACTTTGCATCCCAAACCCTCCTGGCTTAGAAGCAGTCTATTGACCACCAGATTCCATAGAAGGGGAGAGAGAACGCCACCTTGAAGGGTACCCCTGCTTACATACCTGCATAGAGATGATGCACGGAGACTAGAGGATACCAGCCGAGATGCAAACATTAGGTGAATTAACTTGCACGCACAGAGTTAAGAGGGAATCGCCTTAGGTTTTATATTGTTGAAAGCCCCCTCCATATCGAGAAAAGCAACCAACGTGTACTCCTTGTATGCGAATGACCTTTTGATGTAGCCTACCAAGGACTGCAAAGCAGTGTCCACTGGTCGTTCTTTCCAATAGGCGTGCTGAGAAGTGGATAGAAGATGCGATGGAATAGTGCACCGCAAGTGTGTGCCTATCAATCGCTATAACACCTTCAGCAATGTTGATGATAGGCTAATGGGTCGGAGGTCTTTCGGGCGTGCGTGAGAACTTTTACCCGCTTTTGGGACAAAGACCACTTTAACTTCCATCCATATACGAGGAATACATACATACTTATTCTAGACAGGAGTATTTTACCTTATTGAAGCTTCTTCTGCATGTGGCCCTAAGCTCATTGAGCTGGGCGCCCCACCACGCCGCCTTAGTCCTACCACTTTGCTTACTAGCAGAGCATAATTCAACAGCAGATAGCCTCAGTGCCCCCGTCAGAGTCTCTACCATTTCATTCAATTCTTGCGTAGTACATGGCTGACTTGGTAGAGGGGGTAACATATTCACAAGATATCTCCTGTACTTGCCGCAGTCAGTTCATTTGCGATTCACGATAACTGCGCTTAGTTCAGGTCGCTCATCCAGACCAAACTGAAGATAGCGATGATCAGAGAAAGAGTGCTTATGAGACACCCTCCAATCTTGAATCAAGTCTTGAATATCCTCAGAAACAAGATTCATATCTAGGACTTCCTGCCTACTTCTGGTGATAAAGGTAGGTTCGCAGCCGACATTATGGATAATGAGGTTTGTACTTAGCAACTAGCTGAAAAACTCATCCCCTCTTTTATTCGTGTCGGAGCTACCCCACACCACATGGTGTGCGTTACAATCAGACCTTGCATGATTCCAATTTTCTGTGAAGTGGCTGTATTATACTGTATAAGCCGGACCACATAATGTCGAGGAGGAAAATTTCAAAGCATCGCTTGAGAAAAAATGATCCCCAAGCGAATGGTTTAAGAAACTTCACACAAATCACATATTGTGACCGTGTTCCGAGTTCGAGTGTATGTGGCACGGTTTAATAAAAAATAGTCCGCGGATACGTGAACTGATGCAGATAGGAGCAGAAAGCAGCGGCATCCCAGATAGCCATTGCGACGGCCAAGCGCATCGCTCCATTGCCAGCAATGAATTTCTTCCTCTCCGATTGAAAGTGACGCGGCGTCCAGCGTCATTTGGACGCTCATGTGCGTGCACCGGGGCTAAAGCTGACATTGTTTCTAATGTTTATAGGAGATTTGAGTGCTCAAGTAGGTGTCGATAACGATGGACTCAGGTATATGATGGTAAAACTCCATGAAATAAACCTGGAAATAAAATCACGGATTGGACGAATGAATAACAAAGACCACACGAGGTTAGGTTAAGTTATGTTAGGTTAGCTTAAAGAGCCACCTGCGCCCAAACGCAGCACACATAGACCACCACCGTTGTGATACCTCATAGGCATAAAAACGCCATCTGAGCCTAGTCGTCAAACCACCCGGGTCAATCAATGAAACGATGCAGATGACCATCATTTACGTCCTTCAGGTCATCGAGGCCAATAAAGTAGAGGAGCCTAAAATATCCTCTCTTCTACCGGCCAGAGCAGGGCAGGTGCACAGGAAGTGATGTATTGTCTCCTCCTCTTCGTCGTCCCCACAGCTTCTGCAAAAATCATTGTATGGAAACCGGAGACGCCTAGCATGCTCACCTATCAGGCAATGCCCCGTGATGATCCCCACAACCTTTCTGAGATGCCTTCTCTCCAGCATAATTGGTCCTGAGGAGCGGCGAGGATTGAAGTGCGGCCATATCTGCCTCGTAACGTTGCAGGTATTACCATTTAGCCATCCGATATTAGCACGGCTTATTGCGTTTTCCTTAATTAGCTTCTTGCATGCTGCTATAGGCATTTTGACATTGCGAAAGCATCCCATGTCCATAATGGCCGTACCTGCCCGAGCCTGCTCTTCTGCCTTGCAGTTTCCGCTGAAATCACTGTGGGCCGGAATCCAGCACAAAGTTATGTTGGAAAAGTTGCCGAGCTCCTTAAGAGCAGTCCGACACACCACCACGGTTTCCGAAGTAGTAAGGTTTGCGTCTAAGGACTTAATCGCTACTTGACTATCTGTGTAGATAGTAATATTCCTTGCAGATATGATATTACGACCCAGCCAAGTCAGAACTTCGGAAATCGCATGATCTCCGCCTGCAGAACCCTACAGAAGGCTGGAAGACGAAGTGACAAGCTAATGTCCAGTTTCTCTGAGAAGACGCCTACGCCCACACCCGCTTCCGTTTTCGAGCCGTCAGTAAGGAAGCTTATGGCTTCCATCTCAGGGGTACTATCTGTATCCCACTCCTGCCGCGAAGGTATTAGACTCGTGAGCCCTTTGTCGAACGAGTATACCGGATTCGTATAGTCCGTGTCTTCTGGAATATCCAGATTGCCCAGTATCGCCGAGTGGCCATTAGTAGACTCTTTC
Source organism: Chloromyia formosa (assembly GCA_964017055.1). Taxonomy (NCBI): domain Eukaryota; kingdom Metazoa; phylum Arthropoda; class Insecta; order Diptera; family Stratiomyidae; genus Chloromyia; species Chloromyia formosa. Next base: position 104,888,361 of record OZ024813.1, read on the forward strand.
CACTGCCCTATTTCCCTAAGATGGATGGCAGTAATCGCAGCTACCTGGTCAGCCAGGATGTCCAAGGGGAGTAAATTCAGCAGTACACCAAAAGCAGTGGTTGGCGTGGTCTTCAGACCACCACTGATAGCAATACAAGACAATCTTTGAACTTTATGCAACAGATTCCTGAATGATGCTTTATTGAGCGCCGTCCACCATACAACTTTCCCATACATTAATATTTGGCGTGTGAATGATACGTACAACCAGTACAACCAGAAAACCACCTTCGTTCGCATGCCCCATTTCAGGCCAATAGCCGGCCTGCAAGAGTACAGAGCAATCGTTGCCTTAGTGACACGGTCCTGAATATTTGCCTTCCAGGATAGCTTCTTATCGAATATAAGTTCCAGAAATTTGGCTTTTTCGTTACGGACCAATCTCTAGAAATGGTGGTAACAGCCAAGGTGGAGTGTTCCTCCTGGTGGAGAGTACAAGTTCTGTTTAGACCGGATTGACTCCAACACCAACTTGCCTAGCCCACTGAGATAGAATATTTAGGGCATTTTGCATAATTATAAGAACCCCGGGAAACTTTCCCGAGATCGCAATGGCGATATCGTCTGCATAAGCAACGACCTTGCAGCCTAGCCCCTCCAAGTCCAGGAGCACCCTGTAAGTTCCAAAGGAGGGGGGATAGGACATCCCCTTGAGGGGTTCCCCTACACACCTGTCTGCGTAATTGTGATGATCCCAAACTGGTGCAAATAAATCTAAATCTATCTATGTAAGCATCAGACTAATAAGCTGACAAAGTGGGCCATCTATACCCACACTAGAAAGGGCATTTGAAATAGCCGCTGGTTTGACGTTGTTAAAGGCACCTTCAATGTCCAAGAAGGCAACCAGCGTATACTCCTTGCAACTCAGAGACCCCTCAATATAGGTTACCAATGAGTGCAGAGCAGCGTTCACCGATCTACCCTTCCAATAGGCATGCTGAGAAAGGGAGAGAAGGTACGATGGAATAGTGACACGGAGGTGTATGTCGTTCAGACGCTCCAGCGTCCTTCGGACGAGGGTGAGAGCTTCTTCCCGTCTTCGGGATAAAACCACATTCACATCCGACCATGTGAGGGGAATGTGTACCAGCTCCAAACAGGCCCGGAACATGCTCTCAATCCAGGGATACACCATGCCTATCGTTTGGTGCACGTCCGCCGGAATAACGCCATCCGGTCCCGGGGACTTAAACGGGTGAAAACTATTAATAGCCCATACTATTTTACTCTTCGATAGAATACAACCAGAACCACAGGGGGCTATTACAGTCCGAGAGTACTCTGGCATTCCACCAGGTGAGCTATCGGGGAAGAGAGTGTCAAAGAAGACCTCGATAGTTTCTTCACTAGAGGTTGTCCACGTCCCATCTTGTTTCAGCAAATAGCTTGGCATATTTGGAGTAGTGAATAAAATTTTTCGCAATCTGGAATTCTCGCTGGATCCCTCAACTTGTTCACAGAAACTCCTCCACGACTCCCGCTCAGATCTTCTGGTTTCTTTCTTAAGGAGTTTTAGGTATCCTTTGTAGTTTGACCAATCGGAGTCTAACCCCGAGGACTTCGCCACATTGAAGCTTCTTTTACTCACAGCCCTTAGCTCTCCAATCCGAGCATTCCACCAGGGCGGCTTCCTCCTTCCTTTATGTCTGGTAACTGGGCATGATTTTGTGACAGAATTACCGAGCGCTGCTGCCAAGGTTTGTGCCATGGCCTCCAGCTCCTGCCTACTACACGGTTGGCACGGTATGGGGGGTTTCTCCGAGGCACTCCCTAAATTTACCCACAGTCCACACAAGCATTTAACGGACTTTTCTTTCGGGTCTTCCAATGTGCGCTCCCTGGGCAAATTGGGGGCTATTTACGGCCCTTCTGCAATAGTTCGAAAAATATTAGGTGTATAACTTTGCTTCCGCCGTTTTCCGACAGACGGCTGTATCGCTGAGGGCTGGTCAAAATACGTAGTTCAAAGCGTCACAAAGTGAGTTTGGACGTCTGTGAACGTATCGACATCTCCGCATTAGTAAAAGTTGTTCGCATTTTTAATAAGATTCGCGATTCAAAATGTCTGATTTCGAGCCAAGTTCTCGTCATTTGCGGGAAGTTTTGATCTTCTGCTTCCATTTGAAAAAAAAAAAAAAACTGCAGCTAAGGCTCATCGAATGCTCTCAGATACTTACGATGAGGTTGCTTTGAGTGACAGAACATGTCGTCAGTGGTTTCAACGTTTTAAAAGTGGCGATTTCAATGTCGGGGACAAGCATGGTGGTGGGAGGGAAAATTTTTTTAAAGACGGCAAATTGGAAGCACTGCTCGATGAAGATTGGTGCCAAATGCAAGAAGAATTAGCTGAATCATTGGCAGTGACTCAGCTAGCCACGCAATTGATGCGTTTAAGTCGAGCATTAAAGGAAAAACGACCACAGTACCAAGAGAGACACGCCAAAGTCATCCTCCAGCATGACAATGCTCGGCCACACGTCGCAAAAGTGGTCAAGACATACTTGGAAACCCTGTAATGGGAAATCTTGCCCCACCCGCCATACTCCCCAGACATCGCTCCTTCCGATTACCATCTGTTTCGTTCCATAGCGCACGGCCTGGCTGATCAGAATTTTCGTTCGTATGAGAAAGTCGAAAAGTCAAAGGTCGAAAAGTCGAAAAGCCGCGTCGAAAGACGCCTCCTTTTTCCGAGAAGAAGAGTCCGAAATTTGCCCCGGAGAGATGGGCGGAAATTGTCCCTAGCGATGGACAGTACTTTGAATAATACATCTGTAAGTATTTTTTGACAATTAAGCTTTTAATTCCAGGAAAAAACGGCGGAAGCAAAGTTATACACCCAATACAAACTAAGCATCACCGCAGTCCAGCATCGTACGCAATTTTCAAAAACCATTGGATGACGAAAAGAATATTGGAGTCGCATTCACCGTAAATAAACATCTCAAACCGCACGTTATTGTCTTCCAACCCAAAAGTAAAAGGAAGTGTACGATTCGCATTAAAACTCAATTTGTCAATCTCTGACTTATCAACAGCTAAAAGGTTAAGAAATCAAAAAAAAAAAAATCTCATAATTCTTTTGCTTGGAATTTCGTGAGGAAACATTGATAAGTTGTGAAAAGGCATACTTTTTTCTTGGTAGAAACATTTGTTAGAACCGTCGAGTTCCATTCCTTTCTTGAAATGCCGTTTAAAAATTGTTTTCAATGGGATCGCGGCAGGGTTCTATTTACACAAGGATATTATTTGACGAATAAAATGAGAACAAACAGTGTCTAATAAAAGAAAAAAAAAGAAAAAGACAGGTTGTTTGTAGAGGAATCTTGTTTTATCCCCGAAAATGAAAATATTTTTGTAATTTTTACTAAAAATACATATATGTATATGTACTCGTATTATGTATAGGTATATATGTGTATAAAATAAATGAATGAATAAACATCAATTCCTGGGATTCCATGGACAAGGATCAGATTCTTCCAACGACAAATTTTTAATAATTCTTGAAAGCGTGAGAACATTCTCGTATTGCGCGTGATAAGTCAGGGTATATATCGATTTTATAACGATGACAAGTTATCTCCTTGGTCTAGATTTGCGTATATGAGTACATACTTACAATTCTGTGGAATCTGTCGGTGTAGGAATATTTATAAGTAAAGGGCCACTTACCTGAAAAAAATAATATTTTAATGTACTAAATTTTAAGAAGTAAAAATAAATATCAACAATGCAAGGGTCAAATTTTCATTATGCTTACGCCCAACAAGGGCAAATGGTATGAAAGCAAATGCAAAGAAATGCAATAAAAGGAGAGAGAGAGAACGAATCCTAAAAATCTCATTTTCGCTTCCATTAAAAATTGCGGATCAAAGATGGCCGCTAAGAATTTTTTCTTTGTTCGATATTTTTTCCCGTAGCTAACGTGTAATGAACGATATCATGATCTGGTAGTGCTGCTTCCACCGGCGGATCGCACCTGATCAATAATGATCTGTCGGTGGTACGAAACCACAGGCCGAAGGTCCCATTACACCTGAAACCCAATGCGGGCGCGAGGACAACTGAGTCGTCCGAAAACCATCCTATCCTTATCGCCCCATTTTTTTATTTCCCATTTCAGCCTTTTATTTATTATTTATATTTGGGTTGTCTTCCCCAGGCCTATGAATTTTTGTTAATACGTAAAAGACAGGGGCAACAAGCGGCGAAAACCCCGTCAACGTCTCCCGAACCGAGAGAACTGAGGTCTGTACGAAGGATAGGGGTGTTACAGAGGAAAGCACAGCTACTTGAAGGGAAAATACGAACATTGGCTAAGTCCTAAGACTTACAAGGAAACATCCCCAGGTGTACCCCTCCGATTTTCTTGAAATTTGGATATGTTGTAGAGTAAACAAATCTAAGGATCCCGTATTTTTTCTTAGCTGCTGGTAAGCGGTTTTAAGGGGTGTTTTCACCCCCTAAAAATATGGGTTTTTTGGGGAAAACTGATAATTTATGTAGATACAATAATCAGAATTGAACGGAATTGCTGAAAAATTGTTTCTATCGATGGGAAATTAAAAATGAATAAAAAAAATTTTGGGGTTGAAAATTTTTAAGGGGTGAACCACCCCCGCAAAAGTTAGTTTTCAACGCCAAAAATCGAGTAATGACCCGTTTTTATCTTGAAATAGTGCAAATAGTAGATAATTAAGATACAAAAATACGTATTTTTTGTTTTAGCGAAAAAAAAATTTTTAGGGGTAAACTACCCCTTCAAGTTTATATCCCGAATTTATTTACCAAAGCCGAAAATTATCGTTGTTGAAGTGAAAATAGCACCGATATAGTATATTTGATTTCTTTATATTGCCCACTGTTGTTCAGAATATACCCCAGTTCTATTCAGGGTGAACCACCCCTCTCTAACGTATACAGGGTGTACCATCCGGAAAGTTTTTTCCTCATAACTTTTTAGGATCAAGGTTTGAAGAAAACTGACTTAAATAAAAGTTGTCGGGAAGAAAGAGGGCTATCGAATGTTGACCTTCCATTTGACCTTCAAGGTCATTTTCAAGGTCATTTGAAGGTCAACTTCCGTTTTTTATATGGGAACCCTTATTTTTGACCGCAGATTCTGAAAAAATTAAAAATTTTACGTTAGAGGTAAAATTGGCCCTAGGGGACATCTGAAGGTCAGATGGCTCTCTCGAACTTTTCAGGCTGCGGTATCTCGTTATGATGCGGAAGTTTGGGAAGCATTTATAGTTCATTTCATGTCAGTAAAATGCTCGTTTTGTGTAATTATTTGGAATGGTAATCATGCAAAATAATTTTGCTGCCTAAAGGAAATGTGTCCGGAATTTAAGTTTTCTCTTGAAATTTGAGTTGTCATTTGAATTTTAGCTAAACCAAGACACACTCCCAAGCCACGCCAAGCAAAGCCAAGCAAAGACATGCCCCGTTTTCGTGCTGGCTACGCTAAGTTGTTCTCGATCGTTTTTTCCATCGCTTAACCTGCTCTACTCTGCTCTGTACGAAAAAAACCCAGCTATCATATGTATAACTTCGTTTAAATATTTTTACATACATATTTTTGATACGTTCTATATAAATTTAATTAGTGTGATGTAGTGTACAAGATCTCGCAATTAAAAGGGTAAAAATGAAATAGGATATACAAACTATTGAGAGTTCTAGTCACAAAACACAAATAGACCTTCAAATGACCTTCAAAGTGAAATCCAAGGTCACCACGTTGTGGCCCCAGATGACCTCAACATTTTGTATGTAATTAATTTTGCTCATATCTCGCCATCCGCATCATAACGAGATACCGCAGCCTGAAAAGTTCGAGAGAGCCATCTGACCTTCAGATGTCCCCTAGGGCCAATTTTACCTCTAACGTAAAATTTTTAATTTTTTCAGAATCTGCGGTCAAAAATAAGGGTTCCCATATAAAAAACGGAAGTTGACCTTCAAATGACCTTGAAAATGACCTTGAAGGTCAAATGTAAGGTCAACATTCGATAGCCCTCTTTCTTCCCGACAACTTTTATTTAAGTCAGTTTTCTTCAAACCTTGATCCTAAAAAGTTATGAGGAAAAAACTTTCCGGATGGTACACCCTGTATACGTTAGAGAGGGGTGGTTCACCCTGAATAGAACTGGGGTATATTCTGAACAACAGTGGGCAATATAAAGAAATCAAATATACTATATCGGTGCTATTTTCACTTCAACAACGATAATTTTCGGCTTTGGTAAATAAATTCGGGATATAAACTTGAAGGGGTAGTTTACCCCTAAAATTTTTTTTTTTCGCTAAAACAAAAAATACGTATTTTTGTATCTTAATTATCTACTATTTGCACTATTTCAAGATAAAAACGGGTCATTACTCGATTTTTGGCGTTGAAAACTAACTTTTGCGGGGGTGGTTCACCCCTTAAAAATTTTCAACCCCAAAATTTTTTTTATTCATTTTTAATTTCCCATCGATAGAAACAATTTTTCAGCAATTCCGTTCAATTCTGATTATTGTATCTACATAAAATTATCAGTTTTCCCCAAAAAACCCATATTTTTAGGGGGTGAAAACACCCCTTAAAACCGCTTACCAGCAGCTAAGAAAAAATACGGGATCCTTAGATTTGTTTACTCTACAACATATCCAAATTTCAAGAAAATCGGAGGGGTACACCTGTGGATGTTTCCTTGTTAGAGCAAGTAGCCTTAATGTGCTTGTGGGGATGCAAATCGATGGAAGAAGTAAAAAGAACCCAATGAGGTCCTTTTTAGTGCCGTTCTTACGCCCAACGTCTGGCCCATACGTCGGGCGTCAAGAATGTAATGGACAGGTAATAGGGGAGCCAAGGTGTCCATGGGGACGGAGTGAAAATGTAGCCGAATTGACCGTGAAAGTTCGGCAACGCCATCTGACAAAAACTCCTCAGCAGGATATGCGGCGGCAAGAGCTTGCTGTAGCTCAGCGACGGGAGATGTGGGCGGGGTTTTGCCCTCTCGCTGCCCCGTACCATTATCATTCTAAAATAAATCTCGTGCCTTAAGGTACACAGCACAAACATGGGTACTTGATGTCCCAAGACCTCAAAACAAAAAATGGGAAAAAAAGAGAACTACATAATGGCTCATGCAACTGACACGACTCCGGCTCCCAATGGATAATGGACCCTGCTCTCTTTACCCTGCCGACCTTTGAGGTTTCATGGCCAAGCAAATTGGAGGACCAAACACAAAATCGAGACTTTCACCTCATTGAACCAACGACGGCCTGAAAAGGGGAGAGAGGGGGTTCCATAAACGGAACGCTAAGGTTTTAAACCTTCATATACATTATATTATCCAAATAACTTCAAAAAAGATAAACTATAAGCAACAAAAAAGAAAAACAAATGGATAATTGAAAAGTGAAAATGGTTAATGGCAGAAGGCAGAAGGCCAGTAACAACAGTATATAAAATCAATAATAAAATATATTAACAATGAAGTCTAAAAAAATAAACCACCAACGAGACTACGTTACAAAAAAAAGAACAATTTGGCATAAAAAAATTATAAATAACTGAATTTTTTTGAAGGAGAGAGGCGGCTCTAAGTGGATATCGCTCGTTTCACAATGGCACGGTCGCAGGGTAGCATTTAACTTCTATAAACATTAAGCCGCTCATTTGTTGTTGTAGCAGCAGCGACGCGCTGATATCCGATGAATGTGTGTGTCACAAAGCCTGCTTGTCCATGTTTTCCTCAATGTCCAGGTGTTGAAACGCAGCTGCCTCGATTGGATTATCCCATAGCGCAGTAGGTGTTAGGCGCGTGGGAGCTGCAGGACAGTTAAAGATGTGCTCAACATCGCGTGGAGTGAGGCCGCAGGCTGGACAGGAGTTCTGTATGTCATTATCAAAGCGGGATAGATACGAGTTCAGACGTGAGAACCAACCAGAATGAAGTTGGGCAAGTGTAGCCCTGGTTGCTCTCGGAAGTCGTAGTTCGTCTGAAGATATAGCAGGTGGTTGCGCATTTAGTACCCTGTTTGGTTTCATGTCCGCGATTGAGGATAGCACATCTTCACTAAGCAGTTTTGTGATAGCGTTATCGAAGGGAACTCTTTTTAAACTTTGGATCTCTCGCTCGCAGTCCTTCATATTATGTCTAACATGACGTGGCGGTGGGGTTCTGTCCATAAGGTTAGAGTTAGGATCATCATCATCGTGGCGCGACAGCCAAACGTCGGCCCTTGGCCGCTTGGATCGTTGTCCTCCAATTGTATCAGTCACGTAACCGCGTCCTCCAATCTTGAAGGCCCAGTAGTTGCGCGGCGTCCACATAAACTGAACTCTCCCAACGAGATCTCGGTCGCCTCGCAGTCTCGCTCCATCGACTCGTTTTGCATTCATTACTCTCTTTGGCATGTGTACATCGTCCATTCGTTGTACATGCCCTGCCCATTGAAGTCGTTGTATGTAGTTTGACGATTTTCAAAACTTCCAGCTCATCGTACAGTTCATACAACTCATGGTTGTACCGGATGCGCCACCCATTTCGATTGCAAACGGCCCCGAAAATTCGCCGTAGAACCTTACGTTCAAATGTGTCTAGCATTTTTCCGGAGGCATGAGTTAGGGTCCATGCTTCCCAGCCATAGCATAGTACTGGTCGTATAATGGTCTTGCACACGCGGAGCTTCGTGTTTCTGTGCACATGCCTCGATTTCATTATGGGGAGAACCGAGAAAAAGTCTTATTAGCAAACTGTATAAGTCGCTTGATTTCGTCAGTTTCGTTGGCGTCCTTTGAAAAGTTACAACCCAGGTATATGAAGTAGGTTACGAACTTGATGATCGGTTGTGCCGGTGTCCTTGTCGTCGATTGCATCATTATTTTAGTTTTACCCTCGTTGATATGTAGCCCAACTTCTTTTGCAGCGGTATCGAGCGTATGCAGAAGTTCTTCTCCGTCGGCCAATCTTCGGGACATGGTGTTGATGTCGTCGGCGTACGCTGCTAATTGTGTCGACCTGATGAGTAGCAAATTACTGTTGTCCAAATTCATGGCCCGAATGGCGTATTCCAATGCTAGGTTGAAGAGCCTTGATTCCAGTCCATCGCCCTGTTTCAGACCAGTGCAAGTTTCAAATAGATCAGTAAGTCTATTATGGATCCTGACCTGTGAGACGGAGTTGGTCATCGTCATCTTTGTCAGTCGCACTAATTTTGCCTGTACACCAAATTGTAACAAGATTTATTGTACAGTACTCCACGATCGATACTGTCGTATGCCTGCTTGAAGTCGACAAAGATTTGGTATACGTCTACGTTGAACTCCCAGCACTTCTGAAGTATCAGTTTGACCGTAAAGAGCTGATCGGTTGTTTAGCGACCAGGTCTGAAACCGCTTTGATATTCGCCAATGATACGTTCTGCGTACGGTTTCATTCTGTTTTCCAGAATTTTGGTCAAAATTTTATAGAACGTACGGACTACAGACTAGTGATATGCCCCTGTAATTCTCACACCGCAGTTTATCTCCCTTTTTGTGAATTGGACAGATGATGCTTCTGCGCTATTCGTCTGGGATCACCTCGTCCTCCCATACTCGCAGGAGTAATTGATGTATGGCACTAGGTAGACCCGTTCCATCAAATTTTAGCAGTTAAGCTGGAATCTCGTCAGCGCACGGCGTTTTATTTCGTTTTAGTGACCGCAACGCCAGATCAACTTCCTCTACTGTCGGGGATATCGTCGAGAACTTCTTGTGTGGGGATGTTAGAAGGTAGGTTCAGAAGCTCCTCAAAATAAGAGGGCCATCGTTTGTCCAGACGATTGGCGCAGAAGCATCATCTGTCCAAATCACAAAAAGTAAGATAAACTGAGGTGTGAGAAATACAGGGGTATATCACTAGTCTGTAGTCCGTACGTCCTATAAAATTTTGACCAAAATTCTGGAAAACAGAATGAAACCGTACGCAGAACGTATCATTGGCCAATATCAAAGCGGTTTCAGTCTCATGTTTGACTGCCAGCGTTTCGGGTGCGAATCCCGTTCACGACGATGTTCGTGGCCATGGATGTGCAGGAGGTGCATGCTGGCAACTGCATTCTCCGAAACCAGTTTATGCCAACGAAACGTCAACTGGGCCACATGGAACAGTTGACGCGTTATGCCCCCCCAACCACAAGGGGTTAGAGCAATTGAGTATACGTTTTGTGTCTGAAAACCGTGTGAACGTCAACGTCATTTGGAAACGCTATATCTGAGTGATAATATGATATGCTCACAAAAAATTTAAAAATTTATTCTGTTCTAACTTTTTCTACTCAATGTACGATTAATAACTTTACGTTTAATTAAACGGGCCATGTTTAATCCGCAGGTCGGCCGGTAGCTCAGTCTCTGTGCGTTGAAGCATCAGTCTGATGTCTTAGCATACCGGATAGTGACGGGATCGAGTCGCGTCCACGTGGTAGCAATGGATGTTTGACATCTAGGAACTAGTCCTTAAAAATTTCAGCTCATTATGAATTTGTGGGCTATCGACCCGAAAATCAGCAAGTTTTAACTGGGCCAAATGCTAAATCTTTTACATTGTAAGAACTAGCCTTTCTACTGCACCCACCAACAGTGTCAATACAATCCCTGTAGCTCGATTCACATAACTTACAACGTTCCATTGCAGTTTATCATCCGCACCTCTAAATCTACTACAATCTCCAACATCGGTTTCAAAAAGGTGCAATGGGAGTATCGGCAACGGCAACTAAAAGGTACGAATACGCTTGAATGAAATGGATGAAAAATTACAAAATCCTCGGGTTGAAATATCCGCCGAATGTATTTATCGCTTCCGTAGTTTAGTCGCTGCTTGTCGGAAGCATGTTCATGAATGTGTTGCCAGATAAAATCTCTTTTTAAGGAATATTTATGACGGTTAAAGTTGTTAAAGGGGTGAAACATGCTGAATGCAAGCAGGTCCATGAATAAAACGAATATATGAGTGTAATGGAGAGGATCCTTCTTTCCTGGTCCAATGACGTTGATAGGTTTAGTGGTTGATATTTATAAAAATAAGTGTGTTGCTTCGATACTTGTAAAAAAGCCATTAATGCACGGTCGACTATTTAAAATAGTAATATAATATTGTTTACAGAATGCCCTCTGTGTGGTGTGGGGCGTAAGAAGAAGCCATAGCTTTTCTGCCTTGTCGTAGAAGGCAACTACAGTCGAGAACGCATTAGTGAAAGCTCTACCGTGACAAGGTACAAAACTGAACCGAGAAAGCGAGGTGTCATAAGCAATGTAACTTGTAAACCTAGGTAAAACTAAATTTGCTCATACGACCCAATTACGTATCCTGCCGCCCACTTCTGGCAACCTTTCGCGAGGGAGAATTGGTTTTTCGGAAAGAGGATATTAATATCTTAGCGCCAACCGACATGTTACTAATTACGGTCCGGAAAGAAAACGCGATAAGAGTTGTAAACCCGCGTTTGTCTCCCGGACTATAAATAAATCTGCCGGTAACCGTGTGTCAAGATTGTTTTTTCTGCTCTGCAGCTATCTTTCGTGTTTATGCTGCCCAGTACAACTCATTTACCGCCAATGCGGCCCAGTGAATCTAAAAGTTTGGACACACCTGAACTAGATGCTGACTCTAAATAAATAAATAACTGGCGCAACAGTCCAATTTGAACCATGGCCTCGAGATGAGTTAGCATCATCTCATTTTCTAGATCGTGACGGTATGTCTTGTGCAGAGGTGTGTGATCAGCAACACGTTCAACCTAGTTATTTACCCCATAAATGGGTACTCATTTAACGGCTGAGTGGGCTCATAGTTCGACACGTAAATCTCCTTTTTCATCGAAAACTACCGCATTCAGTAGGAATCGAACCGGGACCCAGTGCGTAGAAGGTGAACGTGCTAGCCGTTGCGCTATCCGGATGCTGACTCTAGATTCCCCTTAAGTACCTCTGATATTCGGCTCGTCTGCGATTCGAATTTTGCTCGTCTGCTTTCCCACATTGTATAAAGGACAACAAATACTTTAGACAAAACATTTTTATACCCTAGACTTTTAGTATAGGGTATATTGTTTGTGTCATGACGAAAATATGTAACCCATTAAAGGAAGCTCCGGAGGAAAACCCTCATGAAATGGGCCACGCGTCCGTCTGTCTGTCTGTCTGTCTGTGTGTCCGTCTGTCAATGAAATATCTCACGAACCGCCGAAGCTACATGCCATGAGACTCGGTGGAAGTATGTAGAAGTACTATAATTCCCTGGAGAAAGCGATGCGTTGTAATAGGTAAACTTTAAGAGGGGGGAAAGGAAGGCGGAATTTTTTTTTTTTTTCGTTTAGTATAGGCAAGCGGGGTATCGTAAGAAAGGTACTGTTGAGTACATTTTATTTCTGGAATATTCTTCAAATTTGAAAAAAGGGGAAAAGAGGGAGAGGGGAAAATAAGTGATCCGAGTTTGTCCCCTCCCCCCTTCCATTTCGAGACCGTTATACTTAAAAAAATGGAAATTTACAGAAAAGCGGCATTTCACTAGCATAGATACCGAAAAATAGAATTTTGAAATCTCATCAAAAAAAAGTCAATAGTAGTACATTTCTATAGTTGCAGTTAGCACACCCTTGCACCCCTTAAGCATACCAAAGGTAAAAAATATTGATGGCCGATGATAACCAGCATCATAGGCAATAGTATCTCTAAGTTTCATTACAATCACATAATAATTAATGATAGTACATTCATTTAAACTTAGGCATTTTAACACTATCCATACAAAAAATACACCTACTGGGCTAGTGCATAGGTGCGAGTACTGCTTGCATGTTGTTTTTCGTAGTGCGAATTGCAGTTATTTAATGAACCAATTTTGGAAGGTTAAATATTGGTTGGGACGGTGATTCTAACAATAATTATTCATACAATTTCTTTTTTTAAGGTTTTGTGTCTTAAATCTTACAAAATCGGTCAAATGTCTATCTGTCCATAGAATACCTCACGAACGGCTGAAGCTACATACATCAAATTCGGTTAATATCTGCAGAAATGCTATAATTCGCTGGAAAAAGCGATGTGTTGTAATTGGCCAACTTTAAGGGGATCCACATAGAGGTGAAAGTACTGATAGCCAAAGAACGATAACCAACACCATAGGCAATAATATGTCTACGTTTCGTTACGATCACGTAATATTTAATAATAATACATTCATTTAAATTTGGGTATAATGAAGATTAAGATTAAGTTGTGGGCAGTGGGGCCGAAGAGCCCCGAGCACTGCGACCATAGGGTCTATTGTGCTATAGCCCTGTGAATCTAGAGTGGGCGATCGAGTTTGACCGGTCCCACAAATCTGATCAGTAAGTTTGAAAGAGGCGATTGCTTCCGCTTCAGGGAATGCCTCAGCGAGACTCTCCAAGCGGCGACAGGCGAGCGGCTCACACTCACAGAGGATGTGCTGAGAAGTCTCAGCATCGCTTTCGCAAAAACGATAGTTGGGGTTAGAGACAATCTCCATTCTGTATAAGCGACTCCTAAGGGTTGAATGCCCTGAAAGGAGACCGCAAATAATGCTCACTCTGCTTCTGCCAGGGCACACCAATTCCAGTGAGCGCTTTGGTGAGTGAGCTGAAATAAACAATTTCGATTGTCTCAGGCCAGGGAGGTTTTCCCAATGTGCAGTGGTTTCTAACTGTTTCTGCTCTCTTATGTGTAATTTTACCCTACATAGAGGAATACCTCAGAAGGGTTCAGGCCCTGTAAACGGACTTGCTGAAGCCGTCCTGGCTAGCTCATCAGCGGTTTCGTTACCCGCAATTCCAACATGTCCAGGGACCCAAAAGATGATAACTATATTAGCAGTGCCACTGCCAATTCTTTGTAGAGCTTCAAAGCAGTTCAGAACCAGTTTCGATGAAAAGGAAAATTTGCTAAGCGCCTTGACTGCAGCTTGACTATCAATGAAGATTGCAATCCTACTGTCATACGGTAGCCAGCTTCTAGACAAAAGTTCGAATATACTTCAATCGCGTGAACTTCAGATTGGAAAACCGTGGTGCGCTTCCCCATAGGAATAGACACTCTAATTGAGGGGCCTGCGATACCCGCCCCTGAGCCTTCTTCAGTTTTGGAGCCATCCGTTAAGCATTTAACAGTACTGAAAGGAAGGGTTGAGTGCTTAATTTTCCATTCTTCTCTGCTCCAGATAGTTGTAGAGAAGAGGTGATTGAAGCGGAGTTCCCTTGTTATGTGCTCTGATGGCAAGCCTAATTCATTATCCTCATGGAGCCACTGGTCCTGCTCCGAATTAAACTTGAGGTTAGTCTGATTAGCTTTAAGCCTAGCTACTGCTGATTTTGCCTTTGCCTTTAGATGAATGTGGAGCGGCGGAAGGTCTAACAACGCCTCAAGACCAGCCGTGAGGCAGCTGCAAATAGCCCCAGTAATTGTGAGACATGCCAGTCTTTGAATCTTTCCTAATACTATATAGCCATTCCTTCCTTGGTGGTAGCTTTTTTCCACCAGATGAAAGCCCCATATTCAATTATGGGTCTCACAATTCAATTGCCTTATAGATCCATAGTACAAGGTGGCGCAAAATTAATCTTTCAATTTTGTTTTTGAATAACTATTTTACTAAATAAACAAAAATGATTTTGAGTGATGGAAATCTTCATTTGGACCTTTACAATTTGTTCTGTTATCGTTAATGTTAATGTTAAGTGTTAATCAAGTGGCTGCCGCCAGTGTTGATACACATTTGTGCCTGATTTATCACATTTCGTGGTGTGGTTGCACCGTCTTGTTGAAACCACATGTTCACCAAGCCCCGCTCATGCAATTCCGGCAGTAAGAAGTCGTTTATCATGGCCCTGTAGCGTTCGCCAGTAACGTATTGCCGATGGCGTCCTCAAAAAAATACGGCCCAATCACTCCTCCCTCGTGAAAGCCGCCCCACACAGGCGCTTTGAGTGGATGTAATGGCTGTTCGTGCATCATAGGCGGATTTTCAGTGCCTCAGAAACAAAAATTTTGCTTATTGACTTAACCACTTAAGTGGAAATGCGCCTCGTGATGATTTTCGACACAAAATCGTCCTCATCGTTGTTGAGATTGAGGATGGCTTGACAGTAATTCACACGCGACTGACGGTTAGCAGGCGTTAACTGATGCCCTGTTTGCACTTTGCACGGGAATATGTGTAAGTCTTTCACTAAAATTCGCTGTTGGGCCCGTCTGGCGATGCCCAATTGCGTGGCCCGTCGTCTGGTTGATGTTTCATCGTTCTCATCTACATCGGCAGCCACAGCCGCGATATTCTCGGTCAAACGACCAGTGCGGTGGCGGCCACGCCCTGCAAGGTCTCGTGTGGTTCCAGTCTATTTAAGTCGAGCAGCTAAGTGCGGGATTGTTTGCCCAGTTGGCGCGACACGATTAGGAAATCGACGTCGAAATTCACGCTGTGCCAACATCATCGACCGATTATTGATAAAAAAAATCGACACGATTATTCCACGCTCTTGCGGAGTACGAGTATAGCGCTCCATTGCTTGTCTGTTTGTATACTGCAGCTGTCTGGTTCACAAATATCCAATATGATTCACGTACGACGCCATTTGCAAAAATTTTAACATCTTCCGATAGGGTGATTAATTTTGCGCCACCCAGTATTATTCGCGAGGGCTTGTCTCCCAAGTCATACCTACAAACTGCCTGCAGATCCATAGAGCTTTGGTGGCTTTGTCCGAGATTATTCTCAGGTGTGTCGACCACAGTAGCTTCTTATCTCGAGTAACACCTAAGTGTTCGACGGTATCCACCAGGAGCACTGGGGTGTTATACATAGTGGGATGCCTCATTGGTCTGATGTTTCTTTTCTTTGAAAAAGGGATGATAACGACGGATTAACCCATAGGCTGTTATCATTGCACAAATTTTGCACTGTATTCAGCGCTGACTGGAGGATTTCTGTTAGTATGTAGTTCTTCGAATTTTCCTCTGACATTTATTACCAAGTCGTCAGCATAATCTTGTGTAGAAAATCCCATAGTGGAGAGTTTCCACAGCAGGCTATCTACTATGATGCACCAAAGAAAGGGTGATATGCTGTTAAAGTGCAGTCTCCGATATCCGTAATGACCCTTCTAGATGATAACATCCTTTTCACCCATAATGCAGTTGTGCTATCTGCTCCCTTTGTTCTGAGTGCAGAGTCAATGGAAGAGAAAGATGTATTATCGAAAGCTCCTTAAATGTCAAGAAAGACACATACCGCCATCTCCTTAGCTGGTATTGCAGACTCAATTTCTCTCACTATACAGTGTAGAGCAGTTTCAGTTGACTCTCCTGATTGGTAAGCAAATTGCTTAGAGTGCAGCGCGAATTTCATAGGGAGTGTGCTTCTGATGTGCACATCAAAGATTTTCTCCATGGGCTTAAGCATAAAAGAGGTCAACCTAACTGGCCTATAGGATTTAGGTTCGTCCTTGGGACGATTTCCCATTTTTAGGATGGAGACTACTTGAACTGATCTCCAGGAATCTGGGATACAACCAAGAGCAAAACTTCCTCTGAAGATATTCAGGAGGTAGGGGATCAATATATCCTTTCTTTTCTGTAACAGAGCACGGAAGATTCTGTTAAATTTTTGAATTGAAAATATAGATGCCTCTGGTAATTTTGAAGTATAAACATCGCAATACAATACTTCCTCTCTGTCATACGGAATCAATTGTCAATAGTTACCAAGATGTAATCGCGTGTGAATCACAAACTAAATTAGAATAAATAAAATCATAAAGTTTGTTAATAATCATTTCAAGAAATGTTTTAATTAAAAGGAAAACACGAAGAAACAACATTGGCGACGAGGAAAACGGAGGAATTTCGAAGATAATTACTAGAATATTCGATATATTGTAAATTGAAAGTATTATCAACATGCCAGAGTCAAGTGTGGAAGTCGCAAGAGTTAAAGTCCCAAGTGTTGGAGTCGGCAACTTGAAGGAATTTAGTCACTCGACGATGGAGTGGAAAGTATATTTAAAACGTTTGCAACAATATTTTGCGGCAAATAATATTTGTGATGGAAACAGGCATAGGGCCATTTTGTTAACCTTGTTGTCCGAAGATTCGTATTTGCTACTAAGCAACTTGTGTTTTCTAGTGGAGCCCGATACAAAAACGTTTATGGAGATCGTTGATATTATGAATCGTCATTTTCAACCAGTGGTGTCTATTGTACATTTGTAATATAGAAAGGGAAAAGTTTTTCAGCGCGCATATGTAACCGGCTGAACAAATTCAAGACTGGGCAAGAAGAGTCAAAAAATTTTCACATTCAGATTCATATTGGGAATTACTTCCAAGCGCATCAAAGAGAAATTATTCTCTCACGGTATCGAAATAACTTTCGACAAGGCGGTGCAACTGGCACTGGAAATGGAAGCATCAAACGAAGTTATCAATTCACAGCAAATTAAAAGCGAGCCAATCAACAAAATTGACAAGCATCAACAACAATTGAAGAGCAAGAAAACACATACAAAGGAGAAATGCTATTGCTGCGGAGCACCCGGTCATAAATCGCCCACCTGTAGGTACAAATATTTAAAATGTAATAATTGTGGTAAAGTTGGGGGGTCAGATTACCAATTGATGCACACAAAGCTGCAGAGGAAACTTTAAAAGATGAATTATTGATTAAAGTTATTGAATATACTGATCATGGTTGGCCAGATAAGACAACCGATGAATTGAAACCATACTTTATAAAAAAGAATGAATTATGTTTAGAAGGTGGTTGAATTTTATGGGGATACAGGGTTGTCATACCTAGTTCTCTCAGAGAAAGTGTACTTACATTGTTGCATAACTCGCATCAGGGAATTGTAAAGACAAAATCACTTGCGAGGAGTTATGTTTTCTGGCCGGGGCTTGACAAAGACATAGAAACCATGGTTAAAAATTGTGACGTTTGTGCATCACAGCAATGTGATTCGCCTAGAAGCCAATATAATTTTTGGACACCTGAAACTGGTTCATGGGAACGTTTGCACTTGGATTTTCTTGGTCCTCGTATGGACAGAACAATTTTGGTATGTGTCGACAGTTTTTCGAAATGGGTAGAAGCAGTAGTGGTAAAACGAATGGACGCAAGTTCCACAATAAACATGTTAAGAGAAATCTTCAGCCGATTTGGATTTCCAAAAGTGATTGTCACTGATAACGAACCTGCTTTCATTTCGGAAGATTTTCAAAATTTTTGCAAATTAAATGGGTTAAAACATATTACTTCGCCACCCTATCATCCAGCTTCTAACGGACAGGCAGAAAATACCATGAAGTTTGTTAAGAATTCTTTAAAGAAAATAGTTACAGAAGGAAGCCATAATTTGGAAGTCTCACTCCTTAGATATTTGTTTGATTATAGGACTACACCGCATAGTACGACGGGAATAGCACCAGCTTCACTGATGTTCGGTAGGGATATTAGAACGAAACTGAATTTACTCAGACCAACAGATGTCAATCCTGTTGATCATAGTAGCGTGAGGAACCAAATCCTAAGCAAACAAAGAAAAATAACCGAAAATACTGGCATGAAATTAAGGACTTTTACATTAGGTAAAAATGTGTGGTGTAGGCAGTATAATGGCAAAAAGAAGTACTGGAGTCGAGGCAATGTAGTGAAAATTTTAGGTAGTAATTCTTATTTAGTCCAACCTGAGTATTCAAATGAAGTGTGTAAACGTCATATTCATCAGCTGCGACCTTGTTCGAGTAATTTTATAGGAAACCCAGTAGATCAAGTAGACAATAGTCACTTGGGAAATTGGGGCTTTCGAAAAGATTCAGTAAATTGTGGTAGTGGAAATTCTAATGATACCAGGGCACAAGCCACAATCAGTAACAGCGATGTAAGTTCTGAAATTTCTACAGAAAACGACATTGGGGTAGGCTGGTCGCTGACTCTATTATTTTTATTTTTTTTTTTATGCAGGCTTGCAATTTGCAATGTCGACTTAAAATGAATGTTTAAGCATCCCGAAGAGTAGAACAGTTTATCTCGTATGCATACAGATGAAAAAAATTCGACTTAATACTCAAATCTTAAAATACGAGTATCCATAGAAAACAAACACGTTTACAAATTTGTAATGGACGGTTTGGTGAGCATCCGAAGATGCCCGTGGGGACGGAGCCTTAGGTAGCATAATGACCGTGAAGGTCGGGCCGTGCCATCTGGTGAAGAAAAAGGCCCCTGAACGAGCTAAGCAGCGGCCTATGCTTGCTGTAGCTCAGTTCGGGAGATGTGGGCGGGGTTTTCGCCGTTCGTTGCCCCTGTCCTTTACGTATTAACAAAATTTCATAGGCCTGGGGAAGACAACACAAACAAGGGATGTAAAAATGGGGAATAAAAACAATGAAGCGATAAAGATGGAATGGCTCGCGGATGGATCGATTGCCCTTCGCGCTCGCATTGGTGTCCAGGTGTAATTTAACCCTCGCCCTCTGGTTTCGTACCACCGACAGATCCTTACTCGTCAGGTTCTGCCATAGATCTATCGGTCGAAGCAGCACAATTAGATAAAATATGGTTCATCACAAATTATAAGCTATTCTTCGAACGTTATAATTATTAAATATACAATAATTAAAAAGATTTCATGAACCTTATCCATCAAATAATGGAGGTTTCTACTTCTATTTCCGTTCCAGCTCTAGTCCACGTAGTACAGTTCCATCATGACTAATGACTACTTCTACTTCACAGCTTTATTATTATATTCAGCAAAAATCACATCCCTACAAAGTTATGAACCTAAAAATAAAGACTAATAATTGCCTTTGATTACAGCTATAGCTCCGCATATTAAATTATACCTTCTTGTTAAGGCGCCTTAGCAAAAGGCTCATGTCACCCATCTCGCAACGACTTTGCTTACTTAAGCAGAGTGCATATTTCGAGTAAAATGACCATCATGCTCACGTCACGAATTCTGCTGAAGCTATTTTCGTACTATACAATACGAAGAACTTTGCCTGTTTTTGAAAAGCTAGTTCTTATTTGCGTCATAGCTTCCAAAACTCCAGCCCCAATATCGACCTTCGATGTTCGTAGTAATCAAATGAAATCCTGACGCCATGTACCTAATTGAGTAATTATATTGTTCTGTTGGCGCTGTATAGTATAAATATGACCCGATTAATAATCAATATCTATTGATTTTACAAATACGAGCTCATAACAATGCACGCGTATTAGATGCGTGGAACTTCCAATCCACTCAAACCAAAAATCATAAATGTACAATACGCGGGTCCAATGGAAACGACTCCCAACTTTAAATGATAATTGATTTTTAGGACTGATTTAATGTGCGTCTCAGCGCCAGCTTATCCAACGTTCCTAGTTCTACAAATGTTAATTTTATTAAACTGCTGTCATTTGCTCTAACATTATGAGAATCTAAAAGGATGCTATTGGTGGAGATGCGACATTTCTCTGCAAAAATCAGCAGACATTCTGTTGAAACAAACTGTTCCTCGTTTCCTTGCATGTGCGTAGATCAAGTCCTTGTTATTTTTAGACTCTCAATAAATCAAAGGACTATCGCACAACTCCTAAAATTCTTCGGAGTTCGCTCAGTCGAAAGGGAATGAACAATAAAATGGAAGGAATGGTGATATTGTTTCTGATTCCATCTCAATTCAAACCCAAGAAGCTGAATGACTAACCGTCACTTTGAATCACTGGAATTCGTTTGGAAGAGGGAAAGTTGTTCGCCTCAATTTAATTCCACCTTCATGTTTAGTCGGACAGATTTTAAACGTTCGTTTCTCTTATCCAGTCGTTCGTGTTCGGAACAGGAAAATGAAACATTTACGGATAAGGCTAATCCTACCTACTTCCCCTAGACTGATTTCGTCCTGTAGTTGAACAGTATGCTAATGACTCGATTCCGTGCCAGTGTTTGCAACAGGTTTGAGGAAACGCCTGCCCATGCCAGAATAATAAATTGAATTGGCTTACCAGGTGACGGATTTATGGCCTTGGAAGGGACAAAGTGGAGAATTGGACAAAAAACACAATACAAAAATGGATACTACCAGTGTACCTGGGATTTTGGTTGTGTGTACGAGTAGTCCTATCTGTTAAAGGCAATTGAATAAGTGAGGATGGACCAGGTGCCATTCAATGTTTTCTTAAATGTATTCAAGTTGGTCTACATGCTCTGTTTTATTTTATTATTAATTTGTTATTAGGGTTTCGTAAGTCATAAGCAAAACTATTATAAAATCTATTCCCTGTCTATCCGTCTATCCAATGAATTCGGTGAGACGATTCCGAAGATTTTACATAGCACGGCGCAATGTATTCTCCGAAATGTTGGCGATGTTTACTTCAATATGAGTCTTCAGCTGGGCAAAGTTTGTTGGTCTAGTCTAGTACACAACGCTCTTCAGATGTGCCCATAAAAAGTAGTCACAGACTGAGAGGTCTGATATTCACTGCTGCTACAGACTATCAGGCAGTGTGTGAAGTGGGTCCATCCTGTTGAAACAAAGTGTGCTGAATGTCAAGATTTGAAAGATATTGAAGCCAAAAATGTTGCTAGCACCATAATTTCGGCGGCCAAGGCCCGACGTCGGGCTGTTGCGCCACGAAGATGATGATGATCATTTCGGCAATACGCAGTGGCGGATTTACACATTTTCAGCCAGTAGGCTATTCAAATTTTTTCGCTCCTACCGACCTCTACAAGCGTCAGTTCCTAGATTATTTTTACAAACCAACGATTCAGTTAAGATTGCACAAGAAATAGTCTTTGGGTATATTTCTGAGCTAATGAAAGCTCAATCATGCACTAGTAATAAGAGGGGGTAGGTTAGGTTAGGCTAGATGGATTGCCTTGAAGAGCAAGGCGCACATAGACCACCACTGGGTCCGCTGGGATACCCGCTAGATACAGCATACCTGAGCTTATCTCAATCGTTAAACCAGCCAGAGCTGGAAATGAAACGATGGAGACGACAGACACTAACTGCCCTAAGGTCGTCCAGATCGACAAAAAAGTAGGACCCAAGGATGTCTCTCCTACGTTCCGCCAGAGCAGGGCAAGTGTACAGAAGGTGATGGCAGCTCTCCTCCTCCTCTACCTCCCCGCAGCTCCTACAGTAATCATTGTGCGAGAGTCAAAGTCTTCTAGCATGATCCCCGATCAAGGAGTGTCCACTGATAAGCCCCACTACATTTCTCAAATGCCATCTGCACAGCATCCCGTAGGATCGAATGGGATC
The DNA here is from genome assembly GCA_964017055.1 of Chloromyia formosa. NCBI lineage: Eukaryota > Metazoa > Arthropoda > Insecta > Diptera > Stratiomyidae > Chloromyia > Chloromyia formosa. The sequence goes on from OZ024813.1 coordinate 104,910,726, forward strand.
CAGCTTAGGCCATAATTGCCTAGTTGCATGACATGTGGATCCACCACTGCTGGCGCTGGCTCTGTCATACGCCACATTCTGGGTAATCACTTTGCAAGCTCCTAGAGGCATCCCTGTTCTACGCCACCACACCCTGATCTCGTTAGTCGTTCCCGCCCGAACCAGTTCGTCAGCTTTACAGTTTTCAAATATACCACTGTGGCCCGGTATCCAGCACAGAGATATGTTAAAAAACTACCCATCACCCTGTGAGAATGGCGGCAGCCCAATACCGTCTTTGATGTAACCAGGACAGAGCTAAGCGCTTTAATTGCCGGTTGACTGTCCGTGAAGATTACAATATCCCTAGTGGATACAATATTATGCGTAAGCCAGACTAGCACCTCGAAAATTGCTAAAACCTCCGCCTGAAAAACTCTACTGTATTCCGGAAGGCGGAACGTCAAACGAATATTCAACTTCTCCGAATACACTCCAGCTCCAACGCCTTCCTCAGTCTTAGGCTCTAGGCTAATGGCATTATATCCCAAATGAAACCGGAATATAGAGGGCTACGCCCGCAATCCTAGGGTTTTGTAGCAAGCGCTTATTTGGGTATATAAATATCGGCTCCTTGCTCTTCTTGATACCATTCAGATTCATAAAAAAAAAACATAATTAAAATGTCTTACTCGCTTACATTTTACATGCCAATTCATATTACGTGATTGTAACGAAACATATTATTGCCTAAGGTGTTGGTTATCGTTGGCCATCAGTACTTTTGACCTCGAACGTGGTTAAGGCGTGCAGGGGTGTGCTAACTGTAACTATAGAAATAAACTATTATTGACCTATTCTGAGAAGATATACAGATTCCATTATTTTTCATTTTCGGAACCCACCTTCCTGTAAGTTTTCATAATTCTACAATAAGTATAACGGTCTCGAACTGCAGGGGAAGGGAACAAGTTACGAACTAATATTTTCTCCTCCCCCAATGTTCCCCTTTCTACAAATTTCAAGAAATTCCGAAAAAATAGAATGTACTCAACATTACCTTTCTCACGACACCTCACTTGGCTATACCAGTTGATAAAAAAAATTAACCTTAATTTCGCCTCTATGTTTTACTACAAAACCCTAAAAAGCCCTTACAGACCACACATATCTCGATGGGATTTGGCTTGTAGAGCACTTGCCGAACAGGAGTTTTGGAGAAATGTAGCCCGTCATTCCGGGAATCTCAAAGTTTCTCAGTACTGCCGAATGACCTCCACTGACCGTTTTCCCGGAGGCGAACAGCCGTATTCGCCGCCATTTGCTCAGCGAAAATTTCGAAAGCGAGAAAATTTAATAACACTACTAAAGCACCAGTCGGTGTTGTCCTTAGAACACCTGTGATGGCAACACATGCCAGTCTTTTGACCTTCTCCAACAGAGTTCTGTACGACATGATGCTAAGTGTCGTCCACCAGACGATGATCCCATGCATTAACATGTGACACAGTACTGATACATAGAGCCAGTAAACCACTTTTGGATGTAAGCCCCATTTTTTGCCTATAGACTTCTTGTACGAATGTTGTGCAACGGTTGCCTTAGTCACACGTTGCTGAATGCTTGCCTTCCAGCATAGTTTTCAATCCTGGATGAGACCAAGGAATTTGGCTTTATCATTGAATGCAAGTCCTGTGCCCTCCATTAATGGTGGTTCAAAAGAGGGTTTAGTGTGTCCCTTAGTAAAGAGAACAAGCTCAATGTTTTCCCGTTTTACTCCAACACCAACCCCGCCAGCCCAGTTCGCCAGGACAGATAGAGCATTCTGCATTAAATTGCTCAGGACACAGGAAAACTGCAATCGCAATATCGTCTGCATAAGCGATAAATTTGCATCCCAACCCTCCAGCAGTCTATTAACCACCAGATTCCATAGAAGGGGAGAGAGAACACCACCTTGAGGTGTACCCCTGCTTACATACCTGCGTAGAGATGATGCACCGAGACTATAGGATACCACCCGAGACGCAAGCATTAGGTGAATTAACTTGCAAAACGAGTCATCACCGCACAGAGTTAAGAGGGAATCGATAATAGCCTTAGGTTTTACATTGTTAAAACCCCCTCGATATCGATATCTTGTACTTGCCCCAGTCAGTTCCTTTGCGATTCACGATTACTGGGTTTGCTTCAGTTCACTTATCTAGGCAAAACTGAAGATAGCGATGATCAGAGAAAGAGTGCTCATGAGACACCCTCCAACCTCGAATTAAGTGTTGAATATCCTCAGAAACAAGAGTTATATCTAGGACTTCCTGCCTTCTTCTGGTGAAAAGGTAGGTTCGCTGCCAACATTACAGATAATGAGGCTTGTACTCAGCAAGTAGCTAAAAAACTCATCCCATCTTTTATTCGTGTCGAAGCTACCCCACACCACATGGTGTGCGTTACAATCAGACCCGAGAATTATTCCGATTTTCTGTGAAGTGGCTGCATTTAACGCGTTTCTCAAGATAGTCGTTGGGATGTTCATGTGGTAAGTACGCTGATATTAGCCAGTATCGCCGCTTCCGAACTCTAGGCTGACAACTACACAGCCCTTGTCGCTGAAGGGCGATACCAAGTATGCATTTCGGGTCTTTTGACATGGATATGTCTTATAGCTGGGGGTCATCCTAAAAATCTGTCCGTCACAGGAAATGTCTGTTTTTCTACTCGGGGGTCAGAAGAGGAAACAAGCCCATTGAAAATTTTTCTTTTCTGGTTGTGCATGTCGTTTGAGTGAAGTGGCCATTGTGCATGGCTGTTGCTTGTAGATCCGCTTGCAGGGATCCTGTGTGTACATGTTGGGATGTTGATTTGATAGCGATAAAGGTTGACGTTGTGGAAGGCAAGAAATAACATAGTGTACGGGTGAACAGGCGCTCTCTGTGCTCTCTGTCCCACGCTCTCAGTCAACGCGACGCCATAATCAAAACTTCTGCATACACACCATACCATACATTCAAAATTCTCAAAAATATAGAGTACGCTCCGTACTACCTAACTTGACTAGGCCCCCGGAACACAAGAACGCAAGAAGTCGTCTCCTCTCCTCGGTCGACATGCTCGCACGCAATTTATGGTCTCTGAATGTATGCGAAATTTCGCACAGGGCAGCGGACCTCCTCCTCTCATTCATTCATATCATTCTCATTCTCACCATTTCATTAAACAAATTGTGCACTCCCGACATGCACATGCATAGACTCAATCTGAGGTCACAATGAATGAAATTCCATTTTTACTCATTATTTAGGTCAAGGACGTCCAAGGACTTTCAATGACCTTCAATTTCCGCCAATTCCCATTCATCATTTAATAAAATAGCCTGTGTTGTACTATCTGAATCACTAGGGTCCCAGAAAAAGTAGCAAGTAGTCAGTTCGACTAACATTTGGACATGCGCAGACGCAATTTGAGAGAGTGTACATAGTTCCCGCCCCCCGAAGATGAGCGAGAGCGGATGAAGTTCATTCGAGCCAAATCGGGTGATCCAGTAACTGTGGTTGTGCATTTGCAATGGCGGCGATTTGAGGTCTGACTGATCCACAATGTGGGCCCCCACCACACGTGCAATAAACAAATATAACAAAATGGCGGATTTATACTAGGCGAGTTAGAATCTCTCAAGCCCCGAAATAAAGAAATATTCGTCGCAGGATTGTTATATGTTATAATGTACATTCAGAGGTCTGCAGAAGATCAAATGCCCCCCCCCCCCCCTTCTGCAAAAATTCCAAAATTTTTCTTGTGCATTCTCTTTGTGCGTGTGTTGGAATGTTTTGTTTACTTTTGTTAGTTTCCCTTTCTGTTTGCCGGACACAATCGCATAGAGTCGCACGCGTTACTTGAGAAACGGATTGTGTGTGCCGGACCCGGACTGTTGATTAAAGGGAGGGGATGAGGCGGATAGTGTGGGAGCGATTTTGCAATAGATACACAAACACAATACACGTCCGATTGGGAAAAGATGGTGGGAAGCGTGATTGCGATTAGCAGAAACGTACTCAGAGAAATGTCGATAGGCTGCAGTCTGCAAACTGTACCGAACGGGTAGATGGAACAGGGTGCACGAGAGGAGGTGAATATTGCACACACGCGATGCAAATGAAAACGAAACGATCCTGCGAGAGAAAGTAGCTCGAGCGGACAGGACAAAGCAAAGCACAATTTATGACGAGTATCTACACTGCCACTAGATCCATCGGTACATGGATATGTCTTATGCCTACCGAAAGCGTGGGACGTGTTTTTTCGAATGATTTCATCCAGTATAACTATACTGGGATCTTTATAAAACTTACGTCGATATCTTCAACACAACAGGTTCCACGCAGTCGGTAGTCATAGACATATCCATGTTCCGATGTATCTGCATGTAGTGTAGATACTTTGTTTTAACAAGAATACAAGATCGGGGTTTACCCTGATCTTTAACGTAAAAAGTATTATAGCTAGGAGACCTTAGTCCACTCACTACATAATGAACAATCCAGGGTTCCTGTAATAAAGCAATGTCTTCTCCCTTTTGTGCAAGACGAAGAAGAAGAAGTGCAGCCCAAGCTGCCTTACAGTAGTGAAGATTGACTTGCACGAATTTGACCATTATTGTCGAAATTTCATTAATTCAACTACGGTAACTTTAGTTTCCCCCTCAACGTCAGATGCCGACAGATCCGTGTCAGAATCGGGCTAACGGTAACGGGGTAAGATATGCCTTAATACTACTTATACAATAATTTACATTCGGTAACTGTTATTAATTTATTTCTATTGCACTTACTTACAGTTTAAAAACAATATATTCAATTATTTGGTACAATACAATACAAATTAAGTCATTGAAGTTTTACAATTTCTTTTTGCGCGATTTTCAATTCGTAAAATCATCAGTTATATCGTCGTATGAAATCTTGTTCAGTAGTTGTGAATCTATGCAGTGGCGGATCCAGAGGGCGGCCATGGGGACCCGTGCCCCTCCAAAATGTTTGATACAAAGAGCTTGGTCCTCCAATTATTCGAGGAAACACTCGAAAATAATTTAGAAAAATTACAGCGAATACAAAAGATTCATCTATTTATTAAAAAGAGTTACTGACAGGATACACAGTAAATATGAAGCATTTAAAATACAGAAATGATGCAATAGAAAAGTAAAACAAATTCGAAAAAAAAACCAAAGCTCGAAAAGAAAGGAAAAAAGAGAAAAAAAAGTGAAATAAAAAAAAGTGAGCTGAAAAAGAAAGAAGAAGCAAAGTGATGACAAAGTGATATTTTTGCGGTTGAAAAGCTTCTGAGCGATGCTACAGCGATGGCGTATACTACCGCACTTGAGCAAATACTATCGCCCATGCTACACAACATCAGCAGCACAGGCGTTCGTGGGTTCTGAGAAGAACTCAAGGGAACCATCAAGGATGTCGCAGAGAAGGTCGTGGGATATAAAGCCCGGCGAGCACGAAATGACCCGTTTAACGAAGAATGCAAAAATTCACTTGACGCGAAAAACGAGGCCTACAGACAATGGATTCAACGAGGAACCAGAGCCAGAAGAGAAAAATATGACGAGCTACGGCGAATATCGAATAAAATAATTAGACGTAAGAAACGTAATTACTCTGACGAGCAGTCGCTGAATATAAACGAAAACTTAGCTAATAGGAATACCAGACAAGCGTACAAACTAATACATACAATAAAGAACGGCTACCAACCCAGTACTAGCCTTTGTAAGGACCAGGATGGAAACATCATCAGCGACACGGATGGCATTAACAAACGATAAGCCTCTTATTTTGAAGAGCTTCTGAACCTACCATCTAACATCCCACACGCACTGGTCTGAAACAGGGCGATGGACTGGCACCGACACTCTTCAACGTAGCACTGGAATACGCTATTCGGGCTATGAATATGGACAACAGCAAGAAGCTACTCATCAAGTCGACACAATTAGCAGCGTACGCTGACGACATCAACATCATATCCCGAAGGTTGGCCGACGCAGAAGAACTTCTGCACACGCTCGATACCGCTGCAAAGGAAGTTGGACTACGTATCAACGAGGGTGAAACTAAAATAATGATGCAATCGACGACAAGGACACCTGCACAACCGAGCATCAATCTGGGGGACCTCAACATCAAGTTCGTGACCGACTTCATATAGCCGTGTTACAACTTGTCAAGGGACGCCAATGAAACTGACGAAATCAAGCGACGGATACAGTTAGCTAGTAAGACATTTTTCTCGGTTCTCCCCATAATGAAATCGAAGCATGTGCACAGAAACACGAAGCTCCGCGTGTACAAAACCATTATACGACCAGTACTATGCTATGGCTGCGAAGCATGGATTCAAGGCGCGACGTGTGGCTGTCGCGCCACGATGATGATGAAATTCTGTTTGCGCAGGAACGAAGGCATACTTTTCAATGATCCAGAATCTGGTTTTACCAAAATTCATTCAGAAGACAGCTGGAATTGAAAAAAGTCAGTTTCTAAATCATTGTGATACATTTCTTCCAAGAAAAGGGCTTTTTCAGTAACGAAAAACTTGCAAAGAGGTTCGTAAAGATCGGCAACAGTGATCAAGTCTATACGGTAGAAGCCTGAATCTAAACATTCACTTTGTTTATTCTTTCCAAAAAAAAACATTCCACACTACAACCATTACCGCTGTTTCCAGTTTTTCTAAATTCAAAAGTATTCCCGTAGCTTCATTTCGTGTTAGAGGCTTTTCGGTACAATCATCCTAAATTGATTCCAAAGTCTTAAAAACTTCGTGACAAGAATCTCTTAGGCCCGTTTTCTCAATGTCCTATTAAAATTTAAACTCCAGTTAAACAGACATTGAACGTACCCATCTGTCAAATTTTACAGGAAAAACAACAACAACAACCAATTTTATCTTGAGTTTAAATTTTAACTGGACATTGAGAAAACGGGCCTTAAACTATACATGCGTCCTCTCAACTCCTCCTCCCAACACGCACTCACGGCAACCTCGCGATACAAACCGCTCCACTGCTTCATTGCATCTAAGTGTCACCATAGACTGTCGAACTCAAACTCGAACAGGATTCTAGTACAAGTGGACCGGTTTTCTTCACATCTATGTGAAGTGTGTGTGTGTGTGTCAAAGGACATTTGTTGTAATTTGTTTTTTTTCTATTTTTCGTTCGTAGTGAGGGCTACCTGTTAAGTTAAGGTTGAAGAAAATTTGTTACATCGCCAAATCATGTTTTTCCTTTAATACGTATTACTCGAAAATTTTTAAATCCAAATGTATCAAAAAAATATACCGTGGGGAAGCCAGTTTGTCAATTTCTTTCAAGTTTCAACAGTTGTATCGTTGAGATAACGGTGAATTTCGCAACCGGGAAAAAGTCGTTTTAATTAAATTTTAAGCATGTATTTTCAGAAAATTTAGCTGAAATCTCGGATTGAATGAATGGAACAGTGGAAAATGTTGATTCTTTACCATAATGGTGGGCCGTGGGCACTGCGATCGTGGGAGGTCTATTGCGTCATTGCCCCTCAGAAAATTATAGGCTAATATGTCATTTGTAGGTAGTATTCCTAATACATACATATCTGTAAAGTTTAAGACGATCCGCCCGAAGAGCGAAAACCTTGCCCGTGCAATCACTGGACATTCTCATAAAATGTGATGTGTGGTCTCGACGTCCTCCAAAGAAAGACGATAGTACAAGCAAATAGTATAGATTTCACAAGAGTGATCACTCTCTAGAACTTTTGCCTCTGCCAGTATATTCGCATATATTGACAAATAGTAGACTACACAAGAAAGCTCACTCCATACATCTTTATAGCCTCCGCCGGTAGATTTGTATGTATTGAATCTCTGGTGTATCTATCTCTTGTTTAGTTTATACTATCTGTCAATACATACAAATCTACTGGCGGAGGGGAAAGTTCTAGGGAGTGATCACTCTTGAACAGTCTAAACTATTTGGTACACGATTCTAGCAGAAAGCACCAGTGACGAACGAGCATTGTATGATGCGATGATTATTTTAAAATTGCACTCGTAAGAAAAGCTCGCTCGAACTGGTGCTTTCTGCTAGAATCTGACAATGCCTGCGTTCACGTCCGCAACGTTGTAATTGCGGTAAGGATTTTCCCTACACCCAACCATAAACTCTTCACCCGAACGACTTGTTTTGCAGTTGTCATGTATTAAACAGCTGACAGCCGATTCGCTATTGAATTTCAAACAAAACTTCAATTAAATTCGCGACGGTTTCAGGAAAAATGAAAAACACTGCAAAATCGCCACAAATTTGTGTTGCTTCGGTGTAAATAAACACATAAGACGCCCTGTACAAATCAAGAAACCGAAAACGAAAATCCACACCATCTGACAGTCACATGCAATACGTCAACTAAGAACTGTCAAATACGCTAATACCCCTTACCTAACAGTTGAGCCAGGAAAAAATTCTGGTTAATTTCCCCGATGTCTGGTTGATCAAACGCAAACTGAAACGGAGCGTTCGCGAGCAAAATCAGTCGAACTGTTTGCAACCGCATTTAAAACGTTGCGGGACCTGATCCCACCCAATAATGTCTAGCTAGTCTCGAATATGCCATTGTTAACTCCAAACGAGAGTAGTTACATAACACAAATTACCACGTTTCCTCCTTCATAGTCATTTCGACATTTTTGATGGATGATATCATCCACTCGCAACAGTCTTTTCGTGTATGGGTAGTAATTATATATTATTTCAGAAAATACATATGTACGTAGTTAAGCGTTAACATAATAAGAAAGTACGACCTTTTTTCGTGTAAGAAACTCTGCTTGGCTCCGAGTCTAATGACTATCTAACGTGTAAGCACTAAAAGGGTTTCTAGTCATGGAACGGAAGTTACATTTAAGTAAGAAAACTGTTTGCATGTTTCCTGGGTAAAGAACTACATGAGTCATGCTGGGGACTACATGGGAGACACCTTTGAAAATAACTGTATCACTGTGTGCTTTAAGAAGAATATAAGTTTCACGGAGATAGATTTTGATGTACGAGTACATGAACACATCAAAATCGGTCATTTTTTTAGCGTCACTATGAGCACCGATACTCCAGCTCCCGGCATGAATTTGTAATTCTGTTCAAATACCGCCAAAATGCAGCTACTACGTCGATATCTCGAAATGTCAGGGGACCGAGAAAATAGTTCTAGATAACGAAATGAAAAAACACTGAAAAGGATAACCCGTTGATAATCGAATAGTAAATGACTATTGGTTAAATATATTTACAGTCTGTTAATTCGATTAATACCTAAGACACATAATGCACAATGCGAACTAGCAATCCCATTCGAATGATAACTCGATTTCATGTGTGTCCTTGCGAATGATCATTCGAAAATCGTCCGATTGATAATTCACCAATTAGGCTGGCCGCACATTACGTCCTAGGCAGTGCAGCCCGCGCAGTGCGTGCATGGCGTCGTTGCTGCAAAATGCTATTTTGACACTTGCTTCAACAACAATGCCATATGCGCGCTGCGCGGGCTGTCCTGCCAACGACGCAATTTGCGGCCGTCCTAAAAATTGACAGAGCAAACTTAAATCCTTCTATGTGTGTGTAATGCCTCCTATCCGATAAATTATCACTGAGTAGAAATAGACGCACTCTTTTGTACTCGAGTGTAAGTTAATTCCGGTGGAGGGTAAGCCCCTGGGTAAAGAATACTCCGGGTTAACTACCCGGATAAGTTTCAAAGTGAAATGGATTCCTGGCGTCAATTTAGCTTTTCAACACTATACCTTAGACCAGAGTAGGGTGTCCAACCTTTTGACTTCACTGGGTCATTGGCAGGGAAGTGCTATACTGGGCCACATAAACACTAAAGATAGCTGTAAAAAAAACCGCGACATATGTATGAATACCGACATGTTTATATACATTTACACTTTAAGGTCAAACTGATACTCCAGAAGTGCTGGGAATACAACGTAGAAGTACGTATACCAAATTTTTGTCGGCTTCAAGCAAGCATACTACAGAATTGATCGTGGTGTACTGTACAACATCATGCTGGAATTTGGTATACCAGCAAAATTAGTGCAACTGACAAAGATGACGATGACCAACTCCGTCTCACAGATCAGGATCCATTATAGACTTACTGATCTATTTGAAACACACACTGGTCTGAAGGGCAGCTCAGCACATATTCGATCTTCATTCCTGTTACGATCACCCAGTGAACACTAACGAATTTTAAATGCAAGAATTATTTTAATTAAAAGTCTATATCCGTATTCCGAATATTTGCCTTTTCTTTAAAAAATTTGACAAGTTAAAATAATTCCTTCGATACAAACATGGCGGATAATTGTGTGGTTTTTGGCATAGAGGCGCCAGAAGTTCGTTGCCAGGAGTACAACAGTTGACTACAGCGGGCTTGCATTTCGATGCGAACCACTCGCCACGGTGAACAGGTTGTGTGTGACCAGTGCCAACAGGGAGCTGCTGTGTTCGCTGACGCTGGCCCGATTTGTTAAAAATACAAATGCGTCGAGATTTATTCACGAGAACCCAGCTGCCGTTAATGGAATCATAAACCAGCATTACGTAGACGATTGGTTGCAGAGCTGCAGAAGTGTTGAGGAATCGATATCGTTGGCAGAGGCTGTGCGGATAATTCATCAGAGAGGTGGATTCCACATGCATAAATGCGTGTCGAATTCGGAGCAGTTAATGAAGGCAATTGATTCAATATCATTCGCCCACCGAAAGAAGGCAAATCTGATCTCAAATGATACTGTTTTGGGTTTACAATGGAATTCCATTGACGAATACCTTTCTTTACGGTGGCAAGCGGAGAAATTTGGCGACCTAACGACGATGGAAAAGGACACGATGCCCACGAAGCGCGAACTACTCAAGATAGCGATGTCCTTCTTTGACCCCCTGGGACTGATCAGCTATTTGACGGTACTACCACGTATCATTCTGCGAGACGTCTGGAGGAAGGACACAGAATGGGACGAGAATGTGTCTACTAAGTTTTCCTCAAAATGGCGGGATTGGCTAAAGGCCCTCCAAACAATATATAGGTATTCCATCCAAATTTCAAGATGGTATGGTATTACCGTGGACGATGTTGATCTACGCATATTTGTAGATGCGAGTGAGAATGTGCTTGCGGCCGCGGAGTACGTTGTATCGCGCCGATTTGACAGAACAACACGGTCATTGATTACGGCCAAATGCAAGGTGACACCTACAAAGGCCAAGTCAATTCCTAGGCTAGAGTTGGACGCGGTGTTGGTAGGAGTCAGACTAAGGTCGATGGTGATTGAAGCCAACTTCTGAACCTACAACAGGACTGTCAAGTGGAGCGATGCGAAGGATGTTCTCTGTTGGCTCCGTTGCCATAAACGCAAATATTCATCGTAAGTTGTCAACCGAGTCGGTGAAATATTGCGTCACACACCCGTGGAGTCTTGGCGATGGGTCCCGTCTGCGCTTAATCCAGCTGATTGGGCTACAAACAAAGTGGAGCATACACGAACCAGGAGCCGATTTGTGGTGGCACGGGCCGCAGTTTCTGGACGAGGAGGAGGAACAATGGCCAAACGCGTTCGACGAGCCAACACCGATTCTGGAGGTCAAACATGTTCTACATATGAAGATTGAGGAATTGCATCCGCTTATCCCACCGGTGGAGAATTTCTCTACTTGGGACGCTTTGATCCGGAACACTGCGTGCGCCTTTACATTCGTGGAGATTATCAAACGTTATAGGAAGCGAGGATCAATCACTGAAGACGAACTGAAGCAAGCGAAATTGGAAACAATACAGTACATACAATAACGTCTTATGTATGTACTGTATTGTTTCCATCCCTACAAGAAAAACTATGGCCAAATTCTCTCCGTTCAGGGATGAGAATGGTATCGTACGAATGCGTGGGCGACCCGAACGAGCAGCACATCTGTCGTACGACGCTAAGTATCCAGTAATCCTTTCGTCAAATAATTATGTTACATCGCTTATAATTGATCACTTTCACCGATTCAACGGTCATTGCCACACAAACCGCAATATCAATCAGTTGAGGCAGAGTTTCGTGGTTCCACATCCGAGGCGGGAAGTCAATCAGGCAATCCGAGAATGCAAGCATTATCATCTCATATCAACGAATCCCGTCATACCAAGAATGGCCAATCTCCTTTCGGCTCGAGTGACACCAGAAAATCGACCATTTTCGTACACAGGGGTCGACTACTTTGGCCCAATGGACGTGAGAATTGGATGCAGATACGAGAAGAGATGGAGTGTTCTCTTCACCTCCTTATCCATGCGGGCGATATATCTGGAGCTGGAATATTTGCTCAGTGCACAGTCGTGAATTACGGCTTTGGACAGTCTGGTGGCTCGACGAGGTATGCCAAGGGAAATACGTTTCGACAACGGCAAGAATTTTGTAGCAGCGAGTCGACTGTTCCGTGGACCGAATGGATATCGACCGAAGTGGCGATTCAATCCTCCTATGACATGACACGTATGGGAGGCAGTTGGGAGCGTTTAATTGTCACGAAGAAAGTCTTGACATCGTTTCGTTTGGAGAGGACACCCACTGAAGAGCGACTACGTTGGTTCCTGTCCCAAGCCGAAAGATTGGTTAATTCCAGGCCATTAACAGACATTATCGTAGATGCCAGTTCAGAAGATGCATTGATTCCAAACCATTTCCTGTTGGGCACTATATCGGGACTAAAGGATTGTGACGATCGGCTTCGAGGTGCGACCCCAGAAGACTTAGTTCATCAAGAGGAGGAGCTCCGACATTTCTGGCAACGATGGACGAAGAAATATCTACCAATAATTTCCCTCAAAGAAAAGTGGAACGAAACGAAGTACGTAGCTCAGATCGGTGATATTGTGTATATTTGCGACGACAATCATCGCTATGAATGGAGGAAAGGCAGAATAGTTGAAGTTATTTCCAGTCTGGAAGATGGCCAGGTGCGACAGGTTGTTGTGCAAACCGCGGACGGCAGCAGATATCGGCGTGGGACCGCACGAGTGGCACCAATATGCCCGTCAAACAACTGAACAGAAGAAAAGGATAATTCCAACTGACCAAGCTGCGGACGACGCGACGACAGATTCAGTTGGAGAGGAGGAGACTGTCGGAAAAATCTCTCAAAACCTGTTTTTGCAGTAAACTGTCCCTATAAAAGGGCAGTTCAGCACGTATTCGGTTTTCATTCCTGTTACGATCACCCAGTGAGCACTAACGAATTATAAGTGCAAGAATTATTTTTATTAAAATTTTATAACCGTATTCCGAATATTTGCCTTTTTAGGGTTTTGTAAAAAAACAAAAACCCTTATGAAATCGGTCATGCGTCCGTCTGTCTGTCCATGAAATATCTCGCGAACATGCATGAAATTTGGTGAAAATATGTAGAAGTATTATAATTCTCTGGAGAAAGCGATGCGTCGTAATAGGTCAACTTTAAGGGGAGGTCTCCATAGAGGGCAAATGAAGGTCGAAATTTTTTTTTCGTTTGGTATAGGCAAGTGGGGTATCGTAAGAAAGGTACCGTCAAGTACATTCCATTCCTGGAGTTTTTTTCAAATTTGAAGAAAGGAGAAAAGAGGGAGAGGGGAAAATATATGGTCCGAGTTTATCCCACCCCCTTGCATTTCGAGACCGTTATACACAGAGATATGAAAATTTACAGGAAAGCGGCATTTCACTAACATAGGAAACTAAAAATAATGGAATTTTGAAATCTCATCAAAAAAGGTTAATAATAGTACATTTCTATAGTTCTGTAGTTAACACACCCTTGCACCCCTCAAGCACACCCTAGGTCAAAAATATTGATGGCCAATAATAACCAACACCATAGGTAATAATATCTCTAGGTTTCATAACAATCACATAATATTTAATAATAGTACATTCATTTAAAATTAGGCAATTTTACACTATCCATACAATGTCCTCATGTATAGGTGCGAGTACTACTTGCATATTGTTTTTCGTAGAGCGAATTGTATGTAGTTGAACCATTTCTGTAAGGGTAAAGATTGGGGGGAGTGGAAGGAGGGGAGGGGGGGTTATGCAAGTTTGCAATTTGCAATGTCATCTTAACATGAATGGTTAAGCATCTCGAAGAGTAGGACAGTCTATCTCGTATACATTCATATCAATGTATCTACAGTAAAGCTTCTCGTATTAAAACTATCACTTTGAAAGGTGATAGATTGAGTCTTTTTTTATAGATTGACTTGTAAGATACTATATCACGTGTAAGACATTTTAGTTATGGTGTTTTTATTCATCTGAGTGATACCAAGAAGACCAGGGAGCCAATATTTACATGCCAAAATAAGCGCTTGCTACAAAACCCTCGGATTGCGGGCGTAGCCCTCTATATTCCGGTTTCATTTTTAAATTCCGCACGGGCTATCGATATCAATATGGACAACAGCAAGACGCTACTCATTAAGTCGACACAATTAGAAGCCGACCGCGCACACAGCGATAACTAAATAAGTTTAGTCTCCTATGTGCGCGGTCTCATAAACCACTGTGTGTTCTATTTTTCTGACTAAACTATTTTGTTTTTCTGCGAACTAAAAAGTTTGCCGTGTGCGCGAGCTCTACCTGGTACTGTCTGTGCTATTATATCATTATATCAGAACATGGAAAGCTTCCGTAAACGTAACCAGAAAGCTGCAAGTTTTCATTAACTCGTGTCTTCGTTGAATTTAAGGAGTATTCTGGAGCGAAACAATGCCAAATGAAGAGCTGAGTCGACGTGCGGGTCAGATTCCAATCGAGGAGCTTATATGCAGTCGAAAATGGCAGCCGATAAGACGGGTGATAACAGCATTGCTGTAGACATCCCATGAAATGGGCGTCCTAGAAAGTCATGGCGGCGATCTGTGGCGAAAAAGTGTGAGTTGCTGGGTTAGTAGTGGGGGCATTTACCTTCCATTACCCAGAACCGAGCACAATGGCGCGAAGAAGTAGCTGATGCGCTTTGCCCCACTAGGGATTAAGGCAAAGTAGTGGCCCAAGGACAGGGTGAGATACTCGCCATCATTGGTCACCCGTGCTAGTTGCAAGGACGAGGGTCGGTGTCTTGATGGTCAGTTGCCTTATTTTTTATCGGTTAAGGGCTTAGCTCCTGTCGCATTCCGCCATAGGGCAGACGCATGATTTTTGGTGTTTTTGTTTTTCTAACGTTGACCGAGGCAGTGCGTGCCGTCTTGTTATACCCAACTCCTCATTAGCAATAGCCGAGGTAGCTATCAAGTGCGTGTCACACATTGTCACTTCTGAGGAGTGTTTGAAGTTCGGTGTCCGGAACGATCTGAACGATCTGAACTATCTGAACGACCAAACCGTCAACCTCCGTCCTCATTTTAGTACAACAAGCGCTACAAGTTTATGAAATGCACTCTACTCAATTCGCTTTATATTTCTAATGTGAAAATTTGTTAAAAATTTTCGGAATTGTGTAGGAATTGTACATGATCTTATTTTCTCAACTCTCAACCTACAAAATCATTGCACATCATGAAAGTGATAGAAGATGCTAGGTCTACTAGATGAAAAGTTTTCCCAACACAATAAATCCTTTTGGTCATATGGTTAGCCTATGCAAACTTCGTGCAATTTGCTTAATTACCGGATGCATACAAAGACTCCAAACAGCGATTACATCCACACAACATTATAATTTACTTCTACAGCGAACCTACCATAAATAACATGGTTATTACCGGCATATGTGTATATAATAGAAGAATCAACATACACGAAGGAGTAGAGAAAACCACTTAACCACGGGACCAAGTGTAACGTCAAGGAGACTTTCTGCATTTGGACTTGAGTTAAAGTCACACAGGCGTACTTTAGCTGCATTTCAAATTCAACATACAGTGCAACTCATTCATGACGTTGTTTGTGAAGTAGGTCCCAGTCCCAGAGTATGTACTTTCAATGCAATATGAATGAAAGAAGGAAGGATGTGAAGAGTGTTGCATTCACCGGACGTCTCCGTTTAATAATCTTCATTCGCATTATTTGAAAACTTATGACAGTTTTGAGACAGTTGTCAGGTGTATGCTCGCATATTGAATAAGCAATACTATTATATATAGCACTGAAAGGAGTATTCGAAGCGAGTATGATTGCTACAAGAAAATACAAGATATAACTGAATTTAGTTTATGTAGTACAGAGCGCGGTGGTCTATCACATCTTGAAATTTCTTATAACAAATAGTATAAAAGTTAAAAAAAAAAAAACCTCTTCTTTATTTTTTAATCACTTTTAGGCTGATCGCACGTTGAACGAGTTCGCGTGTTTTCTGTAAAACGGATTGAATTTTGGTTCAAATGACACTCCGTCAGTTTGACAAATACTCGGGCATCATTGTATCAAAAAATTGCGTAGAATTGTTGCCCTTTACAACAGATAATTAGGCAAGAAATGAGCGACTATGCAAACGACCGGACAGTAGAAGACATATACCAGCGCACATTTGTTACCTAACATACCTACTAAATCCTCGTTGAATCTGCTGTCGTCTTCTTGAAGTATGTCGTCGACGCGTCGTAACGTCTTGAAGTTCAACACCCTGCATCCGTCGCAAACTTATACTTTGGAGGATCAGAATTCGTCTCCGTTTCCCGAAATCCTCACCAGTTTCGAAAATTCTAAAGTATGTAGTAGTAAAAAGTCCTCAAATTCCTCCACTCCACAGTCAAAATCAAAGAAAGAGCGTTAAGCCGAACATATATCATCCAGAATTTCTGTCCGGAAAAACTGATCAGGCCCGGCTTTCCGGTTTGCCTGAATATAGAATACACCATCCACTATCCGAAACTCATGCCGGTCAAAAGTGTTAATGCCCCATTTCACCTTATTATAAGTGAATACATATCTTATTTGCGGCTAATCAGGCAGAAGGTTTTGCTATATACCTCCTCTCTGAGTCGATCTGACAACTATTTATCTTCTTCTGTAATCTAGCATCCTGGGAAGTGTCTATCAAGGAGTTGTTTTTCTGTATTTTCGGCAGCCTCAGTAATGATGCCATGGTTAAGTATAATCAGCGCCGTTTGAAATACATTAATAAAATACTCGTACATTCAACTTTATTTGACATCAGAATTTGTCTTTGTCGCTCTAACTAAAATTCCCGCGCAAAGCTTTGTACTGAAGTGACGAAGAAGTAAATAGGTATGTCAGCTGTTTGAAAGATGATGAACGCTTTAACGGTTTGTTATTACGAACTAAAAAAAAAAACAAATGTGACAAAACCATACCAATTCGAACCGGGAATCAATTCAGTTCAGTCATTTATTCGGTGATGCAAAAATAAAAAAACACTTCATCAATATGTCAAGCGCAGGAATAGAATTGCAGTAATACTCGTATAGGGAAATATACCTTCTTGGAATTGGGTGTCCACGTGACAAAGCCATCAATAACCTAATTGAACTAATTTTCCGGATAAGTAAATAAATCCTGTGTAGAGCAAGTTCCAGCATGGTGCCACAGAAAAGAAGAAAGGAATAAGCTTATTGTTTACGACTCATGGATTGCCGCACAGTTTTCCAGCCGGAAGTCGCAGAATAGGTGGATGATTTCAAATACTTCTATCAAGAAGAAGACACAACTATGTAGGTACGGTGTATCGTGTATTACATTAGTAAATGGCAGGACCAAGTCTAAAGTTCAAGTAAAATGCCTGGTCGATGTACATACTTGTCATAGTTTTAAAGAACTTGAACAAATTGAATATGAGATGCGGTCATCAATCTCCACACACTAAAATCAACAACATCCCTACCCGCCAACCTCTTAAAAAAAAGATTGAGGCCAAGAGCATTGATAATTCTACAAGAGTTATCACTCCATATAACTTTCCCCTCTGCCAGGAGATTTGTATGTATTGACAAATTGTATAGACTTCACAAGAAAGCTGACTCCGCCTCCGGCGGTAGATTTGTATGTATTGTATTAATTCTCTTGTGTATCTATACTGTGTAGTTTATACTATGTTTATACGATTTGTCAATACATACAAATCTCCTGCCAGAGGCGAAACTTCTATGGAGTGATAACTCTTGTGGAATCAATACTATTTGATTGAGGTATTAGTCATTTCGGGCTTATATGGACTGAAATATGTAATAAAGGAAATATGTAATACCTTAAACGAGACTCCGGAAGTATAGCAATGTATGTACATATATAAAAGATCAGGGCCACCTCCTGATCCGATTTTTTGTTGTTGTTAATTGCCTTGACCCCTCCAGGGGCATGGGCGCGTCAACATCTCTAGCATTTCTATGCCATGTTGACATTCCAATAGCTTATCTACTTTTCGGAAGTGCAGTTGATAGCATGCACCTCCTATCCGCGCCGTCTTTGTACTGACAAGCATGAAGTACTGTGAGAGTTCTATTAGAACCCACAGACAGTTTTCGATCGCGCCGAGATTTGAGCTCCGAGCTCTAGCTCAATATCGTAGAGCGGTGAACGAACGACCACGCCCACCGCTCGCGATAGCCAAGTCTGTCTGTCTGTCTGTCTGCCCGTCTGTCCCTCCGTCCGTCCTTTCGCACGACAACTTTTGATATAATGAAGCTAGAGACTTGAAATTAATCAAATGTTTGTAGCATGATTTAATTGGTTGGTACTGAAAATGGGCAAGATCCGACCCAAGGAACTCCAACCTCCTTACAAATGAAATTTCAAATAAGCCATAACTTTTGACGAAGTGAAGTCAGCGACTTGAAATTTTGGTCAAAGGTTTGTACTAGGATAAATTTGGTTGTTATTGAAAATACACAAGATCCGACAAAAGAAACCTCTACCTTCACTACAAGTGAGACTTCAAATAAGCGATAGGTTAGGCTAGGTTCAAATGGCTGCCGTGTTTACCACAGGCACACATAGACCAGTATAAGGTCCGTTGTGTTACCACTGAGTTATCTCCCGACCATCTTATTCATTGAACCAGCCGGAGCGTGTAATGAAACGCTGAAATTTCCCAACATCGACGTTGGCTAAATCATCCAGTTCATGAAAGAAATATGAACCAAAGATTTCCTTACGCCTGCCTGACAGCGCAGGACAGGTGCAGAGGAAATGGAACGTACATTCCATCTCATCCTCATCTCCGCAGCTTCTACAGAAGTTATTGAACGGGAGCCCAAGCCTCCAGTGATGACTCCCACGACCGCACTAATGTGTTGTCGTTTCAGTGATAATAATCTAGCTGAACGGTTCGCATTCAGCATGGGCCATAAAGGCCTTATGGAGTGGCATGTGCCGCCGTCTCTCCATCTATTATCTGTTTTGCGGATCGCCTCAGCTTTTAGTGTCTGTCTACAAGCTGCAATGGGCATATCAATATTTCGGTGAAGCTGTGACGACCTATAAATTGTACCTTGTCTAACGAGCTCATCTGCCTTACAGTTACCCGCGAAGTTGCTATGACCCGGAATCCAGCATAGAACAATGTTTAAGAAATTACGCATCGCAGTAAGAGATTGACGACATTCCGAAACGGTCTTAGACGTAGTCAGACCAGGTTCAAGGGATTTTATAACAGCTTGACTATCAGTAAAAATAGTTATGTCTCTAGCAGAAACGACATGCCTCCCCAGCCAAGTGAGTGTTTTCAAAATCGCCGTGATCTCGGCCTGAAACACATTGCAGTAGTCAGGGAGATGCAACGAGAGATTTATATTTAGCCTATCGGAATGGATTCCGGCTCCTACTCCATCGTTATTCTTGGAGCCATCCGTGTAAAACTCCACAGAGTCCGGCAGCGAGAGCGCATTCTCTTCCCATTGATTGCGTGAAGGGATTATGCTTACAAAATTCTTGTCAAGGAAATATTTAGGAGCGGTGTAGTCCGTACTTGCAGGAACATCCAGGTTGCTCAGGATAGCCGCCTGTCCAGTACCCAATGTACACCACCGACCCGTATCGCGACGACGGATGGCCGTAATTGCAGCCATCTGTTCGCCATAAATGTCCAACGGAAGCAGGTTGAGCAGCATGTCCAGAGCAGCAGATGGAGTGGTTCTTAGAGCTCCACAAATTGCTACACTAGCCAGTCTTTCCCCAGCAATTTACGGTTGGCCTCTATCCCTTGAGCAGTCCACCATACAACTACCCCATACATTAGAATGGGACGAAGAACCGCCACATATAACCAATACAGAACATTCGGATGCAAGCCCCATTTCTTGCCTATGGCTCTTTAAAAGAGTATAAGGCAATGGTGGCTTTATTCACCCGTTCCTGTAGATTGGGCTTCCATCCCAACTTCCTATCTAGGATAAGTCCCAAGAATTTTGCCTGACCAGCGAAAACCAACCTCGTTCCATTTAGCGTCGGAGGTTCGACTGGAGGTATTCTGTACCTTCTTGTGAAGAGAACTAGTTCCGTTTTATTCGGATTTAAGGTCAAACCGCAGTGTTCAGCCCATGCGATTAGTAGTGAGAGGGCATTTTGTAAAATTTCACTAAGAACACTAGAAAATTTTCCTGATATAGCAATAGCAATATCAGCTGCATAAGCACATATCCTGCAACCTAGCCTTTCGAGGTCCAAAAGCAGCCCATTTACCGCCAGGTTCCAAAGAAGAGGAGAGAGCACTCCGCCTTGAGGGGTACCTCTGCTTACCCTTCTACGCTCCGTCGATGAGCCCAAACTAGTCTGTATCACCCTAGTCGTTAATAGGAGGTCAACAAGTCTGCAGATCGAGTCGTCCATCTGCAGAGCAGAGAGTGCATCAATGATAGCACTAGGTTTGACGTTGTTAAAGGCACCTTCGATGTCAAGAAAAACCACCATAGTGTACTCCTTGAATCTCAAGGATCTCTCAATATAGCTCACAATAGAGTGTAGAGCAGTGTCCACAGACTTTCCCTTCCAGTATGCATGCTGTGAATCAGATAGAAGGTTAGATGGAATGGTGGCACGTAAGTGGATATCAGTCAGTCTTTCAAACAGTCTTAGAAGAAATGATGATAAACTAATAGGCCTTAGATCACTGGGACGCGGATGCGAGCTTTTACTCGCTTACGGTATGAAGACCACTCTAACTTCAGTCCATAACTTTGGAATGTGAACCAGAAAAAACAGGCCCGGAAAATGGTCTCAATCCATGGAGGCACAATGTCAGATGATTTCTGCAGATCAGCCGGAATAATTCTGTCCGGTCCCGCCGATTTAAAGGGTTCGAAGCTTGTGATAGCCCAAAGAATCTTTTCCTTCGATAGGATATTTGTGGAGTCGCACGGGGCGGTGTAAGCGATAACTTTCGATAGAATGAAGCAAGCAACTTGAAAAAATAGACAAATATTTGTAACTTGGGTTAGTTAGTTGATTTTGAGAGTGGCCAAAATCCTTCTGAATGAGCGCCAACTTCCCATATAAACTGGCCATATCGGAAACTAAATTTTAGTTCATACGGTCGATGTTAATTGGTACTTTTGGCATAACCACTAGGTCTGTGCAAGTCTAGGGTATATACGCTTTTTATTTATGAGTTTCGAGGTGCTCATTCAGAATCTGAGGTTTCTGCGGAATTTGAATCATAAGAGAAAAAAATACAGATGTCCCGCGTTAGGTGGACAAGACTGATAGATAGAACCTATCAGTTTTGTCCACCACATAGATGACCACACTTACTTTGAGGAATAATGTCACCAATGAAATTCGCATATCTTTAGCCGTTACAAAGATATAACTATTTTCGTGATTGTCGTCAAAAACCGTGACCTGCAACACAAAATCAAAATTTGTCACTTCCCCAATGACTGAACCTTTCTAAAACAACATAAAACTTTAAATAAAATAACTTTTTCCGATTGCGAAAATCACCGTTACTTCAAAAATGCAACTATCCAAACTTGGAAGAAATTTCAATTTCAAATCTGTTGTTCATCAAAAATTCAAATGAAAATGTTGTAACGGTACTTTGAAGTGGCATATCTGCAAATTTGACAAAACTTGCCCTAATGTGTTGTCTTCCAACAGTATTACTTTCCTGGTACATTTGAATTTGAAAATGTTAAAAATAGTTCGCATTAAAGGTATAAAAAATATGGTCTTCACATGAAACAAATTTACTTAAGATACAACTTGACTCAATTGCCCTAACCCCCCGTGGGGCATAGCGCGTCAACTGTTCCATGTGGTCCAGTTGACGTTTCGACGGCATAAATTGGTTACGGAGAATGCAGTTGCCAGCATGCACCTCCTGCACATCCATGGCCACGAACGTCGTCGTGGACGGGATTCGAGCCCGAAACGCCGGTAGTCAAACATGAGACTGATGCCTCAACACACTGCGCTACCGGTCGCCCCCAAGATACAACTTGACAGCGAAATGATATTTTCATAATTCGCAAAGTTTCTTTTTCAATAACAGAACTTATACCGTACAAAATAAAAAATAATGATAGATGATCACATTTTGGTGTTGTTGAAATCGGCCAACTCTGTTTGGGAGGCGCATCCGATATCTTCTTGCAACAGACGAAACCGCCCGAAGAATTTCTTCCCGATTGTCTCTTATTTCGGTGCATGCTGCATGAATTCTTTATAACAGCTGTTCACAACAGACAATAGCTACTCAGTAGGCATCATTCTTCATTTTACCCCATAAATAAACATAAACGAACTACGATTGGGGTAAACCCCAATCATGCAATACTCTAGATGAATTTGAACCTTGTTAAAGCCAATAAATAATTTTGGTTGCAATCTCGGATGCATCGTTAAGACTTTGTTGATCCCATCACCTCTCTCAAAATTTCAAAGCAATATGTTTTATAGTTTCTGAGAAAATCTGATTATTGTAAATTTTCAAAAAAGTGTCATTTTGTATGGGAGGGGGTAGAAGGGGTGGAGCGATTTAGCCCGTTCACGAACTTAGCCTTCATTTTTTGTCAAAAATAACGTGTGCAAAATTTGAACTTCATAGCTCAACGCGTTCTCGAGCTAGAGAGGTCACGGACGGACGGACGGACAGACGGACAGACGGACAGACGGACATCCGGTTTTGAGATATTCGAGTGATAATATGAACTTCTGTATCATTCATTTTTTTCTGCGAGCCTTATTTCTTAGCGTTACAAACTTTGTGGCAAACTTATAATACTCTCAGATTTCATCTAGAGTATAAAAATCTAAGGGAGTCAGTCAAGTCAGGACTTTGCGGAGGCCATGAGACTAGCCCACATCGACCAATCCATATTCCGGAAAATTCACTATCTGAAAATTCCATAATAATTCTGGCATTGTGCGACTGACACCCATCCATCTGCCACCAAATGTGGTTTTTTGGGAGTATTGGCATATCGTCCAGTATAGGTACTACTTCGTTTTGTAGTAATTGAAGAAATCCACTCGAATTTAACCGTTGCGGAAGGATGAAAGAACCAATAAGTTGATCGTCCAGTAAACCTATCCAAACGTCGTTAATCAATCGAGACTGTTGGATTTTTTGGGATTCGTGTGAGCCCCGGTTATTGCGGGTATTTGAATACCCCCCTCCGCCTCATTAGTCCATAAAATTCTGCTTACGAAATTATGATTTGCCCGGATTTGTTCGATAAACCATAATGACAGAAAGTGATGATGATTCTCTGAAAATCTATAGGCAGCAACTCTTGAACTTGCGTCAGATGAAACGGATACCGGTTATCAGATTGAAGAGTTCGTTGTATCATCATTCGGGTGGTATCCAGCTGAAGTGCGGCTCTTCGTGTATTTAACCTTGGATCCTCGTTGAATATATTAAAAATCGCTTCCTCTCTCTTCGGTGTTCGACCTGTCTCCCTACACGACAAGCATTTTGGTCGCGAGTAGTCATGGTATGACCTGCTCCTCTTGCGGATCAGGTCGACCTACTCCGAGTCCGACAACGGAGTAGGTTCAAGAAACTAAGTTTGCAGACATAGTCCGTATATGAAACGAATCTGTCATCCGTCATAGAGTTGGAGATGGAGTGAAAGAACAAAAGGGTATGTGAACTAGGTTTGTCGAAGTCTGAGTCGTAATTGTAAATAAGAGAATGGAGAACTGAATTACTGACTAGATTAAAAGACATATCTACTAGTACATATCGCTATATTGCAGTGTCGAATAAAATGGATTGTTTTTTTAATTGGATTTTATTGATATCAGATGGAGTGGAGCTTTTGTGGCCGGTTTACATTCTCGCTGAGTGGGCGAGGTGAGTATATTCGGCGAGAATGCCCGAGGCAAGTAGCCTGGGCGAGGTGTGCGTTCACATTCTCACTCGAGTACGAGTCACGAGTACTGTTCTGTTGGGCAATGGCAAACAACTATTATATCATAATAGTGCGGTAACAGACGCGTTCCCATAGGGAAATAATGTGCGCACTTGTGAAGAGCATGTTTTATGTAATTTTGCCCGAATACCGTTTGAGCGCGTTCAGGTTAAGCAAAACCACTCACGTAAGCCCTACCAACTTTCTGCAGACTGATTGGCCGTTTCTTTGAAAAAAGGATTGACGTTCAGCATCTCTTCATTTTTGTTTTTATACCCTAGACTTTTAGTATAGGGTATATTGTTTTTGTCACGACGGAAATATGTAACACCTTAAAGGAGGCTCCGGAGGTATAGCAATGTATATATATAAATGATCAGCGTCACCTCCTGATTCGATTTAGCCATGTCTGTCTGTCTGTAAGTCTGTCCGTCTGTCGGTCCGTTCGCATGATAACTTTCGATAGAATGAAGCTAGAGCCTTGAAATTTTGGTCAGATGTTGCAAGTATGATCTAGTTGGTTGCTATTGAAAATGAGCCTGATCAGGCCAAGGGAATGCCTACCTCCCCTACATATGTACAATAGATAAATGTATTTATAACTCCCGATTAAACAAACATAAAAAGCTTTAGCTTTAGGAGATTGCTCGTGAGGATAATCGTTTACTCTCCTGAAAAAAATAAAATCGATCAGTTGAAAACTAACGGTAATTTTCTTACAAAGAGCCCCGTACTACTCTACTTTACGGGTTTTTTGTCTATAACTCTTGAACCAATTGCGTAGACACCTGATTTTTGGCATGTAACCCTGGGGTGGGAAGCTGCTTGAGTTCTAGTAAGTAGGGCATAATCAGATCAGAGGAACGCCTACCTCCCCTACAAAATTTCAAAAAATTAAATATTCTTTTAATTACGATAACTTTCGATAGAATGACATTAGCAAGTTGAAAATTTGGTGGAATGTAGCTAAAAAGATCTACTAGGTTGGTATTAAAAATGGGGAAGATCCGACCCAATCAACCCCTACCTCCTCTATAAATGCAACTTCAAATAAGCGATAACTTTTGACAGAATCAAACCAGCGACTTGAAGTTTTGGTCAAATTTTTAAAGTGAGATTGAGTTATTATATACTATGGGGGATAGCCGAAGCAGACCACTTACGTTTGGGTCCCTTTTCGCCCAGAAAAAAAGAGATTGAGTTAGTTGGTATTCAAGATGGGTTAGATCTGACCTAAGGAACCCCTACCTCCCCTAAAAATGAAACTTAAAATAAGCGATAACTTATGACAAAATAATGCTAGCGGCTTAAAATTGTTTGTAATAGGATCCAGTTTGGCTAATATTGAAAATACGTAAAATCTGACCTGCGAAACCCCGACTTCCCCTACGAATGAAACTTCAAATAAGTAATAACTTTCGATAGAGTGAAGCTAGCGACTTGAAAAATTCAACAAATATTTATAGAATGGGTTAGCCAACCTCCCCTATAAACTGGCCATATAGGAAACTCACTTCGTCGTTACCAATTGGTACTTTTGGTATCACCACTAGGTCTGTACAAGTCTAGGGTATATACGCTTCGGACTCCGGGCCGAAGCGAAGCTTCGGATTGGTTTTTTTATATATATACCATAAAAATATATTATTAAAAATATTGTATTAATAGTATAATATATTTTTTCTTATATGTAAAATATATAAAAATGATCAGGGTCACCTCCTGATTCGATTTAGCCACGTCTGTCTGTTTGTCTGCCTGTCTGTCTGTCCGTCTATCTGTCTGTCCATCTGTTCGCACGATAACTTTCGATAGAATGAAGCTAGAACCTTGAAATTTTGGTCAAATGTTGGTAGTATGATCTAGTTAGTTGGTATTGATGATGAGCATGATCAAGCTAAGATAACGCCTCCTCCCCTACATATGTTGAATAATTAAATCTATCTATAACTCCCCACTAAATAAACATGAAAAGCTCTAGTTTTGGCAGATTGCTCGTGAGGGTAATCTTAAACTCTCTTGGAGAAATAAAATCCATCAGTTGAAAACTAACGGTAATTTTCTTACAAAGAGCCCCGTACTACCCTACTTTTCAGGTTTTTTGTCTATAACTCTTGAACCAGCCAGCAACCTGAAATTTTGGCCAAATGTTTGAAGTGGGATTTAGTTATTTGGTATTAAAGATGGGCCACTTTCGATAAAATGAAGCTAGTGACTGGAAATTTAGTTCAAATATTTATACTGGGATTCAGTTTCTTGTTATTGAAAATGCGCAAGATCTGACCCAAGGAACCGCTACGTCCCCTACACGTGAGACTTCAAATAAGCGATAACTTTCGATAGAATGAAGCTAGCGATTTGAAAAATTCCGCAAATATGTGTAGTGTGGGTTAGTTAGTTGATTTTGAGAATGGTCACGATCCTTCTGAATGATCGCTAATCTCCCTTATAAACTGGCCATATAGGAAACTTACTTTTAATACATATGGTCGTTGCTAACTGGTACTTTTGGTATCACCACTAGGTCTGTACAAGTCTAGGGTATAAACGCTTCGGATTTCAGGCCGAGGCCTAGCTTCCTTTTCTTTTCTCTTTGTTTTTACTTTCTTCTCTACAATTGTCGCACTCGGTGGCCGTGATTTTTCGGTCACCACTCTACGATACTAATCTAGAGCTCGAAGATCAAATCTCGGCGCGATCAAAAGCTGCCTGTGAGTACTAATAGAACTCTCACAGTGCTCCGAGCTTGCCAGTATAAAGACAGCGCAGATAGGAGGTGCATGCTAGCAACTTTAGATCTGAAAAGTAAGTAATGCTACTGAAACGTCAACAGGGCATAGAAATGCTAGAGATGTTGACGCGCCAATGCCCCTGGAAGGGTCAAGGCAATTAGAAAGAATCAGCCGCCACGCCACATTCATGGCACTCGGAAAAATTCAATTGGCCTGTTTCTTCTTGTGTTAGATGGATGAAAATCGTGAAATCTGGCATGACGGACAAATTTTTGGGATGACCCCCATGGCCAGAAGACATATCCACGTGAAAAGTGGATTTACGTGTCGGACTATGAGTTCGCTCAGCTGTTAAATGAATACCCGTTTATGAAGTAAATAACTCGGTTGAGCGTGTTACTGATTACACACCTCTGCACAAGGCATACCGTCGCAATCTAGAAAAAGAGATGATGCCAAGTCGTTTCGAGGCCGTGGCAAAGATTAAACATTACGAAGATACCTCACTTAGTACGATTTCATTTTTAGAACGGGATGCATTCATGTTTAATCTTTGCCAATAATTCAAAGGTAAATTCCCTTAAGAGAGATAGAGACGGCAACACTTCAGTAATGGCAGCTGCCTATAAAGTTTTAATGTGTGAGTAACATGACTGTTAGTTGGCATTACCCCCTTGTGTACGCATATGGGAACCTACACATACGCAACTACTAGTCAGTCGCGTTAATTTGTATGAAGTAGGGTATCTTCCTTATTGTTAATCTTTGGCCGTGGTTCGGATTGGACTGTTGCGCCAGTTATTTATTTTTCAACCCTCTACAGCCGCAAAACCCATTAAACCTGGTCCGACGTCCCTCGAAGACGACCCACGTGAAGGAGTGCCAAAACCGCAACCACACCGGTAATCATTGAAAAAGTGCATAATATCGTGTTGGGCGATAGACGAATGAAAATGAGTGATATTGCTGAGGCTGTGGGATATCGGAAGAAAGGGTGCGAGACATCTTGCACAAAGAATTAGAGATGCGAAAGCTCTGCGCAAGATGCGCGATCAAAAGCAAATACGCAAACGATTGTCGCAGCAATCTTTGCACCGATTCAATCGGGATCCAACCGATTTTGTGCAGTGATTTCTCACCATGGATGAGACTTGGGTCCACCATTACACGCCAGAAACCAAGCAGCAGTCGAAGCAGTGGGTGGAAGCTGGTGGTTCAGCGCCAAAGATAGTGAAGTCGATCGCATCTGCCGGAAAGGTTATGGCCAGCGTGTTTTGGGATGCGAAAGGGATCCTGTTTATTAATTACCTTGAAAAAGGCAGAACAATAACAGGCGAATATTACTCCAAACTTCTTGACCAGCTGGATGCCAAAATTCGCGAGAAGAGGATTTGCTTGAAGAAGAAAAAAAATCATCTTTCACAAGGACAACGCACGTGTTCACAAGTGTGCGTTGGCGATGGGAAAACTGAGGGGTACCTTTTGCTCGACCATCCCCCTATTCTCCTGATTTGGCACCCTCAGAGTTCCATCTGTTCCCAAGCTTAAAGAAATTTGTTTCTGGGAAGCGCTTCGCATCCAATGCAAAAGTTGAGAGGGCCGTATATGAATACTTTTACAGCCTTCCAGACCCTCACCTACGGGAGGGAATACTGATGTTGCAGAAACGCTGGACGAATTTTACCATATTAGGCCAAGTATTCCACGAAGGACTTAAATACATGGTATTAGTCAAGTTTGGTGTTTATTTTTTATTTTTTTGGGCGTTGAATTAATAACTATGGAATAGGAATTTCAGTTTCCTTCTATTCTTCTCTTCTGAAATATGTGAAGTGACTTATCGTAAATTCAACTAGGAGGATTTTAATATTGTGCGCCCAGAATCCCATGATAGAGAAGGGTCAAGAAGTGCGGGTCCATTACACCTGAGACCCATAAGGTGGGCCGAATTACATCATAGGTCCTAGTAAACTGGAAGGGGGAAGGATCTCACCAGATCGGACGGTATTCCTCTGTTTATATTGACTTTGTTCTAGATTGGCTGGTGCAGCCCCGTGTCCCTTCACGGGACTTTTGATATTTTTGTTTTATGGAAGTTTGATATATATACAACACCCCTAGTCTTCTGTGCAACGCTTTCTTTTAGGGTATATTTGGGGATGCCCTTTTAGATTACTTGAATACAAATTCGGGCGGACGTGCTAAATATTATGTATGTTAATGGAGGAGGCCAGTGACTGCCGTGACCATACCCACCCCGGTACTCCCGATCACTGGGCTGGTCTGCCAGAGCACGTCATCTGGTGGTCTCTGGAGAGGGTTTTTCTTAACTTTTGGTGACCTCCGTCCTTTACGGCCGATTCCACCCCTCGTCCTCCGTGTTCCATTACATCATGTGTTAAAGTCAAGGGAGATTATGTAGAAAAATTAAATTAATTTTTTAACTGAAAATCGCAGTGTTTCATTGTCAAGCCGAGAACTTTTCACCTTACCCTCGTATACATGGATATGGTTCAGAGAATGTGTCCCACCTCCAATTGACCTCTCCCCAGCTGACAGTTGATATTACGTAATCTCTATCTCATCGAACAATTTCTTTGTGGTGGCTTTGCTGTTGGTCAACTTTAAAATACTCATCAACCTAAAAGCTTTCGTTCCTTTCCGTAGTTGACTCTCCTCCTTGCATTTCATTCACTATTCATTCGCTGGATTTGAAATTAATTAATTACATTCGACATACAATGAACTGGCAAACGAGGTATAAATGTAATCAATCAATCATGACTAAGCGCGTACGAACATTGAAACGTGAAGGTCGAGACGTCCGCCTTTCATAGGATTCCAATCGATTCACTGTCCAATCCGACATGGTCCACCAAAGTGGTGATTTTTCATATTAAATTTTCCGCTTTGCCAATAAAAACTGGGGAAAAAAGTTTTCCCTCTAAGAAACTCAGACCTTGGGAAACACAAAAAGAGTCCTTTTTCGGTTACTCAACTTCAATGTGACCATTGACGTCTTTGTTGTGCGAACCGAGCAGGAGCTTTTCAAAAAATACAACCCTCATCAGATTTTCCAACAGTTGAAAATTGGTAGCACTTGAGAAATTTCACGAAACAGTGCTATAAATGTAATCTAGAAGGGTAAATGAATATGTGGAAGTATATTTCCATACATGTATATGGATGTCCTACATTTCTTAAATGGTGTATCAACATTTCGAATGCATAAAAGCTCCTTTCCATCCAAGTATTTTTTGGAGCACATAATTAGGACTCCGGCAACGTCCTGACATACGTATTTCATCTGTGTATGTTAACAGGGCTTGAATTTGAAATTATATCACGTGTTGGGATGTAATGCCTTGTGAGATATGAGCATATTTTTCTGCTGAGGTTGACCTTCAATTTATAGCTCACTATAAAGAATGGCAGACATTTATAGGATGTAAACGTGCTTTGCAAACGAAAGTTACTAAAAAAAACAATAAAGATAGTTTCGATTCTAATCACTATAAAATAGTCGCAACACGTTACAAGGTGAGGAATGCGATTCGGAATGGAAACAGTAAAGCATAACGTATGCTACTGAAGCCGTATTTGTAAACAATTTTAAGTATTTTTATTAGAACGTCAGAAAAAAATTCCACTAAACATAACAAGCATTTGAAAAATTACATACGAAATATGCCACTACGGCAGGCAGGACAAATTTTAATCATATGTATCTTCCCAAGGGCCTTCTCAAATAAAATGACAGTATACAGCATTAGGCTCGTAAAAACTTTTCAAACTCAAAGGACTTTCAACCTTTTAGAATCTTTCAATTATTCCAAGCTTCAACGCTACAGTATACGCTTCCGTTTGGGCGCACGACAAAACCACCCCTAAAAATTCAATATATTATATTCTCGTGGAATTAATTAAATTTCAACTTGTCTCTGTCTGTCTTAAGATGATTACACCATGCTACCGTGAATTCCATTAAAACTTTTCCCCCCATGAACGCACTGTCGATGCTTGGCTACATCTTTCATATAAATTAAGGTAGCTTCACAAAAAGATGTCAGCGAATATAAAAACGTCCAAAGATATATTCGCCGGGTATCCTGG
Organism: Chloromyia formosa; assembly: GCA_964017055.1. Lineage (NCBI taxonomy): Eukaryota > Metazoa > Arthropoda > Insecta > Diptera > Stratiomyidae > Chloromyia > Chloromyia formosa. Next base: position 104,941,936 of record OZ024813.1, read on the forward strand.
CCATATTTATATGTAAAATATGAGTACCCAGATTAAATCGTCAAATGTTTTAGTCGTTTTAAAAAAAAAACAAGTTTTCATATGGGAGTTGAATAAGAAATTTCAAGGATTTACGTCCGCCGGAATTGTTTATTCCGCTCAAGAAATTGTTGGCATATAATATTCATTATGGAGGAACTGCTGAAGGATAATGTGTGCGATAAATTACAAACTCACACATGGGTAGGACTTTTGAATTTAAATAGGGCTGAAAGCCAAGAGTGTTTCTAATTGGAGCAATATTTTGTGTTCTTTAAGCGGCGTTCATATGTGTTGATAATAATGTCGTGGTTTTGACTTATAAATTTAGCTTAGTTATTAAGTGCTTATAGGGGCTGTTCTAAACAAATTGTGGTATAGTTTTGATTTCTTTTTCTATTTATGTTTTCTTGGGAACTGATTCCAAATCTGAGCTTTTCCCCCAAACTTTTTCAGTGATACTTGAGTTATAGCCTAAAAACAGCGAAAAAAAAACGCTTTTTTTATACTTTCAAAACGGTTAGGTTAGTTTATGCTTGAATGGCTGCCGTGTTTGCCACCGGCACACATAGACAAGGTCCGGCGAATCATCTCCCAACCGTCCCTGAACCAGCAGCAACTGACAACGAAAGGATGAAATTTCCCAAAATCGAAATTGGATAGGTCCTCCAGTTCGTTGACGGAATATGAACCAAAAATTTCCTTACGCCTGCTTGATAGCGCAGAACAGGTGCAGGAAAAATCGAAAGTACATTCCATTTCGTACTCATCATCGCAGGTTCAACAGAAGTCATTAAGTCCAAGCCTCCTAGCATGTTCGGTAATTAACCAGTGGCCAGTGATGACTCCGACTGGCGCACTGACGTGACGTGTGTCTTTTCATCGAGAGTAGCCTTGTGGAACAATTCGAATCCAGCATGACCACAAAGGCCGTACGGAATGGCGCCGTCTCTCCATCTGTTATTTGTCCTACGAATCGCTTCAGATTTCAGTGCTAACCTACAAGCCGAAATGGGCAAATGGTTCCGACAAGGTTGTAATGCGTCGTCAATTGGTCCCTGCCTAGCAAGCTCATCTGCGGTGCCGTATCCTTCAAAGCCGCTATGACCCGGAATCCATCACAAAACAATATTGAAAAAATTCTTCATTTCAATAAGAGATTGACGATATTCCCCCCACTTCTTTGACGCAGTCAGACCAGGTTTGAAAGATTTTATAGCAGCTTGGCTGTCCCTGAAAATAGTTATCTCTCTAGCGAATATGACATGCTTCCCCAACCAACTCAGTGTTTCCACAATCGCCGTGAACTTCGCCTGAAACATACTGCAGCAGTTAGGGCGATGGAACGATAGGATTATATTCAGCCTTTCGGAATGGACTCTGGCTTCCACTCCATCGTTCGTATTGGAGTCATCCGTGTATACCTCCACAGAATCAGACAGTGACAGCTCATTTTCTTCCCGTTGATTGCGTGATAGGCCAGTCAAATTAAGCCAATTTTGGGGCTTTTTAATAATAATGAGGGAAAGATGTGGAAATAAATTTAATCCCTTCTATAGATACTAAATACATGGAAACTGAGTTTGCACGGTCGTAGAAGGTGAGCTTAACTTTTGGAGGGCGAAAATCCAAGAAATTTGAGCCCTTTTTTTAATATTATCATTATAACTCATAAGCGGTGGCTCGGGTCGAAAAACCTTGCAGGAGTAAATTAAAGACCGTTGAATTCTGCATTCAATGCACTGCTTAAAGTTGAAATTTGGTTCAGTAGCGTAGTCAAAATCGATAGTCAAAAAATGACAATTTTCGAGGCTCCGGAGAAAAATCATACTTTATCACTATTCAAGCTCACAGATCTTTGCAAAAGAAAGCTCCAAATGGAAAAGCTTGTCTGTAAAAGTTGGAGATAATTTGATTGTAAGCCTAACGTGGCCAATATTTTTCAATTTGTACTATTTTTAGAGTAGCTATGAGCGAAAATTCAAAAACGAATACTCATCGATTTTTGCCTTAAAAGCTCTATCTCGGTAAGTATAACAGATAGAAGTTTTATTTTAGTCTCAAATTGTAGATAAATTACTCTAGTTAAGCAAATTTTTACAAGATTTTTCGTAAGACTAATTTAGGAGATACTAAAAAGAAACAGGACAAGCCAAACAATTAGGCACATTTTTAACATGATGGCGGGGTCCGTGGTGTTAGGGGGTAAATAGAAAACTCGAATTTTTATACAATGTACCAGCTCAAACAATCTTTCAAAAATCGAAACTACCCTAATTAAAGCAACCAGTGTTATAACAATTTGACTGACCAAAGTAATTTAACCTTTGCAAAATAACCGACTTTTTTATACCCTAGACTTTTAGTATAGGGTATATTGTTTTTGTCACGACGAAAATATGTAACACCTTAAAGGAGGCTCCGGAGGTATAGCAATGTATATATTTTATATAAATGATCAGGATCACCTCCTGATTCGATTTAGCCATGTCTGTCTGTCTGTCAGTCTGTCTGTCTGTCTGTCTGTCTGTCTGTCCGTCTGTCTGTCTGTCCGTCTGTCCGTCTGTCCGTCTGTCCGTCTGTCTGTCTGTCCGTTCGCACGATAACTTTCCATAGAATGATGCTAGAGACTTGAAATTTTGGTCAAATGTTGGAACTATAATCTACTTTGTTGGTATTGAAAATGGGCATGATCAGGCCAAGAGAACGCCTACATCCCCTACATATCGATGGTTAAGCGCACAAATGTGTGACAAATATGAAATTTTACAGGAGAGCAAAAATAAGGTTTGCAGGTCCGTAATTTGTGATTTGTTCGGTCAATATGTATTTCTGTGGCTCTTAACATTTACGTAATGTGTCTTAGAACTAATATTACTAAAATAAGCTCAATATAATTTGGAATTTTACATCTTTGATGATATTTTTTGACAAACTTCGATTGAATGTTCACTTAACACATTTGGCACTTACATTTCGGAACTTACCACCCATTCGCACTAACTGTAAATAGTGCGAAAAGCAAAGAAAACACTATTAGTTTTGATAATATATTTATTTTAATGACTTTAAAATTGACAAACAACTTACTTAGAATGAAAAATATAATACTTCATAACATACATATTAGCAAATTATGCAAATTTCATATAAAAATTGAAAAAAAACGAAAAAATTTTATGCTATTCCTCATTCTTTCGCATGTTTCTGGAAGTGGAAGGCAAGTTATCAATAAACGGTTTATAGTCCTGCGGGATTACTCCGTTTGACAATAAAAATAAAAGATCATTTTTTTTCCTTCTGAGATGGGAATTTTTTTTGGTATTTTTCTTGCGTAGGCTTATTGAGGTCCAATCTTTTGAGGCAAGATTTCCGCTCCTCTTCTCCCTTTTGTTTTGTCTTATATTTATTTGCATGAAATCGTCCTTCAACAAATCGTACTTATATTCAATAATAAATGGCTCTGATTTTTGGAATCTACGCCATTTTATTTTTAGCCATTTCACAGTCTCGTTCCGTGTATTTAAGGTAGTGTTTTTGAACATTTCTTGTTCGAGTGAGTTAAAATCAAAAAAATCATCGAAACTCATGCTTATCACCTTGTAAGGCTTTGGATTTCTCCTTGAAGAGGCAATCAAGAGTGCCCACTCACGAGTTGTATATATTTTTTATTTTTTCTCCCTCGTTCAATTGTTGCGTGAATGGAATCGGCTTCTAAGTACGAGTGTCCAGATTCCATATATTTTACATCAATCATTTGTAAATTAGGGATGTAATTAGCTGCGTACAGCATAGCAGCTGCAAAGTATTTGTTTCGGTTTTGTCCTCCGCACGTATCGGAAAAAGTTGAGACGTGGGTAACCGTTGAAGGAAGACCCGACAAGTAATGAAATATACATATTGCGACTTCAGAGCTTCCCTTGCTCCCTGCGCACTCATCCCAAACAAAGCACTCACCGTTACTGTCATGATTTTCAAAAATTGTAAAATTGTAGACATTTAGCTTTCGCCGGTAATAAATCTGGTTATCCCCAGCAAATGGTACTGACAAAATAGCTTGTAGATCAAAGGAGATGGATCTAAACGTGACTCCTTTGTCATCTTTTGCTTTTTGTTTATCACTGGCCTTCATGTCCATCGAGGCCCTCTCTCGTTTTTTATGGTCTTCCCATTCTTGCTTAAGTGCAACTTTATCTTCTGCATTTTTGTACACATTGCAAACAGTGCACTGGTCTTTTTTGGGTATATAAAATGAATAATCACTAAATGACTCGTGAAATATTTTCCTATATACAAAGTCAGATACTGGCGGCTTGCTTTCACTTAAGCATAGCTCTTTGTATAGCCTGAACATGATAAACAAATTCAGACTAGAATCTAAGTACATTCTATTTGAGTCTTTCCTACAGTAATGAGATTCTACTGTAGGAAAAGATTCAATATGTTTTGTTACAAATGCTACAGTTTCCTCTGAAGTTGAATTCGAAGGACGAACTCCGATCCTCCTATCCTGACCAATATAGGCTCCCCCGAATCCTATGTCCCTCATTACAAGTTCAACAGCTCTATGGCTAATGGCAAATGTTCCACAGAAGAACTTCAAGCAGACGCGTTCTTTCTCACCCAAACAATTTTGTAGTTTGTATGCTCTTGTTGTCGCTCTATTTTTTGCGATGGCTGTCATGCTTTTTCGACGAACTGGGACGTTTTCAATTAAGGAGCTCAGGTACAGCTTTTGTTTGTCAGAGTTTCCTATATTCCAGTACTCCTTTCAAACCCTGACTTGTGCTTCATATTCAATTTTTGAATTACATTTGTATCTGAAAATCATCCATATGAATTAAAACAATGCGGTACTGAAAATTGTAAGCCCAAATTTGGGCTACTAACACTTACCTGCATTTCGAACAGTCTTCTCTTCTCGGTGACTTTTCTTTTTTTAATACTCCTCTTCTATTGAAGTATTCTTGTCCGAGGGAACGCCTTTTTTTAATAATGTTTCGTTTCCACAATTCGGGTTTTGCTGTTTTTCGCCTTATCCTCGTGATAGACTCATCAGAAATGGTTAGTTGAGTCTCTTCAACCGGAGTTTTGCCAAGCACGTTGGCACCTGGGTGCTCTGTAAAATAAACTTCTTAGTTTCTAGTATGTGCTTTTATTCTGGGATGAGCATTAAAATACACCGACTTTTAAATTTAATTAATAACTAACACAAAATGTATTTTACCTTCATCTGTTTCGTAGTCGTGAGAACTTGGTCCATAGGAATCATCTGAATCTGTATCAATGTCTAAGAAGCCTTCTGACACACTCTCCGGTGATTGCTCCAAGGTCGATGAGTTTGGAAACGTACTCCGAATGTGTCTACTTCTTGGAACCTTGGCTTTATCTGCCATAGTAAATTACAATGATGATAAACCATTATACGAATAATTCTTAATTGTAATTCTTACATGGATTTATTAACGACAACAACTTACCATTATAATCCACGACCACATGTGTTGCTTTTTCTTTGGCCAATTGTAACATTAATTTACCACGACTAAACGCCATATTCACTTATTACTTATAAATTTCACAATACACTTGATGTCTTGATCACAAATTAATAATAAACAATTTACAAAATTAATACTTCCTTCTTTCTCAAATGCCAACAAATAAATGCACAAATAATGTGGTATAAACTGTTATCACCTCTGTGCAAAGTACGTTATAAATGTTAGAGCTAGATACCCTCCCAGACAGGTCAGGACGAAAATTTATACAAGGGTAATTAAAAGGATGTTTTGATGTGTACATCATATTCGTAACACATGCGGCCAAAACCCATGTGCATTTTGTAAAAAAAATGATGCAATTTAACCATATTACCTGGCATTTCTACTTTCCCTCCATATTTTTTGGAGTAGCATAAACACACAATCTCATATACATACATGAGTAGTCCTAATATTTTGTGTTGTTTCTTTACATCCTAGACCTTGAGGAAATCAAGGGTTTATTGTTTTTGTCATTTCGAAATTCGGAATTTCTATTCTTTCCGGTCAGTCATTAGACACTGAGAAGGTAAAGGGTGTATTCTTTTTGTCACATGGAAATTGTATTTTAAATTATTTCTGGCCATTAACTCATAAATGAAGTCAAAAACTTACAACCTCTTCCCTTATTTCAAATGTCATGTTATGTGCACAAATGTGGTAAGTGCTGTTATCACATCTGTGCACAAGGACGTTATATTTCTGAGGAGTCAAAATGTTGTAAGTGCTCTTAACACATTTGCTATGTAAAATAATTAAATGTATCTATAACTCCCGATTAAATAAACATGAAAAGCTCTAGCTTTGGCAGATTGCTCGTGAGGATAATCTTCTACTCCCATAAAAAAATTAAATCGATCAGCTGAAAACTAACGGTAATTTTCTTACAAAGAGCCCCGTACTACTCTACTTTTCGGGTTTTTTGTCTATAACTCTTGAACCAATTGACGTAGACACCTGATTTTTGGCATGTAACCCTGGAATAAAAAGATGCTTAAGTTCTAGTAATTTGGGCATAATCAGATTAAGGGAACGCCTACCTCCCCTACAAATTTCAAAAAAATAAATATTCTTTTAATTACGATAACTTTCGACAAAATGACACTAGCGAGTCGAAAATTTGACAAAATGTTGTTAGTAGGATCTACTTGGTTAGTATTGAAAATGGGTAAGATCCGACCCAAGCAACCCCTACCTCCCCTTCAAATGCAACTTCAATAAGCGATAACTTTTGACAGAATCAAGCCAGCGACTTGAAGTTTTGGTCAAATGTTTGAAGTGAGATCGGGTTAGTTGGTATTTAAGATGGGTTAGATCAAACCTAAGGAACCCCTACCTCCCCTACAAATGAAACATCAAATAAGCGATAACTTTCGATGGAGTGAAGCTAGAGACTTGCAATTTTGTATAAATGTTTGTAGCATGATTTTATTTGTTCGTAGCAATGATGAGCAAGATCCGACCCAAGGAACCCCTACCGCCCCTACAAGTGAAACTTCAAATAAGCGATAACTTCCGATAGAGTGAAGCTCTGCAATTTTGTTGAAATGTTTGAAACATGATCTTATTTGTTGGTGGCAATAATGAGCAAGATCCGACCCAAGGAACCCCTACCTCCTCTACAAGTGAGACTTCAAATAAGCAATAACTTTCGATAGAATGAAGCTAGCGACTTGAAAAATTCGACAAATATTTGTAGAATGGGTTAGTTAATTGATTTTGATAATGGTCAAACTCCCCCGTTACCAATTGGTACTTTTGGTATCACCACTAGGTCTGTACAAGTCTAGGGTATATACGCTTCGGACTCCGGGCCGAAGCTTCGCTTCGGCCTGGTTTAAAATAAAAACGCAATTACTCAAAAGCTATACCCGCTAGCATATTCTAGTAAAAAGTGAATCGCAGGTAATATTTCACCTTAAAAACAGAAAATAGCCTGTAAAAATCAGACAAACCGTTAGTTAGATATGGCCATGGAAAATAAAATGAAAAAAGTGTAAACAAAATATTTTTTTAATTAAAGGGCTGTATGTAAATGACTCGAAATTTAAAAATTAGTATTATATAATGTTAAAACAAATTATTTACAACAAAGCAGGAAGTTTTTATTTTTGATAAATTTAGTATAATATGTAGGTGAAAGCTTGAGAAAAATAAGATAAAACAGCAAAATATTGATTGTGGGCTTCATATCTTTCTTATTTTTTCGAGCCATATCCAGTAAGCAGTTTATCTTATTTCGACAGGCTATTTTCTGTTTTTAGGGTAAGATATTACCTGCGATTAACTTTTTACTAGAATATTTTTGAGTAATTGCGTTTTTATTAAAAAAAAAAGTCGGTGATTCTGCAAAGCCTAAATTACTTTAGTCAGTCAAAATGTTATAACACTGGTGGCTTTAATTAGGGTAGTTTAGATTTTTGACATATTGTTTGAATTGGTGCATTGTTTAAAAATTCGAGTTTTCTATTTCATCCCTAACACCACGGACCCCGCCACCATGTTGAAAATGTGCCTAATTGTTTGGCTTGTCCTGTTCCTTTTTAGTATCTCCTAAATTGGTCTCACAAGAAATCTTGTAAAATTTTATTTAACTAGAGTAATTAATATATAATTTGAGACTAAAATAAAGTTTGTAGCTGTTATACTTACCGAGATAAAGCTTATAAGTCATAAATCGATGAGCATTCATTTTTGAATTTTTGCTCATAACTACTCTAAAAATGGCCTGAATTGGAAAATATTGGCCACGTTAGGCTTACAATCAAATTGTCCCCAACTTTTACAGACAAGCTTTTCCATTTAGAGCTTTCGTAGATCTGTAAGCTTGAATAGTGATAAAGTGTGATTTTTCTCCGGAGCCTCGAAAATTGTCATTTTTTGACTATCGATTTTGACTACGCTACTGAATCGAATTTCAACTTTGAGCAGTGCATTCAACGGTCTTTAATTTACTCCTGCAAGGTTTTTCGACCCGAGGCACCGTTTTTGAGTTATAATGATAATATTAAAACAAGGGCTCAAATTTCTCGGATTTTCGCCCTCCAAAAGTTAAGCTCACCTTTTACGACCGTGCAAACTCAGTTTCCATGTATTCAGTATCTATAGAAGGGATTAAAATTATTTCCAGATCTTTCCCTAATTATTATTAATAATATTTAATTTGACTGGCCTATGATGGAATTAGGCTTGTAAAGTTATTGTCACGAAAATATTTTGGGATAATGCAATCAGTGATTGCTGGAATATCCAGGTTATTCAGAGTAACCGCGAGCCCATTGCCTAATTGACCGGTATCACAAATGCGGATGGTGACATTCGCAGTCATCTGCTCAGCATAAATATCCAAAGGAAGCAGGTTGAGCAGTATGTTCAAAGCAGCAGTTGGAGTGGTTCTAAGAGCCCCACAAATAGCCAAACAGGCCAGTCATTGCACCTTCCCAAGCAAATTACGGTTGGCCTCTGACCTTAGAGCAGCCCACCATACAACTACTCCATACATTAGAATGGGACGCTGAGCAACTACATAGAGCCAGTGCAGCACTTTCGACAATAAGCTCCATTTCCTGACAATAGCTCTCTTAGAAGAGTATAAAGCGATAGTGGCCTTATTTACCGGTTCCTGTAAATTAGGCCTCCATCCTAGGTTCCAGTCCACGATAAGTCCGAACAATTTTGCCTTATAAGTGAAAACCAGAATCCTCCCTCGGTATCCGTGGTCGTTCGGTCACCGCTTTACGATACTAATCTAGAGCTCGGTGTTCAAATCTTGGCGCGATCAAAAAACCGCCTGTGGGTACTAATAGAACTCTCACGGTGTTCCAAGCTTGTCGGCAAAAATACGGCGCGGATAGGAGGTGCATGCTAGCAACTGCACTTCCGCAAATTAGATGTGCTATCAAAACGTCAACATGGCATATAAATGCTAGAGATATTGACGCGCTCTTGCCCCTGGAGGGTTGAAGGCAATTAACAAAAGAACATGTGAGAGTGAGAAGGCATTCTGTAAAAACACACAGAGAACGCTAGAGAAGCAATGGCGACATCATCCGCATAAGCACATATTTTACAACACAGGCCCACCAGAATCAGGAGCAGTTCACTGACAGCCAGGTTCCAAAGAAGGTGAAAGAGCCTTGCGGGGTACCTCTACTCACTCGTCTACACTCGGACGATAAGCCCAGACTAGTATGTATTGTATAGCCCTAGTTGCTAACAGTAGGTTAAGAAGTCTGCAGATCGAATTGTTTATTTCTCCTTTATTGGGAACCACTGCCTACGGGGAGGGGTGGGGGGAGATGTTTTGAACGATATTTTTCGGGTTTTTTGGTTTTTGACTCGGGTAAAAAAACACACGATCGCGTATACGCGTTCCGTGTATTGGCACCTTAGGTCGGGTTTACGCGCTGTCGAAACGTCAGAAACTGGTATCGAAACGAATTACTGACGCGGAAATAATACACACGTCGTTGTGTTTACATGAGGTGCGTTTTCGATTCGACAGAATATGTGCGAGTACTTAAATCACATTTTCTCATGTGTTTGTTGTTGGATTCATCGACTCATCAACGGCGGATGGGTACCCACCGGGACTCGTCGTCAGCTAACAACTTACGCGTTGTCGTGAACCCGTTTGCTGTTTACACGGGACGGATATCGTAGATCTGACGCGCCCGACGGGTTTACGCGTCACATGAATTCGAACGTTAAATCCAACTTATGAGTAAACACTAGTCGCGTTTACGCGATTCGGGTAAAATTCACGCGATCGATCCACCGTCTTGTCTATTAGAACCTTTAGAACATTTAATCGTTATATTTTAAACTTAATGAAGTAGTGAAATTGACGATCTCAGAGCAATCAAATGGGATATGGCTTTTCCAAAAATAAATGTTTACAAAGGTGCATTGTTTGCGAGTTGAATTAATTCTGCGAGAAGTTTTTGTAGCTGACTTTCTGATATTCTCCATATTATGGTAAGTGGCTCACTCGCCCGGATGAGTAATTCAAGATATTGGTACCCAAAATCCTGGATTAGTTTTGTTGTTTATCCAGTGGCCATTGTTACTATGCGGGGGTGGCGAGGGTCCATTCTGAACATTGAACATTGATATTTTCTTGATGATGACGTTGGGGTTGGACAGTTCGTTCGGAAGTTCAGAGGCCATTATCTTAGTGATGAATATTCAACCAAAGAGAGAATTAATGAGGTACCGAAATTTTCACTCTGCCAAGGTACCTCAAGGTAGGGAGGGTGATCACGGCCGAAGGTCCCATTTACCCAGAACCCTGATGCGTGTGCGAGGGCAGTTACCCGACAGCCATTCTTCCCTTCCCGCCCCATTTTTTCTATTCCGCATATTTTCCACCCATTTGCTTATGTCGTTTTTCCCAGGCCTATGATGTTTTATTAATTTATTTAATTAGCGCTGTTTAGCTCGTTTAGGGGCCTTTTTCTTAGCTAGAAAGTACGGTTTAACCTTGACAGTCACTATGCTAACTTAGGCTCCGTCCCGATGGGCATCTTCGGATGCCACCATTGCGTCCATTAGAAGGGTGACAAATTCTGATCCCATTCAAATCCTAATTTAAAATTAGAATTGTATGCTTTATAGTATTACTATTTTCTGTGTGTGGATTAAATTCCAAGAATAGGCAACAGAAGCAACGATGACCTTGAGTCATATAGATCAATCACTCATCAATAATCCTTCACGCTTAAAATTACAAAGAAAATCCTTTTTGTAAATATAAGGCACAAATCCAAAACAACCCGCTGCATGAGAATTGTTTCGGATGTGGATAGGTATTACATACATACTTTCGCGAGTGGCTATAATGTAGTGATGTTTGCCCACTGCCATGCTTCCATAATTTTTTTTTGACATGGATATGTCTTATAGCTGGGGGTCATCCTAAAAATCTGTCCGTCACACGAAATGTCTGTTTTTCTACTCGGGGGTCAGAAGAGGAAACAAGCCCATTGAAAATTTTTCCTTTCTGGTTGTGCATGTCGTTTGAGTGAAGTGGTCATTGTGCATGGTTGTTGCTTGTAGATCCGCGCGGGCGGTGCGCTTGCGGGGATCCTGTGTGTACATGTTGGGGTGTTGATTTGATAGCGATAATGGTTGACGTTGTGGACGGCAAGAAATAACATAGTGTACGGGTGAACGGGCGGACTTTCAATGACCTTCAATTTCCGCCAATTCCCATTCATCATTTAATAAAATAGCCCGTGTTGTACTATCTGAATCACTAGGGTCCCAGAAAAGGTAGCAAGTAGTCAGTTCGACTAACATTTGGACATGCGCAGACGCAATTTGAGAGAGTGTACATAGTTCCCGCCCCCCCGAAGATGAGCGAGAGCGGATGAAGTTCATTCGAGCCAAATCGGGTGATCCAGCGAATGTGTTTGTGCATTTGCAATGGCGGCGATTTGAGGTCTGACTGGTCCACAATGTGGGCCCCCACCCCACGTGCAATAAACAAATAGAACAAAATGGCGGATTTATACTAGGCGAGTTAGAATCTCTCAAGTCCCGAAATAAAGAAATATTCGTCGCAGGATGTTATATGTTATGATGTACATTCAGAGGTCTGCAGAAGATCAAATGCCCCCCTTCGGCAAAAATTCCAAAATGTTCAAAATGGCTGGAATCCAAACAAATAAAATAGCGCACGTTGTACTACATATCTGAATCAATAGGGTCCCAGAAAAAGTAGCAAGTAGTCAGTTCGACTAACATTTGGACATGCGCAGACGCAATTTGAGAGTGTATACATTACATAGCTTCCGCCCCCCGAAGATAGAGAGCGAGAGCCATCGCGGATGAAGTTCATTCTATCCAAATGGTTGTGCATTTGCAATGGCGGCGATTTGAGGTCTGACTGGCCCACAATGTGGCCCCCACCACACGTGCAATAAACGTATCATAAAACAAAATGGCGGATTCGTACTGCGCGAGTTAAAATCTCCCAAGCCCCGAAACAGAGAAATATTCGTCGCAGGATATTATAGTTCCGGGCAGCTCATCGTGACATGATGTACATTCAGAGGTCTGCAGAACATCAAATGCCCCCCTTCTGCTAAAATCCAAAATTTTTCTTGTGCATTCTCTTTGTGCGTGTGTTGGACTGTTTTGTTTATTTTTGTTAGTTTCCCTTTCTGTTTGCCGAACACAATCGCATAGAGTCACACGCGTTACTTGAGAAACGGATTGTGTGTGCTGGACCCGGACTGTTGATTAAAGGGGCGGGATGAGACGGATAGTGTGGGAGCGATTTTGCAATAGATACACAATACACGTCCGATTGGGAAAAGATGGTGGGAAGCGTGATTGCGATTAGCAGAAACGTACTCAGAGAAATGTCGATAGGCTGCAGTCTGCAAACTGTACCGAACGGGTAGATGGAACAGGTAGATGGAACAGGGTGCACGAGAGGAGGTGAATATTGCACAAACGCGATGCAAACGAAAACGAAACGATCCCGCGAGAGAAAGGAGCCCAAGCGGACAGGACAAAGCAAAGCAGAATTTATGACGAGTATCTACACTGCCACCAGATACATGGGTACATGGATATGTCTTATGCCTACCGAAAGCGTGGGACGTGTTTTTTCGAATGATTTCATCCAGTATAACTATACTGGGATCTTTACAAAACTTACGTCGATATCTTCAACACAACAGGTTCCACGCAGTCGGTAGTCATAGACATATCCATGTTCCGATGTATCTGCATGCAGTGTAGATACTTTGTATCTTTTTTTTTGTTTTTGGAAAATGTTGATTGACTTGAAGATATTTCACTGGCTTTGCGAGTGCGCACATTATTTCCAGACAGGAGTTAGCCAACTAGTTGACGTGTATCTGAATGAATTGAATTACTTACCATTCTAAGAGAGGTGTATAGCTTGGAAAAAAATGCAGTACTCACACTCTAAAAGCTCAAAATTAAACTGGTTTTTTACAGCTTACTTACCTGTAAAAAAGAAATTAAATGTTGTTAGTAAAATGTATGCACATTTGATTAATAAATTATTTGAATTATTACAAATAAGCACTTCTTCAATATGTCTAGAGTGCGACGGTACTATTTGCCCATAGCGCGTCAACTATTTCTGAGAGGCTTAGTTGACGTATAATTAACATAAATTGGTTTCGGAAGATGGATGCTATTTTAGGGCCGGCTTGTAGCTCAGGCTGTTGAGGCGCAAGTCTGATGTCTCATGCTACCGGTCAATTACAGGTTAAAATTCCGTCCACCTCGTGGCTATGAATGTTTGTGCTGTCTTCCCCCTGTGGTGTGCGGCGTAACAATAAGCCGCGAAATTTCCCAACTTGTCGCTGATATGCGACTAAATGGGCAGGAGGTAGCGACCGGTAGCGCAGTGTGTTGAGGCATCAGTCTCATGTTTGACTACCGGCGTTTCGGGTTGGAATCCCGTCCACAACGACGTTCATGGCCATGGGTGTGCAGTGCAGGAGGTGCATGCTGGCAACTGCATTCTCCGAAACCAGTTTATGCCAGTTTATGCTACATTGTAGCAGCATGCATCGTCCGAAACCATTTTATGCTAACGAAACGTCAACTAACCCATGTGAATAGTAGACGCGCTATGCCCTCCTGCTCATTTAGCCTCACACTTCGACAAGTCGAGAAAGGTTGTTTCTTATTCTTACGCCCAACCGCAGGAGGAAAACCACACAAACAACCATAGCAACTGCGGGATGCGGCGTGATTCGGAGCCGCGAAAGCTGTGAAACATCAGATTGATGCCTCAACGCACTGAGCTGCCGGTCACGGAGTGGGATAGTGCGGCAGGTTGCTGCAGAATTCCCATATTGGCCAGTTCTGATATCGATAATAAAGTTGGGTAGAAAGATACTGATGGGCACGATATAAATACAAAAGTTAACGAGAAATTGTAGTATCCAAATTCCAAACTGTATTTAGAATTCACCTCATTTAAAATTAAACCTAAAAAACAAAATACCCGCGATTACTGTTAGTTAACTAGACATTCCCAGTAAACATTTTATTTTTCCTTGAGTTTGTAATATTAGAATGTTACTCAAGTATTACAAGTATTATTTCCCAGACCAGAAAATGGTACTTCACATTAAATCATAGGAACACTGCGTCACGCTATCCATAACAACAGCCACCTCATCCCAGGTGTTCTTGTTAGCGGAACGGCCTTCATTGCCTTCCAATCTTCCAAATTAGAGAAATTTTCAGAAGAACGAAATGACAATGCTATTTTCAGCCACCACGTAGTACCCGATCTATTTCTGGCATTTCAGGGAGCTTTTCCCATTGTCAGTGTTGTATGAAGCCACTACGTTATATTGGACGCCAAGAGCACTGGCGCTAGCAAGGAATATTATAATACTCGGCGTCGTGTCGGCACTTTGAACAAACATGCGAGTAGTTTGCTGGTGCATCGCTCTACCTGAAGTCCTGAAGCGCAAATAATCCGGCTCTCGTAGGCAAAGTGGGAAATTTGCTAATAAATGTCAATGAGTTTTAGGTCTGATTATTCGTCCATCCGGCGAAAATGGATGAATTGTCTTCAAAAATAATGTAAACTTCGCCAAAATGGGCGAAACAAACATATCGATTGCTAGGAGAGAAAGAAAGAGTGAGTATTGTGACGAACGGCGTGATGATACTTTGTCCCAATTGTTAGTGAAGGAGGTATGATTTTTGAAGTAAAACTTTTAGAGCTACCTTGCAATTAAATCGACTTCCAAGCAGCTCTATATGTGACGACATTGCCATTATGAATGATCACCATGTTCGGGGGATAAATGCATCTCCCAAAAACAACCCTGTTGTAAAAAAATTTCCGCCAAGAAAAACTCCTCAGCCGTAAAAAGGATTGATATGAACACAATACCGCCAAAGTACTCGTAGCTTCGCGCCTCGCTCTAGGGTATGCATATTGAACGCTGATTGCATTAGTTAATTTCTTTCAAAGCTGATTGGCGAACAGATTTAATGACAGAATGACAGCGATAATGACAACGATGTCGCTCTGACAAAATTATGGATAAGTAGTTGCGTGCGGATCATGCTGTAAGCTCTTATGCCGAGTATTATTGGCTTCTCGCCCGGATCTCGTTATAAAGCCCCCGCCTTACAAAAGACTAAAAATGCACTTCAGGCCAGAAGTGATTAATAGACTATTTTCTACTGCGTTCTTCTTCAGATTGTTCAACTTATTTTGTTTAATGGAAGCTCCCCGCTAAACCGCGTTGAAAGAAATTTACTAATTCAATCAGCGTTCAATATGCCAACCCTAGAGTGGGGCGCGAAGCTACGAGTACTTTGGCGGTATTGTATTCATATCAATCCTTTTTGCGGTTGAGAGGTTTCTCTTGGCAGGGAATTTTTTACACCAGAGTTGTTTTTGAGAGATATCATATCTTTTTGCATAGTATATTAGTAGAAGTAATGCAGATGGCGCAACGGTAAGCACGTTCGCCTTCTATACATTGGGCTCCGGTTTGATTCCTACTGAATGCGGTAGTCTTTGATAAGAAAGGAGATTTACGTGCCGGACTATGAGTCCACTCAGGTTACCCATTTGGGGTAAATAGTTTTCTTCCCAAGAATATCATTTTTCTAGTTCAAAGGACTCAAAGTGCCTTTAACAGTGGTTTACTGCATTCGCCTCATCACCCCCAATCGTATGATACTCATCCTGCCTAGAAATCGCTTCCTTGCCAAGAACATCCTTTTTCCTGCCCAAAGGACTCAAAATACCTTTAACAGTCTACTGCATTCGCCTCATCACCTCCAGTCACGTGACACCCATCTTGCCTAGACTCCGCTTCCCATCTTCCACACATTGGAAAAAATCATCATAATTCATATCTCATATGCCATAAATGAAACCACCTAAATCATACTATACCACACAGCATGTTTTTTTCTTTCCGGACATCCTAAGATGCAGCCACAAACATTCAGTTTCAATTTTTTCATGACACACTTTTCATTCATGCACTTGCCACAAGCTACGCCCACAGCCATTACCTCGTATGGTTCTCCTCACCCGACAAGCGCACGGACTTTTGCATCCGTCGTCGTCACTATACTCACATAATCAAGTGTTTGCGTCTCTCCCCGTCGGCATGCGATCTCCGCGAGTGATTTCCTGTGTCGCATTCAAATTATCAAAAAAACTTAAGCGAGAAACTCTACTAAAAAATTTCACATTTTTGGATGTACCTTTTTATCTACTGCACGGATCAGAGCAAATGATAGCCTATGCACACCCTTGGGACACAGGCAATCTATGAGAAAAGAAAGCAGACCTCGATACGCTCCCTACGAGGCTGTAGCCCTGTCAAAGGACAACGAGAACAACGAGAATGACGAGAACAACCAGAACAAGAAAAATTTGAAAAATAGCCATTTTCAAATTATCATATCTCGGGTGTTTTTCCTTGTATCGGAATGAAATTTGCAGCACTTCGTAAGATCACCAGGGACAATGACCATACCAAATTTGAGCCTGAACATGCATCCGGGGCCGGAACTACAGAGGTCCGAAAACCCGTACTTGTTGAGTCACGCAAACATAGTCTTGGTCACTTTTCAATTTTTTTATACCCTAGACTTATAGTATAGCGTATATTGTTTTTCTCACGACGAAAATATGTAACACCTTAACACCTCCGGAGGTATAGCAATGTTTATAGATAAATGATCAGGGTCACCTCCTGATTCAATTTAGCCATGTCTGTCTGTCTGTCCGTCTGTCTGTCTGTCCGTCTGTCTGTCTGTCCGTCTGTCTATCCGTTCGCACGATAACTTTCGATAGAATGAAGCTACAGCCTTGAAATTTTGATCAAATGTTAGTAGTATGATCTAATTGGATGGTATTGAAATTGGGCATGATCAGGCCAAGAGAACGCCTACCTCCCCTACATATGTAAAATAATTAAATGTATCTATAACTCCCGATTAA
This sequence comes from Chloromyia formosa, assembly GCA_964017055.1. Classification (NCBI taxonomy): domain Eukaryota; kingdom Metazoa; phylum Arthropoda; class Insecta; order Diptera; family Stratiomyidae; genus Chloromyia; species Chloromyia formosa. The sequence continues at coordinate 104,959,480 of OZ024813.1, forward strand.
AAAATCATGAAAAGCTCTAGCTGGTGTATTGCTCGGGAAGGTAATTTTATACTCTCCTGGGAAAATAAAATCTATCAGTTGAAAACTAACGGTAATTTTCTTACAAAGAGCCCCGCACTACCCTACTTTTCAGGTTTTTTGTCTATAACTCTTGAACCAATTGACGTAGACACCTGATTCTTGGCATGTAACCCTGAGGGAAGAAGCTGCTTAAGGTTCTGTAAGTTGGGCATAATCAGATCAAAGGAACACCTATCTCCCCTACAAATTTCAAAAAAATAAATATTCCGTTAATTACGATAACTTTCGATAGAATCATACTACCGAGTTAAAATTTTGGTGGAATGTTGCTAGTAAGGCCTACTTAGTCGGTATTGAATATAGGCAAGATCCAAAACAAGGAACCCCCACCTCCTCTACAAATGAAACTTCAAATAAGCGATAACTTTTGATAGAATGAAGCCAGTGACTTGAAATTTTGGTCAAATTTTTGGGGTGAGATTGAGTTAGTTGGCATTAAAGATGGGTAAAATCCGACCTAAGGAACCCCCACCTCCCCTACAAATGAAACTTCAAATAAACGATAACTTACGACGAAATAAAGCTAGCGACTTGAAATTTTGGTCAAATGTTTGTAGTAGGATCTAGTTGGCTAATATTGAAAATACGTAAAATCCGAACAACGAAACCCTTACCTCCCCTACAAATTAAACTTCAAATAAGCAATAACTTGCGATAGAGTAAAGCTAGAGACTTGAAATTTTTTTTAAATGTTTGTAGCATTATCTAATTGGTTGATGGCAATGATGGGCAACATCCGACTTAAGGAAACCTTATCTCCCCTACAAATGAAATAAACGATAACCTTCGATAAAATGAAGCTACTGCCTTGAAATTTTGCTTAAATGTTTGTAGGGTGATCTAATTGGTTGGTGGCAATGATGGGCAAGATCCGACCCGAGGAACCTCTACCTCCCCTACAAGTGAAACTCCAAATAAGCAATAACTTTCCATAGAATGAAGCTAGCGACTTGAAAAATTCGACAAATATTTGTAGAATGGGTTAGTTAGTTAATTGACTTTGAGAATGGTCAATACCCTACTGAATGAGTGCCAACCTCCCCTATGAACCGGCCATATAGGAGACCCATTCTTAATGCATATGGTCGTTGTCAATTGGTACTTTTGGTATCACCACTAGGTCTGTACAAGTCTAGGGTATATACGCTTCGGACTCTGGTTTTTTTTTTCGATTTTTTCGTTTTACTTTGGCGGGGCGGGACGCTCCCGCGTCCCTAGATCATTTCTTTAGTTTTTGTCCATTCTTTGCTTAGACGCGGGTATTTGTGCTATTTTTTTTCAGCCAATAATAAATACGACACCTGAGGAAACAGCTCAAGCTGTAGCACCACTTCAAGCAGGCCTTGGGCAACGTGATGTCGCTCGAAGACTTCGAATCAGCAGATCTTCGGTGCAACGAGTTTACAGACGATACTTAGAGACTGGAGCATTCGATCGCCGTCCAGAAACGGGCAGACATAGGGCTATATCAGCAGCAGATGATTGTTATATCCAACTTATTGTTCTGCGAAATCGCCGCCTCAACGCAGTTCAAGCCCAACAAAGTCTGCGTGACAAACACCAAGTGGTCATAAGTTCAGATACCGTCGGAAGAAGACTTGCTGAACAGAACCTGACTCCAGAGAGAGCTGCAACAGGTCCAGCGTTAACTGTAGCCCACCGTCGAGCACGACTTCAACTTGCTGGAGAGCATAGGGATTGCACGTTAGAACAGTGGGGTAATGTACTCCTCACTAAAGAGACCAGGGTGCGTCTACATGGAAGCGATCGACATCAGAGCGTATATCATCGCCCTGGAGAACGCTATTCTCAGTGTTGCATCGAGGAATCTGTTCCTTATGGAGGAGGATCCGTAATGGTCTGGGGCGGTATCTCGCTAACCGCACGTAGAGCGTTAGTTTTCATCGAACCGACTCATCGCTACATCACTGAAATCCTCGCAAACCATGTGGTTTCTTATGCAGGTTATATCGGGCAGGATATCCAGTTGATGCATGATAATGCACGGCCTCATGTTGCTCATGTGGTGACCCAGTATCTACACGACGTCGGCATTCGTAAGATGGACTGGCCAGCTCGAAGCCTGGACTTGAATCCGATAGAACACTTGTGGGATGAGCCGAAACGTCGGATTCGAGCCCGGGTACCAGCTCAAGGCTTCCAGAGCTGCGAATCGCAATTAAAGAGGAGTGGAATGCAATTCCCCAAGATTTCATCGTCAGCCTCGTGAAGTCTATGAATACGAGGATGGTAGCAGTTATTCGAGCAAGGGGAGGAAACACTGAATACTGACCAAACACTTTTTTTCAATTTTTATTCCCTTCACGGATGTGATAGGGTATATTAACTTTGTCACGAAGTTTGCAACGCACAGAAGGAAGCATCTCCGACCATATAAACTATATATATTATTGTACGAAGCCTTCTTTCTATTGCACGCTATATATATGTCGGAACCAACGGAATCGGACCACTACGTCATATAGCTACCATAGGAACGACCGGTCCAAAAATTCGTCTTTGTGGGAAAAACGTTTTTATTTCTAAAGATATTGTTTTTAAATTTCACAATAATCAATCGAATTTTTAGTAAAATCACATTTCCGAATTTAGTTGAAATCGGACTACTCTATCATATAGCTGCCATAGGAACGACAGTTCCAAAAGCAAGTTTTTGTCTTCATTTCTGAAGATATCTTTACATAATTGCATATTATTGAATCATATTGACGGCTAAGCCACGTTCATAAGTTTAGTTGAAATCGGCCCACTATTTAATATAATTCTTATAGGAACAGTAAAATCGGAACAAGTTTTACTACTAATTTCAAAGTGGCAAATGTACCACAAAACACAACGTGTTCGCGTGAAATGTATGTATCATACCTAGCCTTCGGCTAGCTTGTTTCTTTTTTTTTCGGTTTATATTAGATTATTTTTTTCACTTGGTGATTACACGACTGGAAAATCATTCTTCTTTGTAAAATCTTAATAAACGCTTAATAAATTGATAAATCCCAATGCGTTTCCATTCATTTTAAACGTCATGAAACGCACTTTCTGTAGATATAACTTTGATAGTTGTAAGATTGACTGAAGACTGAATGCGATACAAAATCTTGAGAATATTCAACAGGATTTCTTAAAGAGATCACTTTATCTGCCAAGGAACACATCAGCGCAAGTAGTGAGAAGAGAATGTGGCCGCGTTCATATGAAAGAAAAAGTTATTACGAAAACTCTGAAATGGTTACGAAGGATATCAATGTTACCTGATGGACGATATCCTAAACTATGCCTCAAACAACAAGAGATGGAAGTGGAAAAGGGAAACTCCTCAAACTGGTTAGGGAAAATAAAAGCCGAACTTATGAATGAACTGCGAGACTTTCCACAACTTATCAACAACTGTCCCCAACAAGAAAATATAAAAGCAATAGCGATGATTTACGCAGCTAAGTCTACAAACAATGATGAAAATGGAGCAACTAGTAGCAACTCATCATGCTGGTACCAAGTCATTAGAGAAGACCATACCAAACCTGCATGGTACCTCCTTCAATCTTTACCTGGACACCACCGCCGCTGTTTTGCGCAGATACGGATGTGTAACAACTACAACCAACGTACAATATTTACATTGCTGGAAATACCCACAAGTTTAATCTGAAAAACAACTGTACGCTATGCAACTTACAAAAACGTGATACAATTGAACACCTATTAAAAGAATGCCCAATAAACAAACCAGTAAGATAATATTACTTCAATAATACTAACACATTAGAGCATATAACTGAAATTTTGAACCCTAGAGATTGCAAAGTAATAAGAAAACTGTATATTTTTATATTAGAATCACTTAAACTACGAAGTTTTATTCTAAATGAATAGATTAATAATACAATAATTTTTTATTATAATTAATGTATGTAATATCTATCGCTTTTAAATTAATTGGTAACATAACTCCCTGTATCAGAACCCCTGTAATAAGGCAATGCCTTCCGCAGTATATGAAATAATAATAATAATAATAATAATAATAATAATAATAATAATAATAATAATAATAATAATAATAAGAAAGCCCCACTATTAACTTCTCAGTGACTGACGCGGAACAATACTGGGGTGGACTTTGGCAAACTCCCGCTCAACACACCCAACATACTGAGTGGATCACTGCCGAAACCACCCGCCATGCCAGCTTGCCTGGTATGATTTTCGCCGAGGTCACTGAATCCGATGTCCGCGAAGTTATTAAGCGCTCCAAAAATTGGAAGGGGCCTGGTCCTGACAAATTGCAGAATTTCTGGTATAAGCGATTCCCGAGTATATGTGGTCAGCTCGCACAACAGATAAATCTGTTGATTAATAGGCCTGAGGAATTTCCACCTTTCCTCACAGCAGGTGTAACCTACTTGTTACCCAAACGGGAAACAGTGGAGACGCCTGCTGAAACGAGGCCTATAACATGCTTGCCGACACTGTACAAATACATTACAGCCATTATTAGTGGCAGGATCTATACGCACCTTGAGCAGAACAATATCCTTGCCGAGGAGCAAAAGGGCTGCCGAGTCGGATCTAGGGGTTGCAAGGAACAACTAACGATCAACTCGGTTGTGGTAGGACAAGCTACGCGCAATCACAGGAATCTGTATTGCTGCTATATTGATTACGCCAAAGCATTTGACAGCATCCCCCATAGCTGGCTAATCGAGGTCCTCCACATGTACCGCGTAGATCCTGCCCTAATCAACTTTTTGACAAAAGTGATGGAAGGATGGCGCACAACACTATCAGTGCCATCAACCGAAGGCAATATGCTCTCTCAACCGGTACATATCCGAAGAGGCATATTCCAAGGGGACTCTTTGAGTCCTCTCTGGTTCTGCTTGGCGCTGAACCCCCTTTCATCACTTTTGAATTCGGCTAGACAGTGCGGCTATACGATCAAGCATGGTCTTCTTGGAATGTTTTCCAAATTCGAACTGACTCACCTGATGTACTTAGATGACATCAAACTATACTCGGGAAGCGATGCACATCTTAAAAGTCTGCTGCGGATCACAGAAAATTTCAGCCGTGACATTCGGATGGACTTCGGATTAGACAAATGTCGAATCCGTGCCATCCGCAAAGGCGTTCACGCACCGCACCCCGGCTTCACCTTGGATGATATCCATATAGGTGCAATGTCGGAGGCAGACTTTTATAAATACCTAGGAATTCTGCAAGGTGAACATCCCAGCATTGATGACTTGAGAGAAGGACTGCTGGTTAAGTTCTGGCGCAGGTTGAAATTGGTGTTAAAATCCAACTTATCGGGAAGAAATAAAATAAGTGCGATAAACTTGTATGCCATTCCTTCACTGACCTACTCATTCGGAATAGTCCCGTGGTCTGTCACATCTTTGGCGAACATTGAACGGGGGGTACGCGTTTTGATGTCCAAATTCCGAATGTTACATCCAAAATCGTCAGTGGAGCGAATGTGCCTACCTCGTGACATCGGAGGTAGAGGTTTAGTTGACATTGCCAACTTACATCATCAGCAAGTCAACTCACTTCGCACTTATTTCCGAGGCAAAGCAACATCGAGTGCTCTGCATGATGCTGTCTGCAAGGCAGATGATGGTTTGACTCCACTGAACTTAAAGGATCAATCATTTGCTCCTTTGAATCTGGTGAAGTCAGACCAAGAGAAGATCGACAAATGGAAGTCAAAGGCGATGCATGGTAAACATGCGAGTTGCCTTTGGCAGCCATTTGTCGATCTTCACCTGTCTAACAGGTGGCTTCGAGCAGGGTACCTCTTTGCCGAAACAGAAGGTTCGATGGTTGCCATTCAGGACGGCGTGGTCCCCACCCGTGCTTATCTTAAGCATATCTGCAAACAAAGGGTGGATGACGACCGGTGCAGAATGTGTGGTTCGGTTTTGGAAACACTTGACCATCTCATTTCTGGTTGTTCTGTAATGGCGCCGGTAGAGTACACGGACAGACACAATGCTGTATGCAAGGTAATCCACCAACACCTTGCATACAAGCACGGGCTGGTCAGTGAAACTGTTCCGATCTACCAGTACACTCCACAAGCAGTGCTTGACAGCACTCGCTTCACGATGTACTGGGATCGCCAGGTAAACACTGATCATCCGGTCGCCCACAATAAACCCGATGTACTCCTAGTCGACAAGACGAGTCGCTCTGCATACATAATTGATGTTGCTATCCCCCATAATAGCAACATCGAGAGAAAGCATGCGGAGAAAAGGGCAAACTATAGTGCACTGGCCCAAGAAATCAAACAACTTTGGCATCTTGGCAGTGTACGAATAGTGCCTGTAATATTGTCGGCTACCGGTATAATACCCAAAGACCTTCTGACTTCCCTCACCCAATTAAACCTGCCGCACAATCTCATTGACGTTATGCAAATATACGTAATTTTGCATACGTGTGCAATAATGCGCAAAGTGCTCGGCGACCTCCACTAAATTATACCTATATTAGTTTCAGGATGCCGGCATAACACCTGCCCAAGGCATCCATATCCGTCAACTTGATGCGTTGCATCCGTTGCGGGTATACATACCGGCCAAAGGGGCCGAGATTACGCCAGCCAGGCGATAATAAATAATAGTTGTAAGTTTTATACTTTTTGAGAAAATTGGATTAGAGTTCTAAGGTGGCGGGTGGCCCGGTTTATTTGCTGTTCAGTGTATATTCTTAAAGCTTTATCCTAACGTTCTTATCTTATTATATGAATATCTTATTCTAATGACCTACGACCCTTGCGCATGCACATCAACTTAATTATAATGCCAAAGGTCTTCACATCAGTCTCCTTATCTTATTTGTTTGTCCGAGCACATTTTAACATATTTCTTGATAAAGAAAAATGGTCTTCGGGCTGTTGTAAAACTATCTTACAATATTTTAATTGAATAAATAGTTCAACAGTAAGTTTTGTTGTTTTCATCAAGAATTAGATTTGACGTGACATCAGTTACGTCATTGGATTTATCGCAGGAATGGAAATAAGTTTATACTGGCAGTATGTTTCAACCTTCAATATTGGAATCGAGAAGTTGATCAAAAGAATATCATTGAAAATGTATGAAACTGGTTGGTAAAAGCTCAATAATTCGGAGTTTTCAGTCGGGGGTAACTTTTCTTCTGATTTACTAAGTATCCTTTTTTGAATTTCTTTTGCTTGGATTATGTTGATGTTAATGTTAGTGTTATCTGTGTACTTTGTATTTAAATAATTCAAATGGTTCTGAATTGAGTTGATTGTAAATAGTATAGATGTTTGATTACTTATGGAATTTAAGACCAATGAGTCATTACTTAAGTGTTTATAAAGTTTATGTTCCCTTTGTAGGTTGCCCATTATTATACCGTGAAGACCTTCAATGTTTTCGGTTAATTTCATAATTTGTTCATTTAGCATGTTTATTTTGACCTGTTGATACGCACCATATCCAAAACCGGAGACTACTCCTACTGTGGACAAGGCCGTTAATGTAATGTTGCCAGTACTTCTTTTCGTTGGGAACCGATTTTTTAATTTTGTTGTTATGCAAATATTTTATGGATATTCTCGCATTCGAGAAAGTTTACCTTATGGCATTGACGTCCAAGTGTGTTTAACTCCCGCTCCAAAGTAATGAAATCTTCAGTAAAGTTTAAGTTCGTATTAATATTTGAAACTCAAAGGTCACTTTGGACGTACACTTCAAACATATTTTTTATGTAAAAGGCGCCTTCCTTTAAGGCTAAATTTTCGAAACTGTATGAGCCTGATATTCAGGTCAATAATGAAAATAAAGTTATCCAGCTTATTTTGCTGGTGGATCTAGTGGAATGGAATTTCTTGGGCTCTTCTTCCCTAATAACCTCCACTAGTTTCGACACAGGTATAGCTTTCAATTTGCTGCCTACTTTTACCTCAACAACTCTGACAATACCCTTATTGTCAGGGAAAGTTCGCGTAACTCTAGCCAAGGACCACTGACTACATGGGGCGTTCTCTGCTTTTAAAATCACTATATTTCCAACACTAAAATTAGGTGCGCCCTTAACCCATCTGTTGAGCTTTTGGATTTGCGGGAAACATTCTTCTTTCCCTTTGTTCCAGAATTGAGTTTGAACCCATTGAATTAGTGACCATCGCTTTGTTAAAGGGTTTTCACGTCATTTAGTTTTTCTTCTGGCGGAAAAATTAGTTGACGTTGAATTTAAAAGTGGGCAGGAGTAAGAATTTCCGCGAGAAGCTTTTCAAGCTGTGAAGCCAAACACCACTCATATCGTCGATCGATGTGTTGCATGCAGCCCTATCCGGACTCGACAGAGAAATTCAATGGACTTTGACATCTTATCTACAACATCTTGACTACGCTGGCGACATATGCCTGCTCTCCCACAAAATCATGGATCTGTCCGCAATGGCGTTAGATCTCGAGAGGGAGGCAAACAAGGTTGGGCTAAAGATTAATACCCACAAGACCAAGGTTCTTAGCCCGCCGTTGCGAAAAAGAACTTCGACACCTATTGCCATCAATATTAATGGGCAGCATGTGGAGAAGGTGGATAACTTCGTCCACCTGGGTAGCATTGTTGCCGAAAATGGGGGTACGGAGCAGGACATCGCTCGTCGTATCAACCAGGTTAAATGCGCATAAGGCATGCTGTCCAAAATCTGGCAGAACAGTTATCTCAGCATCAAGACCAAGCTGGGACTCATGTCTTCGTCGAATTTTAAGAATTTTCTGGCCCGAAACAATATCAAATGAAGAGCGCAGTCGGCGTACGGGTCAGATGCCAATCGACGAATTGATACGCAGGCGAAAATGGCAGTGGATAGGTCAGACATTGCGGAAGAGTGATAGCTGCAATGCTTTGCACGCCATGAAATGGAACCCCATTTCGAACCAAGGCCGACCAAGAGGGGGTCCTCGAATCACATGGCGTCGATCTGTGGCAAAGGAGTGTCAGGTACTGGGTAAGTCTTTTGGGGAGTAGCGCCCCATTGCCCAGAACAGAGTACGATGGCGCGCAGGAGTAGTTGACGCACTATGCCCCGCTAGGGGTTAAGGCAAAGTATTTTAGTAGTTTATAAGAACAAGGGTGACTCACGCAACCTTAACAACTATAGGGCAATCAAGTTAACATCTCACACATTGAAGACTTACGATCCACAGTCGATGCTATTCAGTGCTTGCGTCTTACGATGGAAAAACATCGTGATGCACGGACGGACTTGCACTTTGTGTTCATCGATTTGGAAAAAGCCTTCGACAGGGTCCCTCGTGATCTGATATGGGTGCGCACTTAAGGTGCCCGAGGCATATGTCAAGATGATACAAGACATGTATGATGGGGCAACTACTAAGGTTAGATGCACAGTTGGTGACTCTGACGAATTTCCGGTTAAAGTCGGAGTTCACCAAGGCAGTGTATTGAGTCCCTTGCTCTTCAACATCATCATGCTCTATTTATTAACACTCTTTTCTGACGGCCTGGAAATATCCCTTCTCTTCGCCGATGAAATTTTTCTGGCTAGCAAAGACATCGTTGCTTTGCAGGCTGCACTGATTAAGTGGTGTAAGATACTGGAAGATCATTTGCCCGTCAGCCGAAGGTGTGACAGGGGGACTAACATTTGGACCACCATGGTACATTTGCCGTAACTGTCATGCCCTAGGAAGTGCGACCTTTACCTTCGCGTGGTGATGGGTGGAAGCAGGCTGTTGGCAAAATCTTATCTTTGCCATCAGCGCTGACTAAACTTGGTCGGGCGGGGAGCGGTATCTCCCTTATAAACATACCCTAAATCCAAGGTGGAACAGCATACGCCGAGGGATGCATGGTCAAGAGGGTGCTTGGCCGCTAGTATGCGAACTCTGGATACCTGTCGACCTCCAGTTTTAAACCAGACTTCTGACGGCAGACCGGGTGATGTCGTCGGTGACTGTTTTTCCCGGATATTCGTGGGATTCTATGAATAACAAAAAAGAAATACAAAACAAACCAGAGTGTGATGCAGCTCCAAATGCATCAAACACAGTTTCCTCTGAGCTGCCTACTAGCTCACTGCTCGACGGAGCCTCCGGGCCCGTTGTTGAGACTGTCGATGGACTGGCCGTTAAGCGATACAGTCCCTCTGAGTCGTCCTTGGACTTCTTTAGTCCTGATGACTCGGAGCCCTTACGTTCTGACATGGATTCTGATCCCGACGAATCGTATTCGGAGAAATCCGGAATGACGGTCGTTGGGGAAAGAGTCAGCCGCATGGGTTTGAACCCAAGTAGCGGCTATACTAAACTAACGACGGCGCAAAGGCGCAAATATAGGAGGGCTATGGCTGAGGGCCACTCCAGGGAAAAGGCCCGGGAGATAGCCCTCTTACGTTCAGGGCCTAAGCCGTCGGTGAAGCGGGGACGCTCTGAGGAGCAATCTCCACAGGCTAACTTGGCGAAAAAATCCAGGACTCGCGAAGAGTCCGGTAAGCCATTGTATAGCCAGGTAACAGCTGGTGTTAAGCTGGGGTTCTGCTCAGCTGATGCTTCCGCTACCTCCCTAACAACCGAGCAAATGACTCTGGTACAGGAGGCTATTATCGACGTCACGATTGAGAACAGGCCTGATGATCAGGACATTGATTTCGAGGCCTGTGTTCCACGTACGGGTTGGCTCTTGCTGATCTGTACTAACGCCGTGACAGCTGAATGGGTGCGAAGGAACTTTGCATTCATTAAATCTAAATGCGCGTTCCCCATTTTACTTGTGGAGGAAAAGGACTTCCCTCGTCCACACGTTATACGTGGCTATTTTCCCCGCAGCTCTACGCTCTCCAATGAAAGGGTCATTGGATCAATTGGAGCTCAAAATCGCCTTCCAACCGAAAATTGGAGGGTCATAAATAGGGGGCCACATGCGGACTCCCTTCACCTCGTCCTGGCAGTGGACGACGCCTCGATGGAGCGGTTGCTGGAGCGCAAGGGTAAAATTGCCTATCGCTTCACGCACGTCACGCTCAATCTGGGCAAGTGCAAGCGTCCAAATGCAGACAGTGCGCCTTCCTCTGTAAAACAGGATGCGCACCAATTGGCCCCACCCGCCGCAGGCGAACCTGATAATAAGGTTGCGATGGAGCCAATTCCAATCAATGCGGAGCCTGCCGACACCGACGGCGACTCCACATTCATCATAGATGCGACTACACCATCTACCAGCAACGCATCTAGCACTCATCGATCATCTTTAAGTGCCGCAAAACATGTGCCGCCAGCGGTCAATGTCCGTCAAGGCGCATCGTCGATACGGGGCAGAAACCCGTTTGGTCCTCGTGCTGCTAATAGCCCGAGGAACCTCGGCGGCTCTCACCGAAAGGAGCGTCAACGAAAGGGGGACGGAGGCAACAGTTCCCGACAGGGCAAGCAAAAGTGCCTTGTCGAACGCTCGCTATCCTCGCAGGACCATGAGCGCCATTAAGGTGCTTCAAGCGAACCTGCACCACGCAATAGGAGCATCGGCCACTGTGTGCAGGTTATTCGCCGAAAAACAGGCCACCATTGCGCTTATTCAAGAGCCATGGGTGGCCCGTGGCCGAATTTGCGGTCTAAACACAACAACTGGTAAGTTGATATACGACAGGTTAGCGGGTTGTCCGCGTGCGGCGCTTCTGATCGACAAATGCGTCAACTATTTGCCACTAACCAATTTTATTTCTAGAGATCTAGCTGCAGCATTGGTGGAGGTATCCACGCTCAACGGTTGTCAGAAAGTGGTAGTTGCGTCTGCCTACTTCCCATCTGACAATGTTGAGATTCCACCACTCGAGGTCCAGCAGCTCGTTGACTTCTGTCGACGTACAAACCGGCATTATGTGATCGGTTGCGATGCAAACGCACACCACACGGTGTGGGGTAGCAGCGACATCAACGATAGAGGTAAGCGCCTTCTTGACTATCTTATGTGTAAACATGTGAATGTCCTGAACAGGGGGTGCAAACCTACCTTTGTCACTGCGGCAAGGGCAGAGGTACTCGACATCACCCTTGCTAGCGGTTTCTTCTCCAGGTTCATTGCGAACTGGCACGTGTCGGACGAAGTGTCTCTTTCAGATCATAGACACATCAGATTTGACATCCTAGGACAATCTGACATTCGCTCGGATACTTTTTGTCCAAGGAAAACTAACTGGATTAAATTCCGTGAACTAGTTAGCTCCAAAGCGGAACTACTGGTCAGCCCCATAAGAACTACAGGGGAAATTGAGATTGCAGCTGAGGAGCTCAATGAAATTTTAACTTCCTCCTACAGAGATAGTACCGTTTCACGTTCGGTGGAGTCGGGGCGTAAAGTACCCTGGTGGAACGAGGAATTGGCCCGCAAGCGAGCTAAAGTTAGGAGGATGTTCAACAAAGCCAAGCGCTTCAATAGGTGGGATGAGTACAGAACTGCTCTCACCGAGTACAACAAACTCATTAGGCATTCCAAACGAGAATGCTGGAAAAGACATTGTGAGAGCATTCAGTCGCTACCGGAAGCGGCGCGCCTTCACAAAGCCCTTTCCAAAGGCTCAGCAAACGGGGTCGGCCTTCTATTGAAACCAGACGGTTCGTATACTGAAGGTCCAGAAGAAACATTAAAGTTGCTTCTTCAGACCCATTTCCCAGGGTCCGTACTGTCTGATGGTGACCCCTGCCCAACTGTGAGGACCCAACGGGTTCCCGTAAGCCGGGCTCGCATGTAAACCCACAGAAAACTGTAGTTGTGCCGTTCACACGAAAACGAAACATAACATTGGATCCAATTTCGTTAGGCGGCACGACCTTAGATTATTCCACTGAAGTTAAATGTCTCGGAGTAACTCTAGACTCGAAACTCACGTGGAATACTCACATAGATAATGTACTTGGCAAAGCCACACGTACAATGTGGGCTTGCAGAAGTTTCTTTGGACGGACATGGGGGCTCACCCCAAAGATAATTGAGTGGTTATACACCATACTGGTGCGGCCTATGGTGACCTACGCAGCGCTTGTGTGGTGGCCGAAAACTCAGCAATCTTCTGTCTTACTGAAGTGCAATAAGCTTCAACGTCTTGCCTGCCTTGGCATCACTGGAGCTATGCGCACTTGTCCTACGCCAGCCCTGGAGGCGATTATTGGACTTACTCCGTTGCATATATTCATTCAAGAATCAGCAGCTCTAAATGCTCTCAGACTTCGTTTAACTTCCGACGTGCGTAGTGAAGAAAGCGGTCACATGAGCATTCTGAATCAAATTCCTGATGTGCAGATCTGCTTGAGATCAGATTACATGATCACGGAGGTTTGCTTCGGCAGAAAATATTCAGCCCTCATCCCTAACCGCTCTGAATGGGTAAATGGCACACCCTGTCCAGACCCTAGATGTATCAAGTGGTTCACCGATGGGTCTAAAACGGAACAGGGTGTTGGTGCAGGTGTCTTTGGACCCAACACCAGGATTTCGATCGCAATGGGAGTCTCGCCCAGCGTTTTTCAAGCTGAGATCCACGCCATTGAGGTCTGCGCCAGGGTAATCTTGGAAACTGGACTTCGCGGCGCTCACATTGCTATCTACTCAGACAGCCAAGCAGCTATAAAAGCGCTCTCCTCATTTAAGGTCTCTTCAAAACTGGTGAAGGAGTGTTACAATCTCCTTCAACTGTTGGCAACCAAAAACCGAGTCTTCTTGTGTTGGGTGCCAGGCCACCAGGGCATTGAGGGGAACGAGGCTGCGGATGAACTTGCTAGACAAGGATCATCCAGTCGTTTTCATGGACCTGAGCCTTACTGTGGCTTTGGACTGGTATCGGCCAAACTGCGGATCAAAGATTGGTTTGCACGATTGCGTCAACAGTACTGGAATAACCTTCCAGGGCTTCGTCAATCAAAGGAGCTGATAATGCCCTTCAGTCACAAGGGTACTACTCAAATGAGTAGAACCCACCTAAGACTCCTAGTGGGGTACCTATCTGGCCATCACCTGGTCAGATATCACCTGAACAAGATGGGTCTGTCAAGCGAGACTGAATGCCGTCTTTGTCTGGAAGACGTGGAAACGACCAAGCACATCTTGTGCGAATGTCCCGCCATCGCGCGTTTTAGGATGTCACTCCTCGGGCAGGCTACTATCAGCACTGCAGAATTCAGGTTGATTCCTGCTAAAGACTTACTGCCCTTTATTAGAAGGGTGGACGGTCTTTTGGATTAATGAGCTACGGCACAATAGATCTTTATGGTCGCAGTGCCTTCCTGCTGGGAAAGTAGCTCGTATTTGTATATCTATCTATCTATCTATCTACTGGAAGATCATGGATTGAGGATTAGCATATCAAAAACTGAGTATTTTTACTGTCAATTCTCATGTCCGGAGAAACCGATACCAGATATCTACATTAAAGGAGAGCAGCTGAAGTCCTGTACAAAGTTCAAAATACCTAGGCTCGATGGTCAACAAGGAAGCTACCTGCGATGATGACATCAAACATCGCATGAGTGTCGGTTGGATGAAGTGCTGAGAAAACTCTGGAGTTTTCTGCGACAAGTAGATGCCACGAAAGCTTAAGGGGATAGCAACCGTTTTGCCACCCGGCTGTTCTAAAAATTATTTATTCACTTCAACATTCTATATCTCCCAAACTACAAATCTGATTGGAATGAACTTTTTTTTAATGTTCAGAAATCTTCATTTTATAGTGTGGTGTATTGAAAAATATTATTTTTCTTTTTTTTGGAACCAAGAACTCAACTCATAAGTTTAGCAAGAAAACCGTGTTTTTTCGCTCCTTTGTCAAATTTTTCGTGAACACCATATTCGTTTTTAAATTTCCTTTTTTTCTATTTATTCCCCAATAAATACTGCACTAACTGAGTAGAGAACTTTTTGATATATCAGTTTCCTGATGAACGGTAATCAAAACAAAACGTAATGATATTTTACGCCAAATAGGTTTCCAAAATATTTTTTTTTTGTCCCGATGTAATCAATATTTCAAAAAGTTGTCTGTTCAGTAGAGACAGGAATCCGTAAGCATTCAAATGACGTAAAGTATGTTGATTTATCTTGACCCAGTGTCGAGGAAAGTGTTTCTGAAGGTCAGAAAAGGAGATTTTTCAGGACGGCCATTTTTGGAAAAAAAAAAAACCCGGTATTTTACGTATTTTGACGTCGTTTTCATTCGAAACGTTCGAAACGCTCAGGAATATAGTTGCGGAAGGTTTCAACGTCAGTTTGCCGCTATACTGTGCTACCACGTTTTTTCTCCTGATTCGCCTTTTTTTTGCCTGTTTTTCCGCTTTTTGAAAACGTTTTTTGAGGTGTCTTTTTTGTTTCAATTTTTTTTTACCCACTCCTACTTATCAGATTTTGATTTTGTTAGCGCCATTCAATGCCAAATTGATTCTAAATTTAAAAAAAAAAATAATTTTTTCATCTAAAATTGGTTGCTGTCCCCTTAAGTGCAAGTTGTACAAAACGGTCGTACGTCTCGCACTCATGTATGCGTCTGAATTCTGGACTATGTATAAGACATACGAAAGTAAAATGACTGCTTCTGAGGTGAAAGTGTTACGGATGGCAGCCGGTGTGACCAAAAAAGATCGTATCAAAAGTACCCACATCCGAGGCAGCTTGTTTGTGGAGCAACCGATCACTGAAAAGCTCGAAGATCGTCGTATGGATTGGTATTGCCACGTTCTAAGGCATCCGCCTGAGGACCCTGTCATGAAAGCACTATCAGTGAATGTTCCATTTGCTGGACCCAAAATCCCGAGGCAGACGGAAACACACGTGGATCGATCAGATGAAAAAGCAACAACAACGTGTTAATCTTGGCGATGACACGATCCAAGACCGAGCTGCCTGCAGAAGGAAGCTGAGATTATACCGCCAGAATGAGCGAAGTGCCAAAACCACAGGCAGAGCAACGCGAAGCCGCAGAGTGGTATGAAAAGGCAAGGAAGAAGAAGAGGAGTAAGTGCGAAACAACTGTCAAAATTATCATTTACTGAATGCAAAGGCTTCCTATTTAATATATCTTCAATACTGTATACTAAGGTATAAAACTCTTCGTAATTGAAATTTATCGGACTAGCAATCTTTCTTAATATACCCTTAAAAATGTTTCTCTCCCGAAGACCACCAAAATTAGGACTTGCTGGAGGATTGAATTTCCAAACTATCCCAAGGGTTGTCAATGTATCGTGACATTCTATTTTCCATTGCCTTAGGTTGTTAGCTAAGATTTTAGAAACTCCGCGAAAATTTGTACCACTATCCGAGAAAATAGTGGACGGTTTACCCCTTCTTGCACAAAACCGTAGTAAAGCATCTAAAACGTTTTCAGAGGTCAATTCTGTAGAGAATTTCAGATGAATAGCCCTCGTCAACATACAGATGACGATGATCAACAATGCCCGTCGACTTCGGGCGGATTATCTGTTCGCCCAAGATCTATATAATGAATAAAGTTGGAATATACGTTTTATCAGGAGTCATAGAAACCTACCCGCTTGAACTTCCCTCACTAACAAAACTTTAATCTTTACTTCTTTATTCTTTTTCGTTTCAATCAGATATCCTTCATTTGTTTTGCTGTTTCTATTTTATACAAAACCGAGGTCAGTTTTTATTAAATTTATTCGTTACAATAAAGTTTGTCCTTTGCTCTACGACTTTTCCAATAATTTCTGTCTGAAATGTTGAAATGTTCTTCTAGGCTGTGCAAATACCCGTTTCGTAGCAGACTTAATTCAAATTCAGAGTGTGTGCCACACGCTAGCCGTTATACAATAAACCGTTACCCAAAACCAAATAATGATGGCCTACTGACAAACGTTATGTCTTACAAAACATCCCTGCATGAGTTGAAAATAAATGAATAGATATTTGGGCTGCATGATATGAAATCTAATAGAATGTTGGAGAGTTTCAATTGACCCTTCAGCAGATTCACTACATCTATTCTTCCCACTTAACATACAGGCAATTGACTCATTGACTCTGTTTGTGGAGTGGGGACTATTAGCTTCTGATGGACATCTGGTCAGCAACTCATGGCCACGGAATCCTACATCCTACCGACCGAGGACAACGGCATGTTTCGGTTCTACTGAATCACAAGGGCACATAAAAATGAATGTGAGGTGGTCAATGGCATGGAGCCTTATGTACGGCTATTGACGCTATCTTTTCGAAATTTCATTAAAGCTGGGGTGACCTCATTCCGGCTTCCCTTCTATGCAAAATGTCACCAGAATCGATTCAATGATAACTCTAAAAATAGAAATGAGAGGGGAGTAATATCCACAATGTCGCCTATTAATGTTTGAAAGGATCCAGTGCCGGTCATGTCAAATGCAGACGGTGAGAGCATTATAGGATTTCTTGTTGATTTTCCAATCAGGCTGTTGAGTCTACGAATTTTTAATGATTTTGAAAAAATAATGAAGTTTCACCGTGTCGCGTCGGCACACTTAACGTGGAGGTAAATATAGGGGAAAAATATTTGAGCATGGTTAGGTAGGCTTATATGTGTTATTGAAGGAACACGAATTATTAAAGTGACCGTAGACAGATACTTGATTAGAGTTAAATACTCATATGTATAAATATGTATGTAGGCTCGTAGAGTGAAACCAAACAAATAACCCTGACATCTGCCGTGTTCGTTTCACCCGAATAAAAGTCCATTCACATACAAAACGAATGACCAATAGTGTCCGACAAGACATTCGGCCAGAAGATATATACTATGCTTCACAAAATCATTTGTACCATGGCAAAAAGTTGCCTGTCTTGAAGTTTAGCCATGTTTAAAGTGCATTTAACAGTTTTTGAGAAAAATATGCTTGAAGGGAAAGGAAGCGACTAATGTTCTCATAATGCCCAATAACAAAGTTAGCGCAATTTATTTAAAACAAAGGAGTTATAAGCAAAAAACATTTTCACAAAATTATTTGTACCATTAAAATTTATTCACAAAATTATTTGTACCTCATGTTTAATACTGGAAAATACCGAAAATAAAATGAAAAAGTCATACTTTTTTGACATTTAATGTGGAGTGCTGCCTCCTTTTGCATGAATTACTGTCTGCAGTCGCCTTAGAACTGATTCCGCTAAGTTCATCGTTATTTCCTTGGGAATATTCTTCCAAGTTTCAATTATTTCCCTCCAGTCAGCTTGTTGCGATTTCCCAATTTCATGTTTGATCTGTTGCTTTACGTGATGCCAAAGGTTCTCAATCACGTTCAAATCCGGGCTCTGAGGAGGCCAAGGTAGAAGCTTTTGTTTGGATTTTGTTAAAAAATAAAGTACAATAATAAGACAAACTTTGTGGATAGAAGCATTATCTTGCTGCAGTATGAAGTCCTCCCCAGTCAAAGCCTTTGCTGACTGGAAGGCGTTATCATTAATAGTTGTCAAATAGACAAACTAGGTAACTTTTCCTTTTAGTTAGTTTAGTTATTATTTTTCCTCCATTGTGCTGGCGAAAAGGAATTGTTCGTTGTTGTTTTTTTCTTAAGGCAGTAGCGGTACGATAATATTCTTTACCGTATGATTCATCTAACGAAAACGCTGACTCATCTGTCCACAGAATGTTTTTACAGAAGTCTATAGGCTTCTTAATATATTCTTTTGCAAATTCCAGTCTGCAAACTTTATTTTGTTCCGTTATAAAGTGTACCTTCCTTTTTATTTTATATAACATTTTTTATTCGCTTCCATCAACCTTCGTCGAATCGTCATTTGACTTATTTGCTGTTCACGATGCAAGTTTACATTTTGAAGCAATATTTTAACTGAAATCGAATCATCTTTAGTAACTGATGCAACAATTTCACGATCTTCTCTATTGGATGTAATACGCTTTCTGCCCCTACCGGGTGCAGTTCTCAAAGTTTTTGTATTATTTAATTTCCGAACTTGATACAAAACGGTATTTTTATGACACTTAAATTATTTTGCTATATTAGTCAGAGTAACCCCGGATCTGTATTGATTAATGATATATATGTAGGTACTTTATCCTCGAATGATAGCTCGCGTACTTTCGGCATTTTCACGCAATTTTTAATCGTCACACTTATGTTGAACACGACAAAACCATTGATAGGTTAATAACTAACTGATTCCAGTCGAAATAACTAACGGTTATCTCATCTTTTCTCAGAAGTAATAGTGTTACCATGAGGTACAAATAATTCTGTGAAAAATTTCAATTATTTGTACCAAATAATTTTGTGAAAATGT
Organism: Chloromyia formosa; assembly: GCA_964017055.1. NCBI lineage: Eukaryota > Metazoa > Arthropoda > Insecta > Diptera > Stratiomyidae > Chloromyia > Chloromyia formosa. The sequence continues at coordinate 104,978,863 of OZ024813.1, forward strand.
TTTTACCTATAACTCCTTTGGTTTAAATACATAAATTGCGCTAACAAGTTACGCTTGGGGCTGCTTGATAAAGTTCGGCAGGGATGCCGTCAAGTCCGGCGGCCTTTCCTCGTTTTAGTGCAATAATTGCAGTGACTATTTCCTCTTTAGTCGGGGCAGTGGACCGTATACGCACATTTTGATGGTTAGCTAAATTATCTATATGAGGGGGAACTTCACCAGAGGTTACACGGTTCAAGACCGCGGCGAAGTGTTCTTTCCACCGCCTCATTTGATCTTCTTCCAAGATAAGTAGCTTTCCATCACTATCTTTCACCGGATGTTGGCAGGAGTTACGACCACCTGTAAACTCCTTGATGACACCGTATACGGCGTTTAAGTTGTTACTTCTAGCGGCTTCTTCTGCTGACGCTAAAAGAGAATTGGCATAAACTCTTTTATCGCGTCGCACACTACGCTGAACTTCTCGAGCTTTCTGACGGTAAAGGAGTTCGATGCTGCTTCGATTGTCGTCTGAGGCTGCAGCCAAACGAACTTTCAGCTCCTTTCTTTCAACAATCCGCTGCCATGAAGCGTCGGACATCCAGGGCTTATTCCGGCAATCCGGGTTTGGGCCAAGGATGGTATTTGCGCTATCAATGTACGCATTTTTTATGGCATCCCAGTTTTCGTTTATGTCACTATCTGGGTGACTAGTTATCTCAGCCGCTTTTTGCGCAAGATGGTCATTATATTGTTGTAAGACAGCTGGATTTTTTAGTCGAGCGGTGTTGAATTTGCGGGGCCTGGATCTTTCGTCGCTGGGCCGGCGCACGGCTGCAATACGCAATCGAACATTAGCGATCATAAGATAATGGTCTCTTCCCATCCCAATATCGGCACCCTTCTTGTTTCGCACGTCCAGGAGGCAACTCTTGAATCTTTTACTAATGGCAAAATGGTCGATTTGATTTTGTGTTCTGCGCCGATCAACAGAGGACCAACTGATTTTGTGGTGGTCCTTATGCTCAAACATAGTACCACCGATGAAGAGACTGTGAAAGTTGCAGAACTCTACAAATCTTTCACCGTTGTCATTACGATCACCAAGACCGTGTCTCCCCATCACATGTCTGAGCCCATAGTTATCAGCGCCAACTTTCGCATTCAAATCACCCATAACCATTATAATGTCACCTTTAGGTGTTTTGCTCTGAACGGCGTTTAGTTCTTCGTAGAAGGAGTCTTTTGCCAAGACATTGTCGGGTTCAGTAGGGGCATAACATTGTATTATTGAGATGTTCCTCATTTTGGTCCGGAACCTGGCGGTCAAGACCCTGTCAGAGACCGGTTCCCAGGATAAGAGACAGTTTCGCGCGGCTCTGGTTAAAAGGAGCCCCACACCTGACTCACGGCGACTACCGGTAGCTTTACCGGAGTACAACATTACAGTGCTGCCCGTTGGAGAGATGAATTCTCCGCTGTTCCACCATCTTATCTCACTAACTCCTAAGATATTTAATTTGTACCTCAGAAATTCACTCTCTAATTGAAGAAATCGTGCGTTCTGGGGACCTTCTGATCCATTGTCCAGGAGAGTACGCACATTCCAGAATCCAATCTTTGTCATTGTACGATAGCTAAAAGTCGTAACCGTTGAGTCAGTCCTTATCCGAGGCATAGTTGACGTTTCGTTAGCATATAAAGATTTCGGATAGTGCAAGTTGCTGGCATACACATCCTGTCCTTTGATTGTCGGTTTTAACGACAGGCCCTCAAAGGGAAAGACCGTGGTATTTTTTTTTTTCACACCCCACACCACAGGGGTACCTCAACCAAATCATCGCACCGCCATCACTGGCGGCTTGACGTTGGTTGGCAATGGTCAGTGACCACTGCCGTTCCAGGGGGCGCCCACGCGGAGGACTATGGAAGAGGAGTTTTTGCCCCCCCCAGTTATCCATTATTACTGACTTTTGTACTGATCCCCAGAAAAAACTATATGTGCCAATGACTTGGTTTTGCCAAAGCCTGCTTTAGGGGAGACCGGGGTAGCTTCGGTTTAGGGGTGCATTCAGCAATGGCGTTTTCGGTGAGAAGCAGCCATCGGACATCACTATTTATTAGTGAAAACTTACACATCATTGATATGCCCTCACAAAGTTTGCCATCTGTGCCTTACACGTGTTTTTGTGTTTTCGCGGTTGTTTTCATAGTAAAATACATACATATTTCGATTGTGGTACGTCAGTGTTTTGAATTTTAAATATTTTATTATTATTAAAAAAATTAGAGTATGTTAAGAATAATACTATTTTTGTGAAAAAATATGTGAAAACTAAAAAAAAAAAAATTCCTGATACTTTTCAGCTTCATATACATTGGAAATGGTTCGAAATTATAAGCGTAAGACCCAACGAGATGCGATTGATAAAAATGTGACGAGAAAAAGCAATCGCAGTGCGCGGCGTAGAGACAGCAACGTCTGCCGGTCAAATGTAAAATGAAACGTCAAACAATTGAACCACGAATAAAAAATTAGAAACTTTAGGTTTCCGCTTGTCTCTGTTCGGTTTTTGCTACATATTTTTTTACGGGAACAAAGATCGAACGAAAGTCTCTCATACAAAATGGCTTCCCTGCGATCCACCTAAACTTTGTTTTCCTTACTACTTTGACTTAACCCCTAGTGGGGCATAGCGCGTCAACTACACCTGCGGCATCGTACTCTATTCTAGGCAATGGGGCGCAACAGTGCCGTGCGAAGAAAATTTGGCTACCGGGGCGGGGCGATGATTCCATATAGCGCCCCCATATATAATTAAAAGAATAAGGTTTTCTTGAAATTTTAGAATGTTGTAGAATTCAGCACGCTGATCAAGAATACATAGACATGTGTGGCGTAGAAAATATTTCTTCACATAGTTTTTTTGACATGGATATGTCTTATAGCTGGGGGTCATCACCTAAAATCTGTCCGTCACACGAAATGTCTGTTTTTCTACTCGGGTGTCAGAAGAGGAAACAAGCCCATTGAAAATTTTTCTTTTCTGGTTGTGCATGTCGTTTGAGTGAAGTGGTCATTGTGCATGGCTGTTGCTTGTAGATCCGCGAGGGCGGCGCGCTTCCGGGGATCCTGTGTGTATATGTTGGGATGTTGATTTGATAGCGATAAAGGTTGACGTTGTGGACGGCAAGAAATAACATAGTGTACGGGTGAACAGGCGCTCTCTGTGCTCTATGTCCCACGCTCTCAGTCAACGCGATGCCATAATCAAAACTCCTGCATACACACCATACCATACATTCAAAATCCTCAAAAATATAGAATACGCTCCGTACTACCTAACTTGACTAGGCCCCCAGAACACGTCGCAAGAAGTCGTCTGCTCTCCTCGCTCGACCTGCTCACACGCAATTTATGGTCTCAGAATGTATGCGAAATTTCGCTCAGGGCAGCGGACCTCCTCCTCTCATTTATTCATATCATTCTCATTCTCACCATTTCACTAAACAAATTGTGCACTCCCGACATGCATATGCATAGACCCAATCTGAGGTCACAATGAATGAAATTCCATTTTTACTCATTATTTAGGTCAAGGACGTCCAAGGACTTTCAATGACCTTCAATTTCCGCCAATTCCCATTCATCATTTAATAAAATAGCCCGTGTTGCACTATTTGAATCACTAGGGTCCCAGGAAAAGTAGCAAATAGTCAGTTCGACTAACATTTGGACATGCGCAGACGCAATTTGAGAGAGTGTACATAGTTCCCGCCCCCCGAAGATGAGCGAGAGCGGATGAAGTTCATTCGAGCCAAATCGGGTGATCCAGCGACTGCGTTTGTGCATTTGCAATGGCAGCGATTTGAGGTCTGACTGGTCCACAATGTGGGCCCCCACCACATGTGCAATAAACAAATAGAACAAAATGGCGGATTTATACTAGGCGAGTTAGAATCTCTCAAGTCCCGAAATAAAGAAATATTCGTCGCAGGATGTTATATGTTATGATGTGCATTCAGAGGTCTGCAGAAGATCAAATGCCCCCTTCCGCAAAAATTCCAAAATGTTTATTTAAAATGGCTGGAATCCAATCAAATAAAATAGCGCGCGTTGTACTACATATCTGAATCAATAGGGTCCCAGAAAAAGTAGCAAGTAGTCAGTTCGACTAACATTTGGACATGCGCAGAAGCAATTTGAGAGTGTGTACATTACATAGTTCCCGCCCCCGAAGATAGAGAGCGAGAGCCATCGCGGATGAAGTTCATTCTATCCATATTGGGTGATCCAGCAACTGTGGTTGTTCATTTGCAATGGCGGCGATTTGAGGTCTGACTGGCCCACAATGTGGGCCCCCACCCCACGCGCAATAAACATATCATAAAACAAAATGGCGAATTCGTACTGCGCGAGTTAAAATCTCCCAAGCCCCTAAATAGAGAAATATTCGTCGCAGGATGTTATAGATCCGGGCAGCTCATCGTGACATGATGTACATTCAGAGGGCTGCAGAAGATCAAATGTCCCCCCTCTAATTTCCAAAATTTTTCTTGTGCATTCTCTTTGTGCTTGTGTTGGAATGTTTTGTTTACTTTTGTTAGTTTCCCTTTCTGTTTGCCGGACACAATCGCAAAGAGTCGCACGCGTTACTTGAGAAACGGACTGTGTGTGCCGGACCCGGACTGTTGATTAAAGGGGCGGGATGAGACGGATAGTGTGGGAGCGATTTTGCAATAGATACACAAACACAATACAAGTCCGATTGGGAAAAGATAGTGGGAAGCGTGATTGCGATTAGCAGAAACTTGCTCAGAGAAATGTCGATAGGCTGCAGTCTGCCTAGATGGAACAGGGTGCACGAGAGGAGGTGAATATTGCACACACGCGATGCAAACGAAAACGAAACGATCCCGCGAGAGAAAGGAGCCCGAGCGGACAGGACAAAGCAAAGCAGAATTTATGACGAGTATCTACACTGCCACCAGATACATCGGTACATGGTTATGTCTTATGCCTACCGAAAGCGTGGGACGTGTTTTTTCGAATGATTTCATCCAGTATAACTATACTGGGATCTTTATAAAACTTACGTCGATATCTTCAACACACAGGTTCTACGCAGTCGGTAGTCATAGACATATCCATGTTCCGATGTATCTGCATGCAGTGTAGATACTTTGTATCTTTTTTTTGGAAATCTATGTGGAGTTGAGGGTGCCTAGCCCTGATGTTGAAGTTTTAGTATGTTGTAGAGTTCAGCATGCTGAGTAAGAATTTATATGCATGTTGGTTGCGAAAACCATATCTTCACATAATTTTCAAGCTTGGAAAAATTGATGTTGCACCCAAAACGAGCGAAGCGACCGTTAATGTGATGCCTTAACCGCGAGGCGAGCGTAGCGAGCGGAGCCCAAACAAGATATTGTTGTTGTTATTGTCTCTTGTGTCGGCTCCTCTCGCCACACTCGCTCCTAGCTTAACGGATCACAACCTTCAGTGTCGCACAAGCAAGAAAGCTCGCTACGCTCGCTATGAGTGGAACATATTTACGATGCAAATTCTCTATGCGATGATGTCATTTTCATTGAACGAAGTAATCTAATACATCCATACATCTTCAACATTAAACGAGACTAAGTCTTCGCTTCATAGGCCCCAAATCGCGAGAAATTACGATGGAATGATCTGAACACTATTTGATCATAGGAACATAGAAAATGAAACCGAAATATAAAGGGCTACGCCCGCACTCCGCGGGTTTTGTAACAAGCGCTTAATTTCGTATGTAAATATGGACTCCTCGCTGGATTCCAAAAAGGGTTTTAGGACAAAGTGTCGGATGTCACTCCCGCGGTCATTGTATAAATTTGAACAAATGTCCTTTTTGGAATGCGCTATCGAAATTCCCAAATATAAATCTCGTTTTCGGCGCCCTCTGCTTATGGCGCCCGATGCGGTCGCCTCCTTCGCCCCTCCCTTCGCACGGCCTGGTGCGCAACTCCCCAAAAGGCTTACCCGGCGCCTCACACTCCATTGTCACAGATTAACGGCATGCGATTCGAGGACCCCTTCTTGGTCGGCCTTGGTTGGAAATGAAGTTCCATTTCATGGTATGCAAAGCAATGCAGTTATCACTCTTCCGCATTGTTTGACCTTACCCACTGCCATTTTCGCCTGCGTATCAATTCGTCGATTGGCATCTGACCCGTACGCCGACTTAGCTCTTCATTTGATATTGTTTCGGGCCAGAAAATTCTTAAAATTCGACGAAGACATGAGTTGACGAAAACTTGCAGCTTTCTGGTAACTCCTACGGAAACTTTCCATGTACTGCTCCCATACAAAAGCACTGACAGTACCAGGGAGCGAAACAGCTTGGTCTTGACGCTGAGATAACTGCCCTGCCAGATTTTGGACAGCATGCCGTATGCGCGTTTAGCCTGGTTGATACGACGAGCGATGTCTTGCTCCGTACCACCATTTTCGGCAACAATGCTACCCAGGGAGACGAAGTTGTCCACCTTCTCCACAGGCTGCCCATTAATATTGATGGCAATAGGTGTCGGATTTCTTTTTCGCAATGAAGGGCTAAGAACCTTGGTCTTGTTGATATTAATCTTTAGCCCAACCTTGCTTGCCTCCCTCTCGAGATCTAACGCCATTGCGGACAGATCCATGATTTTGTGGAAGAGTAGGCATATGTCGTCAGCATAGTCAAGATGTTGTAGATAAGATGTCAAAGTCCATCGAATTCCTCTGTCGAGTCCGGATAGGGCTGCATGCAACACATCGCCGATCACAATGAGGAATAGGATCGGTGAGAGGATGCACCCCTGCCGAACTCCACTACGAATCTCAAAGTCCCCCGACACCTTACCTTTATGCAGAACGCGACATTTTGCCCCGTCGTAAGTTTCCTTAATAATGGCCACAAGCTTCTCAGGGATGCCTCTCTTGCGCAAGGCCGCCCATATGGAATCCCGGTTCACACTATCGAAAGCCTTTTCGAAATCGATGAAAAGCAAGTGCAGCGGAGAATCGTATTCAGCGCATTGCTCGATGATGATTCACAAGGTGTTAATGTGATGGACTCAGGAGCATCTGGATCAAAAACCAGCCTGCTCTTCATCAATTGTGTTTTCTAAGTGGGCCTTTATTCTTTCCAGGACGATTTTAGCTATTATCTTGGCAACGGCAGGAAGCACACAAATGCCTCTCCAATTATTACAGTCTGTGAGGCTACCCTTCTTTGGAAGTTTGATGATCAAACCTTCCTTTCACTTAGTGGGAAAGGTCTCTGTATTCCACGCTTTACCAACAAGTGGGTGCAGCAAATCAGCAGTTACGCTTGGCGCTGCTTGATAAAGTTCGGCAGGGATACCGTCGAGACCGGAGGCCTTTCCTCGTTTTAGTGCAACAATTGCAGTGACTATTTCCTCTTTAGTCGGGGCAATGGACCGTATACGCACATTTTGAGGGTAAGCTAAATTATCTATATGAGGGGGAACTTCACCAGAGGTTACACGGTTTAAGATCGCGGCGAGGTGTTTTTCCACCGCCTCATTTGATCTTCTTCCAAGATATGTAGCTTTCCAATATCCGGTGAAGGATAGTGACCGTTCACCGGATGTTGGCAGGAGTTACGACGAGCTGTAAACTTCTTGATGACACCGTATACGGCGTCTAAGTTGTTACTTCTTGTGGCTTCTGCTGAGACTAAAAGAGAATTCGCATAAACTCTTTTATCGCGTCGCACACTACGCTGAACTTCTCGAGCCTTCTGACATTAAAGGAATTCGATGCTACTTCGATTGATGTCTAATGCTGCAGCCAAACGAACCTTCAGTTCTTTTTATACCCTATTTTTTCAACAATCCGCTTCCATGAAGCGTCTGACATCCAGAGCTTATTCTGGCAATCCGTATTTGTGCCAAGGATGGTGTCTGCGCTACACATTTTTTATGGCATCCCAGTTTTCATTTACGTCACTATCTGAGTGACAAGTTATCTCAGCTGCTTTTTGCGCAAGATGGTCATTATTGTTGTAAAACAGCTGGATTTCTTTAGTCGAGCGTTGTTGAATTTCCGTCGCCTGGGTTTTTCGTCGGTAGGACGGCGCAAGGCTGCAGTACGCAATCGAACATTTGCATAATATCATAAGACAATGGTCTCTTCCCATCCCAATATCGGCACCCATCTTATTTCGCACGCCCTTTTACTAATGGCAAAGTGGTCTGATTTTGTGTTCTGCACGATCAACAGAGGACCAACTGATTTTGTGGTGGTCCTTATGCACAAACATAGTACCACCGATGAATGGACTGTGAAAGTTGCAGAACTCTACAGGTCTTTTACAGTTGTCGTTACGATCACCAAGACCGTGTCTCCGCATTACATGTCTGAGCCCAAGTCTCCCATAACGATAATAATGTCACCTTTAGGTGTTTTATTTTTATTTTTTTTATTACGCTTTAGTGGTGAGAAATACAGGTTTCCCCAATTACATTTCTCACCAGTTGAACAAAGTTACCGTTAATGGAATTCGTAGCTAAAAATATATCACTTATAATTATGACTATACAATTATACAATCTTCTCTATATATAAAAATGAATGTTTGTTTGTATGTCCTTTATAGAATCGTAAACTATGCATTTGATCATGTGATGATCTTTGGCAAAGTTGTTGTGCATGAACCAAAGAAGGTCACTGAGTAAAAAAAAATTTATATATAGAAAAACAAATGAAATTGTTCTAATTGCCACGAGCGAAAGATTGTTGCTATGAATTCACTGTAGTTGCTACGAGTAAAAGTTGGTTGCTATGAAATTATTCTATTATTGACTGTGTTTTTTTTTTGCAAATGTGGCAATTTTTCAATCAAAATTTCTTTACTCAACTTGCACTAGAACATATGCACTAAGGCGTATCGGAAAGTGGTTGAATCAATAGATAGAACCTTACGTGACATCAAACAAAACGACCGGCCTATGGGCAGTATTACAATATATTACTTCTCTGTGGCGACTTTAGGCAAACTTTACCAGTAAAACCCGGAGGGATGAGGGCTGATGAAATTAAGGCATGTCTAAAAAGCTCACATCTATGGCGCCATTGTCATACCCATGCATTTGTCAACCAATATGCGGGCGCGAATTGGGAGTAATTAAAATGCCCAAGAGTTTTCAGATTTATTACTGAAAATTGGTGACGGTACATATCCGGACGAAGAAGGGAAGGTTATTCTCCTATCTAAATAATTGATGTTGTGTATTTAAAAAACGACCAGGCATCTGCGATAAACGCAGAAATATTGAAATGCGTTCCTGGGGAATGTGTTGAATACAGCTCAATTAACCGAGTAATGGATCAAGAAGATGCTACCCATTATCCGGTTTTTAAATTCCCTAAGCGCACCTAGGCGGGGTCCCTGTAATTCTGCTTAGAAATTTGAACCGCCGAAACTATGTAAAGGTACCCTCGCAGCTTCGTTCGCTCTCGCAGCTAGTTTAATATGAAAATTCTTATTTACAGTTGTTCGTTCAAAAATTATCGATTTCGAAAGTAAAGAAATTCATCTAAAATCAAAGTAATATCAGAATCACTGGACAAAATTTTCAAAATTTCGTGATTAGAACGAGGCAGAGTCAAGCGAAAAACATCCACAGCACGGAATAGTTTTATATGACTAATCTGAAATACATATGTTCAAAGGATTCCGATGGTATCCGTAGTCGGTCTTCGTTTTGGGAAAGATGAAGGTCGCATCACGACGATTAGTATAGGGAAAATATCTTACTTTCAAGCGGTCCTCATAGGAGACGTAGTTCAAATTGAACTTAAGTGCCAAATGCCATGTGAGGCATCTCTGAACTCTTTCAATTTTAATTATTTGGTTCTTGGTGTATGGGAACCAGATTGCCGTATTATATTCAAGGTGTAGTCTTACTAACGTATTGTAAAGTAATTTGATGGACTGGATTTTGTTGAATTCGAAAGAAGCTTGGTTCCAGTATTTTACTTGCTTTTTTGACAATATTGTCAATATGGACATCAAATTAAGTTTTGAGTCAAAAATTACACCGAGATCTTTGATGTGGTTTACTTCTTTAAGTGGAATGCCATTGAGATGATGATTGAATTGTGTGATGAACTTACGATTAGTAAATCTAGTGAATTGACACTTTTCCGGTAACGAAAATTGAGACCCAGCACTATGTCATTAATGAAAATGTTGAAGAGAAACGGACCAAAAACTGAGCCTTGGGGTACCCCCGATTTTTGAATGTATCGATTTGAACTGTTACCATTAAATACAACGTGCAGTGGTCTGTTCGTGAGATAAGAGTTTAGCCAATTTAAGAGTGAAGTCGGTAAATTCATAGCTCTTAGTTTTGACATAAGCTTAAGGTGGTCAACCCTGTCAAAGGCCTTGGCAAAGTCCTTCATCCAATGCAGTGCTCAGGTAGTAGGTGTAACTAAGCAGATTGGTACATGTCGACTTATTTTTCGTGAAACCATGCTGCTGACTAATTATAGTTCCCTGAAAGAGGGGCTCAAGTAGTGCTATAACAAGTTTTTCGAAAACAAGTGCAAGCGTGTTGAGCATACATACAGATCTATAGTTAGTAATCATGCTATTGTCACCTTTTTTGAATATCGGCATGACAAATGACTCTTTAAGCGAATCTGGAAAAATACCTGTGTCAAGAGATTTGTTGAACAGAATGGTTAAAGGATTTGCAATTGATTCACTGACATTATTCCATCAGGTCCACCTTTTTTATTACCGTCGAGTTCATTTAAGATTTTTATGGCATTGCGTAATGAAATAATTGTGTTGATATTTTGGGTTGAAGTTGCGTTATGCACAATGTCGTTTGTTGAATTTGGAGGATGGACATTGAACGTCGATTGGAAATATTTGGCAAACATTTGACAGATCACCTTAGGATCTTGGCTCTTAGAGTCGTTATGCTGAAATTCCTGCGGATAACTGTTTGATTAATTACGGTCTTTAGTATATTTCCAAAACACGCGATTGTTATCTTTGACAATATTATGAACATTACAAATGTACACGACACAATTTAATGTTTTTTTTTGCATTCGGTACGTAGGGTTGCAAGTTGCAAATAATCTGATCCGAAATTCGTCTTTATCCACTTTTTATGTGCTTTTTATACCCTTCACGGATGTGATAGTATATTAACTTTGTCATGAAGTTTACAACGCACAGAAGGAAGCATCTCCGACCATATAAACTATATATTCTTGGTCAGTATGACGAGACGAGTGGATTTTGTTGTTTTGTCCGTCTGTCTGTCTGTTTCTATGCAAACTAGTCCCTCAGTTTTAAAGCTATCGAGCTGAAATTTTGTACAGAGCCTTCTTTCTATTGCACGCAGTATATATGTCGGAACCAACGGAATCGGGTTTTCTTTCACTTCGCAGTGAGAATGGACATTTTAAGGTTATAGTCGACGAGTTTAACAATCAAAATGCTATGTTTGTCGTTGATTGATTTGGTGCTGTATGCTGAGGTAATTTGATTCGATGCGATCTGGCAATCAAGTGCTGCGAAGACTCGAATAGCCAAATCAATCGTGTTTTCGTTGTTAATTTGCGGTAGGCCCATAATGCTTAGATTATTTCGTAGCAAACGTTGATTTGACAGTTCGATGTTATATTGAGCCGATGCCTGATGTTGCTCGACGCGTTCAAGACGACTATTCAAAACAGCGATCGATATCTCGTTAACTGTGACACGGTCATCAATTTCAGCGACTTTCGAATCAACTGTCTGCTTCAACAAATTTAGATCTCGAGAATTGGCCAACATATTCTGGTTCATTGATTGAAGAAACTTCATGATATCACTTTTTGAAGGACTTTGAACCGATAGCGTGTTCTGCTCTGAACGGCGTTTAGTTCTTCGAAGAAGGAGTCTTTCGCCAAGACACTGTCGGGTTCCGTTGGAGCATAGCATTGTATTATTGAGATGTTTCCCATTTTGGTCCGGAACCTGGTGGCTATAATTCGGTCGGAGACCGGATCCTAGGATAAAAGATAGTTACGTGCGGCTCTGGTTAAAAGGAGCCCCACACCTGACTCAAGACGAGTACCGGTAGCTCTACCGGAGTACAACATTACAGTGCTACCCGTTGGAGAGATAAATTCTCCGCTGTTCCACCATCTTATCTCACTAACTCCTAAGATGTTTAAGTTATACCTCAGAAATTCACTCTCTAATTTAAGAAATCATGCGTTCTAGGGACTTTTCGATCCATTGTCCAGGAGAGTGCGCACATTCCAGAATCCAATCTTTCACATTGTACGGTTGCCAAAACTCGTAACTGTTGAGTCAGTTCTTATCCGAGGCATAGTTGACGTTTCATTAGCATATAGAAGATTTCGAATAGTGCAAGTTGCTCGCATACAGCCCGTCAAAGGGAAACCGTGGTATTATTTTACGCCCCACACCACAGGGGAAAGATTTACCTCAACCAAATCGTCGCACCGCCATCACTGGCGGCTTGACATTGGTTGACAATGGTCAGTGACCACTGCCGTTCCAGGAGACGCCCACGCGGAGGACTATGGAAGAGGATTTTTTGTTTTATTATTTACAAAAAAAAAAAATACAGAATATTACAATAAGAATAATACTGTTTTTGTGAAAAAATGTGTGAAAACTAAAAAAAAATGTCTGATTCTTTTTAGCTCCATAAACATTGGAGATGGTTCGAAATTATAAGCGCAAGACCCAACGAGATGCGATTGATGAAAATGCGACGAAAAAAAGCAATCGCAATGGGCGGCGTAGAGACGGCAACGTCTGCCGGTAAAATATAAAATCAAACGTCAAACAATTGAATCGCAAATAAAAAATTAGACCCTTTAGGATTGTGCTTGTCTCTTTTTGGTTTTTACTACATATTTTTTACAGGAACAAAGATCGAACGAAAGTCCCTCATATAAACAAAAATGGCTTCCCCGCGAAACATCTAAACTTTGTTTTCCTTGACAAAAGGTGAAAGGAAAAAAATTGGAATAAAAATCTAAAAAAATACAATGTTAAGGGGATCTGAAACTCATGGGGTTGGGGCGTCATGAGTCCAATTTGTGTCTATTGTCGCGCCGTTGCGTTGTGTATAGTCTTGCGTTGTCCTAGCCGGCGACTGGGTACAAAACCAGGGTCTCTTCTTCATTGGATTCTTCTTTATACACGTTTTCCTACCACCAAAGCTGTGCAATAGAAATAAGAGGCAAACCGCCAGCTTTGGCACTAACATAAGAAAAAAATTTTACATGCGGTTATTAAAGTAGGGTTTCATGACACAACACGAATGCTAGACACACTGTTTATATTTATGTACTAGAATACCCATCAGAATCCGTATTTCTTACGTATTACGTACACAATCTCTTTGCACACGTAACAACAACGAGAAGCGAGAAATGACAATATCTAAGCCTGAAAATATGCCCGTCTATATATACTCATATAACAAAAAAAGCAATCTCATTTGTTCGTCGAACCCCCATAACGGATATAACGTACGGATCTACACGCTAAGGGTAGATTATGTCAACTGCCATTTTCAATCCCGCATTTTACCATTTCGACATTCGAAAAATTTGTTGAAGTCACGCGATTCCAAGTGTAAAGCAAATTGCCGAGTCAACCTTAAAATGTCTTAAAGTTTAGTTTACATATGTCTGAGTATTAGTGGCAAAGCCGGAGGTAGCACTTAACTTGAGCAATATTCGATAGGGTTCAGTTCAGACCAAAGTGAAGTCTGGCTCTACTAACTTGACTGTTCGTAGCAGAAACGAAGTACGGTGTGTTTAATGTTAGTGGCAGTTCTAATAAGTATCTGTCGAACTATGCCGTAAAGAGATTTGAAGTTTTCGGTCATAATATGTACATTTACACAAAAAAAAAAAATATTTTGTGCAAATGGATTAGCTTTTAGTTAGTTGGTTCGTTTAGGTGTCAAAGCTTCCACAAATGGAAAAGTCACGTTTTGATGCCACAAGACGATCCCATACCTAGCTTTGCTGAGCTCCTGTGGAGTAACGCGTTGCTCGTGCGGGAAATTCATCTATGACTCTTGTTACACAAACCGGTACACACCAGCCATCCGCACCACCAGCAAAAGCAGCTGCACAACCGGCCGCGGGCCGCCGCAAAGTGGGACGACTCGAACAAATTTTTGGACATTGACAAAAAAATTAATTTTTTCTAATTTTTATTTTGAGTTTTCATTATCGTTTTGTAGACCCTTAGTGCCTTTTCACACAAAGAGCCGCACGACTCTCGCTCGCGAGTTCTTGATAAAGGGTGGCAACAACCCCTGCTTTTTTTGTGTTTAAGACATGATTTTTAGTAAAATTAGGGTATTTTGCACACATTTTAGAATGCCACAAAAATGAGTTGCTCCGAAAAAAGAACCTTCACATATTCTAACCCCATATAGTTACGAAGAAAACTACGAAATATCTCATCCCGCTTCGCTCGCAATTTAGGTATGTTTAAAGAAATCAGTTGTAGGGTCGATTCCCAGTAATACGCAGGGTTTTTAATTGTCCATAAAAAAAAAATTTTTCTCGATAATTTGTTACTTAAACTTAAACAACATCTAGTGATTCGTTAAGCGAGTGAACTCGTACAAAGAAGTGAAAGCTATCAATTCTTTCCCGTCCCTTTAAACATTTATTCTTGGTTTCTGTTGAGTGGTATAAGCTATATCCGAATCAAACCCGTCTCGGAAAAGACCCATTGGGTATACTTCCCCAACAATGTTCCTGCGGGACAAATTGAAGATACGACGAACTGGTCAAACATCAAATCCAACATCTGTATACGAAAATCGTTTTCAACTGCTCGCGGATAACGACTCCAACGACTGCGATGTATCCAATATTGATCCTCCAACCACAACAATCAAGGTAAAAGTTCCACCAATTACTTTTCCCATATTACCAAGGGAGTCGATCGTCACAATGATGAGTGAACTTGGTATAACCAATTTCGAAATAAAAATGATGTCAATTGGCCGGAGATTGTTTCTTACATCGGGGGAAGAATATGACAAAATCTGCAAGCATCTTGTGTCGGAAAAAATCAGCTTTTTCACACATCGCCGATCGGATCTACGTCCGACTAAAATTATTTTATCCGGATTACACGGATGACACGTGTCAGGAACTTAAAAACTACCTAAACGAGTCAATGAACACCAAATGCGACGACATCAAAAAATTCACCTCAGAGCAATACAAAGACGACGTACTTTATCTACTGTACTTCCCACCGGGAGTCAAGTTGAACGAACTTCGATCTACAAAGAGCATCATGCACACTCTAGTTCGTTGGGGCTACCATACTCGGCGCAGCTCGGGCCCCACACAATGTCGCAACTGTCAGATGTTCGGACATGGATCATCACACTGCCATCTCCCACTTAAATGTCTAATATGCAGTGGCGATCATATGCACACGGAGTGTACGCTGCAGGAGGACCAAAGCGATAAAATCAAATGCGCAAACTGTGGACTAAACCATTTCGCGAATGACAAAAACTGTAAGAGTAGAGCAAACTACTTACAAATTAAAGCGGAAGTTCAACAACATGCAAGCAAAAAAGATACAAAGTATCTACACTGCATGCAGATACATCGGAACATGGATATGTCTATGACTACCGACTGCGTGGAACCTGTTGTGTTGAAGATATCGACGTAAGTTTTGTAAAGATCCCAGTATAGTTATACTGGATGAAATCATTCGAGAAAACACGTCCCACGCTTTCGGTAGGCATAAGACATATCCATGTACCCATGTATCTGGTGGCAGTGTAGATACTCGTCATAAATTCTGCTTTGCTTTGTCCTGTCCGCTTGGGCTCCTTTCTCTCGCGGGATCGTTTCGTTTTCGTTTGCATCGCGTGTGTGCAATATTCACCTCCTCTCGTGCACCCTGTTCCATCTACCCGTTCAGTACAGTTTGCAGACTGCAGCCTATCAACATTTCGCTGAGTACGTTTCTGCTAATCGCAATCACGCTTCCCACCATCTTTTCCCAATCGGACGTGTATTGTGTTTGTGTATCTATTGCAAAATCGCTCCCACACTATCCGTCTCATCCCGCCCCTTTAATCAACAGTCCGGGTCCGGCACACACAATCCGTTTCTCAAGTAACGCGTGCCACTCTATGCGATTGTGTCCAGCAAACAGAAAGGGAAACTAACAAAAGTAAACAAGACATTCCAACACACGCACAAAGAGAATGCACAAGAAAAATTTCGTAATTTTTGCAGAAGGGGGGGGGGGGGGGGGGGCATTTGATCTTCTGCAGACCTCTGAATGTACATCATGTCACGATGAGCTGCTTGGAACTATAACATCCTGCGACGAATATTTCTCTATTTCGGGGCTTGGGAGATTTTAACTCGCGCAGTACGAATCCGCCATTTCGTTTTATGATACGTTTATTGCATGTGCGGTGGAGGCCACATTGTGGGCCAGTCAGACCTCAAATCGCCGCCATTGCAAATGCACAACCATTTGGATAGAATGAACTTCATCTGCGATGGCTCTCGCTCTATCTCTATCTTCGGGGGGCGGGAGCTATGTAATGTACACACTCTCAAATTGCGTCTGCGCATGTCCAAATGTTAGTCGAACTGACTACTTACTTGCTACCTTTTCTGGGACCCTAGTGATTCAGATAGTACAACACGGGCTATTTTATTAAATGATGAATGGGAATTGGCGGAAATTGAAGGTCATTGAAAGTCCGCCCGTTCACCCGTACACTATGGTATTTCTTGCCGTCCACAACGTCAACCTTTATCGCTATCAAATCAACATCTCAACATGTACCCACAGGATCCCCGCAAGTGCACCGCCCGCGCGGATCTACAAGCAACAGCCATGCACAATGACCACTTCACTCAAACGACATGCACAACCAGAAAAGAAAAATGTTCGATGGGCTTGTTTCCTCTTCTGACCCCCGAGTAGAAAAACAGACATTTCGTGTGACGGACTGATTTTTAGGATGACCCCCAGCTATAAGACATATCCATGTCAAAACAAATGCCTGCAAATAATGCATTCAGTCTATCTCAGAATGCAGAGTCAAATTTCCCAAGACTCCCCACTCCATCAAAACCTGTACACAAAGCTCAGTACACAACAAGAGCTACTTTCAGTGAAGTCACAAGAAGGCAAAACACAATGTTTACCAACAACCCATTCCAAAGCTCCAACCAGGAATTATTCACTGCCGACGAGCTTTTACAAATATCGTCCGAACTCATTGTCAACCTAGCGAACTGCAAAACAAAGAAAGACCAATACGATACAATTGTCAAACTTGCTGTTAAGTTTTTGTACGGGTAAAAATGTTTAAAGTATTAGTTTGGAACGCTCAAAGTATAAAAAATAAAATGGTTGAAACTTCTGATTTCATAAATAGGTTAGAAATAGATTTTTATTTTTATTATAACCGAAACATGGCTCAAACCAAATGATAAGTTGAATATTTCGAATTATTGTATATACAGAAATGATAGGGAAGGCGCTAGAGGAGGTGGTGTTGCCATATGTATTAGAAAAAATATCAAACACTCGGCGATAAAAATAATCAACACAAAAATTATTGAAACAATTTCTGTTACGTTGCCTAACGAAAACCTCGCGATCGTAGCTGCGTATTTTCCGGGCACAAATCTAAATTCCGATAAACTTAAATTTTTTGAGGATGATCTTAAGACACTTACTAGCACACGCCAAAAGTACATAATTTGGGGCGATCTTAATGCGAGACACCGATTTTGGATGATCTTAAGACACTTACAAGCACACGCCAAAAGTACATAATTTGTGGCGATCTTAATGCGAGACACCGATTTTGGAAATGTGCAAAAGCCAACAAAGCGGGTAGAATTCCCTACGATTTATCTTCCAGGCGCAATATCACAATCCATGCACCAAATGAATTATCTTTTTACTCCCCACAAGGTAGAGGATCTTACCTCGACCTTATAATTACAAATGAAAATATTAATTTGTCAGATCCTTCAGTTTTACACGCTCTGTCTTCAACTCACCTTCCAGTATTCGCTACACTGAACTGTGAATTCCCCACGGAACAAGTCATCCATGGCGAATTCTTTAGTTTTAAAGACACCAATTGTGTAACAAAAGGTTTGTTTACACAATTTTATTGCGTAGTAAGACGCGTAAGGCATCGACGACATGTCTTTGAAATGTTCAGTTTACGTCTGATCAGTGTTCCCAGATTGTGGATTTATACGCTGAACCTGGTCAAAAGGTGCTGTTTAAATTTCACGATCAGATTGTGCGAGGAAATCCAGAAGCGGATTCCCGATAATTTCGAAACTTTAAAAGATCTTGAAACATTCTCACCGAAAACCGCGACTAGTTTGGTAAAACCGGACATTACTGATACCGCAGTTTTTTTTCAAATCAATCAGTCCTGAAACAGATGAAGTAATTACCCAGTGGAAATTACTCTCGTCTGTAAAAGATGTTCGCACTGATTCATGTGAATCTTTTTGGGCCGACGTGAATGATATAAAAAATGCATCGGGCGGGAAACGTTACGAAGCGATTTCCAAAATAGCATTAGCAATGCTGAGCATTCCATTTTCGAACTCTACGGTTGAGCGTTCGTTTTCAATAATGAAAATAATTAAAGATAAATTAAGAAATCGAATGGCCATACAAACAACTGACGCGATAATGCGAGTTCGATATGGAATGCCTGGCGGTTGCACATCGTTCACTCCATCAAAAATCTGGGGTGGAGTACCTCTGATCTGGGGGAGTCTGAAACGCTATCTAGTGGTGAAACGACGAGCGTATCTGGGAACACTGCGTCTGATCTTCATAGTGTCGTGGTGTTCGTTTTTGTGCTTATGAAGTAAGTTTTACTTACTAAGTACATACATATGTAGTTTTTGTGTTTGGGTTTCCATGCATGGCTTGTGGTAGATTTAGAATTGTACGGTGGATGACCAGTGACATTGTGTAATATTCTTTATTTGTTGGAATCGTGTCGTGAACTAGTTTGAAGTCTGCACACCTGGTGATGGCGATCCTCTCAGGCGGAGTGAAGTGGTTTACATGAGGATCCACAGGTGGGATGGTGACCCTCCCCTTGGCGGCATGTATCACTTCCGTAAGAAATAGCGATGGCGAATCCTCCTATTTCCAGGAAAATGAGCGTACCTGGTTCACGGCATTCTTATTTAAATTGGATAAAAGTGATTATTGATCTGGTCATGGTCATCCACATAAATTGTGCATGTGTACTTATGTGTTTCCTATTTTAAATAATTTCAGATTCGGTGGCCCACCACAGACATGTTATAGCTGAATCGGCAGTATGAAATTATTAGTGTATGCATATGATATATGTACTATACCTATATATGCAATATAAGCATTAAAAAAAATTGCTTTCTATTTTTTTACCCTTACAATTGGGCCCAGTTCCGTCAAATTCTTAACGAACGGTCTTCACTAAACCTACTTGATCTTACATTGATCAACAATCAAATCCAGGTCGATGCAATGCTAAATTCACTACACTATAACATATGGGCTGCAATAGCCCAATAAACACCAGTGGAAGTCCCAACGCCGAAAGTTTTTACACCCGAAATAAACTTAGAAACTAGAGAGCTGATCCGACGGAGGAATACCTTGAGAAGACAATGGTAACGAACTCGTGACTGGAACATTAAATCCCATGTAAACCGTCTCACTAAAGACATAGAACAAAATATATATAGGTACATCCAACGAAATCAAATGTGGAACAGAACACTAGCGAATTTCAGCAAAGGGACACAAAGTATGTGGAAATTAAAAAAAGCCTTAACACTTAAGAAAAGTCGTTATTCAGCACCTCTGAAGACATCAAGATTGTGAAAAAGCAAATTTCCTCGCTGAAACTTTTCATTCCACACACCTTCTAACTCGGCAAATGGGCAATCAGATTCACGGGGATTTAATCAATAACACTGTTAAACAACTGCCTTCCGAATTTGAACTTCCCCTAAGCAGCATGTGTAAGCCCAAGGAACTTATTCATATTATTAAAATGTTGAAAAGCCGCAAGTCACCTGGAATAGACAAACTTCCAAACATTGTCCTCAAAAAACTTCCAAAAAAGGCTATTGTCTATATTAATTTCATTTTCAACTCGTGTCTTAAACTGGGATACTTTCCTTCTTCTTGGAAGAAAGCGGTAGCCATACCGATCCTTAAATCAGGGAAAGACCCAGATTCTCCTGACAATTACCGCCCTATTAGTCTACTGCCAACCTTAAGTAAAGTTTTTGAAAAAATCATACTCAGCCGAATACAAACCTTCTTGAACACCAATCCAGTTATTCCTTACGTGCAGTTCGGCTTCAAACAAGGATTATCAACAGTTCATCAACTGCACAGAGTAACGCAGTACATTAAAGACTCTTTCTCTGAAAAAAGTTCTGTTGGAATGGTAATTCTCGACATCGAAAAGGCCTTCGACACGACTTGGCACGATGGTCTGATATCTAAATTAATAAAGTTTACCTTCCCCTTGTACCTTATAAAAACCATTCAATCCTTTTTATCCGAAAGATCCTTCTGTGTGAGGGTCAACAAAAGCTTATCTAAACCTAAAGATATTCCAGCGGGAGTACCACAAGGCGCATGCTTAAGCCCCACACTATTCAATATTTTCATTTCCGATATGCCGTGTGACGATCGTTGCGAACTCGCACTGTTCGCAGACGACCTCTGCATCTACACAAAATCGTTTGACCCAGCTGTAATAATAAATGCTCTAGAAAGTAAACTTGATCAACTCTATCAATACTATTACCGATGGAAAGTAAAAATAAACTCCTTAAAAACAAAATCCATTTTCTTCACTAAGAAAAGAAAAAGAAGAAATTTATCACACAGATGCATCAACTTCATAGAGATGCATGCTGGCAACTGCATTCTCTGAAACCAATTTATGCCAACGAAACGTCAACTGTTCCATGTGGCAGAGTTGAAGTTTCGTTGGCATAATCTGGTTTCGGAAAATGCAGTTGCCGGCATGCACCTCCTGCACATCCATGGCCACAAACGTCGTCGTGGACTGGACTCGAACCCGAAACGTAGGTAGTCAAACATGAGACTGGTGTCTCTACGCACTAAGCTACCGGTCGCCCGATATAGGGAGGTGGAAATAATTTACCTGTTGATGGAAGTCATATCACTATAACGGGAAAACTCCCCGCAACAACATATAAAAAGTATCACTCATTAAGTTACCATCAAATTACGTAATTTAATTAAAAACAAATCGTAAAATCATAATAAAAAATAAATAGTCATAATGCCAATGGTATATTGTTTTTGTCACGATGAAAATATGTAACACCTTAAAGGAGCCTCCGTAGGTACGGTTATATATACATATGTATATGTACCTATAGTTATAAGTACCCTCAAACAAGTTTTTTTGCGAATTTTCCTTGTGAATCAAAGAACAATTCTTGAATAATTTTACTCAGCCATTAGCTTACAAGTCGATCAAAGTTGAAAAGACATATTCCAGTCTGTAGCTCTTAAGAATGAATTGTAACACACAACCAACTGAAATCAAATAAAGTACTATCTATCTATCTATCTTGTTACTTAATTTTTTTTTCTAATAAGGTATAGTCAAACTAAAAAAATATGATTGAAAAAAAAACTTTAGTTCTAAAACATGGTTTTTGTTAAATTTCAGTATTCATACATTTTGACTAGTTCCTAAAGGGTGCCGAGTTCTGCCAAAAGGAGGATTTCACAATGTACAATCTGATGTATTTTGTGAATAAACTACATAAAAAATATATCCCAGTTCGACTCCTAACGGTCGGGTCAAGCAAAACGCAAGTATTATCGTATCGTTACCTGTAAAAACTATGTATGGAATGGTTGGAAAATATGCGCAATTGCTTCGGGTAATTAAATAATTATAACTTTTAAGGATAATTAGCGTCTATTCTCATTGATTGTTTTGAGTCATAATGAAACTAGATAATTAAAGGTTTTTTTGGTAACTTAACATAACGGCAATAAAATAATAAAGGTTTTAGCAAAAGTTAGGATCATACATCAGTTGTGTTATGTATGTTGAAAATCAGTTCATTTTTTTTCGCGACAAACCGTACTTTGTCCGATTTAGTGAAAAATCCTAACGATCCGCAAAATTTGTTTTTTTCTAAAAGAGGAAATTTTACGAAACAATTCAGCCTCTACTGTGAACATTTCTCCAATTAGCACTTTGGCGCTGGAAAAAAGCTAAAAACATTTTGTGCCCATTTAAAAATGAAATGGGCGCAATCAAATTATACAAGAAAAATTTTCCTAAAAAAGAACAAGGCTTACTTAAAACAAAACGTTTAGATATCCCTTCGAATTACTTCAGCCTTTTTTTAGAGATCAACGATACGCATAAGCCATTCGATGAAATCTCTGAGATGCAAAAATTCGTAGGGTTGAAGAGTTGAGGGTTTCCTATTCGGGGAAGGAACTACTTTTTGCTGTGAAAATAAGTTTAAGGCAAGAAGGAAGTAATATAAAAACAAAAATCGTTTCCAAAGTATTGGAATATTTGGGCGATTCGGAAGATCTTAAGAAAATGTGCGGGGCTGATGAAAAATCTGATCCGATTTCATTGTCTGCGGAGAACGCACTTGCTCTCAGTACATCCATCAATCTATGTAAGTTACAATACTGCATTTTGAGAGATGCGACCTCAAAAGCTGAGTTAAAAGTTGGTGCCATTCGCGAGGAATTAGCCGAAAATTCTGTAATGGAGGTTGATTAAAACTTGAAATAGGGGGCGGATTTCAACCAAATTTATAAACTTAATTTGACAGTCAATATAATTAAATAATATGAAATTTGGTAAAAATATCTTCAGAACTAAAAAAGTTTTTCAAACAAAAACATTCTTTTGGAACGGTCGTTCCTATGACAGCTTTATGTTAAAGTAGTCCAATTTCAACCAAATTCGGGAATGTGATTTTACTAAAAATACTATTGATTAGTGTGAGATTTGAAAAAGATACCTTTTGAAATAAAAAAGTTTTTCTCACAAAGACAAACTTTTTGAACGGTCGTTCCTATGGCGGCTATATGACGTAGTGGTCCGATTGTATTGGTTCCGACGTATATACAGCGCGCAATAAAAACAAGGCTTTGTGCAAAAATTTTGTTCGATAGCTTTAAAACTGGGGGATTAGTTTGCATAGAACCAGAAAGACAGACGGACAGACGAACAAAGCTTAATCGACTCGTCTCAACACACTGACCAACAATATACATACATATATAGTTTATATGGTCGAAGATGCTCCCTTTTGTGCGTTGCAAACTTCATGAAAAAGTTAATATACCCTATCACATCCGTGAAGGGTATAATAATAAATAAAACCTAAAACCATTATTTAATGTGCGCCGACATGACAAGCATCATATAAGTTATATGGTGTCGATGGTCGTCGCCCGGCAACAAAAAACTTGTTAGGAACGTAGTTTGGCAGTCAATATGATTGAATAATATGAAATTTGGTAAAGATATCTGCAGAAATAAAAAAAGTTTTTCATAAAAAACTTGCTTTTGGAAGAGTCGTTCCTGTTACAGCTATATTATAGAAGAGTCAAATTTCAACCAAATTCGGGAATATTACTAAAGATACTATTGATTAGTGTGAAATTTGAAAAAGATATCTTAAGAAATAAAAAAGTTTTTCTCACAAAAACGAATTTTTCGACCGGTCATTCCTATGGCAGCTATATGACGTAGTTGTCCGATTCCGACATATATACAGTCTCAGAAACTTTTTCGCTATGATTAACCGTTTTCGAAATATTTTGAAAAAAAAAAAAAAAACAAACAAAAAAGTTTATTTGTTTCGCGTTTTCTAGTGATTATCTCGAAAACAATTTGAGACACGAAAAAGAATAATATTAGGTTTTTAAGTGTTTCCTACTGATCTTTAATTTTGCCTTAGAGTATTTTACGCTGCGGTTGACCGCTTTCAAAATATTTAAAAAAAAACTGAAAAGGTCCTTCGTTTTGTAGTTTTCCCGAGATTCTACAGAAAGTTCACTTCGTAGTTACGAGCACTTTCGGTAGAATCTTTTCTGAACACCACTACAAAAATTGAAAATAAAAAAAAGCTGGATAATTAGTATCTTTCACAATACAAAGCGGCAAACTTGATAAAATGACGTAATTTTAAGGTGTTTTTTCGCAAATTTTAACCCTCTACGGCCGGCAAACTCACCCCCGGAGGCTTGCCAGACTTCCCATTTCCATATTCCTGCATTACAAAGAAACGATCATGAAACTTCTAACCATGGTACTTATACCGTAACCGCTAGCTTCGCAACTATGTCCGTTTCCCTCGAACACGACTATTGCATTTTCCTGAATATTCCAAATATATTCGAGTACGTACGAATTCCGATAAGCTTTTACCACTGTGTCCAATTAGTGTAATCTTTTACGTGAAGCAGAATGACTGCAGTCGTTCTTCATTCATGGTTGCATTGGACAAAGTGCCACTTGATTCTCATTATTTTCCAATCGATGTGCAGAAATTGCAAACAATAGCACCATCACCCTCTTGACCTTATTGTCAGCAAATGCTTCAAGTCAGAGTAACAACAAACGGCAACCGATTCATTGCAATATCGATATCTTTAAACCAGAACATTACAGAATAGAATAAGTAGCAAAAAAAAAACGATACAGAACAAACCAACAGAACAAAGCGAAGCTTCGGCCCGGAGTCCGAAACGTATATACCCTAGACTTGTACAGACCTAGTGGAGATACCAAAAGTACCAATTGGCAACGACCATATGCATTAAGAATGGGTCTGCTATATGGCCAGTTCATATGGGAGGTTGGCACTCATTCAGTAGGATCTTGACCATTCTCAAAATCAATTAACTAACTAGCACATTCTACAAATATTTGTCGAATTTTTCAAGGCGCTAGCTTCATTCTATCGAAAGGTATTGCTTATTTGAAGTTTCACTTGTAGGGGAGGTAGGGGCTCCTTGGGTCGGATCTTGCTCATCATTGGCACCAACCAATAAGATCACCCTACAAACATTTAAACAAAATTACAAAACAAGTCTCTAGCTTCACTCTATCGAATGTTATCGCTTATTTGAAGTTTCATTTGTATGGGAAGTAGGGGTTTCGTTGGTCAGATTTTACGTATTTTCAATATTAGCTAATTGGATCCTACTACAAACATTTGATCAAAATTTCAAGTCGCTAGCTTTATTTTGTCGTAAGTTATCGCTTATTTTAAGTTTCATTTCTAGGGGAGGTAGGGGTTCCTTAGGTCGGATCTTACCCATCTTTAATGCCAACTAACCCAATCTCACTTCAAACATTTGACCAAAATTTCAAGTCACTGGCTTCATTCTATCAAAAGTTATCGCTTATTTGAAGTTTCATTTGTAGGGGAAGCTGGGGGTTCCTTGGGTCGGATCTTGCCCATATTCAATACCAACTAAATAGGTCTTACTAGCAACATTCCACCAAATTTTGAACTCGGTAGTATCATTTTATCGAAAGTTATCGTAATTAAAGGAATATTTAATTTTTTGAAATTTGTAGGGGAGGTAGGTGTTCCTTTGGTTTGACTATGCCCAACTTACAGAACCTTAAGCAGCTTTTTCCCTCAGGGTTACATGCCAAAAATCAGATGTCTACGTCAATTGGTTCAAGAGTTATAGACAAAAAACCTGAAAAGTAGGGTAGTACAGGGCTTTTTGTAAGAAAATTACCGTTAGTTTTCAACTGATCGATTTTATTTTCCCAGGAGAGTATAAGATTACCCTTACTAGCAATACACCAAAGCTAGAGCTTTTCATGATTTTTTAATCGGAAGTTATAGATACATTTAATTATTTTACATATGTAGCGGAGGTAGGCGTTCTGTTGGCCTGATCATGCCCAATTTCAATACCATCCAACTAGATCATACTACCAACATTTGACTAAAATTTCAAGGCTCTAGCTTCATTCTATCGAAAGTTATCGTGCGAACGGACAGACAGATGGACAGACAGACAGACAAACAGACAGACAGACATGGCTAAATCGCATCAGGAGGTGACCCTGATCATTTATATATATACATTGCCATACCTCCGGAGCCTCCTTTAAGGTGTTACATATTTTCGTCGTGACAAAAACAATATACCCTATATTACAATATAAGTCTAGGGTCCTCCACTACCCATCAGCTCTTTACAGTCAAACTGATACTTCAGAAGTGCTGGGAATACAACGTAAAATCTTTGTCGATTTCAAGCAGGCATACGACAGTATTGATCGTGAAGTACTGTACAACATCAAGCTGTTATTTGGTATACCGGCCAAATGAGTGCGACTGACAAAGATGACGATGACCAACTTCGTCTCACAGGCCAGGATCCATAACAGACTTACTGATCTATTTGAAACACGCACTGGTCTGAAACAGCACCGACGCTCTTCAACCTAGCACTGGAATACACTATTCGGGCTATGAAAATGGACAACAGCAAGACGCTACTCATCAAGTTATAATTAGCAGCGTACGCCGATGACTTCAACATATTGTCCTGAAGATTGGCTAACGCAGAAGAACTTCTGCATTCACTTGACACCGCTGCAAAAGAAGTCGGACTACGTATCAACGAGGGTAAAATTATTGTAAAATAATGATGCAATCAACGACAAGGACGCCAGCACGATCGAGCGTCAATGTAGCGACCTCAACATCGAGTTCGTTAATGACTCCCACATACCAGGGTGACACCGAGAATTTTAGGGTGGTTAATGGTGAGGATAGTCTGACCGTCTACTGTAATATCCAGGTGTTGCCTCACTTCTTTTGTCCATGAGGTAAACAGTGCATGTAGTCTGTAGTGGAAAACAGAGGGAGCTTTTTGCTGACGAAGAAGGTGTTCAGTTCGCCGAGATACCCATTTATATATTCGCACATTTGAGTGATGTCGTTGTCGGTTGCTAAAATCGTGCATTCATCAGCATAACTAACAATTTCGAGTCCGTCAGGTCTTAGTTTAGATTTCCCGGATCTAAATTCTGTGTAGGACTGTCTGCCAGCCATTTTATGATATGCGACGGAATATGTGACGATGTACCGTAGATGTCAGACAGAAGAAACGACTGGCTGACAGGGTCAAAAGCCTTTGACAAGTCTAAATCCACCAGAATCGTTCGTTGACAACGACGTGCTTGGTTAAGGCCATTGAGTATTTTCAATGTAATGACATCCAAGCCATCGTGGTGCTGTGCATTCTTCTAAGGCCATGTTGGTGGTCGGGCATCTGCATCGGCAATCATACGGTGGAGCAGCGCTTCTAGGGTCTTAGCTCAGGGAGACAAAAGTGTGATGGGACGGTTAGATTCGCCTAGTGTTGGTTTAGAATAAGGATCACTCTTCCTTTCTTCCAAAATTCGGGAATGATAGACGATGAGATGGAGAGGTTGATCGTGACCGTTATGTATTCAATTGTTCGTGTGTCATGATGTTTGAGCATGACCATCTGTATACCGGGGCGACCGGTAGCGCAGTGTGTTGAGGCATCAGTCTCATGTTTGACTACCGGCGTTTCGGGTTCGAGTCCCGTCCACGACGACGTTCGTGGCCATGGATGTGCATGCTGGCAACTGCATTCTCCGAAACCAATTTATGCCGTCGAAACGTCAACTGGACCACATGGAACAGTTGACGCGCTATGCCCCACAAGGGGTTAGGGCAATTGAAAGAGGGAAGGGCTTTAGAACTTTTCGCTCTTTTTATCGCTGCTGTAACTTAGATGTAAATTGAAGTTCCTGGTCAGCTGGACGTTTACGAATGCTCCTAGTGATGATGCGATTAACTCTATCAGGAGGTGGATGTTCGATCAACTGTTTATTAAAGTTGTTGGCGCATTTTGTTGGGTCGTTAACCCTTATGTTGCCGAATTGGACAACATGCGCTTTGTGTTTGGTTGGGTTTGTAAGGGCCCTAACCGTTGCCCAGAGCTTATTGACGCCCGTTGTCAAGTTGCAATTGTCGAGGTGGGAATTCCATTTCCTTCTCCTGTGATCAGCTATCTGTTTTGAAAATGTCAAGGTTTAACTCCTTAATCCTTGGATCGTCCGGGTTAATGCTACGTATGCGGACGATATCTTATAGCTGCTGAAGCAGGGAATTTTGGGTATTCGACCTGCTGGGATGAACTTTGTAATCGCTTCCTGGAGTATGTGCCTTACGTATCGTTCGGCCGTGCGCTCGCTAGTTGGAGTTGGTAAGGCAGCGAAGGCCGTGTTAGTGTAGGATTCGAGGCCATCCCCAATCCGTTTTATTGTGTTTGATGAACGTGTGGTGATCAGCAAACTGAGTATTTGATGGTTTGTCCAATTTTATTAGGATTGGCAATTTATCCGAGGATAGCGTCAGGACTGATTCGCATTGTGCATCATTGATAAGTCCAGCGCTGGCAATTGAAATATCGGGTGAGCTAGAACATGTTCAGCGATACGAGTGGGCGTGTCCTCGTTAAGTGGACAGAAGTCTGACACTTTGTTCGGCTATGGTAACCCCTCTGGCATCGTTATCGAGTTTAGAGTGCCACAATTTGTGATGGGCGTTGAAGTCACCAAGTAGGAGACGATATTGGCCAGCTAGCAGTGGTGTGATATTGACACTGTATCCCGAAGGACAACTGGATACAGGTGTGATATAAACGTTGTAGATTTCAATATCGATATTGCCCAACTGAATGGCAATGGCCTGTAACTCCAAGATGTTGTCGGTGACTGTGACGTCGATTTCACGATATGGTACTGATTGGTGGATTAGAAATACAATTCCACCATCGGCATTGGACACTCTATCCTTTCTAATGATGTTGTAATTGCTATAGGAGTTGAGGGACGAATTGGTGTTAAGCTTCAAGCTGTATAGCTCCAATCATGACGCGGTGTCTATCCATTAACTCCGATAATTCTGCAGTTTTTCGCTGTAACTCATTTCAGTTAAGTTGCAGAATTGATACAGTGTTGAAATTCGCAACAGCTGGTGCAGGTGTCAGGTTGTGCTGCAATGGAATTTTGTTGGTAATATGGTTCACAGGAGTCGAGGGGGAGGACTGGAAACTTGTGTTCGCACTAATAGGTGGTGGTACGTTAGGTGTTTGCGATGACGTTGATGCTTACTGTCCTCTGAATCTACAATACATTGGCTCGTGGTGAAGCGGTAGTCGGTAGTGTTTCGGTCTGGAACAATTTTTAAGGTGACACCAGTTGTTGCAGCATCTTACTGTGGTAGCGTTGGGCTGCAGGGTTCTGCTACAGACGCAGCAGATCCAGGGGCCTGGATTCGGACCTGGGTTGAGCTCGAATCGGGCGCGTTGAAGAAGTATTGAGAGAAATAGCGTAGACATGTGTTGCTCCCAATTTCCAGAAAAAAATTGTCAAATTGTGTAACACAATCTTCCATCTTCCATCGAAGGGATTGTGGCAGCTCTTGGCCGTGTGACAAGGTTGTTCCAAGTAACATGGGCCGCTCCGGTTCGTAGAATGAATTTGTTGTTTCTGTCACTTCTCTAGATAAACGCAGCATATAAGTCCTTATTGGATCTGCACCGACAGCAAATGGATTGCACGTCTCCCTTGCATCGTACTCAATTCGCCTACGACAAAGGTAAGTCGACCGTGGTTGCCTTACACAATCTCGTAAGATTGATTAAAAAAAACCCTAAAGGATAAGGAAATTGCTCTCTGCGCCTTCAATGACATCGAGGGAGCTTTTGACAATACTGGCAATAGCTGTATATCTAGAGCACTTAAGCTCAGAGATATACCTACTGCCACAATCATGTGGATCGACGCAATGCTTCGCGGGCGAGCAATTCACTCAACTTTGGCCGGCACCTAAACTAGTGTTTATGCTGTTAAGGGTTATCCTCAGGGTGGAGTCCTGTCCCCACTTCTCATAGATGAGTTACTAGCTGGGTTTTACGATTATGGATTTGATGCAATCGGTTATGCCGATAATATAACTATCATAATCAGAAGAAAGTTTGAATCGACCGTCACTGAGGTGATGAACGCGGCACTCGATCTAAAATAGTACTGCGCTGGTGCACTGAAGTTGGCCTGAGCGTCAACCCTCAAAAAACCGTTTTAGTTCCCTTCACTCGTAGAAAGAATCTAAGCTTATACCCTGTGAGCCTTGGCGGAACGGTACTTCAGTTCTCCACTGAAGTCAAATGCTTAGGCATTTTGTTGGACTGGCGGCTTAATTGGAGCAATCATGTCCAGGCTGTTATCAGTAAGGCCACTCGGATCATGAGGAGTTGCAGGTCTATGTTGGCAAAACTTGTGGACTCACACCGAAAATGATCGAGTAGCTATATATGATGGTCGTACGTCCAATTGTGACTTATGCGGCGCTAGTTTGGTGGCCCGAAACGAATGCATGCCTTGGTATGGGAGGATCCATCCGTACTTAACATCGGTTATTAAAGCGATTGTTGGACTTACTCCGCTGCATATTTTCATACAAGAGTCTGCGGCTCTGAGCGCTCTTCCAATGCGTCTAACATACGATGGCTATGTGTTCAATCAGGGACACATGATCATTCTGGAGCGGATCCCTGTCATGCAGATCTGCTCGAGATCTGATTTTATGACTCGGGAAATATGTTTTGGTAGAACATTTTCGGTCTCCATCCCCACTCGCGGGGAATGGGACAGCGGCATTTCTGGCTCTGTCTCCAAGTATACCATGTGGTTTACCGACGGATCTAAAACGGAGCTGGGAGTTGGTGCTGGAGTTTATGAACTGGACACCAGGACCACCATTACTATGGGCGTCTGACCTAGCGTTTTTCGAGCTGAAATCCATGCCATTGAGGCCTGCGAAAGAGACATTCTGGGCAAGAAACTCAAAGACACTAACATCGCTATCTGCACTGATAGTCAGGCGGCCATTAAGGCTCTTCCTTCTCATAGTTTCTCATCAAAATTAGTAAAAGAGTGTTTTTATAACCTTCAATGTCTCACAAACACCAATCGGCTGACTTTATGTTGGGTACCTGGCCCTCAGGGCATCTCTGGTAACGAAGCTGCCGATGAACTTGTTAGACAATGCTCTTCTGATAAATTTTTCGGGCCTGATTCTTACTGTGGTCTGAGTTGGGCTAAAACAAGATCACTAGTGTGGTCTGCCAATGAAAGACTGCGTCACTGGGATTGTCTCCCAGGACTGCGGCAGTCCAAGGATCTTATAAAACCCTACTGTCTCAAAGAAACCAGCCGCCTGGGTAGAGCGGACCTGAGACTAATCGTGGGTTACCTCACGGGACCCCACTGGGTGAGATATCACCTCAACAAAATGGACCTATCCACTGATGCGGAGTGCAAGCTTTGCCTGGAGGACACTGAGTCCACTAAACATCTTCTCTGCGAATGTCCGGTGGTAACCCGTTCCAGGTTCTTGTTTCTTGGAGACTCCATCGTTAGCTCAACGGTCGTAAGGTGCACCCGTACAAAGGATCTACTAGCCTTCATTAGGCTGGTTGAGGGTCTTTTGGATTAATTAAGGCTATGGCACAATAGATCTCATGGTCGCAGTGCCTACCCTTGGGTATCTTAGCCTGTCATTATTATTATTATTATTAGGTGTTTAGTGTTATTGCCACCATCAACAGTTCGTGTGGAAGCAAGGTGCAGCGGTCATAAGAGCATCCTAGACATTATTCATGATGAGGTCAGGGAGACTCTAATGCCGGTAGAAGGCATGAGTAGACATAGGGTAGTTGAAAGGCTACACAAGACTCAAATTGCAGATGGAAACATACACAATGAGTGTATGCACAATGACATCAACATTTTTACTGATGGCTCTTTAATGGACGGTAAAGCGGGGGCGGGGCTTTACTCTGAAGAGCTAAACCTAGCATGTGTGCTTAGTCTAGGAGAGTATGTGTCCGTATACCAGACAGAGATGCTTGGCTTATTGCATGCGTTGGACCACCTGCTTGAAGGTCAGGTGCGGGGGAAGAAAATCCTTATTGCACTGGACAACCAATCGGTGATCAGACGCATGCAGCAGACGAGCATAAACTCTAAACTGGTACTAGAGTGTATCCGGAAGCTCAACACGTGTGCCTCAGAAAATGAGGTTACGCTGATGTGGGTAAAAGGACACATAGGTACAACAGGAAATGAGGCGGCGGATGCCCTAGCAAAACAGGGATCTGCGGCAACTTTCATTGGCCCAGAACCCAGAGTTGCTCTGGGGAACGGCATGATTGGAGCGAAAGTTGGGGAGTGGATGGACTCCAAGCATCAACAAAGATGGCAGGAGCTAGTCACTTGCAAACAAGCTCGGAATGCAATGACCAGCCCTTTAGGCAGGGAAGCGAGAAAGGTACTCAGTTATAAACGGAGTACCTTAAACTGGATAACTGCCTTGGTCACAGGGCATGGTAATTTTAAGGCTCATCTGGCCAAGATGAAAATAGGGGAAGAAGATATTTGCAGGCTATGCCTGGAGGAGGCCGAGACGGCAGCACACATTGTGTGCGAGTGTCCAGCACTGGCTAGCACGAGGTTGAGGATCACAGGCAAGCACACGATAAGTGTGGAAGCCATGAGTGAACTCAGCCTTAAACAAATGCTAGCAATAACACGGGACTCAGTGATGAAGAAAGAGGTCGACAACTATAAGTCGACATCTGGACGGGAGGGGGCGAAAAGGGACCCAAACGTTAGTGGTCTGCTTCGGCTATCCCCCAGAATATAATAAGGTGGAGCTTCCAAACATAATACTTCTTCCAAATATGGCAACATCATACTTTTTAAAGATGCTCCATATCCTTTGCCATACGATTTAATATTTTATCCGAAAGGATACCGTTAAACTATTAGTGATCTATGAAATATTCAAGAGACTTGCAATATTAATTCCTAAATTCGCATTTCTGAACCATTTCGGTCACAATTTGTGTCATCCTGGTGGTCGGAAACCTTTCAGTGTCATTCATTAATATTAATACATAGCACTGACTACATATATGTGTAGTATCGAATAGAGACGTTATACTGAGTATACCATCCAATTTCGTGTTCCAATTCAATACAGTTAAGTATACTACGGACGAAAGGCACGAAATTGATTCAGCAATATCAAAAGGTGTTATTGCAGAGGTATCTGGGTTTTTTGCTCGCAATCTAATTTCATTTTCTTTCTGACTTGGAACAATACACACTGACACTTGCGGACAGGGAAGCGAAAGTGTAGCCGGGGGATAAGAAAATTACCTGAAGTATAATAAAAGGAGTGCTCGACGAGTGCCCGAGTGAAAAGGAGTCACCCCGAGAGTGCTTTTGTGGGACAACATGTCGAGTATGAAAGCGTATAGGGTATAGTAGGATTTGGAGCGAGTGCATTTGTGGACTACTCAAGAGAACAAAAGAACTAAACGTTGCACGACGTCGTTGTTTTGAATGGCAGCTTCCAAATGCAAGCAACACTCACTCTCCTTTACCAATATGCCTTTGCTGCGTCATTGTTGGCTTGTGAATCGTACTTTCTGTTTCTGTACAATGTTTTGTTCTGTTGACGCCATGTTGGAGTTTGTGTTGATGTTGTGCCCATTCTGTAACGAATATTATATTCACATACTTGTGTCATTCTCTCGCAAACTCCTCAAGGATACTCGCCCGTCATTCTGTTGTCAAGGATATTTTTATTTGGTCCAAGACTACAGGGAAAGGATGTCAAAGTACCGTCAGATTAGACGTGCAGAACTAGCAATAGGGTCACAAAACATATGAAATAGCCCAGAAATAACTACAATATCTGTCAAAAGTAATGCTACAAAAAACCTAAGAGTCTGCTCGGAATATGGAGGAAATTGAATGAGGCAGCTAACTTCCCTCCTGTTGAGAATACTTCCGCTTCATCAATGTTTCATAAATGGGGATGATGTCCTTTATACACATGAATTGCCTTTCCCCAAAAGTAGAAATTCGGACGTTTTTCGTGCTTTTTCTGTGTTTAGAGAACACTTCAGTATGATGGACTCTACATAGTCATGAAAATATTGTTTATCCTAGGATTTTATAAAAACCCTTTGGCGCGCTATTTCCTGCAGTAACTGTTTACTAAAAGAGGAGCCATTACACGTGCACAGTCTGGCAAAGTACGTCAAACCTATAGTGGGGAGACACTTACCCTTGTTTCGGGAATGATGATTGCAAATTGTTTCCAGTTAGCTTTCGTAGTTGACAGCATTTTGTAAATGCAAAATGTTCCATTCAGACCGCAATTCTAATGTCGTCTCCGTAGACTGAGTGTCGACTTCCATTCAAATGTAAGTGACATGGAACGAAACGCGTCACAGGGGATTTCAGGCATATAAATAACACATGGAATGGCACCACATGATTTTGTCAGTGTATACGACAGCTGGTATTGGAAAACAGGATGACATTTATTAGGTAAAAAAACGCATGTGTGTATTTTGTGTAGTATGCCATTGCTTTGCCAGTAGAATTCGCTAATATGATACCAAACACAAATTTCAAAGCAGCTAGTTCAAAACCGCCTAATTGCATACGACGTAAATATGATTAATTTTGGAGATATAGTTGCGGGAAATTTTTGGCCAACACGTAGGATTGAGGGATTTTTCCTTATTTTGTGAGACATTTCGCGATCTAGGAGGCGATCGATAAAAATAATCGCAGACTGTCAGTTTAGCACCTTGCTTGAACTTGCGATGCCAAGAAAAAAGGGAAATAGGATAGGCAACAACCTTATGAACTCCACATGTAGCAATCAATGCCGTACCTAACTCTAGCGCCCGAAGTAAATCTGAAAATATGAATGCGACCGTTACGTGACAAGAATATCATTTAATACATTCTTTCCTTTTTAAATACAAAGTAAAACGATGTAATTTCACCTTCTACATATCCAATTTTCCGAGTGAAAATTGAGTGAACGAGCCGATGATTATTTCAAAGGCCAAGCCCATGTCAAGAGCCACAACGGGGGCGACCGGTACCACGCACTGAGACACCAGTCTCATGGCTGACTACCGGAATTTCGGGTTCGAATCCCATCCGCAACGACCTTCGTGGCCATAGATGTTTGTGTTGTCATCCCCCTGTGGTGCGGGGCGTAATAATAAGCCACAGCATATCCAGACTTGTTGCAGGTAGGCGACGAAATTTAGGAGCAAGCTGGCAAAGGCATTCTCCGAAATTAGTTTATGCCAATGAAACATCAACTGGAACAATTGATGCGCTATGCCCCACAAGCAATTAGGTTACTTGGCGACCTCTCGGTCCCGAATAGACCACTTGGGTCCATAGCGATGCCACAAAGAAACAACAGAGATCGTTGGGTGTTGGTATCAGTCGTATGCAAGAAGTCCTTGTTGGGCTCGGAGGCTTCCGTCACGCTTGCGAATCTTAGAAGATTGATGGTTGGTTGAGGGGTCATACACGAAAGTTCGAGGCAGCAACCTTGCTCCGACGAGTACCCTCAAGTGGCCGAATGAGGAACCTTCCAGTGGTACCAATCGGAAAACGCCAACCCATTAGGTATGGGCAATACCGTTACTTTTAAGTAACAAGTAACGATTAGTTACTTCTTTGAAAGTAACACTTACTTTTAGTTCGTCACTTTCGTTACTTTTTTTTGTAGTAAAAACAAACCCGCAACGTTCTTTCAATAGTAAAACTATAAGAAACAACGAATTCATGACAAATTTTTCTGATGTTTGCAGGATGTTTCTAGAATATATTAAATAATAAAATGAACTGTAACTGCTTAATATCGGCGATATATTTGTATTTGGCGGATGTTGAAAAGTGAAAATGACCTTGCATGATTTTTGGTATATGAATTTGTATATTTCTCAATTCGTGGAAGCATACATGCGGCTATTATTCTATTTTGACGATGTAACTTTTTAAAACCTGAAAGCTTATGGGGAAAAAACTATCAAAAACCCGTTTCGTTACGTACGCAAACAAGATAGTGTTCACTGTTTCTCTCGAATTTAGAGAACCAAAAAAGTAGATCCTTTTATCACCGAAATAATACAGTGTTAGATCCCTCACCCTTGTTTCAGAGTATATAATCGATTTTGTGTCCGTCTGTTCTGTATCTCCAGAATGGCTGAACCGATTTTGATGAAATCTGGTGAGAATGTCCACAATTACTACAATTCGCTGACTACTACTACTACTACTATTAACAATTAATTTTGAAAAAAAGAAGTGGGGTGGATGCTACTCAGCCCGCAGCGGGGTGAAAATGGTGTCAAAAATGCGAAATTCCTTATATGTAAGTTTTTTTGTTGCGGACGACGGCCATCGACACCATACAACGTATATGCAGCTTTCTGGTAACTCCTACGGAAATTTTCCATGTACTACACCCATACAAAGCTACAGGCAGTACCAGAGAGCGAAAATTATCAGCTTGATGTTGATGCTGAGACAACTACTCTGCCAGATTTTCGACAATATGGCGTATGCGGATTTAGCCTGGTTAACAGAACGAGCGTTGTCCTGGTCCGTACCACCATTTTCGAGGAAATGCTGCGCAAGTAGACGAAGGACTCGAAATGCCATCTACATTGACGCCTCTTCATCCCGATTCATATGACACAAAATATTACCTATATTTTGCTTAACTTGCAAAAAGTCTTTTTCGGATATCCTTGTCGCCACCGAAGGATCCGGAATGCCATCTACAATTCTCCCAAACATTCGCCTCTTCACCCCGGTTCATACAACACCCATATTGCCCATTTTTCACTTGACTTTCGTGAATGTCCTTTTCGCTCCGAAAGACTCGAAATGCCATCTGCACTACTCCTGGATATTCAGGTGTCCACCCCGATTCATATGACACCCATATTGATCGTATTTCGCTTCACTGCCAAAAATATCCTTTTTCGAATGTCCTTGTTGTCACCGAAGGACTCGAAATTCCATCCATAGTACTCCTAGGCATTCGTCTCTTCACCCCGATTCATATGACACCCATATTGCCCATATTTCAATTGGCTTTCTTGAATGTCCTTTTCGCCACCGAAGGACTCGAAATGCCATCCGCACTACTCCTGGATATTCGGGTGTCCGCCCCGATTCATATGACACCCATATTGACCGTATTTCGCTTCACTGCCAAAAACATCCTTTTTCGAATGTCCTTGTCGGCACCGAAGGACTCTAATTGCCATTTATAGTACCCCCCGACATTCGCCTCGTCACCCGGGTTCATATGACACCCATATTGCCAATTTTTCATTCGACTTTCGTGAATGTCCTTTTCGCTCCGAAGGACTCGAAATGCCATCCGCACTACTCCTGGATATTCGGGTGTCCACCCCGATTCATATGACACCCATATTGACCGTATTTCGCTTCACTGCCAAAAGTATCCTTTTTCGAATATCCTTGTCGCCACCGAAGGATCCGGAATTCCATCTACACTACTTCTGGACACTCGCCTCTTCATCCCGGTTCCTATGATACCCATATTCCCCATATATCGCTTCACTGCAAAAAATATCCTTTCTCGAATGTCCTTGCTGCCACCGAAGGACTCTACATCTACAGTACATTCGCCTCTTTCCATCCATTCTCCTCACGTACATATAAAAATCCTTGATTGCATAGACAACCTGCCCAACATACTAGTACTATTTTCATACAAAACCCCGACATTGAATGATGAATCGATTGCTTTCGAGTCGCAGACGCAAATCGCTCAGCCGCTGTCTAGCAAAACACAGCTTAAGTCTACCTACCTAGCTTAGTCTTTTCACTACCCACTATTTTTCACAATTCGTCACTTTTCACTACCCACTACTTTTCACTACCCACTAAATTCGTTACATTTACTACTTTTACTACTTTCACGAAATTTACTACTTTTACTACTTTCGTTACATTTACTACTTTTACTACTTTCGCTACTTTTTAAGTGTTACTTTTGTGAAGAAGTAAGGGTGAAAAAGTATTATGAGAAGTAAGGGTGAAAAAGTAACACTTACTTATTTTTTGCACATGACTACAACCCATACGGCTTGCTGGCCACAGGTGGAAGGCTAATCCTTATAGGCGCAAACTTACATTCTAGGAAAAATTTTGTTAGATACTTGTATTTTCCGGGCTGGTAGACGGTAAAAAAAGCCCAAACTACGAAACGACTATGCAAACGAACAAGGAAAAATCGCAGGTAGGGATGTCTACCCATGTGTCGATAGGAGGCATGGCTGCGACTACCGGCGAGGGCTCGGCAGGTGCTCGCACCTCCTTAGTCGCCAGCGACCATTCAAAAACAGTCGAATCAGCGGCAAAACCAGGCGGCTCAGATGGTCATGCTACTGGTTCCAATACTAAACTGCAAAAAACTATTGCAGTAAACCCCTTCGTTGCTGAGCTTGACCTAGATCGCCCAGATAAGAGATTATATAACAATTTAACACCAGCAGCAGAGGAACTCCTGCTTAATTCTCCGCAGTCGAGCGAGGGTGCTGCAAGATTTTGCCAGTAGTGACCCGAAATTCTTCAACAGGGTTGAAGAAAAAGAGTTAACTAAGATGTATTAAAAGGCAACGGTCGGAGGAGGAATCACAACCTTCAACTAGCAAAACACATTGTCACCCGGAGGCCTAAGCACCCACTCGGGGAAATAAAGCGAAGAAGAATAGGAAGCCCAAGGGTAACATGGCTGACGCGGCCAGGAAGCACCTTATAGTGACACTAATTGACCATTGAACATCTAGGTAAACTAACCCGTAAGAGATGGGAGCTGGTCGAGACATTACTCTTTGACAGACTGGCCCAAAGAGCGAACTATGAAGATCAACACATGTCGTCCTTCGACGGTGCAGGTTGGTTTAACGGTGTGAAGATCACCAACTATGATGACGAGGCGACGCTTCAGTGGTGCAAAGACAACGTAGCCACGCTAGACGGTCTCTGGGAGGGTGCTCAGCTCGAGATAGTCGAGAGGGACCAAATCCCAGTGGTACCCAAAGCAAAGGTTCTAGTTCCAAGGATCTGTTCCGATGAGCTAACGTTGAAGCTCTTTCAAAGACAGAACTCCGATATCCCCACTGCGGACTGGGTAGTTCTTCGCACTATTAAACACCCCGCAGAACGTAACCAGACGACGATTCTGCAAATAAATAAGGAGGCGAAAGACCGGCTTTATCCGAGATTTGGCAAGATGAGATGGAGCATGGGAATCGTTTTCCTCAAGCTTAAAAAGCGAAATCCCATGGACAACAAAATTAATACTCTTGAGACCAATGAAGTGGAAAAGGATCTCGGTATTGAAACTTTGACTATGATAGCATCACACTGAGTGAGGACGATACCCAGCAAAAAACCGTACTCCCCGCTAACGCGTACTACCCAAAATAGCTACGCTAAATAGCCATCCTGGCGTACCCACTATTTTCACTAAGCCCATAGGCTTTCCAAGAGATCCATGGCGGGGGGCTACGATTTTCATGATTTAGGTAACCCAGATACGTGCCCAACATAAATACCTATTCGGGGGCAACGATGTTCATGATTAAGGCAACCCAGGTACGTACCCAACTTAGTTAACCACTTTTCATCCTGGGACGTATTGCTTATAAAGCATTATTTGGAAACTATTCTATATTAATCTCGATGGCGTATGTGGTAGCACGATGGGTTCTGAAACACAACGACCTGAATTCGAATCCCAGCCGGACATGCAAACATAAAAATTTAATTTAAATGTTGAAATCAAATTGGAAAATTATCTCTTAGGAAAACGATCAACCGTAAAATCGACTAGGCATACTAACCGAATGTTGTTGATTTTTTCTTAGTTTTTACTTACGGTGGGTATTTAGGGGACTAACTTAGGAAAGGTAAATGCGATAGTAGCCTATGTTACTAACATTGGGGGAACCGTTGGTTGGCAAAATACCTGTGACATTGATGAATTTGGTTATTACCCTATCCTTAACATTTCGTACCACCCATGCGGGGGCTACGATTTTCAAGTTTTGGCTACCCAGCTACCTACCCTATTTGATGAGCCACACTTTTTGCTGGGTAACGAGTCTGAGGCTGAGAGCCCAGGCGAAACCACAATAATTGCGGCTGAGGTGGATCATGTTTCAGACTATGCTATCAGTGCTGCAAATCAATCTACATCACAGTAGATCCACGTCAGCAGAACTATTACAAACACTGCTAGTTGACCCTTACGATGTTGTACTCATCCAGGAACCCTGGATTTCTGGAGAGGGCCATATCAAGGGGCTCTCAACCAGCACTTACATTGTAATATGCACTCAGAAGGACGGCAGAAAGCGATCGGCCGTAATGGCAAAAAAGAGCCTAAAAGTACTCCTCGACTGCGAAAGGACCGCTAGCGATTTAACAGTGGTACATGTGAACGGAAGCAATGATTCGATTATGATTGCTTCAGCTTACATGGCCCACGACACAACTGCACCACCACATGAGTTACAGGCGCTAGTGGAGTACTCGACGATGAAGTGATCGAAGCTAGTGATTGGGAGCGACGCAAACGCACACCACACTCTTTGGGGTAGCAAAGACGACAACGCAAGGGGTGAGTCATTATTGAACTTTATTATTAGTACTAACCTTAAAATTACAAATCGCGCTAACGAACCTACATAAAGGTCCCAACAGCGAAAATGTGCTAGATCTGACACTATTTACTAATATCAGTGCCTTTGATATCCTCGACTGGAGGGTCCTGGAAAGACTCTCCTTCTCTGATCGTAACTATATTAGCTTTAACGTTGAATATCAAACAGATAAAATGGTCAAATTACACAGAAATCCGAGGAAGACGGATTGGGAGTTATATACGAGAAATAACTTTTTCAGGTTCAGTTCTACTCGTATGTAGCGAAATTTACCGTTGTATTGGCAATTAACATTATAAATTTTGTGTTACGTTTCACTCTT
Organism: Chloromyia formosa; assembly: GCA_964017055.1. Taxonomy (NCBI): domain Eukaryota; kingdom Metazoa; phylum Arthropoda; class Insecta; order Diptera; family Stratiomyidae; genus Chloromyia; species Chloromyia formosa. The sequence continues at coordinate 105,019,975 of OZ024813.1, forward strand.
CCGGCACTAATTCCAACCTACAGTCTCGGCTTCCTTATTCGTACTAACCGGAAGAATTTGGCGTTATATACATTCATTTAATAAAAATGACATCATCGCGTAAAGAATTTGCAATTTGCATCTTAAATATGTGGCACCTAGAGCGAATGAAGCGAGCGTTCATGTTTTTGCGATACTGAGGGTTGTGATCGCTTAAGCGCGGAGCGAGCGTAGGGAGCGGAACTCACACAAGAGATTATTGTGAACGAACAAACTCTTCTGTGGGATCCATTCGCTTCGCGCTTAAGGGATCAAAACCCTCAGTATTGCACAAACATGAACGCTCGCTTTGTTCGCTCTAGGCGCAACATAGTAACGCTACATCGTTTAAACTTTTCAGTTTTTCTAGGCTCGAAAACTATGTAAAGATATGATTTTCCCACCTAACATGCCTATACATTATTACTGAGGATGCTGAGCTCGACAACATACTAAAATTTCAAGGTCATCGGAGGTGAAGTATATTAGTTAATCTGCATAATTATCAAAGTTGGTTAGCCATTATACCAAGGTGGAATGCACTTCATTCGCCATAAGTAAGTTTGCAAAAACGCTTGTCTTCGCAGCGCTAATAAAATAAAGATGTCAGCGGTCCTTTTATTAAACATCAACTCTAAATTTAATTCATGTTCACTAACATTAACACATGTTTCTCGCGTAAATTAATGCTATTCCAGCATATCAATTGCTCGGAAGAAGCATTTTCGAGAAGCTGCTCGGTAGCAGCAGTTGCTGTTCATCACCGTAAATTTCCATTCTTATCTTTCGCACAGACCGGAAGAATCCACTTTAGCGCGGTAGAAAATTATCAAAAGCTGCTATGAGAGCATCTTCTAGAATTCAGTGTATGCGGAAAATACTTGTGCTCCATCCTTAAGGCAAGTTCCGGTACATTGAGTTGAATATTTCGTAATTATTGTATACAACCTTCAGGGAAGTGATAGCACAGTTGTGGTCGGGGGGAAGAGACGACCAGGACCGAAAGCATTATGGCATTAGAGGTGGAATCAAGGGCAAGTAGAAGCGAGTTTTATGCGAAACAAGATTTCGTGAGCAAGGGATCCCTTTGTATACTTAAGTTCGCTAAATGGCGACACATTAATTAAAAACTAAAAACGGGCTCGTGATTTAATTGAAATTTACGAGAGACATTTCATTGAAAAATGCAAGAGTGAGTCCGTCACAAGAGTCGTCCTTAATCTTAGCCGGGAGTTATTGTTCATAGCGCACATTTCAGGTGCTAAGTTATCAAGGTAACTTGTTAAAAGTGTGGAAAAAAATAAGAAAGAGGAGTTCTTGAGGGACAAATTTTCACTGAATATATTGAATTTCAGCCTTAGCATTAACAAGAAGTGGTGCTTTCAAAGAAGAACGAAAAGGATTGCAGTAATAAATGAAACTGGAAAGTAGAGGGCATCGCCCGTAATACAAGGGTTTCGTAGTGGCCGATGTCAATAGGAGGTGAACTTTTTTACTTTTACAGATGCTTAGCCATTTATGTTAAGACGATATTTAAATGGATAATAGGCAAAATATTTCTCAAGAAAGTATATTTTTGATGGGTAGGTATAGGTACGAGGGTTGTCGTGATTAACACCAGCACACATAGACCACTTTTGATTCCCCGTTGTGATACCACTAAGAACGTTTCACATTACCCGAGCTACCAAATCAGCCGGCACTGTCAACAAAGCGATTGATCGGAATCGCACTTACATTCGCAACACCACCTTGGTCGCGGAAATTTGTAATGAATTGTGGATGTGTGGACACGGTATTGTATATACGCTCCACATCATCGCATCTCACAACCCGGTAGCATTCTGCCATTCCGTGTAAACGTACCGAAAGCAGATTGTTGAAAGAATAGCGGTTTGCAATGAGTTGCAAAATTTTCTCATCTGCCGGCAGTCCGCAATAATACGGCAGTCGTGTCGCGAGTGAAGCTGGTTATTCGGCTCCACCAAATCAGTAAAACTAACGGATTTTTTTTTTTTTTTAATTTCGGCAGGTGTGTGCATTTTGGGTTGGTTTGGGATTTCTCTAATTGTATAAAATTTAAGTAATCCTTAAATTCTTTATAGCCTAGATTAAACCCGGATTGGAATATAATATCTCGAGTAACACCGTGTCCAATTTCACCTCGCCGAAGCCCATAAAAAAAAAGAAGGAAATGAAACTTGAATGCCCAATATAGCGTTACCGAGATATGTGATTCCCGTACTTTATTGTGTGAAAATTCAAAGGCAAACCCAAAACTTCAGATTCTAATTTTTCAAACCATGATACTAAGATTTCGTGTTTGTGCAATTTGTGTGAATTAACATTGTTTTTTTTTAAATAACATTGTGCACAAACACCAGGCCTTAAGATTTCTGGTCAAAAGCTGACTGTAATCTTGTCTCATGGGAAGTTTCCTGGATCCAGTCATCTCCCCTACAAAAATTTTGCCGAAAAAGGGACTTAAGTGGTTTGTCGGGTATCTGAGTAGCTTGGCCTTAACCTCACTTTTGTACATCAGAGGAAAGAACATAGATTGGTTCGATGGCCATCGAGTTAACATAAGTGCTCACTAAATAATTTCGAAGTCCGAATAAGCTAAAGAGCTATACGTCATGTCATCTGCACTGAACGTCCTATCATCAGCGCCAAAGTTTTCGTCCGGACTCTTTCTAAACTTCACTTTGGAGTTGAGACGAATTGTCCAACGATCAGAGATTAATAGTGGGCACCCGATCTCACACAATTTGTGTGTGTGCGCGCTATAAAAAAATCCGTTGACTGTCTGCAAATTGGTCACTTGACGTTGACGCTATAACGTAAATGCGTGTGTATAGATTACCCACGAAAGTAGGCATTCCCCTTGCGCAAGAGGCTCTCCTTCTTTCCCCTGGTATTTGTTTAGTCTTTCTTACGTCCCCGGCAATGAAACTGGAGACAATCAACATCGTCAACTGACCCTTTTTTATGAATTAAAAAAAAAACACTCAATGTGCTTGATCTAATTTTCCGTTCTTTTCTCGTATTAATTGGAATTGTTGGTTTGCAGTAAAAATAAAACGCATCCTGAAGATGCAGGTACAGTAAAAGACCCGAGGATCAGTTATCGTTCTCTCCCTCACAGGTGGAAGGTAGTCACTCCGCTCAGCATGAGATGAAGTGACAGAACGTAAGGTATGTAAGTGTGGAAGAACTTATTAGGGGATTAGAAAAAAAAAATAGTGAAGCGCACCCTATAATCCAGGGTCAGATGGGAAGCTAGTGCGCCGGGATCTCTTCTACATCTGAGGCTCCCCTAGTATTGCATTCATTGGGTCAGATTTGAATTTTATTTAAAAAATATTGGTGGTGTTTTAACTAACCTAGTCGGTTAAGGGTTATGACGCATGAAAAAAAATTATTTAAATGTAATCCGGAGGAGCTTCAGGTGACCCAAAATCCACCCCGCATCATCCGTCTCTGAGCTGGTCAGCCAACATGCGTCATCGGGTCATACCTGAAGTTGAGGTTTTAGTCTGGTCTGAAAGATCGGGCATAACCTCAAATCCGTAATGTTGAGGATGGTTACAATATGGAGAGTCAAAGAAATGTCCTCCTCCCATTACCCATAGGTGGACAGTGGCAAAAAGGGTGAAGAACACTCTTCTCCTCATCCACATTCTGACAGCTTCTAGAGTAGTCGTGATGAAAAAGACAAAGCGCTCTTGCGAGCTCGTTGATTGGACAGTGTCCTTGTACTGACTGTACCACAAATATAATTCCTTTCAATGAGAGCAGTATGGCAGAATTATTAGGATATTGTCTGGCCCATATCATCCTCTTTGTTGTTGCTCGTAAAACCAGTCTGAGACCTAAAACAAGTCAATATTGTAGAAGCTGCTCCTGCTTGCAGAGGGCCGAACGACTATTCTTAACAATTTTTGATCATAAGGTACGTTTCCACTGCAGCTCGCGAGCAGGCACGCGAGCATTTTGTGAATGTGTTGGTAAGAATTTTTAGCTCACCACAATACACGCGGCGAGCATAACATGTTAGCTTTTCATGCCGTTTCCATATAAGTGAAGCTTGCAGGCATCTTGCGGCGACGTTCACAGCGAGTCTGAAAATTTAGGTGGAAATACCCAACTTCTGCTTGCGTGTTGCTTACCACAAGCATTTGTGCATGCAAAGTTTGCTCGCAGGCTACAACATAAAATTAGAAAATGTCATTAAAGAGGGTAGTAATGGTCGTACCTAGGCCTGTTCGGTACTGAGATTTCAGTACCGGTACTTGATATTTTCAAGTACCGGTACCACAAGCGGTATCCCGGTACTCACAGGTATTCGTTCAGTACCGGTACTAGTACCGGTTTTTTTCAGTACCGGTATTTTAAACCATGAGCCGGTTTTTTTCAGTACCGGTACTGAGTACCTGTTCTTTTCAGTATCGAGTCTTTTCAGTACCGGGATCCCGGGATCCCGGTACTCAGTACCGAGTCTTTTCAGTACCTGTTCTTTTCAGTACCGAGTCTTTTCAGTACCTGTTCTTTTCAGTACCGAGTCTTTTCAGTACCGAGTCTTTTCAGTACCGAGTCTTTTCACTACCTGTTCTTTTCAGTACCGGGATCACGGGATTCGAGTACCTGTTCTTTTCCATAAAAAAGACTCGTTCATTGCTGGACCAATTCTTCAGGTTTTTGAAAATTGTTATTGGAAATGTTCATAGAGTCGTGTCGTGCATTGAAAGACTTTTCAGATACACATCGTAGTATAGTATGTTAGTTAGTACGCACATAGATATACGAGTATGTACATTGTTCATACATAATTGATTTTGAGTTTTGTTAGGATTGAGACTGAGATGAGAGTATTTATTGTATTGGGAATAGGATATGTAATTGGGTATGATATAAATATGAAGTACATATGAACGAATATGTATATGTGCGTATGTACATAATATAATAATATAATGCACAGCAATTACATTTACATCAATGACCAATAACTAAAATCAAAACAACCGAAAAACCTCCAACTCCAAGCAATTATGTCATTGACCAATGCAACGCATTATATTATTATATTATGTGCATACGTACATATACATATTCGTTCATATGTATTTCATATTTATATCATACCCAATTACATATCCTGTTCCCAATACAATAAATACTCTCATCTCAGTCTCAATCCTAACAATATTCATATGCATATCATATTCACATTATACCCAATCATCCTACTCCCAATACAATAAATACTCTGAGCTCAGTCTCAACCCTAACAAAACCTATTCATTCATATAAATCAATTATGTATGTACAATGTACGTACTAACTACTACGATGTGTATCTGAAAAATCTTACAATGCACGACTCTATGAACATTTTCAATGTTAAAACCTGAAGACTCGGTTTGGCAATGAACGAGTCTTCTTTTATGAAATCCCGGGTATTTGAATATCAGGTTCTGAAAAGAACAGGTACTCAGATCCCGGGATCCCGGTACTGAAAAGAACAGGTACTGAAAAGACTCGGTACTGAAAAGAACAGGTACTGAGTACCGGGATCCCGGTACTGAAAAGACTCGGTACTGAAAAGACTCGGTACTACTGAAAAGACTCGGTACTGAAAAGACTCGTTGCTGAAAAGACTCGGTACTGAAAAGACTCGGAACTGAAAAGACTCGGTAGATCCCGGGATCCCGAATAAAACCGGCGCATGGTTGAAAAAACCGGTACTCAAATCCCGGGATCCCGGTACTCAATACCGGTACTAAAAAAACCGGGATACCGGTACTCTTAGTTTTTGGTACCGGTACTGAAAAAAAACCGGTACCAAACCGGGATCCCGGTATTAGGAACAGGCCTAGTCGTACTCGTACCTGTAGACATTTTCATAATTTTATGTAGACTAAAAAAATAAAATCCCCACGTTATTGGGTTAAGCTTATTTGAAAAAACGTGATAGATTGGGTATTGAATTTTTAAAAATTTAAAAATCGATTTCGCAATTGTAGTCCGGATGGCGCAACGGTTAGCACGTTCGCCTTCAACGCACTGGGCCCCGGTTCGATTCCGGGGATTTACGTGTCGGACTATGAGCCCACTCAGCTGTTAAATGAGTACCCATTATGGGGTAAATAACTCGGTTGAGCGTATTACTGATCACATACCTCTGCACAAAAAAACCGTCACGATCTAGAAAATGAGATGATGCTAACTCATCTCGAGGCCGTGGTTCAAATTGGACTGTTGCGCCAGTTATTTATTTTATTTATTTTATTTCGCAATTTTCCGCGTATCGCATCTGAAGATTTTGAATTTTTGGCCAGAAGTGTTGCACCGCGTATACAAAAAATGGATACTGTTTATAGCAAACGCATCAGTGTAAACGAGAAACTCGCGATTACTCTACGATATCTCGCTACCGGCGATAGTTTCGGTAGTCTTTCATAACATTTTAAAGTATCCAAATCAGTAATAAGTCGTACTATACCAAAAGTTTGTCCTGCAATTATTTTAGTATTGGAGGATTATGTAAATTATGCGGAGTAAAACACCTCTTCCATAGTCCTCCCCGTGGGCGCCCTCTGGAACTGCTAACCAAGCCAACCAAGTTTTGCAGTTCAAAATATTTGGTAGAGACACATAACGATGATCATTCTGAATGAATAATAACACCAGTGCGTCTCAGGAAGTAGGCGAACGGTGGAGCTGCAACATAGTTGTGAGAACACCAACACGTCACACCCAGCTGAAAGATCATCAAAAGAACGTGTAATCAAAAACACTATTGGAGAGCTACCTCTGCTCTATATAAAAAATAGCTCCCGGCGACCCTTAAGACACCTAAGGAAGCCACCCTTCCCTTAACATTGGGTATGTGGGCTTGTAACATGCGTACCTGAAATCAATTTCCTCTCGAAACATTAAACGAGCCTCGGATACCACGCACTGATTCACCGGCAACGACTTTTGGCTACAAACAACGGACCACGAACGGTTTTTGGAACGTTCGAACGATGTGGGGCAAGTGCAATAGTGCGAGGTTCGAACGGGAAAAGACCGCATATAACATCGATATACTAGGACTGAGCGAAACAAGATGGGTTGGATCGGGAACGACTTTATCCTCAAGCTCCAAAACACAACTGCTCTACTCTGGAAGTGAAGATATGTCACCTCAAATGGCAGGCGTCGGAATCCTGTTGACTAGGGAGGCACGCTTATCTCTAATTAAATGGAAGCCCATCTCCGACCGTATCAGTACAGCCCGATTCAAATTGAGGGTTAAGAACATCACAGTGCAACGCCCCGACTGAACTAGCGGATTAATCAGCTAAGGACGCATTTTACCAACGGCTTGGCGACACCTTCGACAAGGCTCCCAAAGGTGACATAATAATTATCACGGGGGATCTGAACGCCAAATTTGGGTCTGACAATGTAGGCTTAGAACACTTAATGGACAATCATGGACTAGGCAACAGGAACAAAAATGGTGAGGTGTTCGTGGAGTTTTATAACTCTCGTCAACTCGCCATTGGCGATGGCGACAAACGATGCCACTTAACAAACTGGACCTCTCCGGATGGCAGAACAGAAAATCAGATTGACCATACAGCCGTTTCCAAAATATGGAGGAATTTCTCTTGGAAATCAGATCGAGGCGAGGTTCTGATATTGAAGCGACCACCAACTTATTTTCGCAAAAATACGCTCCCGAACGGCAACGATCTAGCGCTCTCAAAATGCACGAATATTGCCAGGCTTTAATGTGCAAAAGCTTAAAGATTAATCTATAACACGTGCAAATTCCACCGAACTGCACGAGAGAGCTATTGCACCACCACTTTGTGAAAATCCAACAACTGATGATAATCTCCCCATCTCAATTGCCCTAACCCCTAGTGGGGCATAGCGCGTCAATTGTTCCATGTGGCCCAGTTGACGTTTCGTCAGCATAAACTGGTTTCGGAGAATGTAGTTGCCAGCATGGACCTCCTGCACATCCATTGCCACGAACGTCGTCGTAGACGGGATTCGAACCCGAAACGCCGGTAGTCGAACATGAGACTGATGCCTGAATACACTGCGCTACCGGTCACCACAACACGTTTCGTGTGGCGTTACATTTGCGGTAGGAGACCATTCATTAGCGACTCTACATGGTCTCTTATCTCAGCACGCAAGATAGTTAAGGAACAGATTAACTCAGGGGCTGACGGGTCAGCGAAAGGCCAACTAAGAGCTGAATACCGTTCACTACAGAAAGGCGTGCAAAGAAGCGTAAGACGGGATAAGCAAAATCACATCAAGGCATTAGCGGAGAAGACAGAAGAAGCGGCTTACCACGGTGATTATGGAACCCTTTTTAAGTTTATCAAGCCATTAACTGGCAACATAAAATCCTATGAAAGATAAAGATGGGTCTCTACTGGTAACCGAAGAACACCAATTGCGGAGATGGAGAGAACACTTGGTTGAGGTCCTCAACGAAACCTTTCGACTTTCGAATGCATCTTCATTAGTAGCAGAAGATATTCCGCAAATAGCCAGAGTTGATTCCAGCCCACCACCTAAGCTGGAACTAACTGCATCTATTAAATCGATGGATGCGGGTAAAGCCCCGGGGATAGATGGAATTCCCGTGGAACTTTTTAAAGCGGATGCCAATGCAACTGCGAATATTCTTCTCCCACTTATCCAAGAGTGTTGAGAAACCGGAACTCTCCCTAAAGAGTGGAAGAAGGGCGTCATTATTAAGATCCCGAAAAAAGGCGACCTGTAGAATTGCAATAATTGGCGTGGGATCTGTCTTCTCCCAGCAGTCTCCCAACTGATGGCGAAAATAATTTTGAAATGGATCAAACAAACAGTTGACACATTGACTGATGAACAAGCCGGCTTTCGCGAGGACTTCTCATGTAGCGACCACATCAACACCCTCCGAATTATTATTGAACAATCCACAGAGTGGAGATTTCCATTACATCTCATGTTCATCGATTTTGAGAAGGCGTTTGACAGCGTTAACCGGGAATATATCTGGAGGGCTTTACGTAGGAGAGGCATACCAGATAAAATAATTTCCATCAGCAAGGAGTCCTACCACGAAGCCCAATGTCACGCCTTACACAAGAGTAAGATATCAGATCCTTTCGAGGTGCATAGCGGAGTGAGACAAGATTGCATTTTGTCACCTATATTGTTTTTGATTGCCATTGACGACGTACTCTGCAGTGCGCTTCATGAACACCAGAGCAAAGGTATCAGATGGAACCTGTTTGAATACCTTCAACACCTGGATTACGCTGACGATATTTGTCTTCTTTCAAATATATCGGATTATCTAGTTCAAATGACGGATGCCCTGCACCGCGAAAGTAGCAATGCGGGGCTTAAAATCAATGCTGCCAAAGCTAAGTACTTGAGCTTGGATCCAGGAAGACAGAGCGAAATTTGTGTTTCGGGGCAAACGGTGGAAAAAGTGGACAATTTTTGCTACCTCGGAAGCGTAGTTACAGGAGATGGTGTAGCGGATGCTGATGTACAGTCTCGCGTCAATAAGGCTCGGGCAGCTTTTTCCAGTTTGACTCCTTTCTGGCAAAACAACGACATCTGGAGAAGTACCAAACTCAGGATCTTCGAAACCAATGTAAAATCTTATGCTTATTTATGGCTGCTCAACTTGGAAGGTGACCAATAAGAGAACAATTAGATTGCAAACTTTTGTGAACCATTGTCTACGACGCACGGACATAGGTAATTTCTAACGACAACCTCCTTACTATTACTGGTCAGGGCAGGATAGTCACTTCCATTAAAAGGCGAAAGTGGCAATTGATAGGTCACACTCTCCGAAAAGGGCCAAAAAACATTGCTGAACAGGCCCTCGATTGGAACCCACAGGAAACCAATGCAAGTCGCCGTGTAGGTCGACCTAGCAACACAAGACAAGAGAGAGGGTGCCTCAATAGGCAGGTTGTGAAGTGAGCTGAAAGTGATGGCGATGAACAGGACTTGGTGGAAAGTAGGCGTGGTTAATGCCTTATGCCCCACAAGGGGTTAACAGGAACCAGAAATAGAGAGGAAGAGATGTAAAGCTAAGATCACAAAATCAACCATGTTGGAATAAGTTTCCGCCAAAGGAAAATTCATTAGCCTCAAAAACGATTGATATAAACACATTTCCGTCAAAGCATTCGCAGTTAGGCATTTAACTAATTTAAAACCTGATTTATTAAACATACCCGAAATGCCAAACTGCGAATGCTTTGACGGAATTGTGGTCAAATCAATCCTTTTTGCCGCTGATGAATTTTCCTCAAAATGTCTTCAGCAGCAGTCTAGTGTATTCTCCTGAACACTCCTATTGATACGATACCCATCTTGCCTAGGCATCACCTCCTTGCCAGGATTATCCTTTTACCTCTCCAAAGGATTCAAACTGACAATAATAGAATAGAATCACACTGTAATGACTAAATATGCTTGCGAGCTACATATTTGCTTTCTATTTTAAACGGGAAGCCAAAAGAAAACGGCAATATGCAGAGCTTGTGAGCTATACCTACATATATACACCAGTTTCTACAAAAACTTTGCATGCGCACGTTGCTTTTTGTTTCTCTGCCCGCGAGCTGGTACCAACAGCTCGGTGGAAATAGTTCAGATTCATCGAAAGCGTGGAAGCAGCACGTAACGAGGATCACAAGCAGCTCAATTTGGTGGAAACAAATGCTGCGAGCATTGTACGCGAGCGTAGCACGTGAACAAAGGTTAACAATGACAGATTCAAGCGACCGTAGCAGCTCGGCTGTCTAAGCAGATTGTCATGTCCCTACAAATTATGTAGGGCCTCCCCAGCCAGGTCAGAACTGTATTTTAGGTGTCTAGGACTTACGTTTATTAGACTGTATTTACTAGATATTGAAAGAAAAGAAAAACGCACAGTGTATCTATTTGCTGGAGCAACAGGATACGTTCTTCGGATGTGGTCCTTATGCTCCCTTAAATTTTTTTTTAGGAAGCTGAGTCATTGACATAGTCGAACGAACTTGTTAATTACAGCAGTGTGGCAGCAGTGTTTCATGCCTGTAGTTTTCTCCACTATTTTTTATTTTTATTTTTTTGCAATAATTTTCAGACTTTTATCAAACAAAAAAGGTAAGTTCGCCAAGGGCGTGGATCCGCCACTGATTACATATGAATTTTTGTATCTGCAAATGTAATTTTCAAGAAATAGTATATATAAATATTTCAGTCCAAATGCTCAACTACGAGAAGCAACCCAAGTGTCAACTTCAAAACAAAAATGCCATACAAATTCGTTTGAATAATATCCGTAACAGTAAAACTGCCAACACAATGTGACAGTATACATCTGCAAATGCTCTAATTAACTCGAAAAATTTAATTGAAAAACTCGACAGAAGAAAATTTTCCTCATTATCACTCTCACTCTTGGCCGACACGTCGTAATTTCCTAATACCCAACACCTCATATTTTCCCAGTCAGTTCATCTGAGAGCGCGCTACATTTATTCTGGAGTAGGCCTGAATGCGGTTCTATATCCCGACTATATCTACAATATAACGTGAATTTTGTTCGCTCTCCGGAAATTTTCATGTTCCAAATGAGCTCGTTGACTTTAAAGTTTCAGGAGGGAAATTTCGACACGAACTGCTAAGCAACATACAAAGGATATGAGGCAAAAGGATCATAGCTGGCGGGATCTACGACTGCTTGGGGTACGGATTTTAAAGGTAAATGAGGGAGTAAAGATTACAGATACAGGGTTTTTAATTGAAAAGTTTACGGACAGAGTTATAGCTAATGGTTTTATGAGGCGCAGAGAAATGATATTTGACTCTCGCAGTCAAGTTGCAGGCATTAACCCCGTCTTTGAGTTTTCACCCTGAATGGTCTCGCAAATCCTACAATATGAAGGCGTTTAGGTAACATCTGAAGCCATATACATAATTTACTATGACATTTGAAATTTGTGGTGTTTTTTTTTTTTTTTTTTTTCAAATAAATTTAATCTGAAGGTAGATGCTATAATATTGTGAGAGGTTAAATTAATAGTGATACTATTGTATGATATATGCACAATTCTTGAAGGATGAGATATTCTCTTTCTTTATGTCATTTTGGCGTTTAGAAATTTTTTCCTGTTTTACTATGTCCCAAGACATCATTCTGTGCAGTTATAATTATTTTGAAATAATTTTCAAAAACTATGGTTTAATAGACAAATGAGCCAAAAACAGCCAAAACCGGCAGGATTGAATATACTAACATGGTGCATGCAGAGCAGAAGCCCAAAATTTAGCGGAGCGACCTAAATTAATACCATAATCGGAATAAGACATTACTTATCGCGGGTTACTCCCGTAGCTGTTCAATTTATCTGCTCCGAAACAGGGTCAGAATTATATGTGGACACATCACAGGTCACCCTCGTTTTCGGGGTCACCTCAAAACTATGCGTATCGTTTCATAGGTAAGCTGTCGTTTTTGTAGGCCGACTTGGTCGCCGTCGAGCAGAATGTTTCGACATTGCTTATCCTATGGCCGAGGACATATTTTAGTATCAATCTAAACCGGCCATCTCAATTGATTTAACGAAAGGAACAGGCTGGAGCCAGATCTAATCCTGCTTTCTAGGATCAGGTTATAGGACAATAGATTGTAGCAGTGCCTCTGGCTATGCCTCTTACTATACATCTAAATTAATATCATAATTAGCCCAGGAGATGAGTGCTCAATTAGAATAGTGGATAGAAATATTCGTACAACAAAAATGAGCTATGGGGTTTTGTTTGGACTAGTTAGGAGGTAAACATACTAAGAGTCAACGAGCCTACGAGGTGTGGAAAAGGGAGAGGGCAGGGAACAAAGAAAGTGCTATTTTTATAGTTTTTGCATATAGCTCAAAAACCGTCTGCCGGCCGTAGCAAAAAAAAATACAAAAATAAATTAAAGAGCACTAAATCTTCTAATATGTAAAAGTATGTATTTTTGTATGTTTGTCGTGCAAAAACTTTTAAACAACTGGGCGGTTCTCGCCAAATTTTGCAGGAGTTTATTTGGCGAGCTGGAATAGATAGTAAGGTGGTTCGCGACCACATACAGTAAAACCCCGTTTAACCGAACTCCAGAGTGTGGCGTCATTTTGGATAACGAAAATTTCTACTACTTTCGAGAGGCCGGAGAGGAAAATAAAGAGGCCGGCTTTATCTCGGTTTACAACCTATTTATCTATTTTTACTATCTTTACTTTCTATCTTTACCTATCTATATATGAATGTATCTATCTTCTATCTATCTACATATTAAAATGGATTGTTTGTTTGTTCGTTTTTTGTGGCCAAACAACTCAATTGATACCCATTAAAATTTCAAAAATATATTCGTTACAATCCGAAATAGATTCCAGCGATTTGAATTTTTCGGTTTGGCCGCATCCACTAATCCCGACTCCCACATGGGGGTGATTGAGCGTTAATAAAATATTATCCAAAATGACCGAGATTAGTGTCAAATCATTTGTTTTCGGGGTCGCGGAGATTAATGGTGACACCTCCAAAGCTCCTCATCCCTTCACTTCCCCGACTTCTCCGCTAAGTGACCGAGAAAAAAATGTATATAATGAACAATATTAATAGTTCTCGGTTCGAAAAGTATGTGGCCGTCACTGGCATGTTGAAAGTGTTCGCTGAAGAATTACTGGAACACCGCAGGTACGCGTATGCCAAAAATTTAGATTAGATGGACAATCCAAGCGTTTGAATTGGAAAGACCGAAAACGTGTCTATATACTACGACGCCTTGAATGGGGAACCCCAACTATATGGTGATATATATCCTCCCATTGCTTCTTGCAAATTGATTGTCAAATCTGAGGCGATTAACAAAGCCAATGCAAGATGGATTGATGGCAATACCTGCCGCACAACTCGATCGCTGTGGCCCATACTGGACGCCACCCGATCTGAAAATTTACTGTCGCTAAACAGAAGGCATATTAGCTCGGTGGTGGGTGTTATCACTGGGCATTGTCTCATTGGTGAACATGCCAGGAGACTTCGGTTTCCCTACAATGACTTTTGCAGGAGTTGTGGGGACGTGAACGAGGAGGAAAGTAGTTTCCACCTTCCCTGCTCCTGTCCAGCTTTTGCAGTGAGAAGGAGGTCGTTACTTGGATCCTACTTTTTCACTGACTTGGAAGAGCTAGAAAACGCGGATGTTGGAAAACTCTAGAGTTTTATTGTTGGCTCTGGTTGGTTCTAACTATCAGAAATATTGAGAGAGGATGTGTGTTAGTGGTAGTGAGCTGTGTTTTGTCACAGCAGCCCATCTACCTAACCTAACCTACTACGACGCCTTAAAATTGGGAAAGTAACGCCCAGAATGCCCAAACCGAAAAGTCCTACTGCCCCCAACTAAAAGCAACCAGAAGCACTTTCAAAATATTTTGGATGAGATCCCCAATCAAGACACTTCCTATAAATTTTAGGTAAAGTACAAAGCTTGCCAGCACATGACATCGTTATGAATTGTTATTGAGGGTGGACTCAGGACAATTTTTAAGGTAAGGTATACCACTAAGTGGGCTCACATCTTCGCTTCCCAACCAAGACTACAAGTTTTTGCAAATTTATTTCATGGGCAACGAAGTACAGAACAAGCAGATCAGCGTTTGCAAAAAAAAATCCTGGAAGAAATCATGAATTGTGACTGATCTTTAAAGACATTTACAAGCGGAATATGCCTCGATACATCTATTTCGAACGGCAGTGGATTGAGTGGAAAGGAAGGACATGCAAACTCGGGCCAATATGATACGAAATAAGTCCGAATTTAAATTAGGCGGCAAAAAATGGGATGAATAGTAGCGCTCCCAAACTCCACGAAATTAGTGTCTATATTGTGAGCGAAGCGAATAACATGAGCAAAACGAGCCCTAAAGGTTTGTTTGTTTGTTTTCTAAGATAGTGCCACACATCATTTTTCTGTATCCTTTATAGTAGTTTAAAAGATAGTTCGCACATTTAAAAGAAAAATCATTTTGTCACTCATTGCACAAAAAACTCATCATCATCGTGGCGCGACAGCCAGACGTCGGGCCTTGGCCGCCTGGATCGTTGTCCTCCAATTATCTCGGTCACGTGACCACGTCCTCCAATTTTGGAAGCTCAGTAGCTGCTCGGCGTCTACATATACTGAGCTCTCCCAACGAGATTTCGGCCGTCTAGGCAGTCTCACTCCGTCGACTCGTTCTGCATTCATTACTCTTTGGTATGCGATCATCGTCCATTCGTTGTACATGCCCTGCCCATTGAAGTCGTTGTAGTTTGACGATTTTCGAAACTTCCAGCTCATCGTACAGTTCATACAATTCATGGTTGCACCGGATGCGCCATCCATTTCGATCGCAATCAGCCCCGAAAATTCGCCTTAGGACGTTATGTTCAAATGTGTCTAGCATGCTTCCGGAGGCTTGAGTTGGTGTCCATGCTTTGCAGCCATAGCATAGCTCTGGTCGTATAATGGTTTTGAACACGCGGAGCTTCGTGTTTCTGTGCACATGATTCGATTTCATTATGGGGAGAACCGAGAAAAAAGTCTTATTAGCTAACTGTATCCGTCGCTTGATTTCGTCAGTTTCGTTGGCGTCCCTTGACAAGTTGCAGCCCAGGTAAATGAAGTTGATCACGAACTCGATGTTGAGGTCCCCCACATTGATGCTCGGTTGTGCAGGTGTCCTTGTCACCGATTGCATCATGATTTTAATTTTACCCTCGTTGATACGTAATCCAACTTCCTTTGCAGCGGTATCGAGCGTATGCAGAAGTTCTTCTGCGTCAGCCAATCTTCGGGGCATGATGTTGATGTCGTCGGCGTCCGCTGCTAATTGTGTCGACTTGATGAGTAGCGTCTTGCTGTTGTCCATACTCATGGCCCGAATAACGCATTCCAGTGCTAATTTGAAGAGCGTCGGTGCCAGTCCATCGCCCTGTTTCAAACCAGTGCGAGTTTCAAATAGATCAGTAAGTCTATTATGTATCCTGACTTGTGAGACGGAGTTGGTCATCGCCATCTTAGTCAGTCGCACTAATTTGGCGTTGTTTATCTCCCTTTTTATGAATTGGACAGATGATGCTTCTGCGCCAATCGTCTGGGATCTCCTCGTCCTCCCATACTCGCAGGAGTAATTGATGTATGGCATCGACTAGACTCATTCCACCGAATTTTAGCAGCGTCGCAGCGCCCGGCGCTTTATTTCGTTTTAGTGACCGCAACGCGAGATCAACTTCGTCTATTGTCGGAGGTTGAATGGGTGGGCCTAGATCAACAATATCGTCGAGAGCTTCCTGTGTGGGGATGTTAGATGGTCGGTTTAGAAGCTCTTCAAAATAAGAGGCCCATCGTTTGTTAATGCCATCGGTGTCGCTGATGATGTTTCCATCCTTGTCCTTACAAAGGCTAGTTGAGTTCTTCCCAGAACCCATGGACGCCTGTGTTGGTGATGTTGTGTAGCATAGGTGATAGTCTTTCCTCAAGGGCGGTGGTAAACGCCACCGCTGTAGCATCACTCACAAGATTATCAACCGCAAAGATTTTGGGAGGGCTGATTCTCGATTGGTGCACTGAGGAAATTCTACATCTGTAGGCCGTCTTCACCAAGTGATGATCTGAGTCGCAGTTTGCTCCTCGATAGGAGCGGACATCTATCACACTAGACAACCATCTCCTGCAAATGAGGACGTGGTCAATTTGGTTAACGGTATGTGCGTCTGGAGATTTCCAGGTCTGCTTGTGAATGCGTCGATGCGGGAAACACGTAGAGCTTACGACTAGATTCCTGCTGCAGGCGAAGTCGATAAGTCGCTGGCCGTTGTCGTTACATTCTTCATGGAGACTGTGGCCTCCAGTGGTGCCCCGGTGCCAACTTTAATTTCCGACTTTCGCGTTAAAGTCTCCCAGCAGCAATTTGACGTCGTTTGTTGGAAGTGGGTCGAAGAGAGTTTCAAGGCGGGCGTAGAACTCGTCTTTTACTTCGTCTTCTTTAATTTCAGTGGGGGGCGTGCACATTGATGTGCCAGAGTTTGAAGAATCGAGTCTTGATGCGAATCGCACACAGCCGTTCATTTATGGGTTTGAAGTCAGTAATATGCGGTTTGAGGTGATTGTTCACTATAAATGTTACTCCAAACTCCTTGCGGCCCGATGGTTTGCCACTTGTAAAAATTGTGTGCAATTTTTTCTCGTTAATCTCGCTGCCAAGCCAATTTGTTTCCTGGACTGCAGTAATGCTCAGTTTGTACTTTTCGACCTGTTGAAGGAGGGCCTTCTGGGCCCCCGGTTTGTTCAGGGAGCGTACATTCCAGGATCCGAAAGAATAATCCTTTAGTCGTTTGCGTGGTCGTCGTTGTTGATCCGTCCAATCCGAGGCTTTTGTTCCAGGTTTTTTGACGTGGAGTGGTTTTTGCAGGGACAAGTTGTCAGCACGTCGCTTAACCCCATTTAGGGGATGGCCTCGGAGATAACTGCTTCAGATGGTTTAATAAACGTGCTGGAGCTCACACAACTATGTTGCAGGTCCAACTACGCAAGTCATTCCATCCTACTAAACCTGAGACGCTTAGGTGTTCGTCAGCTATTCAGGCTACAGCTATCTGCCTTTTCCAAACTGTCTTATCGCTAAAACATTGGCCGTCAGCGATTTGATACACTGCCGTTACCAGGGGGCTCCCACGCGGAGGACTATGGAAAAGGTCTTTGCCCCCCTTTGGAGTAATTGATGTATGGCAGTAACTTGACCCGTTCCACCGAATTTAAGCAGTTCAGCTAGAATCTTATTTCGTTTCAGAGACCGCAACGCGAGATCAACTTCCTCTACTGTCGGAGGTTGTATGGGTGGGCCTAGTTCAACAATATCGTCGAGAGCTTCTTGTGTGGTAATGTTAGATTGTAGCTTCCTATCAGCGAGCTCGCGAAGAGGCCTCGTCTTCTTCATCACGATTACCCTAGAAGTTGTAAGGATGTGGATGAGGGGGGAAGTGTTCTGTGCCTTCTCTGCCCCTATCGAACTTATTCTAATAGGGGTAAGAAATGTCTATTACTTTCTGTTTTCCAAGAGAGGGGGAGCACTAGAGGGTCGTGAGGATGTAAGTGCGACTCAGCTCAATCGCTTTGTAGCCAGTGCCGGCTGGTTCGGTACCTTGAGTATAGGCATTTGATATGATAACATGACTGACCCAGAAGTGGTCAGTGTGCGTGCAGTGGTTAATCACAGCACCTACCTATCTACCGGCACTGGGCTGAAAAAAAGGAGTTCAATACTGTGACATCTGGATGCCACATAACCAGGGGACGGTCAGTGATGGATAACACGATGTGGAGTAAACCGACAGAAATGTTCCAACCTGCAATTGACACTGATTAATAAGTTACTTCTTACATAATGTTTAATTTTAGTGTACTTACTACATAAGTAAAATACAATAATTAATTAATTAATTAACAAAAAAGACCTATCCAATAACTTGAAACCCCCTTTAACTTGAACTGGCCTGGTTTTTATTGCATTAGTATAAGTTTTCGCGAGTCTACTGTAATAAATTATTTCCGAAAACGCGTTTGCAATCATTATGTATTCGACAACATTATTTTGACTTTTAATTAACATTACAATACATATTGTAGTGTTCAACAGGCAACGCAATAATTGAACACCAACGCCATTGTAAGTCTACTACTAATTAATAGCTTCCCAACTAATTACAATGAATACTCAAGGACCAAGGAGTGGCTGACAGTTTCAAATGACATCCATAAAAGAAAGTAGTCGAGAATAAGTTAGGGAAGATTATATTCTTCGTCATAATAAAGGTCGGTCATATCAAGACGACGGACGCGGCGGCGCTTGGTTAAATTCTTTGAGAAAAAATAAGATGAAAAAGTAAAAGTGATTTCCTACTGCGGTCATCAACATTATTTTCTTCATTTATGTCGTTGGTCTGTTCATTGAATTCATTTATCGGGCTTATATGGAGCTGTAGACGACTTTGGCTCTTCATGAAATATACGGGCATCATTTCCGACATATTTCCCGATGAAGAGACGCGCCTCAGTCTTCCGAATTCCGTTGAAACTTTTCTAATAAATCCTTGTCCTTGCTGTCGTCATTACCGTCATCAAGCTTATTCAGCAGCAGGGTTACTAACACTTAAAGTCTTCACGTCGTTTAATCAGAGATGATTGTGGACAGTGTTGTCAGTTCGATAGCGAAACGGTTGTCTGAGCAAGAACAATTGCCTTTTTTGTACTCCGTCATGGGAATGACGATCAGAGGTTGCCCGGAAATCTACAATCGAAATTGGATCTTATTGAACCATTTTTTTTTGGCTGGCAAGACAGTACTACTTTCCGTTAAAAAGCTTTAGGAATTCTGCCATACCAAATGGTCCGTTTTGAAAAATATCTGCTTTTTTTTCCACACTCTGCATACATGTGAAATGTTCCAGAGAATTGTGTGACACGTAATAAATTATTAGAAATGAGGGCGGCCAAAGTTGTGATAGTTGGCAGAAACACGTGCATAGGTTTGGAGTGGGTAAGACAAATTTCACTCTACGGGAGTTCACCGTAACCTTGGAGTGTATTAAGCCGAAAAGGCGAATTTGGGACGATATCCAACCTATTCCCTAAGAAAAAAAAAGGAAATCGTTGACATTCTTCGTCAGTCACCCGTTTACTGAGGCGGGTCGTAGGAAAAAGAAGGATGTCCTCCACGTTGACGTAAACGAAAACTCCGACATTTGTTGGAAGTAGAAGTTTTTGTCTCGGCGCGGCAGTTCGTTGGGCAAATTTAATAAATTTCTAAGCATGTCATAGTCCAGCCATTGCGTGACTTGGGGAAACAAATTCTGGTGGATAATTTTTTTTTTTTATTTTTTATGTTTTTTGGGGTGCTGAACACAAATCCGGAGGTTCCCACCAAAATTTGTTTGCGGAACCTGGTCAAAATCTCAAAAAACCTCGAAATTTCGGTATTTTTTTTTTCGTTTTTTTGATTATAACTTGAAAACCGTGAATCCTAGCTAGAAAAAGTCTGATAAATTCAAGAGCATAAAATTCTGCGTCAAATTAGCTACCTAAACGTCAAATTCGGTTTGGTGGTGTAGCCGTAATTGACAGTCGAAAACCGTCGATTTTTCTCAACTTTGCGAAAAGCCCTGTTATGGTTATATTTGAACGTCTGTAACTTGAAAACGGCTACTAATACGTAAAAATGCTACAAGTGAGAGTTGGAGACCATGATATTCTCCGTTCAGAAAGTACCTAATTTTTTTAATTTGATCAAAAGAAAATTCAGAAATTCGAAATAACCAAAATCACGTTTTTGAATGAGTGTTTCGTTATAATATATTTTCGTCCTTTAGGTGATGGTAATTCTGCAACAATTTGAGTATGGAATGTATTTACATGTATACATTACAAGAAGTTGGATAAAAACTACACTTCAGGTTTATAGCCTTAGTTTTTTGGAAGGACCGGTTTGTGGAAATGGTGGTCTGGGTTCCGGTGGATGGAATTCGTCGGCTGACTCTTCTAACATCTTCGTCGTCCATGGCTGCAGAGAGGTCCACATTCTCACACTTGCCCTCACAGCTTGCATAAAGCGGAGACCTGTCTTTTCGCAGCCACAGTGTCCTACACATGCCTTCTTGCGTTTACAAGAAATTATGCGCAGTAGAGCATCTGGTGCGGCATTCCTCGTGATTGTTACAGACAGAAGTCCACTTTTGGTGATTCTCCACCCTTATTCTTCGAGCCCTTTGTCAAAGCAAAGCCACTTGTGCACTTGGTGGTATACCCTCATTGAATGTTGCTGAGCTGCATCCTCAGTTGATGGAAGTGAGACGATAGCGATGATAGCTTTTGTTTCTCAGCAGATTCAATGAGGTGGCGTCTTTTTGGCCGTACAGCCCCTTCAAGAAGGCCTTTCCTGTCGTAGCTATACTTGCACGACCTTCCTGGGGATCTTGAAAAACTTTTATGACGGCTGGCAAATGTGAAATCCTCCGGAGAACGTTAAGAAATTTCTTCTTCCCCTGTTTGATCCGCACTGGTGGAGTCGCATGTAAAAATAGTTTGTTTTGAGATATAATTTTCTCAATGACGAGATGAGGAGCGTACATGGTTTGCGGCACATTCCCTTTTGATGGTTTTAGGAATAAAACGTTTTGTATGCTTTGCGCACAATGACCAAATGATCAACGTCTTCCTCAACACTGTGACGGATTCATTTGTTGGGGCCAATTAGATTGTGTGATTATGAGGGTATCTGCGTCTTGCTTGCCCGCACTTCATCTAGAACTGTGTGTATTTCTCCATGAGCACTGGGATCAGCAGTGGCGTAGCTAGGGGGGGGGGGCGAAGGGGCCGTTGCCCCGGGCGCAACGGCTGGGGGGCGCCAAAACGATATCCTCGGACTAAATTTTTTCTTCCCTCTGTTTGAATATTAAAAAGATTTTCTTTTTTTTGGACATAGCAGGATAAATCCACAGAGTTACACTAACAACTTCAGTGGTTGTTAGTGTAACTAAATGCTTCCTTAAGCATGATTTGGAAACTATTCTATACTAAAGGACTTCATTGGACATTCTTTTTCACTTTTCCGTAAGAAAAGCGGTATCTAATAGATTAGCAGTACGAGGGCGGTTCAAATATGATCGAGACAAACGCTGTAGATGGCGCGCGTTAGATTTAGTTCTAATTCGTGGAGTGTTTATACCGACCGGTACTAAATATGGCAAATGTCAGATGTTGGCTTATCACTTGGGTTTAACGAGAATTTTAGAAATGTAAAGACCCCAGTACCTTCTTGTGGAAACCGCTTTTATACACCCGACTACAACAAAACATAAACATCGACAAAAACCACCGTCAACAACGGAAACACAAACGTAATCCAATTTTTTGGTTCAACACCGCATCGTAAGTGAAGCTAAGAGCTAGTCCAATCAACTAATCCGATATGCTTACATCGTGGTGAGTTTGCTGGGATTAGCTAATACCGAAACCTAGTTTCACGGTATAAAAGTGGCCAATGCAACAGGCTTCGCTGGATAAGTTCTTTTGAATTTTACTGCCAGAAAATTGCCTCCAACTATGCGGTTTATTCCTTGCACGTGGACCTCTTTAGAACCGCGGCAGTCAATCCTGGGGAATTTCTGGACTATTTATGAGGAAGAGGGATGTTCATGAAACCAATCCATAAGCTTTCCATGATTGTCTCGCTTGAGTCTCAGAAATAAAAGTTGTTCACATGCCAGAATTTAGAACCGAACTTCCGGTGATCTGACCTTCAGCAAGTAGGGAGCAGATGGCTGGGTTCTGTGTTAGAAGGAAAGAGATGGAAGGGAGGGGTCCGAACAAAACAATAAATGGGTAGAAATCTGGGGAAACTGTAAAAGCTCTTTACCTGACCACAAATTGCACTTACAAAACTTTTTCCGAGTTGTTACTTGTGGAACTGCTACCAGGAAAGTTCCAGAAAATTTCTGAATGGAACTGTGACTGCGGTAATTGGAAACGCAATACTTCTGGTGGTTAGAACGGTGACTAGAGCCAGCGATATTAAAAAAAAATGCCCGAAAATGTGTTGTATGGGAACACGCGCTCAAAAAGTGATTTTAGCTATTTTGATTTTCGGAAATTTCTTTTGACCGAATTAAAAAAATTGGTTACTTTCTAAACAAGATTTCATGCTCTACAACTTTTGCTTCTTGCATTTTTACGTATTAGTAGCCGTTTTCAAGTTACAAACATTCAAATGTGACCATAAAGGCTTTGGCACACAGAAAGCGATCTGTCGCGGCGGGCAGCGTAATCTGATCGCCGCGATACGGCGATCTGCTTGTATTTCATAATATCGCATCATCCCTGTCACACACGAGGCGATCTGTCGCGGCGACATAGCGATCTGTCGCGACGACAAGCGATCCGTTGTACGAAATTACAAAATTATCGCGCGATCCAGGCGATCATTTTCAGTTGTATCTGAAGTTGATCAGTTTTTCTTTCGATTGTATGCAAATAAAAAATAAAATTGTTTAATTGAAAACTGTTTGGACGCTTTTTATGGTTTCGACAAGGAGTTGAAGAGTATGGAAAATGAGCGAGTGTACGGAATTTGTTTTAATTGTAGTACAGTGTATTATAAAGAAGCCCCAGCGACACAAACCAACATCACAACGCCGGACTGGCAGAATAAATTGTTGTATATTTTTCATAATGGGGGAGGAAACAGAAAGACTCATCGAAAAAGTGAGGAAATATACGTATTTTTACGACACTTCGCACGAATTGTATAAAAATATAGTGAAAAACATCAGAAGCCTGGGATGAAATTGCAAAGGAACTAAACATCTCTAGTAAGTACGAATACGTATTTATGTATTTTACCCGGACATGCGGAAATATACAAAAAATCTGTCTTCATGTGATTGCAGTTCCCTACAGAGACGGTGTTATTCTCCAAGTTCTCCTCTTTTTTCATTAATTGGGTGCACCCAATATCGTCTCTTTTTCCTGGTACACTGTAATGCTAGAAGAAGCAGGAGTTCCTCCTCGTCAGAACTTCTACTCATTTTCACAAAAAAAATCCTCAAAATACTAACTAGCGCAAAATACTACTGCAAACCAGTTCTGTGGAAAACTGTCACAATAGAGATGGCTCACATAATATCGCTTTGTATGTGACGTAGTCATATCGTAGATCGTCAAGGAGATCGCGCGATCTGTTATCGCCGCGACAGATCGCTTTGAGTGTGCCAAAGGCTTAATAGGGTTTATCGCAAAGTTAAGAAAAATCTACGTTTTTCGACTGTCGATTGAGGCAACACCACCAAACCGAATTTGACGTTTAGGTGGCTCATTCGACGCAGAATTTTATGCTCTTCAATTTCAATTTTTCTAGCTGGGATGCACGGTTTTCAAGTTATTATATAATCGAAAAACGAAAAAAGTACCGAAATTTCGAGGTTCTTTGAGATTTTGACCATGTTCCGCAAAAAAAATTTGGTGGGAAGCTCCGGATTCGTGTTCAGCACCCCAAAAAAACATAAAAGATTAAAGAAAACAATTGTCCACCAGAATTTGTTTCCCCGAAATGTTTCTGAGCTCCTAATGACTGGATTATCAGGTAAGTAAGGCGACACATTAGACTTCCAATTAGATTGTTTGCCAAACATATTCATATGCATACATCCCAACTAACAAACTCTCAAGAGTTAAAGTCTTATCGCTTACAAAAAGCTCCCATAAGACTTTAGTAAAACTCTCCGACACTCTCGTAACGTAACTCTTGAGACAAAACTTAATTTTACTCTCGTAGCACCATTCTGATGAGAGTTTAACTCCACTAGAATTAAGGAAACTTTCACACCTCTAATAGGAACATCGCTGCAATCTTATTAAGCCTTTTTTAAAAGACTTAATCTCTAGTTAATTTATACTCTCATAGATGGCCCCTTATAAGAGCTCGAGTGTAAAATGTAAAATTCACATGATACACTTATAAGATTCATACTAGATCACTCATGCAGAGAGTATTATGAGCCCAATGAATATTATTAACTCGCATAAGTAGCCCGCTGTACGAACTCGAGGAGCTTGAGTGTAAAATTGCTTGTCGTAATACCCTTATGATAATCAAAATACTAGATCACTCATGCGGAGAATATTATTATAGAGTAAACGTCATTGTAGTTGACATTTCGACAGCTACTGCATGTAAACAAGTGACATTGCTCTCCGCGAAAAGTCGACGAATACGATGAATAGTATGCATAAATTATTCTGGATGTGTACGCCGATGATCTCCGAATATGTATTTCCCCATGAGCAACATTGAGTTTATCATCAGTTTCGTCAGCGATGCAGGGAGAAACAATATATTGCCGTTGAATGAGATTGAAAACAAATGAGTTCAATTGAAATCATGCACATCTGCCGCAGACCGTGGTTATGCCCAAAACATAAATACGTCCGTCCGATCACATCTCCATATATTTCGACCTTTACATTCTAATGGGTGTTGAGAACGCATTTAGTAAAAAACGCATTCATATGTGCGTCCTTTGTCCTTTCTCAGAAAATGATAAATTTTTCTTTTTTGTAAAATATCTGCTTCAATGAATTTGAAATATTGTTTCTGCGTTACGTTATGGCAATGAGAAAAAGGTACAAGGTTCAAGTCTCATTACGTATGATATTGTTGCGAATAAACACCTCGTCATAAAACCCTTTTTAAAACCCACTTGCATCGATGCATGTGTGTTTCAAAAAGGGTTGTATGACGAGGTGTTTCTCAACAATATTTTGCTTCAATAGTTTTAAAATGCCAAATTGTATGAAAATTTTGTATCTGTGGTTTTATGATGACAAACGATTGTTATGATTGATCATTTACTATGTCATGTGTCGGTTTTGATAACAAGAGCTAACTTCTCACTATGCAATTCGAACTCTGAGAAAAAGAGTTTATTCCTTACAAAGAGATTTTCATTATCTTTAAAAGACTGGCACTTTCATAACCTGATCTTTAGTTTCATAATATTCTCATAAGAAGTATTGGTCTATTGCTGTCATTGGAATAAACAAATTTAAGCTCTTATACGGATTTTTTTGATTTCATAAAAAGAGGGGTATTTTCATAGCGAGATTTTCATTTTTACTATATAAGAAAGAACGACCAATGGCGGCCATATTTTTCTCTGATTGGAATTTTTTGAGTAGAAATATGACTTTTGACTAATGATTAATATAAGTGTGATTCCGCATGAAAAATAATGATTGGTGATTTTTAAGATCATAAGTATGTCGTTGCACAAATTTTATGCTAACTATTGAGGCGGAACACAACTTAAATATTTTCCAAACAGTAAATTTTTTCTAGAAAATTCTATAAATGCCAATTATTTTTATGGCGCTTTGCATTTTATCGAAGCAAAATATATTATTACCAATAAAATTTCAATCGCATGAGCTTTTTCGCTCATATGTGTGAAGAAAATGCAAAGTTCTTTAATATAATATTATTATACGAACTTTGTAACATACATGTGCCGTCTAAAATATCCTAAAATGTATCTGCTCTGCTCTTCGAAATATAAATTACATTTTTGTTTATATTTCGTTCTCTTTCTAACAACAATGATCAAGATAGTTTAGCTCTAATGGCAAGAGGTTATAGCTCTACTAATAAAAATCTAATACTTCTTATTAGAGTAAAAATGCACTCGTATAAATAGACTATTAGTTTCCTTATGAAATTTGTGTAACTCTCATGAGCAGAGTTACAGTATTGTTATAAGCGTGCGTTTACACGTGAACATCTCGCCGAATTTGAACATTACCGCGGTAATGTTCTTGAACATTAGGACTAATATACCAACAACTACCAAGTAAATTTCGTTGCCGACACACACGGAAGGCATGAAGAATGATGGGTTGCTAGAAAGATACATATAGGTACAATATTTGCCCATGGACCCGTAAACAGAAAATTACCCTTCGTCTGTTTGTTGTCATTTGGTAATAATATGCGTATTGTTGATTCGTAGTGTTGTTGTTTTAGTTATGAGACCTTTTTTTGAAAGCATATTGTCTTTATTGAAGAGATCAGTAGATATCGGGTATGAATTTTTCTACCGCAAGTATTGTACATATTACTGGGTTATGGTTTTTGACTTGTTATTGTTTTGCATTGGGAAATCAATTTGATGATGAAATTTATGGATGAAAGCAATGATCACACGAAAGCGAAGTTTAGATTGTTTGGAACTCTATCTAAATGCTGTAAATCAATTAATTTGTACGTATGTCACGTACATTGTATAGATTTTTTTTATACTCTAGATGAAATCTGAGAGTATTATAAGTTTGCCACAAAGTTTGTAACGCTAAGAAATAAGGCACGCAGAAAAAAATGAATGATACAGAAGTTCATATTATCACTCGAATATCTCAAAACCGGATGTCCGTCTGTCCGTCTGTCCGTCCGTCCGTCCGTCCGTCCGTGACCTCTCTAGCTCGAGAACGCGTTGAGCTATGAAGTTCAAATTTTGCACACGTTATTTTTGACAAAAAATGAAGGCTAAGTTCGTGAACGGGCTAAATCGCTCCACCCCTTCTACCCCCTCCCATACAAAATGACACATTTTTGAAAATTTACAATAATCAGATTTTCTCAGAAACTATAAAACATCTTGCTTTGAAATTTTTAATATATCACTTTTATGATAATTGTAACCTACATTATAAAATTTATTGTTATCCTCACCCTCCTTCTACCCCCTCCCATACAAACTGCACTATTTCATGAAATACGTCTTAACGTCTTAACGACTTACGTCTTACGTCTTACGTCTTAACGATGCATCCGAGATTGCAACCAAAATTATTTATTGGCTTTAACCAGGTTCAAATTCATCTAGAGTATTGCATGATTGGGGTTTACCCCAATCGTAGTTCTTTTATGGTTTTATTTTAGTTTAAGTGAATAAAGTACAAGTAATATGCAAATATGTACCAACATGGAATTGTGGTTTTGTGAAGGAATACATTATATGCAGCCTAGAATTATAGGTACGTACATACATTCACATTTTTGTGTAGTGGGGAAAATTTCTTGTTTATGGCCCGTCGCATATAAAATTAGATTATACGGGAATAAAGTGCGATGCATGTTGTTTGTTCAGTGTAAAGACAAATGAAATAGACTACTGCTGAAGGCTTTTTGAGTCTCTGTATCTACCTGTTTCTCAGTAGATACTTTATCTGTTGCTCAATAGAGGCTGTATCTTTTGGTCAATAGATAATGAGTCTGTTGCTCAGCATATACTGTGTCTGTTAGCCAACATATTGCATCTGTCGCCCAGTAGATACTGTATCTGTTGGTCAGTTGGTACTGTATCTGCTCTTTGTAGATACTGTATCTGTTAATCAGTAGATAGAAAATGAGAGACCAGTTTCGATCCAGGTCTTGTATGGGATCACATCTGGATCAGAGTTGAAAGTGGCAGATAGCTGTAGCCTGAATGGTTGACCAACACCTAAGCGTCTCAGGTCTAGTAGGATGGAATAGCTTGCGTAGTTGGACCTGCAACATAGTTGTGTGAACTCCAGAACGTTTACTAAACCATCTGAAGCAGTTATTTCCGAGGCCATCCCCTGAATGGGGTTAAGCGATGTGCTGACAACTCGTCCTTGTAAAAACCACACCACGTCAAGAAACCTGGAACAAAACCCTCGGACTGGACGGATCAACAACAACGACGACCACGCAAACGAATAAAGGATTATTCTTTCGGATCCTGAAATGTACGCTCCCTGAACAAACCGGGGGCCGAGAAGGCCCTCCTTCAACAGGTCGAAAAGTACAAACTGAGCATTACTGCAGTCCAGGAAACAAATTGGCTTGGCAGCGAGATTAATGACAAGAAATCGTACACAATTTTTACAAGTGGCAAACCATCGCAAGGAGTTTGGAGTAGCATTTATACTGAACAATCGCCTCAAACCGCATATTACTGACTTCAAACACATAAATGAACGGCTGTGTGCGATTCGCATCAAGACTCGATTCTTCAATCTCTGGCTCATCAATGTGCACGCCCCCACTGAAGTTAAAGGAGACGCAGTAAAAGACGAGTTCTACGCCCGCCTTGAAACTCTCTTCGACTCACTTCCAACAAACCACGACAAATTGCTGCTGGGAGACTTTAACGCGAATGTCGGAAATGAAAGTTGGCACCGGGGGACCACAGGAGGCCACAGTCTCCATGAAGAATGTAACGACAACGGCCAGCGTCTTATCGACTTCGCCTGCAGCAGGAATTTAGTCGTAAACTCTACGTGTTTCTCGCATCGACGCATTCACAAGCAGACCTGGAAATTTCTAGACGCACATACCGACAATCAAATTGATCAAGTCCTCATTTGCAGGAGATGGGCGTCTAGTATGATGGATGTCCGCTCTTATTGAGAAGCAAACTACCACTCAGATCATCACTTGGTGATCACAAGTTCGAACAGTTCGCTCGTCACAGATCCGTGTCGTTTTTTTTCATCTGACACCGAAATCAAAATGACTCCAAAATGAATTTACACCAATTGTATGTTTCGGGTACATGCCATACATTGCCTAGGTTCAGAATTCTCAACGTTGCAATTACGTTTCAAGTATTTAGCAAATGCATGTCAAACGATAGAAAAGGAAATCAACCAGAACAATTTTCTGATTCATTTCACTAGTTTGTATTTTACATGCCATCTCCACCTGAAATTGAACTGAGTTCAAAGCAACTTGGAACGTTTAGGGTTTTCACGGAACGCACCCATTGAAAATATTGATCATACGGCAGAGATTAATAAGATCTTTTTTGTACTAAAATTTTACGTTTTAGAATCAGTTGCCTACCTAAATGTATACATCGATAAGCAAATTATACGAAAATATGGGTTAAATATCCGTAATATACCTACATCTTTATACTAATATATCTATCTACTATACCTACATAGCTCAAACAGTTACATTTTAATCAATCAGACTTATATCTGATTGCATTTCGATCTAACACCTCACAAGAAAATATCCATTTGTCCTTATTTCAATATTTCTGACCTGGTGTCATAAAATCGAAAACAAACCAAAAAAACTCAAACAAACAACAACTCAATTCAAATTACCCATCGTCTACCTGCTGGCAATTTGTGTGAAATGCAAGACGATTGAAATAGATTCGTAGCATATACATTTTCTCTCAATGGTTGACCCTCGCTTGAAAACATACCTCTAAATGAAAAGGTACATTTCCATTAAATTCGGCGAACATTTTCGCCCGTTCCCATTCCTCATGGGAACAGCTCTGAACATATTCGCCGAATGCACCTTCTCTCTTCTTAATGCTTTTTCCATAAGACGCGCAGCAATATTCGGCGAAAAAGTTCTCGGGAAATGGATAGATGCGAACATTGCCTGTTCCGTTCGGCGAATATAATGCTATTGTTATTGTATTCACATTCAAATTCGGCGAGATGTTCACGTGTAAACGCACTCTAAGGTAGCAATAGATATCATAAAGTGCGCCATTTAATTCTTCTAAGAGTCTCGTTAGGTGATTAAAGTACTCTACAAGGGTGAAATTATAGGAGTATGATTCTCAAAGGCAATCCGCCTTCATACTCATAAGGCTCTCTTAGTGTGTTACGAGATCAAATATGTTAGTTGGGATATGTACTCACTTCCAAAAAAAACAAGCTAGCCTTGGGCTAGCTTGCCGAAGGTATAATACCATACCTTCGTTGTGACCAATTGTGCATTTGGCACTTTGAAATTAGTAGTTAAACTTGTTCCGATTTCAGTGTTCCTATGAGAGGTATATGAAAAAGTCGGCCGATTTCAACCAAATCTAGGAACAGTAGACAGTCAATGTGATTGAATAATCTGAAAATTCGTAAAGATATCTTCAGAAATAAAAAAGTTTTTCTAACAAAAACTTGCTTTTGGAACGGTCGTTCCCATGACAGCTATATGATAGAGTAGTCCGATTTCAACCAAATTCGGCATCGTGATTTGACTAAAGATATTATTGATTAGTGTGAAATTTAAAAAAGATATCTTTAGAAATAAAAAAGATTTTCTCACAAAGACGAATTTTTGGACCGGTCGTTCCTATGGCAGCTATATGACGTAGTGGTCCAATTTCGTTTTTTTCCGACATATTTATAGCGTACAATTGAATGAAGGTTTTGTACAAAATGTCAGCTCGATAGCTTTTAAACTGAGGGACTAATTTGCAAAGAACCAGACAGACGGACGGACAGAGCGACTCGCCTCATCATACTGACCAAGAATATATATGGTCTGAGAAGGAAGCGTTCCTTCTGTGCGTTGTAAACTTCATGACAAAGTTAATATACCCTATCACATCCGTAAATTGCACTAAAACGAGGAAAGGCCGCCAAACTCGACGGTATCCCTGCCGAACTTTATCAGTCAGCGACAAGCGTAACTGGCGATTTACTGCAGCCACTTGTTGATAAAGCGTAGAGTACAGGGACCTTTCCTACTGAGTGGAAGGAAGGTTTGATCATCAAACTTCAGAAAAAGGATAGCCTCACAGACTGTAATAATGGGAAAAGCATTTGTGTGCTTCCTGCCGTTGCCAAGATAATAGCTAAAATCGTCCTGGAGAGACTAAAGGCCCACTAAGAAAGCACAATTGATGAAGAGCAGGCTGGCTTTCGATCCGGATTCTCCTGTGTCGATCACATTAACACTTTGCGAATCATCATCGAGCAATGCGCTGAATACGATTCTCGGCTTCAGTTACTTATGATTGATTTCGAGAAGGCTTTCCACAGTGTTAACCGGGAATCAATATGAGCGGCTTTACGCAGGAGAGAACTTCGCTGGGAAGATTGTAGCTATTATAAAAGCAAACTTCGATGGCGCGGAAAGTGACGTTTTGTATGGAATTAAGGTGTCGTGGGACTTTGAGATTTGGAGTGACGATCCTATTCCTCATAGTTATAAGCAATGCGTTGCATGCAGCTTTATCAGGATTAAATAGAGGAATTCGATGGACCTTAATATTTTATCTACCACAACTTGACTACGCTGACGATATTAGCCTACTCAATACGCAATGGCTTTATATCTCGAGAGGGAAGCGAGCACGGTAGGCTTAAAGAAAAACACCAACAAGTCGCTGGGTTGGGCTAAATATTAACACCAGCATGATCAAGGTTCTTAGCCCGCCGTTGCGAAAAAGAAAAAAATCCAACTCGTCCTATTGCCATCAGTATCAATGGACAGCTTCTAGAAAAGGTGGACCAATTCGTCTATACTTAGGTAGCATTAGCCGTTTTCGATTCGCCGGATCTCAGATCATTTTCATACAAAACGACAGACCGATTTTAATCCAGGTCTCGTATGGGAGCTCACCTTTCAAAATCAAAAGCAATTCAGTTGAACGTCAACTTATTTCGCCGCCATCTAAATGTATACTGAGTCCGCTATTGGCACCACGACGACGAAGTATCTGTATTGTGGCTGTTTAAGCATAGAGCAGATATACATAGAGTACAAACTCAGAACAGATTTATTTTTAAAGCAGGATGCAAATAATCTCACGCACACAATTAAGCATCACCACTCTAGAAGCAACGGCTACAATTTAAGGTAAGCCGACCTTTAGAGTGATAAGGACAACAACACATCAACTGTGTCTGTTGATTAAAAAGCCAAGGGTTTCTCAGCTGCAATTGTATGCGTGACATGGCTCCTCAATTTCATAATGTGTGAGTTACCATTTTCGGCCATTGCATTCGTGCATTTCCATCTTTGTGGGTGTCGCTTGTGGCAAGTGCATGATGAAAGGTCTGTGATGAAAAAACGATTTACTTGAAAAATTTTACAAATTTTAAACACACCCTAATAGCAGCCCCACCACTTTAGAAAAAATCATTTTACATCATAATTCATATGCCATAAATCATACTAAATCATAGACCACATAGCATGTTTTTTTCTTTCCGGACATCCTAAAATGCGACCATAAAGATTTAGTTTCCGAGTTTTCATCACACACTTTTCATTCATGCACTTGCAGCAAGCCACGCCTACAAAAATGGACTCTTCGTGATCATCCCTCAATTTCGCATGGTTCCCTTGACAGACGAGCGCACGGTCGCCGCCATTTCTCACTTAATCAGCAATCATTCTGTTAGAAGCCCCGCCAGGCACAATAGACGTGGATATAAGACCCACATAGACAATGCAATTCATCGTTAGACGACAATGACATTCGTCTTCGGATCAATCTGACGATGGTATGGAACTGTAGAACAAATCGTCAACGATAAGTACATACACTGTGCAATCAATGTGACGATCACAATATCGTCAGATCGATGTCGACTGATCGCAAGGTACATGGGGGGCTTTAGTTTTCACTTTCGCCACATCTATTGTGTACCGATTAGTGAAAACCAGGAGTCCGAAGCGTATATACCCTAGACTTGTACAGACCTAGTGGTGATACCAAAAGTACCAACTGGTAACGACCATATGCATTAAAAGTGAGTTTCCCATATGGCCAGTTTATAGGGGAGGTTGCAGCAATCATTCATGAGGATCTTGGCCATTATAAAAATCAATTAACTAGCCCATTCTGCAAATATTTGTCGAATTTTTCAAGTCGCTAACTTCATTCTATCGAAGGTGATTGCTTATTTGAAATTTCACTTGTAGGGGAGGTAGGGGTTTTTTGGGTCGGATCTTGCTCATCATTGCCACCAACAAATAAGATCATGCCACAAACATTTAAACAAAATTTCAAGTCTCTAGCTTCACTCCATCGAAAGTTATCGCTTATTTGAAGTTTAATTTGTAGGGGAAGTAGGGGTTGCTAGGGTCGGATCTTACCCATTTTCAATTCCAACCAAGTAGATCTTACTAACAACATTTTGTCAAATTTTCAACTCGCTAGTGTTATTCTATCGAATGGTATCGTAATTAAAAGAATATTTAATTTTTTGAAATTTGTAGGGGAGGTAGGCGTTTCTTTTATCCGATTATGCCCAACTTACTAGAACTTAAGCATCTTCTTAGCCCAGGGTCACATGCCAAAAATCAGGTTTCTACGTCAATTGGTTCAAGAGTTATAGACAAAAAACCCGAAAAGTAGGGTAGTACGGGGCTTTTTGTAAGAAAATTACCGTTTGTTTTCAACTGATCGATTTTATTTTTCCAGGAGAGTAGAAGATTATCCTTACAAGCAATCTACCAGAGCTAGAGCTTTTCATGTTTATTTAATCGGGAGTTATAGATACATTTACTTATTTTACATATATAGGGGAGGTAGGCGTCCTCTTGCCCTGATCATGTCCATTTTCAATACCAACTAAGTAGATTATACTTCCAACATTTGAACAAAATTTCAAGTTTCTAGCTTCATTCTATCGAAAGTTATCGTGCGAACGGACAGACAGACAGACAGACAGACGGACAGACAGACAGACATGGCTTAATCGAATCAGGAGGTGACCCTGATCATTTCTACATATACATTGCTATACCTCCGGAGCCTCCTTTAAGGTGTTACATATTTCCGTCGTGACAAAAACAATATACCCTATACTAAAAGTCTAGGGTATAACAACACATACGCAAGTGAGATACTATGGGCAACCTTTGCTTAATTTATACTGAGTTCCAACTCTGGTATATCTCTGCTCTGTGGTTTAAGTTCGCTCGTCGCAGACCCGTGACGTTCTTTTCGGTCTGTGACTGAAATGCGATGAAAGCTATTTTTGCCGGAAATGATGGTATGGAGCCAGACATCGCCCGTCGTATCACCCAGGCTAAACAAGCATTCGGTATGCTGTCAAAAACCTGACAATGCAGTTATCTCGGTATTAGGACCAAGCTGGGCTTGTTTCGCTCCCTGGCACTGTCTGTGCTGTTGTATGGGAGCAGCACCTGGAAAGTTTCAGTAATGGTTACCAGAAAGCTCCAAGTTTCCATCAACTCATGTCTTCGTCGAATTTTAAGATTTTTCTGGACCAAAACAATATCAAATGAAGAGCTGAGTCGGCGTATGGACCTGATGCCAATCGACGAATAAATACGAAAGGGAAAATAGTAAATAGGTCACACACTGTGTAAGGGTGATAACTGCATAGCTGGACATGCCATGAAATAGGGCTCCAATCCCAATGACGGCCGACGATGGAGGTATCCAAAAATCTCATGGCAGCCATCTGTGGCGAAAGATTGTGAGTTATTGGGTAAGTCCTGGGGCAGTTGCCACCCATTACCCAAAATCGAGTACGATGGCCAGGAATATTTCATGCGCTATGACTCCAATAGGGGCCAAGGCAGACTAGTAATCAGTGCAACCAAAGCGCGGTTTGCTTACAAAACTACGTCTTTTTGATAGCTATTTCATCAAACTTTGTTATTTTGAAGCATGGTTGCAAACTTTTCCTATTTCAAATTTTACTTGGCTCTGTAGCTATATTGAATAAAATATTTTTTCAGGAACGAAATTTTTTGTTCAAATTCTTACGCTAATGATCTAACACAACAAGGAAAAAAATTAAAACAATAATGCATTAACTCGTGTGTTTATTGTTTCGATTCATGCAAAATTACTAAAATTGTAATTAGAAAATTTTGCAACTGGGCTCCTCGTATAAATGATGAGCTATTTAAATTTAAGTACTTCATAGTTATAGTGTATATAAAACAGATATAAATCGCAGCACTCCTCCGCTTGCGATAATTGACAGTGATTTAGCTAGATTTTGGAAAACAAAATCTCATCAGTTTTATGATTTTCATAAAATTCAATCAAATTCCATTCTTTTCATCCCATTGATTGGCAATCAGTACGTGACTATAATTCAATAATCAACACTGTACCGGGACACCGAAAATTCCCTAAAGTTCATTCGTGACGTACCTAGTCTCCTCTGGAATGCTTATCTGACCCAACACTGCTAAATTTCTTTTGAGAATAGCGATGCCTAAAGTAATGCCCAAAAAAAAACGGCATCGTTAATAAACGATCCCTAAATCCTGCGATGTCTACGTTACGACATACCCAAATGAAATGCGAATTATATGGAAAAAGCAATTCAGGATTTATTCGGGGCTGGTCTATGTTTTTATGCTCGTAAAAAGGAAATTCCCGCGGTTTATGACATGTCTCGCTTGTCCTTATACGCCTCCTTGGCTAAGTCCTTTTTATTAGACTCGAACGACGCGATACGACGTCGCATCGTAGCGCTTTTGAAAGGAAAGTAGGTGAAAGGAATTTATCGAATTAAATGAACCCTCGTACAGGCCGTATTCTGTATAATATTTAGGAGTATATTCGTCTATTTTCAAATTTTAGATATCGATCGATAAAATATGAATTATGTATATTCTTTAAACTTTTCACCGGGAAACGCAATATGTTTCACGGAAAATTCTTGAAGCACAATACAATATTGAATGGATAATCAATTTTTATCTGAATGGGAATTTAAAGCGGGTCACACACAAGCCAACGGTTGAGAATGGGTTTGTGGAACATTTTATGAACAATTGTTGTTGAACTAATACCATAAAAATGTAAATTTCGATTGAGTTTGGGAAGCACTTTAGCTTTTAGTGAAGCGAGAAGGGAATCACACCTTCTATAGTCTGTGTTGCTATTGTATAATAGACTAGTCAAATTCGGTTGGGACCTGGAAGTGATTTTCGGAAAGCTGGAAATCATCTTAAAACCTTTAGTTAGTATTGAAACATATAATCTCAGTTTGCACGTCACAGGTAGTGTGCATTAGTGATGCGCATAATGAGTCTTCTCACTGTGCCAGCACATAAACTCGGACTCTAGTGAGTCGTCCAAAAAGAGTAGTTCAAAAAGATTTATGCAAAGAGTTTGAAACTTGGTTAATAACATATTCAATAAAAGTCGTAGTTTTTAGAAATCCAGGTTTTTCCTTTATTTTTTGACCCCAGATTCTGAGTCAGCGACCCCTCAATGCCCTTTACTTCGAGCCAGCCAGATCGGACCACTATTTCCCATGAAAACGGGGTTGACAATCTGGGATGGAAAGCCCCAATTTTTTTTGACATGGATATGTCTTATAGCTGGGGGTCATCCTAAAAATCTGTCCGTCACACGAAATGTCTGTTTTTCTACTCGGGGGTCAGAAGAGGAAACAAGCCCATTGAACATTTTTCTTTTCTGGTTGTGCATGTCGTTTGAGTGAAGTGGTCATTGTGCATGGCTGTTGCTTGTAGATCCGCGCGGGCGGCGCGCTTGCGGAGATCCTAAGTGTAAATGTTGGGATGTTGATTTGATAGCGATAAAGGTTGACGTTGTGGACGGCAAGAAATAACATAGTGTACGGGTGAACGGGCGGACTTTCAATGACCTTCAATTTCCGCCAATTCCCATTCATCATTTAATAAAATAGCCCGTGTTGTACTATCTGAATCACTAGGGTCCCAGAAAAGGTAGCAAGTAGTCAGTTCGACTAACATTTGGACATGCGCAGACGCAATTTGAGAGAGTGTACATAGTTCCCGCCCCCCGAAGATGAGCGAGAGCCGATGAAGTTCATTCGAGCCAAATCGGGTGATCCAGCGACTGTGTTTGTGCATTTGCAATGGCGGCTGACTGGTTCACAATGTGGGCCCCCACCCCACGTGCAATAAACATATAGAACAAAATGGCGGATTTATACTAGGCGAGTTAGAATCTCTCAAGTCCCGAAATAAAGAAATATTCGTCGCAGGATGTTATAGTTCCGGGCAGCTCATCGTGACATGATGTACATTCAGAGGTCTGCAGAAGATCAAATGCCCCCCCCCCCCCTTCTGCAAAAATTCCAAAATTTTTCTTGTGCATTCTCTTTGTGCGTGTGTTGGAATGTTTTGTTTACTTTTGTTAGTTTCCCTTTCTGTTTGCCCGACACAATCGCATAGAGTTGCACGCGTTACTTGAGAAACGGATTGTGTGTGCCGGACCCGGACTGTTGATTAAAGGGGCGGGATGAGACGGATAGTGTGGGAGCGATTTTGCAATAGATACACAAACACAATACACGTCCGATTGGGAAAAGATGGTGGGAAGCGTGATTGCGATTAGCAGAAACGTACTCAGAGAAATGTCGATAGGCTGCAGTCTGCAAACTGTACCGAACGGGTAGATGGAATAGGTAGATGGAACAGGGTGCACGAGAGGAGGTGAATATTGCACACACGCGATGCAAACGAAAACGAAACGATCCCGCGAGAGAAAGGAGCCCAAGCGGACAGGACAAAGCAAAGCAGAATTTATGACGAGTATCTATAGGTACACTGCCACCAGATACATGGGTACATAGATATGTCTTATGCCTACCGAAAGCGTGGGACGTGTTTTTTCGAATGATTTCATCCAGTATAACTATACTGGGATCTTTACAAAACTTACGTTGATATCTTCAACACAACAGGTTCCACACAGTCGGTAGTCATAGACATATCCATGTTCCGATGTATCTGCATGCACTGTAGATACTTTGTTTGTTTTTGCTCTTTTTTTGACCGCAGATTCGGAGTCAACAACTCCCCAACGCCCTTTAGTTCGAGCCAGCCCGATCGGACCACTATTTCTCGGGGTTGCCAATCTGGGGTGGAAAACCCCAATTTTTTTGCCCTTTTTTTGACCGCCGATTCGGAGTTAGCAACTCCCCAATGCCCTTTAGTTCGAGCCAGCCAGATCCGACCACTATTTCCCATGAAAACGCGGTCGCCAATCTGGGATGGGCGACACCAATTTTTTTTTCTCTATTTTTTGACCCCAGATTCTGAGTCAGCGACCCCTCAATGCCCTTTATTTCAAGCCAGCCAAATTGGACCACTATTTCCCATGAAAACGCGGTCGCCAATCTGGGATGGGCGACACCAATTTTTTTTCTCTATTTTTTGACCCTAGATTCTGAGTCAGCGACCCTTCAATGCCCGTTATTTCGAGCCAGCCAGAATGGACCACTATTTCCCATGAAAACGGGGTTGCCAATCTGGGATGGACAACCCCTTTTTTTGTTCTTTTTGGACCCCAGATTCGGAGTCAGCAACCCCCAATGCCCTTTAGTTCGAGCCAGCCAGATCGGACCACTATTTCCCATGAAAACGGGGTTGCCAATCTGGGATGGACAACCCCTTTTTTTGTTCTTTTTGGACCCCAGATTCGGAGTCAGCAACCCCTTCCAATGCCTTTTAGTTCGACCAGCCAGATCGAACAACTATTTCGCATGAAAACGCGGTTGCCAGCCTGGGGTGGGCGATACCAATTTTTTTTCTATTTTTTGAGTCTTCGGAGTCAGTCAAATCATTCCACTCTGTTCTAAAAGCTTCATACAATGAATTCCTCATTTGGCAGAGAATTTGAGTAATTGAGGTATGTGCTTCGGGAGTGAAACATCTGAATTTGAGTTTATACTGAATTACACAAATAATCAATGTTTGTGTTATCACCACAGCCCAGTCTCACAGCAGAGTGAGAGAAATATAGAAGTGTGCTGTTTGTGTTAAAAACTCAAAACTCACACTGCGAATAACTTATTTCGCGCCACAGTATACAGAGGAAATTGCCTGATTGTTGGTTTGGTATCGTTCTCATCTATAATAAAGTTGAACTTGAGATGATGATACAAGACGATTGCTTTTATTTTAGAATGCTGTTTTATGTATTTGGGGAAACTTGGATGTGCGGTACTACGTAAGCAAATGATTTTTGATTTGCTTGCAATCAGCATCAGCATGGGTTGTTGTGTGTATACTAAGTGGATGTTCACACTGCGTGCGATGCCGAGCCGAGCCGGGTCGAGCGATGCAATGCGATTACAAGCTTTTAAAGCAAGAAAATGGGAAGTCTTCAATTTTAAATGGAATCACGCTTTGAGTGTACACACTGCGCGCGATGCAATGATGAGCCGAGCGATGGCCCGATGTTTTCACAAACTTCTTTGCTTTTTCGTGCGAGTACCGGCTGCTGATTTTTTGCGATGGAATTTAATGGGCTTTGCGATGGAGTTTATGGGCTTTGCGATGCTTTGCGATGTGAAGCTTTTTGGAGCCAGTATGGTGCAAGTACGAGCTGTAAAGTAATATTTGATGTAAGATCACACTGAAAAAATGCATGTATGTCTGCTTTTATACCCTAGACTTTTAGGCGCGGCGGTGTGGCAGTGTATACATGGAAATTATGAGGGTCATCTCCTGATTCGATTTAGCCATATCTGTCTGTCTGTCTGTCCGTTTGCACGATAACTTTCGATAGAATGAAGTTAGAAACTTGAAATTTTGGTCAAATGTTTGTAGCATGATCTAGTTGGTTGGTATTGAATATGGGCAAGATCCGACCGAAGGAACCCCTACAGATGAAATTTCAAATGAGCGATAACTTTCGATAGAATGAAGCTAGCGACTTGAAATTTGGTTCAAATATTTGGATTTAGATTTAGTTGGTTGGTACGAGTATTGGAAATGGCCAAGCTCCGTCCCAAGCAACCCCTACGTCCCCTACAAATGAAACTTCAAATGAGCGATAACTTTCGATACAGTCAACCGAGTTATTTACCCCATAATGGGTACTCATTTAACAGCTGAGTGAGCTCATAGTCCGACACGTAAATCCCCGGAATCGAACCGGGGCCCAGTGCGTTGAAGGCGAACGTACTAACCGTTGCGCCATCCGGACTACCTACTACTTCATTAATGGGATGCACCCAATGGCGACGCCCTTCCATTTTTAGAGCACTGTTTTCAAACAGAAATAAATTTACTGGGTCAAGCATACAAACGACATGATGTCGAACTATTCCTTGAACTAAATTGGTCTCTACTCTCCATCATTGCGTGCAGTGAACATCCCGGATCATCTTTGCATCGCAAGTCATCGCTCGGATCATCTTTGCATCGCAAGCCATCGTTCGGCTCGGCATCGCACGGCGTGCAATGTGAACACCCACCTCATCGCATCGCTCGACCCGGCTCGGCTCGGCTCGGCATCGCACGCAGTGTGAACATCCACTTAGAAGTGTACATAATGCGCGCATTGCACACTGCATAGAGATGGTTATGAATGGATTTATCATAGATGGGATTGGTTTGGTAGATAGATAAGGGTGGTTTTAATTTCTGATGGATATGAGGATGGGATGTGAATGAATGTAATACATATATGTAATCAGAAATTTTGAATGAACGTGGGTTTTTTATGCGTTGCATAGTATTTTTTTGAGCGACTCAACAGAATGAGCGAAAAATTCGACACGACGACATAGCCTCCGAGTCGTTCAATTTAAGAATAACACACTGTAAAATGAATACTCAAGTTAAACCCCGCATAACCTGAGTATTCATTTTACAGTGTGTCATTCATAAATTGAACGACTCGGAGGCTATGTCGTTGTGTCGAATCTTTTGCTCATTCTGTTGAGTCTCTCAAAAAGAACGAATCGTTACTGTGTTACACACCACTAGTGTGCATAAATTTTGGGAGCCAAAAAACCACGAAATTTTTAGGCTTTTTTCGCTTTTAACTTCTAAACCGTGCTTTCTAGAGGCAAATTTAGTCTTACAAAATGAAAGACCATTAAATTTTGCGACGAATAATTTTCCGAACTTTTAAATTCGACCAATTTATAAGGTCATTACCAACGATCTAAAAACCACCATTTTTCCATTTTTGTGAAAACCCAATATTTATCGACTTTTTATCGTCTGTAGCATCCATCATCTCAGTTGATGTTTTTCAGTTGATGTTTTTATTTGCAAGTGTCAACAGGTAGTCGTAACTGTTAATTGTTTTTTAGTTGAGCAGGTGGTTATGAGGTCTATGAAGACCAGGCCTCCCCCTGACTCATGGACTAGGTATGACCGATAATACACTCGATACCAGAGATATTCCTTTGAACTCCGATAGCATCTTCCGACGAATTACATTCTTAAAAGAATCAAACAAG
The DNA here is from genome assembly GCA_964017055.1 of Chloromyia formosa. NCBI lineage: Eukaryota > Metazoa > Arthropoda > Insecta > Diptera > Stratiomyidae > Chloromyia > Chloromyia formosa. The sequence goes on from OZ024813.1 coordinate 105,061,610, forward strand.
CAGCTCAAGTCACATTTAGAATATGAGTTGGCAGTATTCCCCCTTTTTATGTCCAATGATACATGGATGCGCAAACCAAGAAGTCGGTGTTTCACGACTTATTTTCTTCTGTCATTGAAACACTCTCATAGTGCCTTTGTTATTGAATGCGGCTTTTTCATCTACAAAGTACATTGGCATTCAAAAGAAAAGTTCTCAACTATCCTTAACAATAACTAAAAGTTTGATTACAAATTTTTTTTAAAGATTTCTTAAGAAATAAAAAAGTTTTTCTGACAAAAACTTAATATTGGACCCGTCGTTCCTATGACAGCGGTATGGTATAGTGGTCCAATTTCATCCAATTTCAGAAATGTAATTTAGCAATAGATACCATTGAAAATATGAAATTTGGTTAAGATATCTTAAGAAGCAAAAAAGTTTTTCTCACAAAACACAGACTTTTGGACCGGTCGTTCCTATGGCAGCTATATGACGCTGCGCGTCAACTGTTCCCAGGGCCGTTGAGAGAAAATTCGGGCCCGGGGCTGAATAACTATTGGCTTCTATACTGAATGTCCCATATTTGCCGACGATCTCAAATAATAGTTTTAACTGTTTTTTTTAAAGATATGTTAAAGTCTTGTTAACATACCTTTAAAAAAAGTTAACTCCTGCTGACCTCCAAGAAAGAACTGGAACCTTATCCAAAAGCAAAGCAGCATCTGCAGATGCTTAGACTGGAGGTAAAGAACCAGTTATTGTTACCTTTTTTGAAGAAGAGCTCGAAAAGTTGCGTCAGTGCTTGTCGATTTGTAGGGGACGAAAGTACCAATTGCCACCCATTTTCATATGTGATGAAATACTTTGCAGAAGTTAGTCCAGCTGGATTTGGAGGCATAAACTGATTGTCCAAATTGTGGTTGTCTTCGTGTTCGATAATATTCGCGGGTAAGTGCGTATCTGTGCTGCCGAAGAAATCTGTGTTGCTGCCATTCGTTCTTTTAAGTGTGCTTACTGAATTATAGGTCTGGCCAAAGCACTATGGAGTCTGGCAGCTATGTTGGTGTTTTGTACGCCCTCGCAAAAATGCGCCCAGCTGTTGTATTTAACAGCCTTCTTTCTGTCGTAGTCAGTCATTGTGGTATGATATAAATCCTACTCACCTACTACAAATGATGCATCTCTGCTCGCCTGATCTTACGGTAGTAATGATCGGCAGTGGTGCAGGATCATTCCTAATTGCATCAGCATATCTCCCTTATGATGCACCAGAACCACCTCCATCAGAGGAAGTAGAAAATCTGGTAAGATATTGTAAAGAAAGACATATGGCCCTGATCATAGGCTGTGATGCCAATGCGCACAACACTGTGTGGGGCAGCACAGATGACAATCCCAGAGGACAGCAACTGCTAGAATTTGTGGAAAGGTACAATCTGCTGGTAGCAAACAAGGGAGTCGCTCCCACCTTCGTGGATGCACGAAGGGCTGAAGTGATCGACATTACCCTAAGCTCTGTTAATATGCTTGACAGAGTTCAGAACTGGAGAGTGGTGGACAGGCTAACCATGTCTGATCACAGGGCTATCCAGTTTGAAATTCTGTATGGCAGAAAACGGAGTAGCGAACGCAAACGTATAAGAGTGCCAAAAAATACTGATCGTGTTAAGTACGAGACATATTTATTGGAACAAGTTGAGGATATTCAAGACGGAATACCTCGGAATACGGTCGAGATAGAGCCAACAGTGGAACAACTGAACTCCGCTATTAATCGCGGTTTCGAACACGCTTGTCCCTCCACAGTAGTGGACGAAAAGGACCCAACACCATGGTGGAGTAGGGAACTGGAGTCTATGAAAAAAGAGACAAGGAAAGCCTTTAACCGTTACATGAGGGAGAGAGACTCTCACTCTTGGGAACTAAACAAGAATAAAAAGAGGGAGCTGAAAAGAACCTTACGTCTTCGGAAACGAAATACGTGGAGGGGATTCTGCTCTAGCATGAAGGATACGTCGGAAGTATGCTGATTACAGAAGATGATATCGAAAGACACTGCTTCGAAAATGGGGCTAATACGCAAAGTTGATGGTTCCATGACAGAAACAGTGGAAGAAACGTTGCAGGCGCTGATGGAGGTACATTTTCCTGGAAGTTTCAAGTCGAACCAACCATGGGCCCAAACTAACAAGGGAACTGGTGGGTTAAGTCAACAAGAAGCTGAGAGGATAATAACTCCAAATGGAGTCAAAAGTGCTATAAACTCTTTTGCACCATTTAAAACGGCTGGAATGGCCGGAATATTCCCGGCACTATTACAGTGGGGCATGAGCGCTCTACTAGATAGGATCCGGAATATATTCGTCGCCTGTCTTTCAGCAGGCTATATCCCGAAGGCATGGAGGGAGGCTAAGGTGGTCTTCCTGCCTAAACCGGGAAAGAAAGACTATACAGAGGCAAAGTCCTTCAGGCCGATTAGCCTTACATCATTCCTATTGAAAACAATGGAAAAAGTGTTGGTGGACTACCTGGAGAACACCACGCTAATGTATAGTCCTCTGAGTAGGTGCCAACATGCTTACAGAGCGGGCAGATCTACGGAAACCGCTCTACACGAACTTGTTAGAGTTGCAGAGAGAGAGATTAACAATGGCGGGATCGCTATGTCTACTTTTTTGGATATAGAGGGTGCTTTTGATAAAATCTCCTTTACCAAACTACGGAACGCCCTGACTGAGCGGGGGGTTGATTATATTATAATTAAGTGGATCGATTCTATGCTTAAGCAGAGGGCGGTAAATCTTAGCAGTGGATGTGACAGAATACGGGGTAAGGTAGTCCGAGGATGCCCACAAGGAGGTGTTCTTTCGCCTCTACTGTGGAACATCACCGTGGACAGTCTTCTCTGGAAACTGGACTCGATGGGCGCACACACTGTAGGATACGCCGACGACTTGGCACTTACGGTCAGTGGAAAGTTCATGGATACAATTCTAGGTTGCATGGGACAAGCTCTCAAAGTAACCGAAGAATGGTGTAATGAGCAAGAGCTAACCATAAACGCTAGTAAATCAAACACTATGATTTTTACTCGTAAGAGGAAAGACATAGAGATAACTCCCTTCTCCCTTACGGCTTTTTGGTTCGGAAATTAAGGTGTCCAAGGAAGTGAAGCATCTAGGAGTTACCTTAGATGCGAAACTAACTTGAATTGTTCACGTTGATGAAAAGATTCAAAAAGCGAAAAGGATTTTGCATCAATGTAAGAGAGTGTGTGCTCGTAGGTGGGGAATTTCACCTAAAGCGACACACTGGATCTACACAATGATGGTAAGACCTATTCTAGCCTATGCATCAGTGGTATGGTGGCCAAAAGCCATGCAGAATACCACAAAGCAGAAGCTGGATGGGGTACAAGGGATAGCTTGCGTAAGCATATGTGGTGCAATGCGCACCACACCAACGCGAGCAATGTAGGCATTGCTGGGACTGCCGCCGTTGGACTTATTTATAAAGAAAACGGCGGCGCTTTCGGCAATACGCATGGAAAGGGATGCCATGTGGCATCGCTTTGGAACTAGCAGCGGTCATAAGAGCATCCTAGACATTATTCATGATGAGGTCAGGGAGACTCTAATGCCGGTAGAAGGCATGAGTAGACGTAGGTTAGTTGAAAGACTACACAAGACTCACATTGCAGATGAAAACATACACAATGAGTGTATGTACAATGACATCAGCATTTTTACTGATGGCTTTTTAATGGACGGTAAAGCGGGGGCTTACTCTGAAGAGCTAAACCTAGCATGTGCGCTTAGTCTAGGAGAGTATGTGTCCGTATACCAGGCAGAGATGCTTGGCTTGTTGCATGCTTTCGACCACCTGCTTGAAGGTCAGGTGCGAGGGAAGAAAATCCTTATTGCACTAGATAACCAATCGGTGATCAAACGCATGCAGCAGACGAAAATAAACTCTAAACTGGTACTAGAGTGTGTCCGGAAGCTCAACACGTGTGCCTCAGAAAATAAGGTTACGCTGATGTGGGTAAAAGCACACATAGGTACAACAGGAAATGAGGCGGCGGATGCCCTAGCAGGGATCTGCGGCAACTTTCATTGGCCCAGAACCCAGAGTTGCTCTGGGGAACGGCATGATTGGAGCGAAGGTTGGGGAGTGGATGGACTCGATGCATCAACAAAGATGGCAGGAGCTAGTTACTTGCAAACAAGCTCGGAATGCAATGACCAGCCCTTTAGGCAGGGAAGCGAGAAAGGTACTCAGTTATAAACGGAGTACCCTAAGCTGGATAACTGCCTTGGTCACAGGGCATGGTAATTTTAAGGCTCATCTGGCCAAGATGAAAATCGGGGAAGATGACGTTTGCAGGCTATGCCTGGAGAAGGCCGAGACGGCATCACACATTGTGTGCGAATGTCCAGCACTGGCTAGCACGAAGTTGAGGATCGCAAGCAAGCACACGATAAGTGTGGAAGCCATGAGTGAACTCAGCCTTAAACAAATGCTAGCAATAACACGGGACTCAGTGATGAAGAAAGAGGTCGACAACTATCAGTCGACATCTGGAAGCCACTGATGACCGGGAGGGGGCGAAAAGGGACCCAAACGTTAGTGGTCTGCTTCGGCCATCCCCCAGAATATAATAATAAATAAGGTTGTGCTACGATATCAAACCAAATATGCACATAAGTTGGTCATTTTATGTTTTTAGTACTGAATAATTTTATAATTTACAATGATGAAGCTGTTATTGTAATTAAATCCTATTCAATTCCGAGTTTTTGAATTTCGTTCGGTTGTTGTTCAGTTTTGCTATGCATATTAGAACGAATCTCGACTTACGTAAAATTTAGACTTACGCAAATTCCCTTAGAACGAATTAGGTAGGCTGGTCGCTGACTCTACTTTCTATAATAACTTATCAAACAATTTATTTGACGTTGTTTGACCAAAGCATCGAAGTACAAAGAAGGATAAGTATACCTTACATACCCGTATCCCACATGTTCCAAAAAATTAAAAATTTCTCATATTCTTTTCATACGGTCGGCTCGAGTAGAAAAACGACTTTGAGTAACATCCTGGGAAGTGCGAACCTGCCAAAATTGGAGGAGAAGAACCGCATATACCAAATATCATGCAATTGCGACCAGTGCTACATTGGACGAACGAAGAGATTCATCACAACACGTTTTAGGGAACACATTCGGGAGGCCACGTCAAGGAAAGGACCTAATGCGACCATTCGATCATCCGTCGCGTCACACATCATTAAGGAAGGACACAACGTTTATCACGAGAATCTAGAGCTGCTACGACACTTAAAAAACCGAGCATGTTGGGCCCGTGGGAAAGTCTTGAAATTATGCGAAAAGATCCAAAAAAAATGCTGAACACCGACGAAGGGAATTGCCAATCACGCCTAATAAAATTTTCTAGCAAATAATTATCCAATGAATTGTAATTCTACCATAGTTTTACTGCTTTGCCTTAACCCCTAGCAGGGCATAGCGCGTCAACTACTCCTGCGCGCCATCGTACTCTGTTCTGGGCAATGGGGCGCAACTCCCCAAAAGACTTACCCAGTACCTGACACTCCTTTGCCACAGATCGACGCCATGTGATTCGAGGACCCCCTCTTGGTCGGTCTTGGTTGGAAATGGGGTTCCATTTCATGGCATGCAAGGCAATGCAGTTATCACTCTTCCGCAATGTGTGACCTATCCACTGCCATTTTCGCCTGCGTATCAATTCGTCGAGTGGCATCTGACCCGTACGCCGATTTAGCTCTTCATTTGATATTGTTTCGGCCCAGAAAATTCTTAAAATTCGACGAAGACATGAGTTGACAAAAACTTGCAGCTTTCTGGTAACTCCTACGGAAACTTTCCATGTACTGCTCCCATACAAAAGCACTGATAGTACCAGGGAGCGAAGCAGGCCCAGCTTGGTCTTGATGCTGAGATAACTGCCCTGCCAGATTTTGGACAGCATGCCGTATGCGCGTTTAGCCTGGTTGATACGACGAGCGATGTCCTGCTCCGTACCACCATTTTCGGCAACAATGCTACCCAGGTAGACGAAGCAAGCTAGCAATTTGCAATGTCGTCTTAGCATGAATGGTTAAGCATCTCCAAAAGTAGGACAGTTCATCTCCGGGCATGGGTCACTACAAAACCCTCGGATTGCGGGCGTAGCCCTCTATTTTCCGGTTTCATTATGAATTTCCTGATGGAATGAGAACTTTTCCCGAAAGGAAAATACTCGTATATGTAACAAACATTTTTTCCCAGCTTTTGAAGAGCTATTTCCCGGAAATTCTGGAAGTAATTTACTGATTTAACAAGTTTAGTTTTCTTTAAAAAATATGAGATAGACTTTTTTTAGTATAGGACATACATACACACACACTTTTGATCAAAAACGGGAAAAGTGCGTTTCGTTTCGGTGAAAAAGACTTTTTTGGCACATCTGGGATTTGTGTTCGACACCCCAAACTAGATAGAAGTTGAAAAAATTTTCCATCCATCAGAGCTTTTCATCTAGGTCGATATTTTCAGCTCACGTTCACGCTAAAATTACACTGTGTAGATAGAAAACAAACCAGAGTTCTATTCGACCCTATTTTGTTCAACAAATCCTCGAAGGATTCCGCTCACAACTATTCCATTACATTAAAACAAACATATTCACACATTCGTGTAAACAACACAGGTTTTCACCTGTTTAAATAAAAAAAAAGCACTGTTCGTTCCTTAGGGTAAAAATACGAATCTTTCGAACACGTTAAAAATGCAAAAGTTACCCTTAAAAGCACTCACACACGAACACTGTTGGAAATGTTTTTGCTCTGAGTCATAGACGACCATTTTCCGTGCCAATACTCATATGGTCCTGCTAGCTAACTTCCGGGGTATTGTTTACAGAATATTGTAACAAGAATATGTACATATTGCGTAGGTACGTACATTCCATGTGAATGAATTCCTAGTTTGAGGGTGAACAAGTGTTCCAGATCAATTCTGACAGTATCAAATATTATGATGGGAAATGATGCACGATGTTTGCCTAGCTCTACAATTTCAAATTATCAGTCATGCTGATAAAGTATGTTCTTCAACATAAAGGTTATTTTAGAGATACAAGAAAGGATGCTAAACACAAGCAAAATGGAGTGTTTGCGAGGGTTTTTAAGTGACAGCGACGTAACGAGGTTTGAAGTTCGGTTAATATAGCAAGCGTAATTAAGTGGAAGGAATTCATTATCAAGTCTTGGTTATGTTTATTAAAATACTTTCAAGCGGGTTCAATTTCCTAGGATTATACCTATACAATGTTAATGCTAAATCGTGTTGATAAATTTCTGAGATACGTCAAATGTAGAGCGTAGCATAGGAGCTCTAAACGCCAGAAATTTTTGAATAATCAGTCACTTTTTTTTAATAATCAGAATCACTGACAAGTACAACCCAGTCTTGAAAGCACCCCAGCAAGATCCGTGGACTATACGTGGAATATTATCAAGGACAAAATAAAGGCGGTCGCAGAATAAGTGTTGGGGTAGGAGTCCCGGCGCAGGAAAAAAGACTGGTTCGACGAGCTTGTAAGAATTTTACAACAAGAGGAACGAGAGAAAGGGAAAGCTTTATGTACACCATAGAAAGGAGGCGGATAAGATCATTAAGCGCAAAAAGCGAAGCTATTTCCATGATAAACTACGAGGCTTCAACGACAAATCGAGACAAATATAACCAGGCTGGCCTACAAAGCAGTAAAAATGATTAAAAGTGGATTTAGTGCGGAAACCAACTCTGGCAGAGACAAGGATGGCTCTATCACTAGCGACACACAACAGATCAGCAAAAGATGGGCATCCTGCTTTAAAGAACTTCTCGACCCCGAAAGCAACGCAACATCAGTTGATATACCACTTGACCACCAAATGGAAGAACCCTTACTGACTCCCCCAACCCTTGAAGATGTTGAGGCCGCCATTCGGGCTCTCAAGAGCTGCAAAGCGCCAAGCATCGACGAAATACCAGCAGAACTCGGTAAAAATGGCGGATACGCTACCATAAACGTCAATCACATGCTAATTCGAGACATTTGGCAAGAAAAACCCATGCCAAACAAAAGGGGCCGGAGTGTAATCTGATCCATGCACAAAAACGGGAATAAACTCGAATAGAGGGGCATTTCACTACTATGTGTTTCCTACAAAGTCCTCACAAAATCCCTAAAGACGAGAATAAAGCCATACGCGGAAACAATAATCAGTGAATACCAGGGAGGCTTACGGCCTGGCCGGTCTACAACCGACCAAATATTCACGGCAAAACTAATGCTTGAAAAATGTCTTCAATTCAACACCAATTCACCAAATATTTGTTGACTTCAGACAGGCAAATCATGTGGCACTATGGTATACCAGCAAAATTCATCCGACTGACCAGTATGACAATGTCAAACTTAACACTGCAAGAACAGAATCAACAGCAATTTGACCGAACCATTTGCAACACTAGTCGGACTGAAACAGGCTGATGGGCTGTCACCCATGCTGTCTAACTTCGCTCTGAAGTATGTGCTTCGAAAGCTACCAGTGGACACAACAAAAATCCTTTTAATATCGACTGTACAAAGAGTGGGATACGTAGATGACATTAACATCATGTCAACATCGGCCAGGGAAGCGAAAGATACACTGATAGTACTCGATCAAGCAGCGAAAGAGCGAATATGAAGACCCTAACGCAAAAGACACCTGACGCAGTGAAGCCAGAGGAACTGATTTTTGATGCGGGCTAATTTGGGATCATTTCTGAGTTTGTAAAATTAAGATACGGGGTACTTAACTTCAGTTGTTAGTAAGGTGCAATGAGCAACTTGGGCGATATTTTCAAATGTTGATACTCCTCAACTGTTCGATAGATTTGGCTGCACAATATTTATCAATTGGGCAAGTTTCGCTCTACTAAGTTTCTCGGTTATAGAGTTTTTATTTTCATAGCTGTAGCTTTTGAACCGATTGATGGATTTTGCTGAAATTACATAAATAAAAGCTTATCCCTCACGAATGGCCACCAATGAGGCAAGTTTCACCTCGCTAACTTCTTGCATTGTAGAATTATTTTGTTTGCGAAATTTTGCCATTATATAGCTGTAGCTTGTTAACCGCTTGATGGATATTGCTGCATTTCAATAGCCGGTTCTTTATTCACATCTATTAATTGGACAAGTTTAACTTTGTTTGCTACTTTCGTTCGACAGTTATCGTCCTGGCAAAATTTTGCGGATTTATATATAGTTTGTTCTATTAGAAAGGAGGCACGAGTATTTCGATAGTTATCAAAATATTTAATCCAATGTTTTTTTTACAGTGTAATACAAGTAAAGTAGAGTAAAGCTTCGGTGCAATCAACTAGTAAACCGTGTAGTCACCTTCAGTATTGAGAATGGCCTGGCACCTTCGAGGCATGCTTTCGACGAGGTTTTTAGCGTAGCTTGTATCACTTTGCCGTGTTTGCGACATAGTCGCTTTTGTTTTTCCGCGTTCACGAAGATTATCAACATTTCTTATCTCTTTGTACCATTTCACCCACTTCTCAACAAACTTCTTTGACTTTTTAATAGCTTTAGCCGCCGCGGAATATGATAATTTCGGTCCTTTGCATGCGTGCACGCAAAGACAGGCTCAAAGCGCTACGCGTACGTGGAACTCTTTTGGATAAACGACTGTGTCGTAGCCGACCGACGGTAAGATCCAGCAAAGGAAAAAACATGAAATATTCCCAATTCTACTATTAAAAGCCCCGCCTCCTTTACTGTGCAGCAGACTGTGTAATCTAAATAACACAAAAAAAAAAATTAATCATGCCAATCGATTCCTGGAGTGATGTAACGTAAAGAAAACCAACTCCAAGGTCGAAACTCGTTATCAAGGGTTGGTCGAATAACTGATTTTTTTCTTAAAAATCACTTAAAGACCTGTAAAAATAAATCGAGCGTACCGGAGACAAAGTTAGGCGAACACGACATTGAAAGGGTAGATAACTTCATGCACTTTGACGCTAACATCGCGGTAGATGGCGACAAAACTCTCGATTTCAAACGAAGGATCCAGATCGCACACCGCACCATTTACGTAGTTCTCCTCTATTGTAAACGAGCTGTATCCACAGAAAAACGAAGCTCCGAGTCTAAAAAAGATACAAAGTATCTATACTGCATGCAGATACATCGGAACATGGATATGTCTATGACTACCGACTGCGTGGAACCTGTTGTGTTGAAGATATCGACGTAAGTTTTATAAAGATCCCAATATAGTTATACTGGATGAAATCATTCGAAAAAACACGTCCCACGCTTTCGGTAGCCGTAAGACATATCCATGTACCGATGTATCTGGTGGCAGTGCAGATACTCGTCATAAATTCTGCTTTGCTTTGTCCTGTCCGCTCGGGCTCCTTTCTCTCGCGGGATCGTTTCGTTTTCGTTTGCATCGCGTGTGTACAATATTCACCTCCTCTCGTGCACCCTGTTCCATCTACCTGTTCCATCTACCCGTTCGGTACAGTTTGCAGACTGCAGCCTATCGACATTTCTCTGAGTATGTTTCTGCTAATCGCAATCACGCTTCCCACCATCTTTTCCCAATCGGACGTGTATTGTGTTTGAGTATCTATTGCAAAATCGCTCCCACACTATCCGCCTCATCCCGCCCCTTTAATCAACAGTCCGGGTCCGGCACACACAATCCGTTTCTCAAGTAACGCGTGCGACTCTATGCGATTGTGTCCGGCAAACAGAAAGGGAAACTAACAAAAGTAAACAAAACATTCCAACACACGCACAAAGAGAATGCACAAGAAAAATTTTGGAATTATTGCAGAAGGGGGGCATTTGATCTTCTGCAGACCTCTGAATGCACATCATGTCACGATGAGCTGCCCGGAACTATAACATCCTGCGACGAATATTTCTCAATTTCGGGGCTTGGGAGATTTTAACTCGCGCAGTACGAATCCGCCATTTTGTTTTATGATATGTTTATTGCACGTGTGGTGGGGGCCCACATTGTGGACCAGTCAGACCTCAAATCGCCGCCATTGCAAATGCACAACCACAGTTGCTGGATCACCCGATTTGGATAGAATGAACTTCATCCGCGATGGCTCTCGTTCTCTATCTTCGGGGGGCGGGAACTATGTAATGTACACACTCTCAAATTGCGTGTGCGCATGTCCAAATGTTAGTCGAACTGACTACTTGCTACTTTTTCTAGGACCCTAGTGATTCAGATAGTACAACACGGGCTATTTTAGTAAATGATGAATGGGAATTGGCGGAAATTGAAGGTCATTGAAAGTCCTTGACCTAAATAATGAGTAAAAATGGAATTTCATTCATTGTGACCTCAGATTGGGTCTATGCATGTGCATGTCGGGAGTGCACAATTTGTTTAATGAAATGGTGAGAATGAGAATGATATGAATGAATGAGAGGAGGAGGTCCGCTGCCTTGAGCGAATTTTCGCATACATTCAGAGACCATAAATTGCGTGTGAGCATGTCGAGCGAGGAGAGCAGACGACTTCTTGCGATGTGTTCTGGGGGCCTAGTCAAGTTAGGTAGTACGGAGCGTACTCTATATTTTTGAGGATTTTGAATGTATGGTATGGTGTGTATGCAGGAGTTTTGATTATGGCGTCGCGTTGACTGAGAGCGTGGGACAGAGAGCACAGAGAGCGCCTGTTCACTCGTACACTATGTTATTTCTTGCCGTCCACAACGTCAACCTTTATCGCTATCAAATCAACATCCCAACATGTACACACAGGATCCCCGCAAGCGCGCCGCCCGCGCGGATCTACAAGCAACAGCCATGCACAATGACCACTTCACTCAAACGACATGCACAACCAGAAAAGAAAAATTTTCAATGGGCTTGTTTCCTCTTCTGACCCCCGAGTAGAAAAACAGACATTTCGTGTGACGGACAGATTTTTAGGATGACCCCCAGCTATAAGACATATCCATGTCAAAACTATATTTCAACCGGTATTATGCCATGGTTGTGAGACTTCATTCTCACTCGGGCATCTAAAAACATGCTAAGCGCCTTCAAAAGAAGGGGCAATTGGAGGAATCTTTGGAGCGATGCACGATGGAAACCAATGGCGAGGAAAGTACACAACGAGCTGTACTATTTGACGGACCAGAAGCTTCCATATTTGTGAAAATTCGTAAACCGAAGGTTTGCATGTCATCTGAATGAAAGAATAGACGAACACCGAATCCCCAAAAAGGCTTTTGCTGGCACCGGTAAAGGTGTGAGAGCGCGTGGAAGGCAAAAGAAACGTTAAGAGGATCCAGTGCGAGAATATAGTAGGAAGTTGCTCGGAGTGCGGGATTGGAGACAGCGGGGACGATATGACTAATAAATAAGTAGTCACTGAAGTATACGTATGTATACTAAAATAATTTGCCTTAACTCTTAGAGGGCATAGCGGAATAACTACTCCTACGCACCATCGTAGTCGGTTCTGCCCCCCACCACCTACCCCGTCCTCTCCCACCAATCTTTACCCTTACAGGAATTGTTAAACTACAATTCGCTCTACGAAAAACAATCTGCAAGCATGTACAATCGTACTCACACCTATACACGAGGCCGATAGGTACATTTTTTTTATGGATAGTTTCATAATGCTCAAATTTAAATGAATGTATTATTATTAAATATTACGTGATCATAACGAAACGTAGACATACTATTGCCTATGGTGTTGGTTATCGTTGGCCATCAGGGCTTTTGGTCTCGGACATGTTTTAAGGAATGCAGGGGCGTGCTAACTGTAACTATAGAAATAAAATATTATTAACCATTTTGAGAAAATATAAAAGTCCCATTATTTTCCATTTTCTATGCTATTTGGAATCCACCTTCCTGTAAGTTTTCATATTTCTAAGTGTGACGGTCTAGAAATGCAAGGGGGCTGGGATAAATTGCAATCTAATATTTTCTCCTCCCCCACTGTTCCCCTTCCTTCAAATTTCAAGAAAATGCTAAAAATGGAATGTAGGTACTCAACCTTATCTTTTTTAAACCACGCCACTTGCCAATACCAGTGGATAGAAAAAATTTGACGTTACTCGTACTTTCGCCTCTATGCCGACCCCCCCCCCCCCTTCAAGTTGACAATTACAACACATCCCTTTCTCTAGCGAATTATAGCATTTCTGTACATTCTCACCGAATTTGATGTGTGTAGCTTCAGCCATTTATGAAATATTCTATGGACAGACGGACAGACAGACATTTGACCGATTTTGTAAGATTTAAGACACAAAACCCTAAAAAAAGAAATTGTATGAATAATTATTGTTACAATCACCTTCCACCCTTCCAAAATTGGTTCATTAAGTAACTGCAATTCGCACTACGAAAAACAACATTCAAGCAGTAGTCGCACCTATGCACCAGGCCGGTAGGTGTATTTTTTGTAAGGATAGTGTCAAAATGCCTAACTTTGAATGAATGTACCAATCATTAAATATTACGTGATTGTAATGAAACTTAGAGATATTGTTGCCAATGATGTTGGTTATTATCGCCTATCAATATTTTCGCCCTCGCGTATGCTTAAGGGGTGCAGGGGTGTTCTAACTGCAACTATAGAAATGTACTATTATTAACCTTCACTGAAGGGATTTCAAAATTCTATTTTTTTAGTTTTCTATGCTAGTGAAATGCCGCTTTTCTGTAAATTTTCATATTTCTAAGTATAATGGTCTCGAAAAAGAAGAGGGGGAGGCAAACTCGGATCACATATTTTCCCCTCTTCCTCTTTTCCCCTTTCTTCAAATTTGAAGAAAATTCCATTTCTGGAATGTAATCGACGGTACCTTTCTTACGATACCCCACACTTGCCTATAACAAAAGAAAAAAAATTCGACCTGAAGGACGGCCAAAAACCCCAACCACACCGGAAACCATCGAAAAAGTGCATGATATGGTGTTGGACGATAGGCGAATGAAAGTGAGTGATATTGCTGAGGCTGTGGGAATATCGGAAGAAAGGGTGCGAAACATCTTGCACAAAGAATTAAAGATGCGAAATCTCTGCGCAAAATGGGTGCCGCATTTGCTGAATGCCGATTAAAAACAAATGCGCAAACGATTTTTGCAGCAATCTTTGCACCGATTCAATCGGGATCTGAACGATTTTGTGCGGCGATTTGTCACCATGGATGATGGGTCCACCACTACACGCCAGAAACGAAACAGCAGTCGAAGCAGTGAATGGAAGCCGGTGGTTCAGCATCAAAGAAAGCCAAGTCGATCGCATCTACCGGACAGGTCATGGCCAGCGTGTTTTGGGATGCAAAAGGGATCCTGTTAATTCATCATCGTCATCGTGGCGCGACAGCCCGACGTCGGGCCTTGGCCGCCTGGATCATTGTCCTCCAATTATCTCGGTCACGTGACCGCGTCCTCCAATTTTGGGAGCCCAGCAGCTGCGCGGCGTCCACACCTACTGAGCTCTCCCAACGAGATCTCGGTCGTCCTCGCAGTCTCGCTCCGTCGACTCGTTCTGCATTCATTACTCTCTTAGGCATGCGATCATCGTCCATTCTTTGTACATGCCCTGCCCATTGAAGTCGTTGTAGTTTGACGATTTTCGAGACTTGCAGCTCATCGTACATTTCATACAACTCATGGTTGTACCGGATGCGCCATCCATCTCGATCGCAAACAGCCCCGAAAATTCGCCGTAGAACCTTACGTTCGAAGGTGTCTAGCATGTTTTCGGAGGCTTGAGTTAGGGTCCATGCTTCGCAGCCATAGCACAGCACTGGTCGTATAATGGTTTTGTACACGCGGAGCTTCGTGTTTCTGTGCACATTTTTCGATTTTATTATGGGGAGAACCGAGAAAAAAGTCTTATTAGCTAACTGTATCCGTCGCTTGATTTCGTCAGTTTCGTTGGCGTCCCTTGACAGGTTGCAACCCAGGTAAATTAAGTTGTTCACGAACTCGATGTTGAGGTCCCCCACATTGATGCTCGGTTGTGCAGGTGTCCTTGTCACCGATTGCATCATTATTTTAGTTTTACCCTCGTTAATACGTAATCCAACTTCCTTTGCAGCGGTATCGAGCGTATGCAGAAGTTCTTCTGCGTCAGCCAATCTTCGGGACATGATGTTGATGTCGTCGGCGTACGCTGCTAATTGTGTCGACTTGATGAGTAGCGTCTTGCTGTTGTCCATATTCATGGCCCGAATAACGTATTCCAGTGCTAGGTTGAAGAGCGTCGGTGCCAGTCCATCGCCCTGTTTCAAACCAGTGCGTGTTTCAAATAGATCAGTAAGTCTATTCTGGATCCTGACTTGTGAGACGGAGTTGGTCATCGTCATCTTTGTCAGTCGCACTAATTTTGCTGGTATGCCAAATTGCAGCATGATGTTGTACAGTACTCCACGATCGATACTGTCGTATGCCTGCTTGAAGTCGACAAAGATTTGGTATACGTTTACGTTGTATTCCCAGCATCTCTGGAGTATCAATTTGACTGAGAAGAGCTGATCGGTTGTGGAGCGACCAGGTCTGAAACCGCTTTGATATTCGCCAATAACTCGTTCTGCGTACGGTTTTTTTCTATTTTCCAGAATTTTCGTCAAAATTTTATAGGACGTACAAACTAGTGAGATGCCCCTGTAATTCTCACACCGCAGTTTATCTCCCTTTTTATGAATGGGACAGATGATGCTTCTGCGCCAATCGTCTGGGATCTCCTCGTTCTCCCACACTCGCAGGAGTAATTGATGTATGGCATCAACTAGACTCGTTCCACCGAATCTTAGCAGTTCAGCTGGAATCTCGTCAGCGCCCGGCGCTTTATTTCGTTTTAGTGACCGCAACGCGAGATCAACTTCCTCTACTGTCGGGGGTTGAATGGGTGGGCCTAGATCAACAATATCGTCGAGAGCTTCCTGTGTGGGGATGTTAGATGGTCGGTTTAGAAGCTCTTTAAAATAAGAGGCCCATCGCTTGTTAATA
This sequence comes from Chloromyia formosa, assembly GCA_964017055.1. Lineage (NCBI taxonomy): Eukaryota > Metazoa > Arthropoda > Insecta > Diptera > Stratiomyidae > Chloromyia > Chloromyia formosa. The sequence goes on from OZ024813.1 coordinate 105,077,675, forward strand.
CCATCGGTGTCGCTGATGATGTTTCCATCCTTGTCCTTACAAAGGCTAGTCCTGGGTTGGTAGCCGTTCTTAATTGTATTTACTAGTTTGTACGCTTGTCTGGTGTTCCTATTAGCTAAGTTTTCGTTTATGTTCAGCAACTGCTCGTCAAAGTATTTACGTTTCTTACGTCTAATTATTCTATTCGATATTCGCCGTAGCTCGTCATATTTTTCTCTTCTGGCTCTGGTTCCTCGTTGAATCCATTGTCTGTAGGCCTCGTTTTTCGCGTCAAGTGAATTTTTGCATTCTTCGTCGAACCAGTCATTTCGCGCTCGCCGGGCTTTATATCCCACGACCTTCTCTGCGACATCCTTGATGGTACCCTTGAGTTCTTCCCAGAACCCATGGACGCCTGTGTTGCTGATGTTGTGTAGCATAGGTGATAGTTTTTCCTCAAGGGCGGTAGTATACGCCACCGCTGTAGCATCACTCAAGAGCTTATCAACCGCAAAGATTTTGGGTGGGCTGATTCTTGACAGGTGCACTGAGGAAATTGAAATTGCGTCTGGAGACTTCCAGGTCTGCTTGTGAATGCGTCGATGCGGGAAACACGTAGAGCTTACGACTAGATCCCTGCTGCAGGCGAAGTCGATAAGTCGCTGGCCGTTATCGTTACATTCTTCATGGAGGCTGTGGCCTCCAGTGGTCCCCCGATGCCAACTTTCATTCCCGACTTTCGCGTTAAAGTCTCCCAGCAGCAATTTGACGTCGTTTGTTGGAAGTGAGTCGAAGAGAGTTTCAAGGCTGGCGTAGAACTCGTCTTTTACTGCATCTTCTTTAACTTCAGTGGGGGCATGCACATTGATGAGCCAGAGATTGAAGAATCGAGTCTTGATGCGAATCGCACACAGCTGTTCATTTATGGGTTTGAAGTCAGTAATATGCGGTTTGAGGTGATTGTTCACTATAAATGCTACCCCAAACTCCTTGCGGCCCGATGGTTTGCCACTTGTAAAAATTGTGTGCGATTTCTTGTCATTAATCTCGCTGCCAAGCCAATTTGTTTCCTGGACTGCAGTAATGCTCAGTTTGTACTTTTCGACCTGTTGAAGGAGGGCCTTCTCGGCCCCCGGTTTGTTCAGGGAGCGTACATTCCAGGATCCAAAAGAATAATCCTTTATTCGTTTGCGTGGTCGTCGTTGTTGATCCGTCCAATCCGAGGCTTTTGTTCCAGGTTTTTTGACGTGGAGTGGTTTTTGCAGGGACAAGTTGTCAGCACGTCGCTTAACCCCATTCAGGGGATGGCCTCGGAGATAGCTGCTTCAGATGGTTTAATAAACGTGCTGGAGCCCACACAACTATGTAGCAAGTCCAACTACGCAAGTCATTCCATCCTACTAGACCTGAGACGCTTAGGTGTTCGTCAGCCATTCAGGCTACAGCTATCTGCCTTTCCCAAACTGTCTTATCGCTAAGACATTGGCCGTCAGCAAATTGATACACTGCCGTTACCAGGGGGCACCCACGCGGAGGACTATGGAAAAGGTCTTTGTTAATTGATTAACTTGAAAAGGGCATAACAATAACAGGCAAATATTACTCCAAATTTCCTGACCAGCTGGATGCCAAAATTCGCGAGAAGAGGCCTGGCTTGAAGAAGAAGAAAAAACACTTTTCACCAGGACAACGCACCTGTACACAAGTGTGCGTTGGCGATGTGAAAACTGCCGGGTTTGGGGTACAATATGGTCGACCATCCCCCCTTTTCTCCTGATTTGGCACCCTCAGACTTCCATCTCTTCCCAAACTTGAAGAAATTTGTTTCTGGGAAGCGCTTCGCATTCATTGAAGAAGTTGAGAGGGCCGTAGATGATTGTTTTCACAGCCCTTCAGACTCTCACTTCCGGGAAGAAATACTGATGCAGCAGAAACGCTGGACCAATTGTGTTGAAGTGCAGGGAGATTATGTAAAATAGAAAAATAAAATAAAATAATTTTTCAACTGAAAGTCCCAGTCTTTCATTGTCAGGCTGAGAACTTTTTCCCTTCTCATCAAAAAATTAGAACACTGAACCTTCTGCAAGGTAATGTGTCTCTATTCCCTGGACTAGTAGGCAGCATGCCGAAGGCGCATTTAACCTGGTTCATACGACGAGACGTGTCCTTTTCCGTACCGTCATTTTTGGCAACAATGATACCTAAGTAGGCGAATTGGTTCACCTTCTCTGTACAAACTGTCCATTGATACTGATGGCAATATGACGAGTTGAGTATCTTCTTCTTTACAATGGCGCGGCGGCGTGCGTAGAATATTGTGTTTGTTGACTTTCGTAACATTATAGCTATATTAATTTCGTATTCATGTACTATTCTGTATTGGAAAAACACCCTGTAGTCTGTAGCCTAACAAAATAACACACACACTAACAACATTCGCTTTCAAATTATACTAGAAAGCAAATTGTCCACTTATTCGCGAAGTTTATTGATTATTTCTCTTTGTTTTGTCCTCTACTTGGGAAAAGTTCAAACGTTAAATTGTGTATTAGAACCCATTTACAGCCTCAGGACGAAACGTTCACGGAAACAACCTTTTAAAATATTTCCTGTTCATACGCACGTGCTTGGAATACCATTTCTGTTTTTCAAAAGAATCCACGAAAGGGAGAAGGTGAAATGGTGCCTTCACCTTTCGTTTGGAATGGAGTTAAAAGGAATCAGAGGTAAAATAAAGTTGAATTTTTGACAAATATTTTCGCATTTTCGAATCTTTAGTTAGAAAGGGTAAAGGGGTAGATACTTTTCCGAAAAATCATTTCTAAAAATACTAAGGGGAAAATGTGTGGGCACACACAGTCATTCAGAATGTCTGCGATAAGTGTGCAATTCTTTGTAGGAATGTGTGATGGGGATGAATGCGTCTTGGGAGTTCTTCTGGTATATGATGGCAAAGAATTTTCATTTAAAGCAACCAATACGTTTTTCCAAGCAACAGTTTATATTTCGCCCGGTCGGAGCTTGCTGGCGTAATTCGGTTTCCACGTCGGCGTGCTTCCCACTGCATCAGTGCTAAGTATAGTTCCGCCAGCCCATTCCGAGCGCTGGTTGCAGCAAAATAAAACCCGTCGCTGTGCCTAAGGCGTTTAAAGCGTAATATAACTTTAAACTAATAGTAGATCGCTCATATGAAGAAAGGCAATATCTACTCTAACTGAAGAGTGTCTTGAAAGTTAAAAAGGAAAATATTTCAGACTATTTACTCAGGTGACTAAAAAGATTGTTTCGTGAACTTTGGAAACTTTCATAAAATTATACGAAACGAGTGATGCTCATGGGCATTTTAGACCCGTCCCATGTAAATACATTTATATTTTCATCCATTTGCTTTCAAGTTGTCTATGATTTACTTTGGAAAATGTTACCCTCAAATAAATAATTCTTTTGGTGCGCATCCTTGAGTAAATGTGACTCTGCCTTAACTTTGAGTTCCTTTCGAGGACTTTATGTATTTCGAATCCTTTATGTCCAGTAACTCCTTTGATGAAAGGTTAGTTTAGCGGCTTTCCGAAAAATGAAAAAAAAAGATATAAAAGGTGTACAACTTTGCTTCCGCCGTTTTTTTTTTCCTCGAATTGTCAAAAAGGATTATACTTACAGAAGAATTATTCAAAGTACTGTCAATCCCTAGGGACAACTTTCGCCCATCTCTCCGCCAATTTGCGGATTCCATCTCGGAAAAAGGAGCCGTGTTTCGACGCGATCCATGATTGGATCAATTTTCGACTTCCTCGTACGAACGAAAATTCTGATCAGCCTGGCCGTGCGCCATGGAACGAAACAAATGGTAGTCGGAAGGAGCGATGTCTGGGGAGTGCGGCGGGTGGGGCAAGATTTCCCATTTCAGGGTTTCCAAGTATGCCTTGACCATTTTTGCGATGTGTGGCCGAGTATTGTCATGCTGAAGGATGACTTCGTCGTGTCTCTCTTGGTACTGTGGTCGTTTTCCCTTTAGTGCTCGACTTAAACGCATCAATTGCGTTCGGTACCGATCTCCTGTGATAGTTCATTCGGTTTCAGTAGCTCGTCCCACCAAATGCACACAATATAACCTTGGCGCCGTGAATTTTCGGTTTTGCCGTCGACTTTGAGGCATGTCCGGGCATTCCCCATGACTTTCTGCGCTTGGGATTATGGTAACGGACCCATTTTTCGTCGTCGGTTACGATGCGATGTAGAAATCCATTCCGATTCTACCTTTGAAGCAGTTGTTCGCATGCAAATAATCGCCGTTCAATATCTCTCGGTTTTAACTCGTACGGAACCCAACGACATGTTCTATCACTCAGAGTACCCTCATCGTGAGTATCAGAGCATTCGATCAGCCTCAGCTGCAGTTTTTTTTTTCAAATGGAAGCAGAATATCAAAACTTCCCGCAAATGACGAGAACTTGGCTCGAAAACAGACATTTTGAATCGCGAATCTTATTAAAAATGGGAACAACTTTTACTAATGCGGGGATGTCGATACGTTCACAGACGTCCAAACTCACTTTGTGACACTTTTGAACTACGTATTTTGACTAGCGCTCACCGATGCAGCCGTCTGTCGAAAAACGGTGGCAGCAAAGTTGTACATTGTGCGTGTATTGTGATGCAATGGCGGCTATCAAATTCCATTGTCAGAGGATCCGTAATGGCGTTGTCGGCGTGAGACAAAAATAAGACCCAACCTGGAGCGTCTTGAGCGGAAGAGAGATTCTTTACGACAGGATATTGCCCGACTGACACAATCTGTCGTCGGCAATACCTGTAAGCGGTCGAACAGAAAAGTGAAAAAGACCCTCTTTAAGTATTCCATTCCTTCCGGAACTCCTTTGGTGGTAGTACTGGACAGAGTAAAACAGAAGCTCGCATTACGAATCGTCTCCGATGATACATGCTGAGCCTCTCTAGACGTGTTCAGAATGCCTGTTTCACCAAAGAGTCAGCGGAACTTCTACATGAACATCAATGAGGACCAACAAGCCAGCCCTACTATTAACTTCACATTGACTGACGCGGAAAAATATTGGGGTGGACTTTGGCAAACTCCCACTCAGCACACCCAACATACTGAGTAGATCACTGCCGAAACCACCCGCCATGCCAGCTTGCTTGGTATGACTTTCACTGAGGTCACTGAATCCGATGTCCGCGAAGTTATTAACCGGTCCAAAAATTGGAAAGGACCTGGTCCTGACAAATTGCAGAATATCTGGCACAAACGCTTCCTGAGTGTTTGCGGTCAGCTCGCACAACAGAATAATCTGTTGATTAGTAAGTTTGAGGAACTTCCACCTTTCCTCACAACAGGGGTAACATATTTGTTACCTAAACGGGAAACAGTGGAAAGTCCTGCCGAAACAAGGCCTATAACATGCTTGCCGATACTGTATAATCACATCACACCCATCATTAGTGGCAGGATCTACACGCACCTCGAGCAGAACAACATCCTTGCCGAGGAGCAAAAGGGCTGCCGAGCCAGATCTAGAGGGTGCAAGGAGCAATTTACGACTCGGTTGTGGTCGGACAAGCTACACGGAAGCACAGGAATCTATATTCATTGCTGCTTTATCGATTACGCCAAAGCGTTCGGCAGCATCCTTCATAGCTGGCAAACCGAAGTCCCCCTCATGTACCGCACAGATCCTGCACTAATCACATTCTTGACAAAAGTGATGCAGAGATGGCAAACAACATTGTCGGTGCCATCGACTGAAAGCAATGTGCTCTCTCTCTCAACCGATAAACATCCGAAGAGGCATGACGCTGAATCTCTTTCATCACTTTTATGTTCGGCTAAACAGTGCGGCTATTCGATCAAGCATTGTCTGCTTGGAATGTTTTCCAAGATCAAACTGACTCACTTGATGTACTTAGATGACATAAAATTATACTCGGAAAGCGGCGCTCATCCAAAAGTTGGCCGCGGATCACTGAAAACTTTAGTCGTGACATTCGGATAGATTTCGGGTTGGACAAATGTCGAATTCGTGCTATTCGCAAAGGCGTTCACGCACCGCACCCCGGCTTCACCTTGGATGATATCCACATAGGTGCAATGTCGGAAGCTGACTTTTATAAGTACTTAGGATTTCTGCAAGGTGAGCACATCAGGACTGATGACTTGAGAGGAGAACCGCTGGTTGAGTTCTGGCGCAGGTTGAAATTGGTGTTAAAATCCAATTTATCGGGAAGCAACAAAGTGCGATCAACCTCTATGCCATTCGTTCACTGGCATATTCATTTGGTATAGTCCCGTGGTCTGTCACATTGTTGGCGGATATTCAACGGGGGATGCGTGTTTTAATGACCAAATTCCGAATGTTACACCCAAAATCGTCAGTGGAGGGAATGTGTCTACCTCGTGAAATTGGTGGTAGAGGTTTGGTTGACATTGCTGATTTACACCACCAGCAAGTCAACTCACTTCGCACTTATTTTAGAGGCAAGAGGCGAGATGATGGTTTGATTCTGCTCAACTTGAAGGATCAATCATTTGATCCTTTGAGTTTGGTGAAATCAGACCTGGCGAAGATCGACTAATGGAAGGCAAAGGCAATACATGGTAAACACGTGAGTTGTCTTTGGCAGCCATCTATCGATCTTCACCTGTCTTCGTGCAAGGTACCTCTTTGCCGAAACCGAAGGGTCGATGGTCGCCATTTAAGACGGCGTGGTCTCTACTCGTGCATATCTTAAACATACATCTGTATATGCAATCAACATGTGGATGACGACCGATGCAGAACGTGTGGTTCAGAGTTGGAAACACTGGACCATCTCATTTCAGGCTATTCTGTAATGGCACCGGTAGATTACACGGACAGACATAATCCTTTATGCAAAGTAATACACCAAAACCTTGCATACAAGCACGGGCTGGTTAGTGAAACTGTTCCGATCTACCAGTACACTCCACAAGCAGCGCTTGACAGCACTCGCTTCAAAATGTACTGAGATCGTCAGGTGCACACTGATCACTCGATCAACCACAACAAACCCGATGTACTCCTAGTCGACAAGACGAGTCGCTCCGCATGGATAATCGACGTTGCTATCCCCAATAGTAGGAACATCAAGAGAAAACATACGGAGAAAAGGGTAAACTCTTCTTCACTGGCTCAGGAAATCAAACGACTTTGGCATCTTGACAGTGTGCGAATAATGCCTGTAATATTGTCGGCTACCGGTGTAGCACCTAAAGCCGTCCTGACTTCGCTGACCGAATTGGACCTGCCGCACAATCTTAGTGTCACCATACACTGTCGAAATCGAACTCGAACTCGAGCACGAACCTGGTACAAATGTCCTCTGACACACACATACACTTCACCTAGGTGTGAAGAAAACCGATCCACTTGTACTAGGTTCGTGCTCGAGTTCGAGTTCGACAGTGTATGGTGACACTTATTGACACTATGCAAAAACATGTTATTCTGCATACATGTGCTATCGTGCGGAAAGTGCTATGCGGCCTCCATTAATACTTTATTTATTTTCTGGATACCGGCCTAGCATCTGCCAAAGGAATCCATACCCGTTAACTTGATGCTTGCATCTGTTGCGGGTACAAGACCGGCCAGTGTGGTCGAGAATACGTCAGCCAGGCCCTAATGAGTATATATAGGTATATAAAATATATCGTCTTTCTTATTTGGTCTTGTTAATTATTTTGATCCCTCCAAGACATAAGTGCGTCAACATCTTTTGCATTATTATGCCTTGTTGACGTGTCGACAGTAGGTAAATTTCGGATGGTGCAGTTGCTACCATGGACCTCCTATCCGAGCCGTCTTTTTTACTGACGAGCTTGGAACGCTCTAGGACATAGGTGTCCAACCTTTTAGCTTCCCGGGTCCACATTGACAGAAGACGAGTTGCTACGGGCCGCAAAAAAAACTTAGATCTTATGATAGTTTATGAGTAAAATATAAAAAAATAACATGAAATTAGAATTAAAATAGAAACCGTTTTTTTTTTTCAAACATTTTATTTTATATGTTCTATATTTTTTTTACATTTCTTATTTTGTAATTTTAATATTTATAAATATAAATAAATCATAAAATTAATGTGAAGATTGGCATTGAATTCGGGAAACCAATGTTTCAATATCTGGTTCGATTGAAGAGGTAGCAATCCTAAGTGTGTTCTCAAGGTGTTCATCCGAAATACTAGTTCTGTTTTTACGCTTAGTGTGCTTTAATCTTGAAAATAATTGTTCACAGATGTATGTGCTTCCAAACAATGATGACATGAACAACGCATGACTGTGCAGCGAGGGATATTTGTCTCTTGGAAGATGTGTTTTATAGAACTCCAACAAAGAGACCCGATCAAATTTCTCCTTTAGTTGTATATCGGATTGTAACTCTATGCATTCCAATTGAAAATTTGCTGGCAGCTTATCTATATCGACTATAAATGGAGTCGCAAAAATACAAAAATTTTGATTATTTTTTTGAAAATCCTGGAATCTATTTTCAAATTCTATTAGCAGATTGACAAGTACCGCTGCGTACTTTTTGATCCACTGAGACAGAAATTCATCAGAATCAGAACTGTGCACATGCACAGTCATATTCAGTCAATGCAACTCGTAGGTTCGACTGTTTTTTTTTCTTGCTATTGTCGCTTAATCCCAACGGTTAAATGATTTTTTTTCGCAACAGTCTCTTCCGGGCCGCATTTACAGCTGCTTGGGGCCGCATGCGGCCCGCGGGCCGCGGGTTGGACAGCCTTGCTCTAGGAGCTCTAGTAATACTCACAGGCAGTTTTTATTAATGCGCCGGGGATTGAGCACATGTTCTCTAGATACACCATCGTGGTGGTGGCCGAAACTTCACGGCTACTGAGCGTGTTGTTATTGGGTCTCGGAACATATAAATAAATCGGAGGAACCTCGACTTTATAAAAGGATAGTTGAAAAATGGTGAAAGCCTTTATTTAAAAAACGAATTTTTGGATTTATTTTTTCTTAAAGATAGATTTATTGGGGGGGCAAAGACCTTTTCCATAGTCCTCCGCGTGGGCGCCCCCTGGTAACGGCAGTGTATGAAATCGCTGACGGCCAATGTCTTAGCGATAAGACAGTTTGGAAAAGGCAGATAGCTGTAGCCTGAATGGCTGACGAACACCTAAGCGTCTCAGGTCTAGTAGGATGGATTGACTTGCGTAGTTGGACCTGCAACATAGTTGTGTAAACTCCAGCACGTTTATTAAACAATCGGAAGCAGCTATCTCCGAGGCCATCCCCTGAATGGGGTTAAGCGACGTGCTGACAACTCGTCCTTGTAAAAACCACTCCATGTCAAGAAACCTGGAACAAAAGCCTCGGATTGGACGGATCAACAACGACGATCACGCAAACGAATAAAGGATTATTCTTTCGGATCCTGGAATGTACGCTCCCTGAACAAACCGGGGGCCGAGAAGGCCCTCCTTCATCAGGTCGAAAAGTACAAACTGAGCATTACTGCAGTCCAGGAAACAAATTGGCTTGGCAGCGAGATTAATGACAAGAAATCGAACACAATTTTTACAAGTGGCAAACCATCGGGCTGCAAGGAGTTTGGAGTAGCATTTATAGTGAACAATCACCTCAAACCGCATATTACTGACTTCAAACCCATAAATGAACGGCTGTGTGCGATTCGCATCAAGACTCGATTCTTCAATCTCTGGCTCATCAATGTGCATGCCCCCACTGAAGTTAAAGAAGACGCAGTAAAAGACGAGTTCTACGCCCGCCTTGAAACTCTCTTCGACTCACTTCCAACAAACGACGTCAAATTGCTGCTGGGAGACTTTAACGCGAAAGTCGGGAATGAAAGCTGGCATCGGGGGACCACTGGAGGCCACAGCCTCCATGAGGAATGTAACGATAACGGCCAGCGACTTATCGACTTCGCCTGCAGCAGGAATCTAGTCGTAAGCTCTACGTGTTTCCCGCATCGACGCATTCACAAGCAGACCTGGAAGTCTCCAGACGCACATACCGTCAACCAAATTGACCACGTCCTCATTTGCAGGAGATGGGCGTCTAGTGTCATGGATGTCCGCTCCTATCGAGGAGCAAACTGCAACTCAGATCATCACTTGGTGAAGACGACCTACAGATGTAGAATTTCCTCAGTGCACCAGTCAAGAATCAGCCCTCCCAAAATCTTTGCGGTTGATAAGCTTTTCAGTGATGCTACAGCGGTGGCGTATACTACCGCCCTTGAGGAAAAACTATCACCTATGCTACACAACATCAGCAACACAGGCGTCCATGGGTTCTGGGAAGAACTCAAGGGTACCATCAAGGATGTCGCAGAGAAGGTCGTGGGATATAAAGCCCGGCGAGCGCGAAATGACTGGTTCGACGAAGAATGCAAAAATTCACTTGACGCGAAAAACGAGGCCTACAGACAATGGATTCAACGAGGAACCAGAGCCAGAAGAGAAAAATATGACGAGCTACGGCGAATATCGAATAGAATAATTAGACGTAAGAAACGTAAATACTTTGACGAGCAGTTGCTGAACATAAACGAAAACTTAGCAAAAAGGAACACCAGACAAGCGTACAAACTAATAAATACAATTAAGAACGGCTACCAACCCAGGACTAGCCTTTGTAAGGACAAGGATGGAAACATCATCAGCGACACCGATGGTATTAAGAAGCGATGGGCCTCTTATTTTGAAGAGCTTCTAAACCGACCATCTATTTTAACATCCCCACACAGGAAGCTCTCGACGATATTGTTGATCTAGGCCCACCCATTCAACCCCCGACAGTAGAGGAAGTTGATCTCGCGTTGCGGTCACTAAAACGAAATAAAGCGCCGGGCGCTGACGAGATTCCAGCTGAACTGCTAAGATTCGGTGGAACGAGTCTAGTTGATGCCATACATCAATTACTCCTGCGAGTATGGGAGAACGAGGAGATCCCAGACGATTGGCGCAGAAGCATCATCTGTCCAATTCATAAAAAGGGAGATAAACTGCGGTGTGAGAATTACAGGGGCATCTCACTAGTTTGTACGTCCTATAAAATTTTGACGGAAATTCTGGAAAATAGAATAAAACCGTACGCAGAACGAGTCATTGGCGAATATCAAAGCGGTTTCAGACCTGGTCGCTCCACAACCGATCAGCTCTTCTCAGTCAAACTGATACTCCAGAGGTGCTGGGAATACAACGTATACCAAATCTTTGTCGACTTCAAGCAGGGATACGAGAGTATCGATCGTGGAGTACTGTACAACATCATGCTGCAATTTGGTATACCAGCAAAATTAGTGCGACTGACAAAGATGACGATGACCAACTCCGTCTCACAAGTCAGGATCCAGAATAGACTTACTGATCTATTTGAAACACGCACTGGTTTGAAACAGGGCGATGGACTGGCTCCGACGCTCTTCAACCTAGCACTGGAATACGTTATTCGGGCCATGAATTTGGACAACAGCAAGACGCTACTCATCAAATCGACACAATTAGCAGCGTACGCCGACGACATCAACATCATGTCCCGAAGATTGGCTGACGCAGAAGAACTTCTGCATACGCTTGATACCGCTGCAAAGGAAGTTGGATTACGTATTAACGAGGGTAAAACTCAAATAATGATGCAATCGGTGACAAGGACACCTGCACAACCAAGCATCAATGTGGGGGACCACAACATCGAGTTCGTGAACAACTTCATTTACCTGGGTTGCAACCTGTCAAGGGACGCCAACGAAACTGACGAAATCAAGCGACGGATACAGTTAGCTAATAAGACTTTTTTCTCGGTTCTCCCCATAATGAAATCGAAACATGTGCACAGAAACACGAAGCTCCGCGTGTACAAAACCATTATACGACCAGTGCTATGCTATGGCTGCGAAGCATGGACCCTAGCTCAAGCCTCCGAAAACATGCTAGACACTTTCGAACGTAAGGTTCTACGGCGAATTTTCGGGGCTGTTTGCGATCGAGATGGATGGCGCATCCGGTTCAACCATGAGTTGTATGAAATGTACGATGAGCTGCAAGTCTCGAAAATCGTCAAACTACAACGACTTCAATGGGCAGGGCATGTACAAAGAATGGACGATGATCGCATGCCTAAGAGAGTAATGAATGCAGAACGAGTCGACGGAGCGAGACTGCGAGGACGACCGAGATCTCGTTGGGAGAGCTCAGTAGGTGTGGACGCCGCGCAGCTGCTGGGCTCCCAAAATTGGAGGACGCGGTCACGTGACCGAGATAATTGGAGGACAATGATCCAGGCGGCCAAGGCCCGACGTCGGGCTGTCGCGCCACGATGATGATGATGATTTATTGGGGATTGAAACGCACAAAAAAGTCAGAGGGAGCTTTGGGTTTACATTGGAATCGTTAAAAATTGTAAAAACCGTTATTCTATCAAAGTCGTGCTTTTTTTGCATTTCTTTGAAAATAGGTTTATTGGGACTTGAAACCTACAAATAAATTGGGGAAGCATTGCCTCTGTCATTTGGTACACGCCTGCCGTCAATCCACTTGATTCTGGATAGACCACTTGATTTGAAACTGTCAGATACAAACAAATTCAAACTCACCACACCTTGATTTCCGTGGCCGAATTGATTCCAACGCCTAATGTGAACCTAGGTGGCGTGAATCAACGCCAAACGAATTACGAATTACGTTTTGAAAAGTTTGATACAGCCATATGGCGATATGAAGTTTCAAAGTGCATTTCGGCTTTACGTTATAAGTAACTAAAAATCGACCGTGCGTGGATTCTAGGTTCTCTTAATGAATTACCACTTTATGAACTATAGATCCCCCGTGTGTGAGTTTTAGATTCGTACCACCTAAATGCAACCGCAAGCCTGTATCCTCTGTATCTGCCGAACCGCCACCTGGAGTGCAGAAGGGGCAATGCTGCTTTAATTACGTCCACCGTAGAAGATCCTGTGGAGACGAAGCACACCCCATCATGCTCCGACGGTGAATTCGACGACTTCAACTATAAAACAGTCCCCTGGTTCAAACAGCGCAAATCAGACGACCGATGGTAAATATTTAAATATTTTATTTATGTCGCAATCTTAGGCTACGCAAATGTAGAACTCGTCTCCGTGAGATCATCCACAAATCATCCACCAAACATTGGCACCAGTCTCCGATATTCTTCAATTCCTTTCGTCTACAGTGAAAAACTATACAAAGAGTTAGTCTCAGATTATCACTTCTCCTTTTCGGGAATAAGGACACCCAACATTAGCCGAAAGTAAAACGTTTACTTTCCATGGCTTAAAAGCATCGGACCAATGAATAATTCCGTGGATCAGTTATCCACGTAATACTAGAATCCGACTCATTAGTGCTATAACCGATGTTGGTAAAGCAGTGTCAATTCGACAACTTCGCAATCATGTGACTGCTTACAATCTAATGTTTTGTTGGTGAATTTCGAGGTTATCTTCAGTGTTCGAAGGTATATTCCGGTCGCGAGTGTGCATTGGCGAGTAATAATTCATATTATTATACCCTTGACGGATGTGATAGGGTATATTAGCTTTGTCATGAAGTTTGCAACGCACAGAAGGAATGCTTCCTTCTGTGCGTTGCAAACTCCGACCATATAAACTATATATATTCTTAGTCAGTATGATGAGACGAGTCGATTAAGCTTTGTCCGTCTGTCCGTCTGGTTCTATGCAAACTAGTCCCTCAGTTGTAAAGCTATTGAGCTGAAATTTTGTGCAAGGCTTCCTTCTATTGAACCAACGGAATCGGACCACTACGTCATATAGCTGCCATAGGAACGACCGGTCCAAAAATTCATCTTAGTGCGACAAACTTTTTTATTTCTAAAGATATCTTTCTTAAATTTTGCACAAAGTCTTTTTTTTTTATTGCACGCTATAAATATGTCGGAACTAACAAAATCGGACCAATACGTCATATAGCTGCCTTAGGATTGACCGGTCCAAAAATTCCTCTTAGTGAGAAAAACTTTTTTATTTCTAAAGATATCTTTTTCAAATTTCACAGTAATAGTATCTTTAGCCAAATGACATTCCTGAATTTGGTTGAACCCGGACTACTCTATCATATAGCTGTCATAGGAACGACCGTTCCAAAGCAAGTTTTTGTTAGAAAAACTTTTTTATTTCTGAAGATATCTTTACGAAATTTCATATTATTCAATTATATTGACTGTCAAATCAGGTTTCTAAATTTGGTTGAAAGCGGCCCACTATTTCATATACCTGTTATAGGAACAGTGAAATCGGAACATGTTTTACTGCTAATTTCAAAGTGGCAAATGCAAATGTAAGTATAAGTATACCGCCACTCGCGTAAATGCCGCCTTAATTAATTTATCTGTTTCTTACAGATTCTATTGTATTGTATATCATGCTTTGCATCCGTGACAATAGCTGCGTTTTTTTTGTAAACAGCAGATTAGAGCAGGATAAGCGCGCAAAAAAACGCTATACAGCAGATTAGAGTACCGAAGACGAAAACGGGGCATGTCTTTGCTGCGAGTGTGTCTTGGTTTAGCTCAGCATTCAAACGTCAACTCAAATTTCAAGAGGAAACTTAGATCTTTAGTGCAGATATAATCGGACAAATTTCCTTTAGGCAGCAGAATCATTTGGTATGTTAACTATGCAACATAATTACACAAAATGAATATTTTATTGACAGTTAATTAATTTTTGGTACTTCCCAAACAGTAAACTGAAGGAAAACTCCATTCTGGTCAGGCAAGCCTGTCCGGAAGCGTGACTAGAATGAATTTTCACTGGAGTTTATTTCAATAGACGAATGTGTCTGAAGTTTGGCTATGGAAAGTAAAATGCCGTACAATTCAATCCAATAGATAGATACTCGTACTTTCATTCCATGGTGATAAGATCGATTTCCAATTATCCATCCGCCCGCCTGAAAGGCCTGTCCGGCGGCCTCAAGGCGGCACATGCCATTGACGATCCGGAATTCCTCAAGGCCAAGCCTGATCGATTTTTCCGGAGAAAAATTTCGGAACGTGTGTGGTGGAGGCCTGGCGGGAAAGATTTTCCTTCCGGCCGCCAGAAAGCCCAATCTGGCCGCCTGAAGGCGGCCTGAAACGGCCATTCACGATCCGGAATTCCTCAAGACAGGGCCTGATTAGTTTTTCCGGACAGGAATTCCGGATGGTGTATGTTCGGCTTAAAAGAAATCATTACGGTATTTGGTTAAAAAAGGGTTGATGTTGTTATTGCTAATTGCCTTGAGGTATTGGGTGCGAAAATATGTATTTCTTGAATTTCTACGTATATGTCTTGTTCAAGTTTTGATAGCATATCTACTTTTCGGATGAATGCACATCCTATCCGCGTCGTCTTTATACTGCCAAGCTCGGAACGCATTAGGAGTTCTATTAGTATCCACAGGCAGTCTTTGTTCGCGCGGAGGATCGAACCTCCATTCTCTAGACTAAATCGTAAAGCGGTGACTGAACGAACACATCCACCGAACGCGTTAACAAAAAAAGGTTGAACAGAAACGCTAGAAATGTTGACGCAGTCATGCCC
The DNA here is from genome assembly GCA_964017055.1 of Chloromyia formosa. Taxonomy (NCBI): domain Eukaryota; kingdom Metazoa; phylum Arthropoda; class Insecta; order Diptera; family Stratiomyidae; genus Chloromyia; species Chloromyia formosa. The sequence continues at coordinate 105,093,256 of OZ024813.1, forward strand.
CACTTAGGAAATTAATCAATCAATATGTAAAGCTGGTTAAAATGTTACCTATTTACAAAGCTGTTTTCTGGAACTTACCTGGAAAGAAAAAGAAAATATATGGATTAAATTATTTTACTAAAACAAATATATTACTGATAAAATTAAGAGCTGCGGCATACGCGGAGCAGATAATTGGAGAATATCAATACATACTGCACATTCGTATTTTAGTGAAATTATTGAGAATAAAGTGGAGTTTGTCATACTCGTATGTATACAAAGTTAGCGAAACAATTTCCGAAGACTGAGTCGGAAAATGAGGTATAATTTGCCGCTAATTAGCCGTTAATTAGTTGTGGAAAAATCAATTTTGTCGCTGAACATTTAAAAAAAAAATTGGGTGTTTCCCTAAGTTTATATAAAGTTAGCGACACAACTTCCGCAGATTGAGTCGGAAAAGGAGCAATAATTTGCGGCTAATTTGTCGCTAATTAGAGGAATAGAGGAAAAATCAATTTTGTCCCTATTCATTTAAAAAAAAATGGGTGTTTCGCTAAGTTTATATACGAGTGAAGTAAGCAAAACAAACGTTGAAAACAGCTACAATATGAAATAAAGAGTAAGTGAAAATTTTTTGGGGGGCAAAGGACCTTTTCCATAGTCCTCTACGTAGGCGCCCCCTAGTAACGGCAGTTTTTCAAACCGCTGACGGCCAAGTCTTAGCGATAAGACTTTTGCAAAAAGGCAGATAGCTGTAGCCTGAATGGCTGACCAATACCTAAGCGTCTCTGGTTTAGTAGGAAGGAATGCTTGCGTAGTTGGACCTGCAACATAGGTGTGTGAACTCCAACCCGTTTATTAAACCATCTGAACCAGCTATCTTCCGAGGCCATCTCCTGAATGGGATTAAGCGATGTGCTGACAACTCATTCTTGTAAAAACCACTCCACGTCAAGAAACCTGGAACAAAAGACTCAGATTAAACGGATCAACAATGACGACAACGCAAACGACTAAGGGGTTATACTTTCGGATCCTGGAATGTACGCTTCCTGAACAAACCGGGAGTCGAAATGGCCCTCCTTCAACAAGTCGAAAAGTACAAACGGAGCATAACTGCAGTCCAGGAAACCATTTGGCTTGGCAGCGAGATCAATGACAAGAAATCGCACACAATTTTTACAATTCGCAAACCATCGAGCCGCAAGGAGTTTGCAGTAGCATTTATAGTAGACAATCATCTCAAGCCGCACATTACTGGCTTCACACCCATAAATGAAGGGCTATGATCGATTCTCTGGCTCATCAATGTGCATGCTCCCACTGAAGTTAAAGAAGACGCAGTAAAAGACGAGTTCTACGCCTGCCTTGAGACTCTCTTCGACTCACTTCCAACAAACGAAGTCAAACTGCTGCTGGGGGATTTTAACGCGAAAGTCGGAAATGAAAGTTGGCACCGGGGGACCACTGGAGGCAACAGTCTCCATGAAAAATGTAACGACAACGGCCAGCGACTTATCGACTTCGCCTGCAGCAGGAATTTAATCGTAAGGTCTACGTGTTTCCCGCATCGACGCATTCACAAACAGACCTGGAAATATCCAGACGCACATACCGTCAACCAAATTGACCACGTCCTCATTTGCAGGAGATGGGCGTCTAGGGTGATGGATGTCCGCTCCTATGGAGGAGCAAATTGCGACTCAGATCATCACTTGGTGAAAACGACCTACAGATGTAGAGTTTCCTCAGTGCACCGAACGAGAATCAGCCCTCCCCAAATCTTTGCGGTTGATAAGCTTTTGAGCGATGCTACGGCGGTGGCGTATGTTGCCGCCCTTGAGGAAAGGCTATCGCATATGCTACAAAACATCAGCACTACAGGCGTCCATGTATTCTATTAAGAACTCAAGGGAACCATCAAGGATGTCGCAGAGAAAGTCATGGGATATAAAGCCCGGCGAGCGCGAAACAACTGGTTCGACGAAGAATGCGAAATTTCACTTGACGCGAAAAACGAAACCTACAGGCAATGGATTCAACGTTGAACCCGAGCCAGAAGAGAAAAATATGACGAGCTACGGCGAATATCGAATAGAATAATTAGACGTAAGACTTTGACAAGTAGTTGCTGAATATAAACGAAAACTTAGCTAATAGGAACACAAGACAAGCGTACAAACTAGTAAGTACAATTCAGAACGGCTACCAACCAACCCAGGAAGCCTTTGTAAGCGAAGAATGGAAACATTATCAGCGACAACGATGGCATTAAAAAACGATGGGCCCCTTATTTTGAAGAGCTTCTGAACGTACCATCTAACATCTCCACACAAGGAGCTCTCGACGATATTGTTGATCTAGGCCCTCCCATACAACCCCTGATAGTAGAGGAAGTTGACCTCGCGTTGCGGTCACTAAAATGAAATAAAGCGCCGGACGCTGACGAGATTCCAGCTGAACTGCTAAAATTCGGTGGAACGGGTCTAGTTGATGCTATACATCAATTACTCCTGCGAGTATGGGAGGACGAGGAGATCCCAGACTATTGGCGTAGAAGCATCATCTGTCCAATTCACAAAGTGAGAATTACATGGGCATATTACTAGTTTGTACGTCCTATAAAATTTTGACGAAAATTCTGGAAAATAAAATAAAACCGTACGCAGAACGAATCTTTGGCGAATATCAAAGCGGCTTTAGAGCTGGTCGCTCCACAACCGATCAGCTCTTTACGGTCAAACTGATACTCCGGAAGTGCTGGGAATACAACGTAAACGTATACCAAATCTTTGTCGAATTCGAGCATGCATACGACAGTATCGATCGTGGAGTACTGTACAACATCATGCTGCAATTTGGTATACCGGCCAGATTAGTGCGACTGTCAAAGATGACGATGATCAACTCCGTCTCACAAGTTAGGATCCATAATAGACTTACTAATCTATTTGAAGCACGCAGTGGCCTGAAACAGGGCGATGAACTGGCACCGACGCTCTTCAACCTAGCACCGGAATACGTTATTCGGGCCATGAATATGGACAACAGCAAGACGCTACTCATCAAGTCGACACAATTAGCAGCGTACGCCGATGACATCAACATCGTTTCCTGAAGATTGGCCGACGCAGAAGAACTTCTGCTTACGCTCGATACGGCTGCAAAGGAAGTTGGACTACGTATCAACGAGGGTAAAACTAAAATAATGATGCAGTCGACAACAAGGACACCTGCACAACCGAGCATCAATGTGGGGGACCTCAGCATCGAGTACGTGAACAACTTCATATACCTGGGTTGCAACTTGTCAAGGGACGCCAACGGAACTGACGAAATCAAGCGACGCGACGGATACAGTTAGCTAATAAGACTTTTTTCTCGGTTCTCCCCACACCATAATGAAATCCAAGCATCTGCACAAAAACACGAAGCTCCGCGTGTACAAAACCATTATACGACCAGTGCTATGCTATGGTTGCGAAGCATGGACCCTAACTCAAGCCTCCGGACACATGCTAGACACATTTGAACGTAAGGTTCTACGGCGAATTTTCGGGGCTGTTTGCGATCGAGATGGCGCACCCGGTACAACCGTGAGTTGTATTAACTGTACGATGAGCTGGAAGTCTGCAAAATCGTCAAACTACAACGACTTCAATGGGCAGGGCATGTACGAAGAATGGACGATGATCGCATGCCAGAGAGAGTTATGAATGCCGAACGAGTCGACGGAGCGAGACTGCCTAGACGACCGAGATCTCGTTGGGAGAGCTCAGTAGGTGTGGACGCCGCGCAGCTACTGGGCTTCCAAAACTGGAGGACGGGGTCATGTGACCGAGATAATTGGAGGACAATGATCCAGGCGGCCAAGGCCCGACGTGGGGCTTTCGCGCCACGATGATGATGAATTTGACGAGATGGTTCTGAGAACATTTTCCGACAACTACCATGAATAGAATTTTATAACCAAGATTTTTCCCCCTCCTACGGGGCGTGTGGTATCGAAACTGCGCATATAGCGCTAATTGTGTCTTCCCGCAGTAGCGGAAGGACAGCCACTTGAACCAACCAAATAACCATGTATTGTATGGTAATCGGTAGCCATAATCACAAAGGTCATGCCAATTCTAATAGTTATGCCAACAACTGATACTAACACAACATCTAACCATATCCTTATGTAATGCCAATCCTTCAAGCAAAATCTAATATTACCAGTATTGCCAGTCAAATGCTTAAAGTAAATATCAAATATCAAAAGAATAATTTACAATGTTTTTTATTCATTAAATTTAAATACGATTATTGTCATAGTCTCTATCCAAATCTAATGTGGATTTCGGTTTCGGAAATTATTCACCCCTCGCTGGAGAAACTTTTAATAATAAAATGGAAAGTCTATTCACTTTTTACGGTTGAATGAAGAAGCTGTGCATGCTTCTACTACTTAAATTTCAATTTCTCTTGACTCGTACTGCGTAACGAGAAGGACCAGGCACATATTCGTGCTAACATTCCGCAAGGTAATTCAATAGCCCTCTTCTATATCGATAAATAATATCCACAAAACATCTTCGGTTAAAAGAAACAGTGACTTCCTAAACATCCCTCTGAGGTCATTATGGGGACGCTTCGATTGAGAACCTATTGAAAATGACTGATGCCTTCAAGCAGGAATGAAATTGCCAAATTCCATGGGTAAATATTTACTTTCAATTTAACTAAAATCGATAAATTCTAATAAGTTTGTGTGGTGAAAGTAATAAATGTGCGCCAGTAAAAGGTGTTCAACAGAATTTTCTTTTCCTTTTCGACATCCAACCAAATAAAAAACAACGATAAAATGGCTCCAAGATAACCAATCCGAAAGTATGGAGATAGGGGATGGATGGGCGAAAAGAGTCCTTGCCTTCGTGTCGATAAAGGTAAATTGTAATTTATTGGTAACTCCTAAGTAAACGAACTTTGTCAGATTTGCCGATGCTAATAATTTTCCAATTTATCTTTCTGTTTTCTTATTCTTTGCACATTGACAAGCTTTTAACGTGGTCTTATCAGACTAGATCGGCAGTTTCGTGAAAATAAGCGACACTGGCTATTTACACTGAAAAATTCCTCTTGAAAAATAGAGTGAATGTTAGATTAAATTGCTATGAGATTAACTTTATTTCGCATTTGCTAAAAGAAAGAGGGAATGAAGTAAGAGATGTAACAATGACAGTACTAGAAAATTTTGGAGTTAAGTTAATTATGAGTGACCAGTGCCAAAGTGAGTGACCAGGGTCAAAAGCTAAGGCGAAACAGGCGGGCGCCTAGTGCGCCGACTCTGGGTGCCGAAGAGGGCGCCAAGAGGAAAACCAAGCTTGAGAGTGAATTTCGTCAATTTAGAGCTGAATGTAATCTAATTCCAGTTCGCGATTTATTCGATCGAAATCGTATTTGAACTATGAGAATCACTCATAGTTTAACACCCTATATCGATCCAATTTCGAATCTTAACTCCCTCTTAAGTTCGCTCACGGAACAGGGCATGTCAGTGGGGGCGGCTCGACACTCTCTGGTCAGCCTTATTGAAAAGTCCCTCGATCACAAGGAGGGCGCGTTCAACAATGTCTGACCCAGTGTGATTGTTGAGGCACTCTTGAGCCTCCAGATTGGACTGTTGCGCCAGTTATTTATTTTAGCAGGTGTTTAGCGTGTATCTATAGGATACACTTTAACTAGACATTGTGAAAACGGCTCATAGAATGTTACCGTAACATCTTTCGTAACAGTCTTTTCCTGTCACCGCACGCTTTTCACGCACCTCGCTTTTCAAATGTTCAAACAGCATTCCATGGAGCGCTCTTGCCTTAATTCGGATGCGAGCACGTGTTACACGCCCCCTTCAGCAGTTCAAAGGAACATTTTACTGCTCGATGGAATCTTAAGCGCTGATGAAGTCTCTGAATCCTAGAGAGAGGCTTAAATCCCCTGAAGGAGTTTCCTTGGAACACTGCTGAAACTTAAGAAAGACGAGATGCTGATGATGAACCAATGTACATAATATGTTTAAAATTATGTCGTAATGTTTTAACTCGTTTAAAATCCGTTTCCACCGAAGGGTCTTCACGGACAAAGCTTCCAAAATATAAGAATTATTAAAAACGTTAAAAATTATATGAGAGAACGATTCCCACGTAGTTGTAACCCTTTTCCTGTGGTTCATTGCGCTCTCGGCGTGCACCTTACTCATTTGTCCTAACTCTTAGTAGGGCATAGGGTTTTAACTATTCCATGTGGCATTGCTGACACCTCTCGGACGATGCATGTTGCCAGCATGCACCTCCTGCTCCCATTTAGCAGCCTACATGCGATAAGTTGGGAGATGTTGTGACTTATTATTACGCCCCGCACCACAGGGGGAAGACAATGCAAACATCTATGGTCATGGACGTCGTGGACGGGACTTGAACCCGTAACAATTGTAGTCAGCTATGAGACTGACGCCTCTACGCACTGAGCTACCGATAGGCGTGCACCTTCTCTCTCAATTGCCCTAACCCCTTGTGGGGCATAGCGCGTCAACTGTTCCATGTAGCCCAGTTGATGTTTCGTCGGCATAAACTGGTTTCGGAGAATGCAGTTGCCAATATGCACCTACTGCACATCCATGGCCACGAACGTCGTCGTGGACGGGATTCGAACCCGAAACGCCGGTAGTCAAACATGAGACTGATGCCTCAACATACTGCACTACCGGTCGCCGGTCATGAATTGCAGCAGTGCTCATAGGAGCTTGGTCGAGATTCAGTCGTTGATCAAGTCTAAGTCTCCTAGAGGGAGGCTAACATCCTGCCCAGAAGGCTTCTCGAGGACAACGCAGCGTTCCTCAGGGCGCTGCCCAAACTTGAGAAAGATGAGGTTCGCGCAAAACGCGCGGTGAGTCAACTAATAATGTTAAAAATTATATTAGAGAACAATTCCCAAGTATAGTTGTAACACTTTTCCTGCGGCGCACTGCGCACATTGCACACACCTCGGTTTCACGTTTTGACATGGATATGTCTTATAGCTGGGGGTCATCCTAAAAATCTGTCCGTCACACGAAATGTCTGTTTTTCTACTCGGGGGTCAGAAGAGGAAACAAGCCCAAAATTTTTTCTTTTCTGGTTGTGCATGTCGTTTGAGTGAAGTGGTCATTGTGCATGGCTGTTGCTTGTAGATCCGCGCGGGCGGCGCACTTGCGGAGATCCTGTGTGTACATGTTGGCATGTTGATTTGATAGCGATAAAGGTTGACGTTGTGGACGGCAAGAAATAACATAGTGTACGGGTGAACGGGCGGACATTCAATGACCTTCAATTTCCGTCAATTCCCATTCATCATTTAATAAAATAGCCCGTGTTGTACTAACTGAATCACTAGGGTCCCAGAAAAGGTAGCAAGTAGTCAGTTCGACTAACATTTGGACATGCGCAGACGCAATTTGAGAGAGTGTACATAGTTCCCGCCCCCCGAAGATGAGCGAGAGCGGATGAAGTTCATTCGAGCCAAATCGGGTGATCCAGCGAGTGTTTTTGTGCATTTGCAATGGCGGCTGACTGGTCCACAATGTGGGCCCCCACCCCACGTGCAATAAACATATAGAACAAAATGGCGGATTTATACTAGGCGAGTTAGAATCTCTCAAGTCCCGAAATAAAGAAATATTCGTCGCAGGATGTTATAGTTCCGGGCAGCTCATCGTGACATGATGTACATTCAGAGGTCTGCAGAAGATCAAATGCCCCCCCCCCCCCTTCTGCAAAAATTCCAAAATTTTTCTTGTGCATTCTCTTTGTGCGTGTGTTGGAATGTTTTGTTTACTTTTGTTAGTTTCCCTTTCTGTTTGCCCGACACAATCGCATAGAGTCGCACGCGTTACTTGAGAAACGGATTTTGTGTGCCGGACCCGGACTGTTGATTAAAGGGGCGGGATGAGGCGGATAGTGTGGGAGCGATTTTGCAATAGATACACAAACACAATACACGTCCGATTGGGAAAAGATGGTGGGAAGCGTGATTGCGATTAGCAGAAACGTACTCAGAGAAATGTCGATAGGCTGCAGTCTGCAAACTGTACCGAACGGGTAGATGGAATAGGTAGATGGAATAGGTAGATGGAACAGGGTGCACGAGAGGAGGTGAATATTGCACACACGCGATGCAAACGAAAACGAAACGATCCCGCGAGAGAAAGGAGCCCAAGCGGACAAGACAAAGCAAAGCAGAATTTATGACGAGTATCTATAGGTACACTGCCACCAGATACATGGGTACATAGATATGTCTTATGCCTACCGAAAGCGTGGGACGTGTTTTTTCGAATGATTTCATCCAGTATAACTATACTGGGATCTTTACAAAACTTACGTCGATATCTTCAACACAACAGGTTCCACGCAGTCGGTAGTCATAGACATATCCATGTTCCGATGTATCTGCATGCAGTGTAGATACTTTGTATTTTTCAGCAGCTCTCTAAGCAGCCTTGATCACCTACTGGGGGGTGTAATGCGCTCCTTAAGCAGTTCAAAGGGATCTCCTACTGTTTGGTGGAAACTTAGGCGTCGATGAAGTCTTTGAATCCTAGAGAGAGGCTGACATCCATCGATGAATCATCAAGGACAAGGTAGCGGTCATTGAAACGCTGCGTAAACTTAACAGGTGCACGGTAATTCAATGAAAAATGTTCAAAATCATGTCATAAAGTTTCACCCCGTTTCCTGTGGCTTACCGCCCGCTTCTGGCGCACCCTCGCCCCCCCCCCTTTATATTTTACATCCTTGATCGTCTACTGGGTTATGTGCCGTGCTTTCTTCATAAGTTCGGAGGTTGCTTTGGTGATTGGTCGAAATGCAGGCATTGATGGAGTCTCTGAATCCTAGGGAGGAATCTCCTAAAGAATTTTCAAGGAAAAGGCAGCGGTCCATGGAGGGCTGTTTAAACTCGAGAACGAGTCAAATGAAAAGGCTTTGAATAACATAAAAAAAAAATATATTTCAGAGACGATTGCATCGAATTGTTACCCTTCTCTTGTGGCTCCCCGCACCTATGGGCGCGCTTTGCCTTTCGAATATTATAGCAGCGCTTGATCGCCCACTGGGCCATATAATGCATTCCCTTCATCCACTTAGAAGCTTCTCTGGTGCTTGATAGAAACTCAGCGTTGATGCAGTCTCTGATTCTTTAAGGTAGGCCTAATATCTTCTCAAGGGTCTTGAAGGACAAGGCTGCGCTTGGAAGAATTTAAGACTAAATAATGGAACGATTGCTATGAAATTGTAACCCTGGTGCTGAGCCTTCCGTGTATTCTAGCGGCGCTCCAAGGAGCGTTGCCTTCTCCTTAATCGCCCACTGGGACGTGTAATGCGCTACCTTTCTCAGTTCAGAGGCTTATTTGGTTTTTGATCGACACTCTAGTATTCAGGAAGTCTCTGAATCCTAGAATGAGGCTCACAGCCTTCCTGAAGGGTCTTCAACGACAAGGTAGCACTGCTCGGCGAGGTGCGCGCGGAGATCCTATTGAAAACGTTTATAATTATGTCAGAAAACGATTCGCATAAGTGAAAGCCCTTTTCTTGGGGCTCACCGCGCGCACCTCGACTTTGTCCTTGATTACCCAATGCGGCCTATAATACACTTCCTCCACCAGCTGAAAGGCTTCTTTGGCGCTTGATGAAAATTCAGCCGTGGATGATGTTTTTGAGTCCTACAGGCACGCTTACTTCTTTTCTTGAAGGGTCTTCAAGGACGATTCTCATAAAAATCTTAACCCTTAAGAGATGTTTTCAAGACGGTTTTCCATTTTGCATGGCAAACATTAGGATTTACTATTGAATGGGTTGCTCCTATATCTATAATAAATTTCAACGGAATTGTTTCCGATTTGACAATTATATAGGGGAGTTTTGGGAAGAGGTCTGATACTGAAAATTTTGCATTTGTACGTTAGATGGTCCCGCTTGAGAGGTAACTAAATCAATTTCCATTGGCTCCGGTCTATTTTGGTTTAAAGGACTTCGGATATTATGGCCCAAATTCGGTTGGAAATTAGATCTAGTATTAAAATTATAATTATTGAAATTATTTCTATTTTGGGAATTATGTGGACGGGGTTTATTGGGAAAGGATTGAAATGGTTGTTGTGAGGGTTGCGATGTAGAGCTACGGTTGTTGACCTTATTGCAGTTTGGAAGGCGTCCCGCTGAACTCGAATTACCAAGCTCAATATTGGTTTGATAAAAAGCATATTCACTTTCGTGGAGGATATTCATACTTTCTTCCAAAGTAGTTGGATTTCTACAATAGAGAATTTACCGCATGGACTCTGGAAGCTTTTGTTTAAATAAATTTAATGCAGAAACTTTGTTTGCTTCAATTACATGTGAAGCTTCTGGAAACATTTGAATCGTCTTTAGATTCAAACGTCCTTAAGAAATTTTCAGGTCGTTATGGAAGTCGACGTTGTTTGTTTTAAATTTAAGTGATCGCAAATCATCAAACAGTTCTTCTATTGATTTTCGTTCACTGAAATTTTGAAGCAGAATATTTTTTATGTCTGGCCAGGTACTGATATTGGGGTTTATTTCTATAACTTCCCGTGCTTTTCCTTTCAATCTCGATTTAATATGATCCACTAGTATGCTTTTCGAATACTGATCATATTTTTCGAGTAAAGGGTTTATTTTATCCAATAAATCGATAACATTTTGAAGCTCCTTGAAATTTCCATTAAATTCAGGAAGATTCAAAATATATTTTAAAGGGTCAATTTGTAGTGACACCATTTTGCGCAACTTAAATAAACTTAAAGTTGAAGTTACTTCTCAACGAATTGTATCGGGTAATTAATTAAATAACTTCGATAATTAATTTCAAAAATTTTAGTTCTTTTACACAAATTTAGCTAAATTCTGAATTAAATTGAATTATTGTCGTTCGGTTAAAACTTCACTACGAGTTTCTTATTGCTGTTAGGACTAACTGTATACTACGGATTAAGATATGCGAATCTGAATAAAGTAATTACTCACTTGGAACTTAAATCACGCTTTCAATAAATTTGTTTGCAATTTGAATAAGTTTTCATTCAAACATATTTGAGCACAAGTTAATTCGAAAGTATTATAAAAAAATTAAATACAGTTGTAATTTAGTAAGATCTTTCTTACAAAATTAATTTATGCTTGCGCGTTCAAGCATTAAAAACACGCAACTTCTTCTTGCATCGCGATTTTTCCCGAATGCGCCACTTAAGTTCTTTGCCGATTTGAAGTTCTTTTTAATAATTCTATTCTAAAACTATTTACTTTCTTTATAAATTAATATTTATTACAAGTAATATATTTACACGTCCGTCTCCAATGGATGCACTGATAAGAAGAACGACCGGTTTTCGATACAAGTATTGCAAGCCTCTCGCTTCTATCAGGCATCTGCTGATAACATGTTCAACCGTTAATTTTGGTACCATCGCAAATGGGTAGATCAAGAATCAGTTCCCAAAATAATTTATAATTTCATTATTTTAATTTTATGATTTTGGGAACCTCTCCTGTAACTGTTGGCCACACTTTTTGCTGGGTAGTTAGTATAACTATTTTGGGTAGTACGCGTTACTGGGGGTACGGTTTTTTGCTGGGTAATTGAAAAAAGGAGCAGGAAGGTTGCAAGTATCTCACACCAGCAGTTACCAGCAATGTTACTAACCAAGTAGCCCCCGTACTCACCGTGGCTAAAGTCGAGACTTCGAAGACAATAAAAGATATTCCCATTATTTCTTACACGATTCCCCATATAGTACGACGATGATGCTACTATTGTGGAAATTTTACTTCACAGATTCGTTTTCATACAAAATTAGAGAATTTGTCCAAAATTTCATAAGGAGCGGCGGGTGGTGAACTAAATTTGAAATACCCTGCCTATTTATACACCAAATGTGTAAGCCAATACACTGGGGAGTACGATTCTTCGCTGGATACTGCCACATCTCAAGCATATTTGATGTCTAACCCTGCAATTTACTAAATCGAAAACCAAGCAAACCATTCTATTCTAACGAATAATCTAATAAACTTCAGAAATTGAGGAAAAACTTGAAAAATAAATCACTCTGTTAAATATCACACCACTCATCATAAAATTATCGTTTACATCTTCAACTTCGGGACCTTTCTTCATTAAAACTGGAATCCGCATAAATGCCTAAATTCAGAAAATATGATCAAAGTGGATTCCAAACAACATTTTAACGACAAGTTGTAACATTACCTGTTGCTAAAGGGCCCTGCTCATTAATTCACATTTCACTAACACATTTTCCATGAAGTATCTCTTTAGTGGATGCCATTCAATATCATGCAAATTTAATTGAATCGCTGGCAAGGGTGAAAATCTCGTCTAAAGTTTTCAATATCATCCAACAATTTTTTTTTATATGGAAATTTAAGTTGTTCCGTTTAGTGGGGTTTTTGCTAGTGCTGAAGGACATGAGGGCGAAACGAATTCATAAAAGTGCCATCGCAGTACAGACGATAAAGCGAAAACAAAATGCGCTCCAATTAAGTTTTATCGTCAATCAACTAGGCGGACATTCATGCTACGGGCCATTTCAAAAAGGACTAGTAAATTGTTTTAAAGGATTAGCTATCCCAAGCCGGATCAAAGAGAATGTCAAAGGTAAGGGCAGATTATTTTTAGTTTTTGAAAAGTCAAATTCAAAGTTGTCGAGTTTATTGCATCATCTTCCATAGTCCCCCTGGAACGGTAGTGGTCGTTGACCATGGTTAACAAAGTCAAGCATTGGATGTGTGAAAATTTGGTTGAGGTAAACATTTCCCACTGTGGCGTGGGCCGTAGGAATAATGCCACGGCTTTTCCCTTATTCGGCATGTCGGAGAAAAAGACTAAAAAAGGATAAGCTGTGTAAGTGAATGCCGGCAATTAGCATCATCCGAAATCTTCTACGAGGGTAAGGTGAAAAATTCTCGGCCTGACAATGAAAGACTGCGATTTTCAATGTTAAAAAGTAATTTTATTTTTCTGCATAATCTCCCTTGACTTCAACACACTTGGTCCAGCGTTTCTGCAACATCAGTATTCCTTCCCGGAAGTGAGAGTTTGGAAGGCTGTGAAAATATTCATTTATAACCCTCTCAACTTCTTCATTGGATGCGAAGCGCTTCCCAAAAACAAATTTCTTCAAGTTTGGGAACAGATGGAAGTCTGAGGGTGCCAAATCAGGAGAATACGGGGGATGGTCGAGCACATCGTACCCCATATCCCGCAGTTTTCCCATCGCCAACGCACACTTGTGTACAGGTGCGTTGTCCTGGCGAAAGATGATTTTTTTCTTCTTCAAGCTAGACCTCTTCTCGTGAATTTTGGCATCCAGAGTAATATTCGCCTGTTATTGTTATGCCTTTTCAAGGTAATCAATTAACAGGATCTCATTCGCATCTCAAAACACGTTGGCCATGACCTTTCCGATAGATGCGATCGACTTCGCTTTGTTGGGCGCTGAACCACCGGCTTCCACCCACTGCTTCGACTGCTGTTTCGTTTCTGGCGTGTAGTGGTGGAACCAAGCGTTATCCATGGTGACAAATTGCCGCACAAAATCGATCGGATCCCGATTGAATCGGTGCAAAGATTGCTGCGAAAATCGTTTGCGCATTTGCTTTTAATCGACATTCAGAAAATACGGCACCCATCTTGCGCAGAGCTTTCGCATCTCTAATTCTTTGTGCAAGATGTTTCGCAGCCTTTCTTACGATATCCCACAGCCTCAGCAATATCACTCACTTTCATTCGCCAATCGTCCAACACGATATCTTGCACTTTTTCGATGGTTTCCAGCGTGGTTGCGGTTTTTGGCCGTCCTTCACGTGGGTCGTCTTCGAGGAACGTGAGACCACGTTTAAATTCAGTTGCCCATTTTTTAACGGTTGACATCGAAGGAGCAGAGTCCCCGTATACTTATATTAACTTCAGATAAATTTTCTTAGGGGTTAATCCATCCGAAACGAAGAATTTTATGACCGCACGATATTCAAGTTTCTCCTTTTTAACCAAAAACACGTAAGACGTTTACTGCAAAAATTCGAGTAAGCAAACTACTTGAGAGAACAAGTTGAACTTGACATACGAACTAATGACACGTGCACCCAGGCAGGAAACATAAGTCTTTGCTGATTGTAACGGTATTTCTATGTCAGGCCGAGAACTTTTCAAATTACCATCGTAGTAAACCACAGCATCTGCCGACTTGTCGCCGGTACGCGGCTAAATGGGGAAGTAGTAGGTGGTGCGCCTTCCACGCACTGGGCCCGGTTGGATTCCTACTGAATGCAGTAGTTTTCGATAAAAAAAGGGATTTACGTGAGTACCCATTTATGGGGTAAATAACTCGGTTGAGCGTATTGCTGATCATGATCACACACCTCTGCACAAGACGATCTAGAAACTGGGATGATGCTAACTCATCTCGAGGCCATGGTTCAATTGGGCTGTTGCGCCAGTTATTTATTTATTTAGTAGGTGCATGCTGGCAACTGCATTCTCCGGAATTAGTTTATGCCAACGAAACGTCAACTGGACCGCATGGAACAGTTTTTTATATTGAAACCAAAGGCTAGGGGAACCCTTTGAAGCGACAGCACAGTGTTGGGGGTAAGGGATGGGGATGGGGAGATGGGTTGAGTTTGTATAGGGTGACGGTGTATATTCTGTTTAAATTTTTGCAGGGGAAAACAAAAGATGGTAAATTGTTCCACATTCGTGTTGTCCTGGATACGAACGAGTCATAGAATTTGGCGGTGCGACTGTTGCTGAGTTCTAGAAGATGAGGATGGGAACGACTAGCCGAGTGATATACAGGGTGGGCCATCTAGTGGTTTCTTTTTAAATCATAGGTTATTTTGACAGTGAAAGCTGTTTCCTCCTCGAAATCTTGACAGAAAGTCAGTGTCATACTTCCGCAGAACGAAATGAGTTGCTTTACACTTGAACAACGTTGGAAAATATTGATAACTTATTTCCAAAATGAGGCCTGTGTGGCCCAAACAGTGCGTTTTTTGAAAAGAAGTTTTGGACGAAATGAAGCACCCACCGCGCCTGCTGTACGCAAGTTTGTGCAAAAAGTTCGTGAGACTGGCATGCTAGTGGACAACACTCATGGTCCCCGTCGTCGTACGGTGCGCACAGACGAGAATGTGGCTGCTGTAACCGAGAGTGTGAGACTCACTCCACGAACATCAACTCGCCATCGATCTCAACAGCTCAACATTTCACGCACTAACCTGAGGAGAATTCTGCACAAAGATCTCGGATTATCGTTTACAAGGTCCAATTGACTCAGCAATTGAAGGCGCACGACCATCTGCTTCGTTATCGCTTCGCAGTTTGGGCCTTAGAGCAGCTTGAATTGGACAACGATTTTGGGCGAAAAATCATCTTTTCTGACGAGACGCATTTTCATCTCGGAGGCTACATTAACAAACAAAATTGCCGCATCTGGGGCTCGGAAAACCCGCACGTTATTATCGAGAAGCCAATGCACCCACAGAGAGTGACAGTTTGGTGGTGGGAACAACGTTTCGGTCAACGGTGAACGTTACAGAGCCATGTTATCCGACTTTTTTTTTACTGAAATATAAGACATGGATTTGGATGACCTCAAGCAGGATGGCGCGCCATGCCACACAGCCCATGCGACAATCGATCTTCTACGCACCAAATTCCCAAATCGTGTTATCATCCGTCTTGGCGATGTCAATTGGCCGCCTCGGAGCTGCGATTTTTTCTGGGGAACCGTGAAGGACCGATGTGATGCCAACAATCCAGAAACGACTCAAGCACTTAAGGCCAATATCATCCAAGCAATCCGTGAGCTACGGCCCGAAACCATCGACATGGTCTTGGAAAATTTCAATGACAGAATGCGCTACTGCGAAGCCAGCCGAGGCAGCCATTTGAACGAAGTTGTGTTTCATCATTAATGGGAATGTTCGCTCTTACTGATGAAGCCTTAATACATGGAAAAAAATTTAATTTTGTTCATTTTATTGCAGTTTTAAAAAGAAACTTTTATTTGGCCCACCCTGTAAAAAGAAAAGAACGATCAGGAATGAGGTTGGATATTTCATCAGAGAAACGGCGGTTGTAGTACCGATAGAAGAGCGAGAGACAGCCGACACTTCGCGGGTGTTCAAGCGGTTCAATTTGAGCTAATATGGATTCATCGCCAATACTGTTGACGCGCTATCCCCCACAGGGCGTTAGGGCAATTTAATAGATAGACTAACTTTTAATTGTGCAACCAACCAAGTTAACTCATTTTCCCTAACCCCTAATGGGCATAGCGCGTCAACTATTCCATGAGCTGACGTTTCGTTGGCATAAAGCAGTTTCGGACGGTGCACGTTACCAACCAACTAAGTCTGGCGTTATGTGTTGTGCGCAAAACCTTCGGTTTATCTCTAAAGGTCTATTATGGACTTCATATATTTATAAAACCTACAAAAGGACACTTTTGTGCGTTCACAGAATGCTCACGTTTGTCAGATGCTAACTATTGCCCAGCGTGCCGCACAAAAAGTAACGGAGGGCCGCATGCGGCCCGCGGGACGCTGGTTGCCGACCTCTGATCTAGAGTATAACAAATTATTTTATGGTATAGGGTGTAATATATCATTTTGCAGAAAAATTTATGTGATTTGGTTCAGCAGATAGAGGTTAAGGTTACATTGAGAAACTTTTATTTTTAATATTTTATTTCAATTACTTAAAACAGTACCCTATTACAAACCAACAAAACACAGCTGCTTTATTATTTTACATTTACCCGGGCAACACCGTCTGCAGACGGTCTTCTATTTTTTACACCTAGCTGCCATACGAATAATTTTTTTTTTGTAAAACGTAGATACTTTCAATTTGGATTTCAAGTACCAAAATTATCCGGAAACCAAAATTCCCAAAATAAAAATCCAGCGATTTCTATCTTGCCCGTTAAACATGGCATGAAGCTACTTACGAAGGCTGGCTGCAGGCTCCGTGTAACATGCAAACGAGCTTCTAGGTAAACTATCCTTGGAATTGAACGTGAAAAAAAATGTAAAGCAGCTAAAAAGTTAAGGAACAAACAAATTTATTTTAATATTTTTTTTTGAACAGTATTCGTGGTGAAATCCGTCTCTGCTAATTTAGGGATACTCTGCATACAAAATGAAAATCTTATCTCTACCTTACTTCAATCTTTCTGGGTAAAACAGAATAACTTAAGAAAGATTAAGTTCAAAGGATATCATCGGAAATTATATACATACGAGTACATACTAAATTCGGGTGTAAGTAGTCCTGTTTCGAACTTGTGATCCATCAAACCACACCATGAGAAAGAACATGTAGCGTAGTAGCCTGCCACTATCTTCACCCCGAGCCACTGGACTCACAGTATCTAGTATCATCTATGAGAAATTTTATCCAATGTAATGACGTAGCAAAATCTCATCCCTAAGTGACCTACTTTGAATTCCTCTCGACTATGACGTTGAAGTATTCGTAGTCATGAACCATCTAAGACCAAGTTTTCGATGCAATCTGCAGATATGACACTTACCCCTCTCCTCAAGTTATAGGTCACAGCAGAAGGGACAGTCAAGTAGAACTAAAATACCAAGTTTTGGACGGAGAATCTAATCTTCCGCTGAATGGAAAGTCAAAGACTTTAGAAAGTTCATTATGATCGCATTATCATTGTGTTTACTTGCTAATGAAGATGCCTGACGCGTTTGACTTGTAAGTATCCAAGATATATTCTTAAAGACACGAAACAAAAAATGTATACGCTAATAAGTGGGTATAAATAAGCACGCAAAAGGAAACAAGCATGTAAACTGTATTACGTACTTAAAATTACTGGAAGGCCCAGCAAATTTGTAAGGAACCTACTTAATCTGCATTTTGATGTATTTATGAATCTCATGTAAATGCATTAGGAGCTTGGATGTACTGAAACCTACAGAGAGCTTTTACTGCATACGAATAAAGGATGCAATGAATAGGGTAAAAAACTTGAAGTCAAGAAAAAAGTCGGCCTGGGAGGCCAGTATCTCAGTGCGTTGAGGAGTCAGTCTGATGTCTCATGCTACCGGTCGAATTCCGTCGTTGTCATGAATGTTTGTGTTGTCTTACCCCTGTGGTAAGGGGCGTAATAATAAGTCACAACATTTCCCGACTTGTAGCAGGCGTGCGGCAAAATGGGCTCCTGCCAACATGTCAACCAGCTTATGCTGACGAAACGTCAATTAAGCCATCTAGGAGTAGTTGACACGGTGTTGTGTCCCACTAGGGGTTCGGGCAAATAGTAATTAATTGAAAGTAAGCTAAAACTTTTAGCAAACTAGTGAGTAAGCTTTCCAGTACAAAACATGGGACCTAATTACCTAACAGGGACGATAAGATTTACATGTCGATGGTAAAGGCAAATAGTATAGATTCCACAAGAGTTATCACTCCATAGAAGTTTCGCCTCTGGCAGGAGATTTGTATGTATTGACAAATTGTATAAACATAGTATAAACTACACAGTATAGATACACAAGAGAATCAATACATACAAATCTACCGCCGGAGACGGAGTCAGTTTTCTTGTGAAGTCTATACAATTTGTCAATACATACAAATCTCCTGGCAGAGGGGAAAGTTACATGGAGTGATAACTCTTGTAGAATTATCAATCCTCTTTGACGATATCAAATTGTTTAAGTAGCTGTAGTGTGAGGATGGGCTGGGGCTCCTTTGTGATGTTGTTGGCGCACTCAGTGCAGCAGCCTTGCGTTTGAGTAACGCTAGAGTGTTAGGTTATCATCAAAGGCGCGACGAAACTCGAGACTATGACACGAAGCACTGTGAGGCGCCCGCTGCTCTACAGGGG
The DNA here is from genome assembly GCA_964017055.1 of Chloromyia formosa. Lineage (NCBI taxonomy): Eukaryota > Metazoa > Arthropoda > Insecta > Diptera > Stratiomyidae > Chloromyia > Chloromyia formosa. The sequence continues at coordinate 105,112,205 of OZ024813.1, forward strand.
AAATGCGTAAAAATATGTATGTAAAAAGGGGCGCTGAATTGTGGTGACTTCTGGTCTTAGAAGCAAGGAGAAGATGAACGCTACCTAAGAAATATATACATTTCTTTCATTCTTTTAAAGTTTCCTTTAAGGCTGGTTCGCATTTGGCTAAGTAGTTTAGTCAAGTGGCGAGTAATTTAGTAAAGTAAATGTCTGAACAACAACATTTTAGTCAAGTAGTTTAGTCAGTGACTAAACTACTTGACTAAATACTTTAACCATTCTACTGGACTTTTTCTGGCGAGTAGAGCCCCCACCACGTTTCACTGTCCACTAAATAAGTGCGAACATGATGATTTTAGTGCAGTTCATTAGTTCATAGCTGCCGCGCCGTAAACACTAGCTACTGTACTGTACAGTCAAATAGTATAGATTCCACAAGAGTTATCACTCCATAGAAGTTTCGCCTCTGGCAGGAGATTTGTATGTATTGACAAATTGTATAAACATAGTATAAACTACACAGTATAGATACACAAGAGAATCAATACATACAAATCTACCGCCGGAGGCGGAGTCAGCTTTCTTGTGAAGCCTATACAATTTGTCAATACATACAAATCTCCTGGCAGAGGGGAAAGTTATATGGAGTGATAACTCTTGTAGAATTATCAATCCTCTTTGGTGAAGGTAACCAACCTAATATGTCAAAAATGACATTTTTGGAGTCAGTTTATAATAAGAGGTTTTAAACGTTATAAAACACAACATTGCCATAGAGGGTTTGGATGTTGTTGCTTCTAACGGTTTTTCACTGAAAAATAAATATTTGAAAAACACGTTAGAAAAAAAATTGCATAGGAGGTTGTGAATCTTCACCATCGATACTGAGAGTGAAGAAAACCGAGTTGAAAGACTGGCCGAGAAAAGAATTAATTCCTGCAGTGGTTAGAATAAAAACCTGAATAGGTATACTTTTGATGTGAAAACATCTTATCGCTCGGTACGGGGTAAAATCATAGAAGCAGTGGAATCCGTAAACTTTTGTGTGTGTAAATATGAATTCTGTGAATTCTCAACTTTATGTTTCGTGTTTAAGTTTAGTGTGCACAAATAATAGTCTTCGCTATGAGCTGCGTAATTGCATCGGTAGCGTGGTGGACTATAGAATATGCCCGCTGCGGTCCCGGGTTCTAATACTCGTCGTGTCGAGCGTTCTTTTTGCTTTTTCTTTTAAAATGCAAGTGTATATTGGGAGGCGATTAATGTAGAAAGCGACCAGAAAGCGACACAAAAAAGCGACGTGTTTCTAAAGGAAATTCGCTAACATGTAATAGAAAGAGACATTCGATTTATCTGTAGGGTAGAGTAGTGGGGTATGTAATTTATGTGGTATAGTGTGTTTGAGGAGTATTGTGGTTATGAAAATCATCATCATCGTGGCGCGACAGCCCGACGTTGGGCCTTGGCCGCCTGGATCGTTGTTCTCCAACTATCTCGGTCACGTGACCGCGTCCTCAAGTTCTGGAAGCCGAGTAGCTGCGCGGCGTCCACACCTACTGAGCTCTCCCAAAGAGATCTCGGTCGTGCTCGCAGTCTCGCTCCGTCGACTCGTTCTGCATTCATTACTCTCTTAGGCATGCGATCATCGTCCATTCTTTGTACATGCCCTGCCAATTGAACTCGTTGCAGTTTGATGACTTTCGAGACTTGCAGATCATCGTACAGTTCATACAACTCATGGTTGTACCGGATGCCCCATCCATCTCAATCGCAAACAGCCCCGAAAATTCGCCGTAGAACCTTACGTTCAAATGTATCAAGCATGTTTTCGGAAGCTTGAGTTAGGGTCCATGCTTCGCAGCCATATCATAGCACTGGTCGTATAATGGTTTTGTACACGCGGAGCTTCGTGTTTCTGTGCACATGTTTCGATTTCATTATGGGAAGAACCGAGAAAAAGGTCTTATTAGCTAACTGTATCCGTCGCTTGATTTCGTCAGTTTCGTTGGTGTCTCTTGACAAGTTGCAACCCAGGTAAACGAGGTTGTTCACGAACTCGATGTTGAGGTCCGCCACATTGATGCTCGGTTGTGCAGGTGTCCTTGCCGTGGATTGCATCATTATTTTAGTTTTACCCTCGTTGATACGTAGTCCAACTTCCTTTGCAGCGGTATCGAGCGTATGAAGAAGTTCTTCTGCGTCGGCCAATCTTCGGGACATGATGTTGATGTCGTCGGCGTACGCTGCTAATTGTGTCGACTTGATGAGTAGCGTCTTGCTGTTGTCCATATTCATTGCCCGAATAACGTCCAGTGCTAGGTTGAAGAGCGTCGGTGCCAGTCCATCGCCCTGTTTCAGACCAGTGCGTGTTTCAAATAGATCAGTAAGTCTATTCTGGATCCTGACTTGTGAGACGGAGTTGGTCATCGTCATCTTAAACAGTCGCACTAATTTGGTCGGTATACCAAATTGCAGCATGATGTTGTACAGTACTCCACGATAGATACTGTCGTATGCCTGCTTGAAGTCGACAAAGATTTAGTATACGTTTACGTTGTACTCCCAGCACTTCTGGAGTATCAGTTTGACTGTGAAGAGCTGATCGGTTGTGGAGCGACCAGGTCTGAAACCGCTTTGATTTTCGCCAATGATTCGTTCTGCGTACGGTTTTATTCTATTTTCCAGAATTTTCGTCAAAATTTTATAGGACGTACAAACTAGTGATATGCCCCTGTAATTCTCACACCGCAGTTTATCTCCCTTTGTGTGAATTGGACAGATGATGCTTCTGCGCCAATCGTCTGGGATCTCCTCGTCCTCCCATACTCACATGAGTAATTGATGTCTGGCATTAGCTAGACCTGTTCCACCGAATTTTAGCAGTTTAGCTGGAATCTCGTCAGCGCCTGGCTCTTTATTTCGTTTTAGTGACCGCAACGCGAGATCAACTTCCTCTACTGTCGGGGGTTGTATGGGTGGGCCTAGATCAACAATATCGTCGAGAGCTTCTTGTGTGGGGATGTTAGATGGAAGGTTCAGAAGCTGTTCAAAATAAGAGGCCTATCGTTTGTTAATGCCATCAGTGTCGCTGATGATCTTTCCATCATTGTCCTTACAAAGGCTAGTCCTGGGTTGGTAGCCGTTCTTAATTGTATTTACTATTTTGTACGCTTGTCTGGTGTTCCTATTAGCTAAGTTCTCGTTTATATTCAAAAACTGCTCGTCAAAGTATTTACGTTTCTTACGTCTATTTATTCTGTTCGATATTCGCCGTAGCTCGTCATATTTTTCTCTTCTGGCTCTGGTTCCTCGTTGAATCCATTGTCTGTAGGCCTCGTTTTTCGCGTTAAGCGAATTTTTTGCATTCTTCTTCGAACCAATCATTTCGCGCTCGCCGGGCTTTATATCCCACGACTTTCTCTGCGATATCCTTGATGGTACCCCTGAGTTCTTCCCAGAACCCATGGACGCCTGTGTTGCTGATGTTGTGTAGCATAGGTGATAGTCTTTCCTCAAGGGCGGTGGTATACGCTACCGCTGTAGCATCACTCAGAAGATTATCAACCGCAAAGATTTTGGGAGGGCTGATTCTCGATTGGTGTACTGAGGAAATTCTACATCTGCAGGTCGTCTTCACCAAGTTATGATCTGAGTCGCAGTTTGCTCCTCGATAGGAGCGGACATCCATCATACTAGACGCCCATCTCCTGCAAATGTGTACGTGGTCAATTTGGTTGACGGTATGTGCGTCTGGAGACTTCCAGGTCTGCTTGTGAATGCGACGATGCGGGAAACACGTACAGCTTACGACTAGATTCCTTCTGCAGGCGAAGTCGATAAGTAGCTGGCCGTTACCGTTACATTCTTCATGGAGACTGTGGCCTCCAGTGGTCCCCCGGTGCCAACATTCATTTGCGCGTTAAAGTCTCCCAGCAGCAATTTGACTTCGTTTGCTGGAAGTGAGTCGAAGAGAGTCTCAAGACGGGCGTAAAACTTGTCTTTTACTTCGTCATATACTTGGTTTGCAACTTGTCAAGAGACGCCAACGAAATTGACGAAATCAAGCGACGGATACAGTTAGCTAATGGCGAACATACACCATCCGGAAATTCGGACAGGCCGCCGGAGAGACCGTATATTTCCGACAGACGGCTATGTAGGAAAACGGCGGAGGCAAAGTTGTACACCTAATATATTTGTCTATTGAAATAAACGGCCTGTCCGGCGGCCTCTCCGGAATTCCGGATGGTGTATGTCACCTTAATAAGACTTTTTTCTTCGTTCTTCCCATAATGAAATCAAAGTATGCGCACAGAAACGCGAAGCTCCGCGTGTACAAAACCATTATACGACCAGTGCTATGATATAGCTGTGAAGCATGGGCCTTAACTCAAGCCTCCGGAAACATGCTAGACACATGTGAACATAAGGTTGTGCGGCGAATTTTCGGGGCTGTTTGCGATCGAGATTGATGGCGCGTCCGGAAAATCGTCAAACTACATTGACTTCAATGGGCAGAGAATGTCCAACGAATAGACGATGATCGCATGCCAAAGAGAGTGATGAATGTAAAACAAGTTGACGGAGCGAGACTGCCTAGACGACCGAGATCTCGTTGGGAGAGCTCAGTATATGTGGACGCCGAGCAGCTACTGGGCTTCCAAGATTGAAAGACGCTGTCACGTGACCTTGATAATTGGAGGATAACGATCCAGGCCGCCAAGGCCCGACGTCGGGCTGTCGCCGATGATGAGTGATTATGTTACTTTTGGTATGGAGAATCTAGTTATGTATTTTGTAATCGGTTCATAATATCCCATAGAAAATTTTGTTTAGCTATGTCACCCCAAGCGGTGGTATTTATTGAATAAAAATTTTATGATATTTCATGCAAAAAAGTAACAGTTTTATCTATTTCATTCAGGCAGAATAATATTCGCTTTCCCTACAGACGAAAATATGGACCTCTTAAAGGTCATTAATGTGGATATCTTGCACTAAGCCACTGATATTAGTATGCGAATACTAATACTAAATTTTTATCAAAAAAGCAAAAAATCAATAAAGCACTATTCATTGACCACATTGTTATTCTTTTTATTCCAAATCCGCTTAATTTGCCCCTTGTCAACACCAATTTCTACAAAATTTCCATACAAAGTCTATCTGAGTACCCGGGTACTCACATATATAACGACGTGGTATTGAGTTGGGATGTATGCGAGTGTTAAAAACGTTGAATTATATTATATGTTAATTTTCCTAAGATCAACGCAAATATCAGATAATTTCTGAAACTCATTATGCAAACAAAATGTTCTCCTAAAATTTAATTGCCAATCCTGAGTTAAATATTTTAATGAGAGTGGTATCCATAAATAGAAAGTTGTTTCAAGAGTAAGATGCTGCACCGAAATAGCTTGAGCTAATATAAATATATAGTCCCTGTACATCTTCGCGGCTCTATGTTGCAATTTGCATAAAGACTTCAGAACCACGTCTGCAATGCGCTCCCATAGCTGAATATCTTGCATTTGCATTCCACCGTGAATTCGTGAGCATTGTAAAGTTGTTATCCAAGCTTATAAGTACTCAACGAACACCTTATGACTTGCATCCTTTGCTTATCAAATGTTTGAACAGCGCTATTCCATTTTAGTCTAGGCAAAATACGAAAAATAGACACAATAAATCATGTAGTTTCAAAATTTTCAGAAATGTGAAGTGGTAGGTCTTACGAACAATGAAAAATAAAGTCCCATCGATTTAAGGTGCCGCGGGGTTCAGTACGGGGTCAGAAACTTCCGAAGAGATTGTTCAGCGGGTAAAATTGGTAATATGGGCATAAAGGATAACGAATTCTGGGCCCTCATTAAGTGGTGTACACTGCACATTCGCATACCGAAGCCATTGTTGCACCTTTAATTACAACACATTGTTCGTCTTCTACTAGGTATAGATCAGGCGTCGGCAAACTTTTTCGGAAAAGGGCCAGATCGTAACTGTAACTTGTGACTGTTCACCGGTATCGTAAACTACCCACTGCTAATTGAAGGTTTGACTGAAGTACTTCAATTATGCAGTCAAATAGACTGTACTACTTAGTTTGCACTAGCATCTAGTTTGATATAGCGCGTCAACTACTCCTACGCACCATGGTGTTAGGTTTCGTCCCACAATTGCCTTGCAATCCTATAAGAAAGCAATAGGCAGGCATGCTGGGGTCTACAACCTAAAGTCCTTTACTGGCTTTAAGTATCTGTTGTGCGCCCAATACTCACATGGAATTATTGTCTGGTGGTGTGCTCATTGCTGAAACCCTGAGAACCACTTCATCTGCCGTCTTGGGTATGTTGCTCAATCTGCTTTGTCTCGTATTTTGGAGAGGAGATTGATGCGAACGCGGTCATCCGTCTTCGAGAGTCCAGTCACTGGTTCTCGTCAGCCGCTGGCCACTCTACAATAATTCTATATTTAATGGTTCCAAGCCGGACGGTGGTGGGAGCAATAGTATACTCCGATTAACTAAAGATCTGCCGGTCTTTCCGTCTACCCGACCACTGTACTGTTTTCCAGGCGCTCGTCTCAAACTACATCCCTGAAAAGATAGCACATTAGTTCGGTGGTGGGTGTTATCGCTAGACACTGTCTTATTGGAAATCATGCCATGAGACTTGTCTTCACTACAATGATTTCTTTAGATGCAGTGGAGACAAGAAAGAGGAGGAAAGTTTCTTCCATCTTCTGTGCTCTTGCCCGGCTTCGACTGAACGCGTTCTCCGAGTTACAGGATCTGGAAAGTGCGAATGTTGGTATGCTCCATCACTAGCTCGGGCTGGTTTAAATAAGTAATTAAGATTGAAGCTGATGTATCCCAAATTTTTGGTTTCTCAGCGAACCAGCGCATAGTCTATGTAATATGTTGTGGTAGTCAGGGCAGCCAACTTACCTAACCCTGGTTGGACACAATTGCAGCTAATTTCTATGTCACATGAAAGTCAGTATAGACTACTCAAAGAAACAACAGAGATTGGGTAGTACCAGTAATGTTTGTCGAGTCATCTTCCTGATTACTCTCCAAAGCAACTGCTGCAAATTTTCGCAGATGGCGTCTAGTAGGATCGACGTCATTCAAACAGAGACGAGGTACCGTCACCGTCAAGTCGACAGGACTCAATGGCTTGAATTTTTCGATTGGAATATACTGGGCCAGAGGTCAAGATTCTGGTGTTTGTTCGGAGACTCCATCAAAAGCGGCCTCTTCCAATTTGTTCATCCATCGGTATGTCATATGACACAAATGGTCGATGTTTCAGGAAACGGAATATTTTCTAATTTATTATAGCCTGTATTGACTGTTGGGCCTCTATACAAGTCAGTGCGCATGTGAATATACATATTGCGATTTATACCGAAAGAGCGATTTCTTTAACGAACTGATCTTGCAGCTCAAATTACATGTGCAACAGGGTATTTATTCGTGGATGTTGGGAGGGGAGTCTTATGGTGCTACGACATCATTGGCGACTCGGCGAATGCCGAGCAAATGTGAGTACTTGTTAAATGTCCAGCAACTTCCACCGGACAGGTGAGTTTCCCCGCCCATCGAGTTATCGGGTGGGAATAATATTCATCATTAACAATGAATCGGCGGATACTTAAAATACTTTTTGTACCCACACCCTACGGCCGCTCGCAAATCACCAAGCAAATGCCCATTGCCCAGTAGATTAGTTTGGTCCACCATTCGGCGAGCATTGGTCAGCACTCGCGAGTATTGTGCTAGTATCCTTATAAGATTCGGTGCAAATCTTGTACACAATAAAATAACGAAAATCCTTGTTTTAATCTATTTGTGTATACATATAGTATTTTTTTTTATACAATTGCTTCATGCCAAAAACAATATTAACTCGCGGGCCGGATTAAAACCAGAGGCGGGCCGGATTTGGCCCGCGGGCTGGAGTTTGCCGACCCCTGCTCTAGATCATCGTCGTCATTTAAGTCCTTCTTTTCTACTTGTACAAGTATACCAGCGAGTACCGCTAAAGGAGATGCTGATGGTAGAATCGTGAGATGTGGACTTAGCAAGGTTACTTCCCTGCAAAAAGCGTGGCTAATCAAGTAGTTAGTTGGTTAAACAAAACATGAAAATCGTAGCCCCCGCATGGATGGTACGAAATGATAAGGAGAGGGTAATTAAAAAATTCATCAACATCACAGGTATTTTGTCAACCAATGGTGCCCCCTAATCATACTAACGTAAGCTACTACCATGTGTACCTTTCCTCAGTTGGTCCCCTAAATAGCCACCGTAAGTAAAAAAATAAAAAAAAAATATCAGCTACATTCGGTTAGTATGCTTATTTGATTTTACGGTTTCTTAAGAATTGTTTCTACAGTTTTTTCAACATTTAAATCAAATTTTTGTGTTTGCATGTACAACTGGGATTCAAACTCGGGTCGTTCTGCTTCAAAAGCTATCGGTCTACCACATACGCCATCGAGGCTAATACACTCGTATAATGGCTTCCAAATAATTCTTTATAAGCAACACTGTCCCAGCATAAAAGTGGTTAGCTAAGTTGGCTGCGTACCTAGGTTACCTAAATCAAGAACATCGTAGCCCCCGCATAGTTATCTACGTTGGGTACGTACCGGGGTTACCTAAATCAAAATCGTAGCCCCCGCGCCATGGATCTTTTGGAAATCCCATAGGCTTAGTGAAAATTGTGGGTACGCCAGGATGGCTATTTAATATAGCTATTTTGGATAGTACGCGTTACTGGGGGGTACGATTTTTTGCTGGGTTATCTTTTGTCTGTAGTGATTATTTGAAAAGATGTTGACCTCCTCGTCCTATTAATAGCTTTGGCATGATTTGATTTCGTGTACGTGAACAGCTTCATATATCTGGGGTGTAACTTGTCAAGGGACGCCAACGAAACTGACAAAATCAAGCGACGGATACAGTTAGCTAATAAGACTTTTTTCTCGGTTCTCCCCATAATGAAATCGAAGCATGTGCACAGAAACAAGAAGCTCCGCGTGTACAAAACTACAATATTATACGACCAGTGCTATGCTATGGCTGCGAAACATGGACCCTAACTCAAGCCGCCGGAAACATGCTAGATACATTTGAACGTAAGGTTCTACGGCGAATTTTCGGGGCTGTTTGCGATCGAGATGGATGACGCATCCGCTACAACCATGAGTTGCATGAACTGTACGATGAGCTGGAAGTTTCGAAAATCATCAAATTACAACGACTTCAATGGGCAGGGCATGTACAAAGAATGGACGATAATCGCATGCCAAAAAGAGTAATAAATGCAGAACGAGTTGACGGAGCGAGACTTTGAGGACGACCGAGATCGCGCTGGGAGAGCTCAGTAGGTGTGGACGCCGCGCAACTACTGGGCTTCCAAAATTGGAGGACGCGGTCACGTGACCGAGATAATTGGAGGACAATGATCCATGCGGCCAAGGCCCGACGTCGGGCTGTGGCGCCACGATGATGATGATGATAATTTGATTTGATTTTTCATGAAACCTAGAAAAGGAAATATCGAAGACAAGTTGTACTCCATCAGACAACTTCAACAACTAGCCTATAGTGGGTATATTACGTTCATCCATAGTTTCATAGGATATGACACAACCTCTGCCATTTACAACAAAAGCAAATTGGCCATCCTAGAATGATCTCAATGGCTTCCGAGCGAAATGAAAGCATTGCTGACGTCTTTTATGACCCAATATCAACACCTGATGCCGTATCCCAAGCTGGGGAGCAAATGTTTTTCATTGTGTATCAGGCTCCACATATTGAAAAAGTCAATTTGTCTTCACTCCAACCAGGTGCAGGTGCAACAGTGGCTCGATAACCACTCACTAAATATAGAACACTGGGACTGGGAACGGGATGATGATGGACATGAAAACAACCACACCGATTGCTCGTGACATTTTTTTAACTCTATATTTTGCAATGTGGTACTGGCTGTAGTGGGAGATGTGGATGCCGAAAAGAAAAGGCATTTATTGTTCGCCCATTTGTGGTACTTCGCAAACCAAATAAAGCGTCGGAAGCTGACGAGATTCCAGCCGAGCTGCTAAAATTCAGTGGAACAGGTCTATTAAATGCCATACACCAACTACTTCTGCGTATCTGGGAGGGCGAGTTCATCACAGACGAATGGCGCAGGAACATCACCTGTCATATCCACAAAAAAGGACATAAATTGCAGTGTGAGAATTACAGAAGCATTTAGTAGTATTTCCTACAAAATATTGACGAAAATTCTGGAGAATAGAATGAAATCGTACGCCGAGCGAATCATTGGCGAGTATCAAGGTGGTCGCTCCACAACCGATCAGCATTTTAGCGGATAAGCTAATCCTGCACAAGTGCTGGGAATACAAAGTTGACGTGTACAAAACTTTTGTCGACTTTAAGCAAGCATATGACAGTATCGATCGTGGTGTACTGTACAACATCATGATTCAATTTGCTATACCAGCAAAACTTCAGAAGAACTTCTGCATAATCTTGACACCGCTGCAAAAGAAGTTGGACTATGCATCAACGAGGACCAAACAAAAATAATGATGCTATGAAGAACCAGGACGCCAGGGCATTCGAACGTCCACGTAGGGGACCTCAGCATCGAATTCGTAGACGACCCAGGTATGTCAGGGTAGCAATATGTCAAAGGACGAAAACGAGACTGACGAAATCAAGCGACGGATACAGCTAGTATATAAGACCTTCTTCTCGGTTCTCCCCATAATGAAATCGAAGCATGTGCACAGAAAGACGAAGCTCCGCGTATACAAAACCATCATACGCCAAGTGCTATGCTATGGCTGCGAAACCTGGATCCTAACCCAAACCTCCGAGAACATGCTAGACACAGTCGAACAGAAAGTCCTTCTGCGAATTTTCGGAGCGGTTTACGACCGAGATGGATGGCGCATGGATGAGTTGTATGAACTATACGATGAGCTGGAAGTTACGAAAATCGTCAAACTACAACGTCTTTATTGGGCAGGGCATGTACAACGAATGAACGATTTTCGCATGCCTAAACAAGTAATGAACGGACGACGAGTCGACGGAGCGAGACTGCGAGAACGACCGAGAACTCGTTGGGAAAGGTCAGTATATGCTGAACGCTGAGCAACTACTTCGAAGACTGGATGACGTGGTCACGTGACCGAGATCATTGGAAGACAACGGTCCAGGCGGGCAAAGCAAACTCTCTTTCATTTTGAACTATGTTATTTGGGTCTACAACTTAATAATGAGACTTTTTTTTGGAATTTTGGGCATTTATTCATAGATTTATTCATATAACTAAATTATTCAACTCTTTTGAGTTTGGCACGAATCTTCTTCGAGTAATTTCGTCAATTCTTCGTCTTCAAACTTTTTTGGCTGGCCAGGTCGCTCTTCGTCGGTAATGTCGAAATTATCATTTTTGAACCGATGAAACCACCGAAAACACTGTGCACGCGAAAAAGCATCGTCACCGTAGCAATTTATGACTCTGAGCTGCAGTCTTCTTAGCAAAATAATGTCCAAGTAAAACTTCCCGCAAATGTTGTTTTTTTCGTGAATTTTCGAAACTTTCCATGGTCCGGTAAAATACGTTGTCAACAATCAACACGAAATGTTTATACTGACATTGACAGCTTATGAATACAAACTTCAAATGGTATGTATGTCAAAGATGGACTACCATTGGTTTATCGGTGTTGCCATCTCTAAAAAAAGTTATTAAGTTGTAGACCAAATACTTTTACGTGCAACGCATCGATTTTGAGATGTAATATTATAGAAAAACTAAAAAGTGTACCGTTGAAGCCCCACCCCCCGACCGCCGCGGCACCTGAAATCGATGGGACTTTATTTTACGTTGTCCGTGGGACCTACCCCTACACATTTCTGGAACTTTTGGAACTACATGATTTATTGTGCCTATTTCAATTTTTTTCGGTCTATTTTGCCTGCTGTAATACACCAGTAACGATTGTACGCGTTGCTTATGTTGGCAACATTCCAGAACTAAGATTATCACTCGAATTTCGTGCATCTTTCACACGGTGGTATTGACATTGGATTTTGTCAGGATAAAATACTAGTGCAACGTGCAAGATGGTTTGGTATGCTTTTGTTAGCATCTGAATGAATCAGTGTACTCGTACCTATGCAATGTAAGATGCAATCGTATGTAGGTACTACTCGTAGTATAGCGATAATAATTTACTTTCCATTCCCACATTCAAAGAAAATATATTTTAGTTTTCTACTTTTCACTTTGGATTCATGAATTCATGAAGATGGCAAAGTTCCAAACAATGAGAAATGCGAATACTAAATTATAAGCGAATTTCCACACTCAAGGCTCCGAAAATGAAATTGTTTTTGGGTCAATTAATTTGCACAATTCACAATAAAAGACAAAAGCCCTTTGTGGCCATTTAGTCGGTCGGTTCTTGTAAAGAATAAGAAGAGACTGACTGCCTAATTTTCCTGGGTGGGACTCGTTAGTTATCCGACCATCGATGCTACCTAATTACTCAGCACTGGCTATAGCATATTAATCATTCACCACTACAATAAAAAACAATTAAAAATGAAACCGGAATATAGAGGGCTACGCCCGCAATTCGAGGGTTTTGTATCACGCGCTTATTTTGGTATCAAAATATTGGCTCCCTGCTCTTCTTGGTACCACTCAGCTGAATAAAAACACCATAATTAAATGTCTTACCCAGGATATAGTATCTTACATGCCAATTCACAAAAAGACTGTATCTATCACCTCTCAAAGTAATAGTTTTAATACGAGAAGCTGTAGATAGATATGTATGTATACGAGATAAACTGTCCTACTCTTCGAGATGCTTAACCATTCATGTTAAGACGACATTGCAAATTGCAAACGTGTGTAACGGCTTCGAAATTCAGGGCGGCTGGGACAAATTACGGTCTAATATTTTTTCCTCCTCCACTGTTCCCCTTTCTACAAATCTCAAGAAAATGCCAAAAATGGAATCTACTCAACATTACCTTTCTCACGACACCCCACTTGGTTATACTAGTGGATAAAAAAAATTGACCTTAATTTCGCCTCTGTGTGGACACCCCCCCCCCCCCCCCCCCCCCCTCTTAAAGTTGGCCAATTACAACACAACGCTTTCTCCAGCAAATTATAGCATTTCTACACATTCTCGCCAAATTATGTGTGCAGCTTCAGCCGTTCGTAAGATATTCTATGAACAGACGGACAGACAGGTATTTGACCGATTTTGTAAGATTTAAGACACAAAACCCTAAAAAAATTATTGTGTGAATAGTTATTGTTAGGATCACCAATCACCAATCTTCACCCTTCCAAAGTTGGTTCATTAAATAACTGCAATTCGCACTACGAAAAACAACATGTAAGTAGTACACGCATATCTATGCGTGAGGCCGGTAGGTGTATTTTTTGTATGGATAGTGTCAAAATGCATAACTTTAAGTCAATGTACTATTATTAAATATCATGTCACTGTAATGAAACTTAGAGATATTATTGCCTATGATGTTGGTTATCATTAGCCATCAATACTTTTGGCCTCAGGTGTGCTTGAGGGGTGCAGGGGTGTGCTAACTGCAACTATAGACATGTACTATTATTAACGTTTTTGGATGAGATTTAAAAATTCTATTATTTTTAGCTTTCTATGCTAGTAAAATGCCGCTTTCTGTAAATTTTCATGTCTAGCTATAACGGTCTCGAAATACAAGGGGGGGAGGGAGGGGGGACAAACTCGGACCACATATTTTCCCCTCTCCCTCTTTTCTCCTTTCTTCAAATTTGAAAAAAATTCCAAAAATGGAATGTACTCGACGGTACCTTTCTTACGATACCCCACTTGCACAGTTAAAAATCTCGGTATTTTTTTTAAACCTGGTCTTGGACTCCCACCATTTTTAATAATTTTAATTCTATAATCTAAACCCTTTCAAAGTTTACTTCTATTTTAAACCAAATTTGTAATAAATTCTAATACAATTCAAAGTTTACTTCTATTTTAAACCAATTTGTAATAAATTCTAATACAATTCAAACCTTTTTGTGTTCTTTTTGCTCTCGCATTAGTTTCTAATCTAAGTTAAATTAAAAGGTAAACCCCACAAAGTATATTTTTTGAGTCTCAAGTCTCACTATGACTACTCGCAGTCAGCTCAAAATATTATGCTGCGTGGCCGAGTGGTCTAGGTCGCAACTCTACAACACGGAGTTCACAGGTTCGATGCTGCGCCATGGCGAAAAAAGTTAAAGATTAGCTGGCTAACCTGCGATGGGTTTAATAAAGGATTTGGAAGTTTAGAAAATTGAAAAAAAAATAATGGAGAAAAAACTTAGAGGAGTTAAATAAACGCAGTAAAATTAATATTTTTTCATAGATTATATTTTAATATCTGTAGATTAAATTTTAAACCAACAATTTGATTAAAAAAATAATGCCAGAAAAGTTTAATATTTAAACCAGTGAAGTTTACGGAAGCAATTGTAATACTTTCATTTTATTAAAATCTAATACAATTTTGGTGTCGTCATATATGTAACCCCAATTAGCATTGATAATAGACCAGGATTTTTAACTGTGCATTAGACCACGCATTAGACCACCTATAAACAACGGATCAAAGCAGTTTATTAGGTGGTCTAATGGCTGGTCTGATCAGGCCTGATGAGAGGGTGGGGGAACGTCGTGATCAGGGCCGGCGGAACAAGTAAAACTCGTGTGTTGAATTTTATAAAAGAAAATACACACTACACCCAACCCGTCGTAAAAGGTTTCTGTTCTTGACTTGTTCACGAAATTACAAATTTATGGATAAAATATTTGTACCTAAAAAAATCTATTATATATTTTTCCCCACTTTCATTTGCCTTAAAATTGATAGTCACTATCGAACCCTTTTCGGATGTCACTAAGCCATGTCATCACATTAATTGACTGCATCATGCATGAGCAAATCGTAACCAAAATGACCGAGAAATCTGAAGTCGTGATAAGGCCATTGGAGCTGAGCTCTGAGCCGATGCTCACAGATCGAAAACCAGTTTGTTGCAAAAAAGCCGATTGCTGTCTGAACCACAGAATATCAAATGTTGCGATGCACAGATAGGTACATACGAGTATCAACGATATTTCCAGGATTTGCTGACAAGAATTAATTCATGCAATCAAGGCGGCATGGTCGAAAAAATCGCAAGCCGTAATTCATTTTTTATACAATTCCTCGCCGCGCAGAATATTTGAACTTATAAATAAAAACGGCGGAAACACACACTACTAAACAAAAATTATTGGGGGGCAAAATTCCTCTTTCATAGTCCTCCTCGCGGGCGCCCCTGGGACGGCTAACCAACCCAACCAAAGTTTGCAAAGCAAAACATTTGGTTGATGCAATTAGATAGCTGTAGCCTGATCAGCGGAGTAACACCTAAGCGTCTCAGGTTAGTAGGGTGTCATGAATCATTTACGAGTAGTCAGACCTGTGACATAGTTTTGTGAACTCTGGCTCATTATGAGCCACCTGAAGCAGCTATCACTGAAGCCATCCCTGATTTAGCGATGGGCCGAAAACTCGTCCTTGTAAAAAATACTCCATATCAAGAAATCTGGAACAAAAGCCTCGGATTGGACGAATCATCAACGACGATCACGCAAATGTTGAACGGATTATTCTTTCGGATCCTCTAATGTACGCTCCCTGAACAAACCGGGGGCCAAGAAGGCCCTCCTTCAACAGGTTGAAAATTACAAACTGAACAAACTGAGCATCACTGCAGTCCAGAAAACAAATTGGATTGGCAGCGAGATAGACGGCGAAAATTCACACACAGTTTTCAAAAGCGGCAAACCATGGGGCCACAAGTAGTTTGGGGTTGCATTCATAGCTAGCAAGCAGCTCAAGCCACACATTATAGACTTCAAACCTATTAATAAAAGGTTGTGTGCGATTCGCTTTAAGGCTCGTTTTTTCAACGTCTGACTCAACTTGCACGCCTCGACTGAAGTTAAGGAAGATGCAGTGAAAGACGAATTTTAAGACCGCCTGAAAACACTGTTCGACAGAGACACTTGCAACAATTGACGTCAAAATGCAGCTGGGAAATTTCAATTCTGGAGGACATAGCCTCCATGAGAAATGCAATGATACCGATGAACGATTAATCGCCTTCGCCTGCAGTAGGAATCTTATCGTAAGCTCCACATGCTTTCCGCATCGACGTATTCACAAACAGACCTGGAAATCTCCAGACGCACGTTCCATCAACCAAATTAACCATGTCTTCATTTGCAAAAGGTGGGCGTCCAGTGTATTGGATGTCCAATCCTATCGAGGAGCAAACGGCGATTCAGACCATCTCTTGGTGAAGACAAGCAATCGGTGTACAATTTCTTCTGTGCAGCAATCGCGAATCAGCCGTCCTAAAATCTTTGCGGTTGACAAACTCGTGAGCGATGCTCCAGCCTAACACAGGTGTACACGGGTTCCGGGAAGAACTTAAAGGTGACGTTAAGGAAGTCACAAGGAAGGTCGTGGGATACAAAGTCCGTCGAGCGCGAAATGGCTGGTTTGACGAAAAATGCAGGAAATCACTCGATGTAAAGAAGGAAGCCTACAGGCATTAGGCTTTTTTTTGATAACCGTGTAGGGTCCCTGCCTTGGTTGTGCAATGAAAACGCTCTAGGTTAGCAGCAAGGTTAAATTTTGAGTCGTCAAGTTGTCTACCATGATGTGAAGTGGTGCGCCTCATATATGGTGAAAATAAATTACAAATTCGGATGAAATGTCAGTTTGATTATCTGATCGTTTATTTATTGCGATGGTCGGCGGGCGTTTGTAAATTCGGCGTACCGCTCTAACTTAACCAACACCATTCAAGCGTGCTCTTCATCAGCGACAGTCACAAGGGTAGCTCCAAATGGGTCGCGGGTTCGGTCCCAAGCAAGTTCTTTTCTTTTTTTCCTTTTTCTTTTTTTTCTATTGATATTTTTAGTAATCCTATTAAAAATATATTATTTAATAATAGGCATGGACCTATCAGAGGAAGACGTAATATTAGTTTACCAATGATCTTGGCTGATTGGCAAAAACACAAGCGTGACAACATCAACATATCAGATTCCACACGACACTAAGGCCATCTATGTGTCATGCATGTGGATGCTACTGAGGGGTTATAGAAAGTGGGGTCGATACCCTACTAAGCTATGCAGGTTAATGTTGTTGGTGTGACGAATGTGTTATTTTACCCTACAAGCGACAAATTCCCAAAAACCACGCCTAATATATCGAACGTGCAACAAGAGCCAAAAAAGAAAAATATGGCGAGCTACGGCGAATATTGAATAGAATAATTACACGTAGGAAACGGAAATATTTTGACTGGCAATTGCTGAAGATTAATGAAAACCTAGCTAATAGAAACACCATACATGCAAATAGACTAGCAAATACAATTTAGAACGGCCATCAACCCACAACTAGGGTCTGTAAAGATAAGGATGGAAACATCATCAGCGACACCGATAGCATCAATAAATGATGGGCGTCCTATTTTGAAGAGCTTCTGAATCCAACATCTAACGTTCCCATACAAGAAGCCCAAATCGATGGTGTTATTACACAACATCTGACAGTAGATCTCGCCCTGCGGTCACTCAAACCAAATAGAACGATAGGTGCTGGCGAGATTCCAGTTGAGCTGCTAAAATCCGGTGAAACGAGTCTATTAAATGCCCTTATACTTCTGCAAAAATGGGAGGACGAGGTGATCCCAGACAGTTGGTGTAGGAGCATCATCTGTCCCATCCACAAACAGAGAGATAAATTGTGGTGTGAGAATTACAGAGGCATTTCACTAGTCTGTATTTCCTACAAAATATTGAAGAAAATTCGGGAGAAAAGAATAAAACCGTACGCCGAACCAATCATTAGCGAGTATCAAGGCGGTTTCAAACATGGTTGCTCCACAACCGATCAGCTGTTTACGGTCAAGCTTATCCTGCAAAAGTGCTGGGAGTGCAAGGCTGACGTGCGCCAAATCCTTGTCAACTTTAAGCAAGCGTACGACAGTTGCAATCGTGGTGTACTGTACAACAGCATACTGCAATTTGATTTAACAGCAAAACTAGTACGACTAACAAAGATGAAGATGACCAACTGAGTCTCACAGGCTAGGATCCAGAACAGGTTGACTGATCCTCTTGAAACATGTACTGGTTTGAAGCAGGTTGATGTTCTGACACCGACGCTCTTCGACCTAGCACTTGCATACGCCATTCGATTAATGATACGTACACCAGCACCACTATTAATAGCGTACGCAGACGACACCAGCATCATGTCCCGAACACTGACCGATGCAGAAAAACTTCTGTAAACTCTTGACACCGCTGCAAAAGAAGTTGAAATACGCATCAACGAAGCCAAAACAAATGAAACCGGAATATAGAGGGCTACGCCCGCAATCCGAGGGTTTTGTAGCAAGCACTTATATTTGTACGCAAGTATCGGCTCCTTGCTTTTCTTGGTACCACTTAGATGGATAAAAAAAAAACATAATAAAAATGTCTGACATATCATATAGTATCTTACATGCCCATTCATATTAAGTGATTGTAATGAAACTTAGAACATATTATTGCCTATGATGTTGGTTATCCTTGGCCATCCGTACTTTTTATCTCGGACGTGTTTAAGGGATGAAGGGGTGCGCTAACTGTAACTACGGAAATAAACTATTATTAACCTATTTTGAGGAGATATACAAATTCCATTATTTCCCGTTTTATATGCTATTCGGAACCCACCTTCCCGAAAGTTTTCATTTTTCTAAGTGTAACGGTCTCAAAATGCAAGGGGGGACAAATTACGATCTAATATTTTCTCCTCCCTCACTGTTCCCCTTTCATCAAATTTAAAGTAAATGCCAAAAATAAAATGTACTCAACATTACCTTTCTCACAACACCCGACTTGCCTATACCAGTCGATAAACATAATTTGACCTTAATTTCGCCCCACCCCCCGCCCCCGCTCGATATAGTTGGCCAATTACAACACATCGCCCCCTACCAATCTTTACTTTTTCATAAATGTATAACCATATTAATAGGCGTGTTTTTTTGTACTGCGGTGCAGGTTAATTGGGGGCTATCCGGGTTAACTTACACATATTACACAAACAACATACCGTAGTTGTTTGTGTAATGTGTGTAAGTTAACCTGGATAGCCCCCAATTAACCTGCAACGCAGTACAAAAAAACACGCCTAATGTAACAATAACTGCAATTCGCACTACGAAAAACAACATGCAAGTAGTACTTGCACCTTCGAAGCCGGTAGGTGTATTTTTTGTATGAATAGTGTAAAAATGCCTAACTTTAAGTGAATGTACTATTATTAAATATTACATGATTGTAATGAAACTTAGAGACATTATTGCCTATGGTGTTGGTTATCATTAATCATCAATATTTTTGACCCCGGGTGTGCCTAAAGGGTGCAGGGGTGTGCTAACTGCAACAGTAGAAATGTACTATTATTAACCGTTTTTGATGAGATTTTGAAATTCTATTATTTTTAGTTTTCTTTGATAGTGAAATGCCGCTTTTCTGTAAATTTTCATATTTCTAAGTGTAACGGTCTCGAAATGCAAATGGGGGGGAACAAACTCGGATGACATATTTTCCACTCTCCCTCTTTTCCCGTTTCTTCAAATTTAAAAATGAAATGGAATGTACTTGACGATACCTTTCTTACGATACCCCACTTGCCTATACCAGACGAAAAAAAAAATTCGACCTTCATTTCCCCTTTATGGGGACCCCCCCCCCTTAAAGTTGACCTATTACGACGCATCACTTTCTCCAGAGAATCATAGTACTTCTACACATTTTCACCGAATTTGATGCATGTAACTTCAGCGGTTCGTGAGATATTTCATGGACAGACAGACGGACGTATGACCGATTTCATAAGGGTTTTGTTTAAATACAAAACCCTAAAAATGATGCAATCAAGAACCAGGGCGCAATCACAATCATACGCCGACGTAGGGGACCTCATCATCGAATTCGTAGACGACTTCGCATAGCTGGTTAGCAAATTGTCAAAGGACGCCAACGAAACTGACGAAATCAAGCGACGAATACAGCTAGCAAATAAGACTCTCTTCTCGATCCTCCCCATAATGAAATCGATGCGTGTGCACAGAAACAAGAAGCTCCGCGTATACAAAACCATCATACGACAAGTGGTATGCTATGGCTGCAAAACCTGGACCCTAACTCAAGCATCCGAGAACATGCTAAATACCTTCGAACGGAAAGTCCTTCAGCGAATTTTCGGAGCAGTTTACGACCGAGATGGATGGCCCATCCGCTACAACGATAAGTTGTATGAACTGTACGATGAGCTAGAAGTTTCGGAAACAGTCAAACTAAAACGTCTTCAATGAGCAGGGCAAGTACAACGAATGCACGATGTTCGCATGCCTAAACAAGTAATAAACGGAGGACGACGAGTCGACGGAGCGAGACTGCGAGGAAGACGGAGAGCTCAGTATATGCTGACGCCGAGCAATTACTGGGCTTCCAAGATTGGAGGACGCAGTCACGTGCGGCCAAAGCCCGACGTTGAGCTGTTGCCCCACGATGATAACAAAATAAAAATTATTGCTGCTTTTATTTATTATTCGTTCTCCTTTGTACGAGTACTTGCCTGGAATATTTTTCAACGGAAATATTACTCAAAACTGTACCTAAGCAATTATCGTACTATCATGGTCATAGGCGCCGACTATGGGGGAGACAAAGCACTTTTTGCCTTTCAATCCAAACATTGGGGTTTGGTGGCAACGCGTCTCCAATATTTCAGGCACAAAGATCGTTTCGCAAAAAAAAACAATCTTCACCCGACTTCTTCGTTCAAACAACCAAACACTTATTTAGCTAGGACACACAGGGAAGGAAGGAAGGAGCTTCTACGGACATATATATGATGACCAAAGAGGATTGTAATTGTACCATTGAATTTTGTGCTTTTTATCAAGGCTTGACAGCCTGCAATCCCGCAAGCCCAAGTTATAATAACCCGTGTGGTATTAGCCCGAACCATAATGGTCATATCAGGTTTTAAGCTCGCCGTTCACTTTGGTTATAATTCCTTCTGATGCTGTCAAAACTTATTAGATCTGTTGAGTTAATTATAATGATCTTAAGACATGGACGGTAAAAATATTTGAATTAGAATTTAATTAAAATTTAATTCATTATTATGTATATGTTATCAAACAAAAAAGCTTTTTCCATCTACAAATGCTTGAAAAATTGAGCACGATTTTAATGCTTTATGCCCGAGCCAGATTGAACGCAGAATGCAGCAGCAGCGGCTACAGCAGCGAAGTGTGAAATTAGAAAGCACGCATTTCCTATACGCGACCTAGATTGACCGTCAGGCCATTTTGATTGACAGCATGAGACTATATTTTCGTGGACCCATCATCAGTCCATTTTTTAAGTGCAAGTGATACGCGTATTGTGATTTTCAAATGGATCAGTTTATTGTGATGATGCCATTACAAAAAGTTCACACAACAACGCAATCCGACAGTCAATCAAAAACATATGAAATTTTTTTACCTAATCAGTATAAAATGTATCGATTATCTTTTTCCTTTTTTTCAAGGATGTTAGAAAATGTACTATATTTCAAAGTTTCTATAATGTAAGGGCGACTGAATAAAATTTACATTTATTTGGGTTGTTTTCGTTAGTGAAATTTGCCGTATTTATTGTACTAAATGCACGATTGAAAAATTATGTGGCTAATTTCAATTTCGTCCTTACCAAACAACAATCAACCTATAACACGACACCCGATTATTCGATCAGACTCACTTTCGACATTCTTGTTCTAATGATACTTGACAAATGAAATCCGAACTAGTCTTTCTGAATTCGGGGTCTATGTGTTAACACTCCACCTCATTATGAAACGGCGCCAAATTGAAAATACTGTGTGAACATTTATTACTGTTCTGCCTTAACTCACATGGGCCATAAACTATTAAGGTCGTATTACGTATCTCACCCCAGCGACCGTCTGTTCCATTGTCTGAATTGTACGCATACTTCAGAGACCAATCTTTGCCACTAAACGATAGTCAAAAGTCATAACCGCTTATAAATTATTCAACTTTTCTTGGCCATAATTAAAATTGCATTATACATTTTCATTTATGCAATAGCCACAAAATTGTCTTTGTTAAGAAAAAAATAAAAAAAAAATAAAAGACAGAAATCTGGCGAACGGGAACTTGAACCCGGACTATATGTTTATTAGCCCGGATACTTTACCAACTCAGCCACGCAACTTCTGTTTTTCCTTGTTCGCTATGTAGTGTACATCAAGTGAAGCACTGAAACAGGAACACTAATGTTGTTTACGCATTCCACAGATTTCACGGTTGAAAACCGTACCGCGCCATAAGATGTTTACACATCAAAAATATTTAAATTGACTTTGTGAACTTGAAAAGTCTTTCTCTCTCTCCCTCTCTGGTTTTCTGGTTAATTTTGTTTTCTTGACATAGGCTTAGCTTCGCCACTCCCACGATTATTGATATTGACATTCTCTTCAAATCACAAGCCTAACTTTTTAAGCATTCGGGACTATTTACGGACATCTCCTAAGTTTCCAACCCAACATTGAAAATCTGATAAATGTTTGATTTCGCTTTCTTAAAACTCACCTAAAGTATTCCTATCCTTAATATACAACTATGTATCTATATCTGCATAGGTACGTATACCCAAAGGCCGAAACGAAATGTCTCTAACCTTTGGACAGAATGGCGCCGAAAAGTCATTTTGAATGTCACGAAGATACAAAGTAACAGCTACTGAGCAAAACATCGTAGGCGAATGTTCAAAGACACAAACTTAAAATGAATGACCTAAAACGGTACGGTTAGCATAGCGTGTAGAGCATTGTGTATTCAAGTTCATAGCATTCTTACCTAATTAGAAGCAAAAACATATGTTTGCCAGGATATTGTATAAATGTTCTGCATGACAAAATCCTTGACGATAGACATCCGTACGTGTTTTGTGGATTACGTTTTTCTTTGTGTACTAAACAGAAGAAGAAATGGAATACCGGAAACGAATCCAGCTTAGAAGAAGGTCCTTAAGAAGCTACTCAGTTGTGGCGTCGCTAACACATCTACTTCTTTGTCGTTGTCAGCTGTGGGATGATGAAGATGGCTGATGAGCTGGCAGACACTTACATTAAATGAAGTAGTGATATGTACAAAGGATTCACAGTATAATTTTGCATCTGACACTAAACAATCGCGAACACTCCAACTCTGTATTTATAGATAATATTACGGTTTTCATTTACTGATGCATGTGCTATTTCATTTATTACTCTTATGGCTTACTAATACATTCTTACCAAATTAGAAAATTCGAAAAACACAATCAGACGCTTACATGCTGTCTTGACACAATTTGTACACATATGGTACTACAGACAAATAGGGGACACCAGCTGCACACGTTATTTTGTGCGTAATCACAAGGGGCACAACACTCTTTCTTTTACAAAAATTAATCAAACAAAAGGATAATTAGGATCACTAGACCGCTTTTATAAACAATTGGTGACAGCTTGAGACCCTCGTCAATACAACCGACAAACACATTCAAACTTCACATTCGAATTCCCTCACAAACAATTTCAAAATACTAATAACACCATCCACTCTAATTCCCAAGATAACTGACGTATTAGACACTTTTCTTTTACTAATTTGAACTCAGCACACACAATATCCCAAAAATTGAATCTTAGTGTATTCGCAAGAATGGAAAAGTTGTCCGTTTCAACAATAATATCGAGTCAACTTCATGGAAAATTTCGCGTCATTTCGGATTGAAAGTTTCGCCAAGACTAGAGTCGTAAACCCCGAAAAAATTGAGTCCGTGAAAGATTTTTCCGTTTTCGTCGCCTAATGCTATGGGAAAAATAGGCAACTCTTGCAGGGATGCTTTCGTATCCCGTCGGCAAAGAACAGCCACGCGCTGTAAGGACGAATTTGTCGGAGCGAGCTTTCATGGAATCGCTTATTGTTATTGGGAAGAAGGGGATGATGGACATTTTTGTACCCTTCATTTTGAGCACAATTGAGCAAAATGTTGTACTAGAAGTCTTTTTCTTTGTTTAAAGTTAGTATAAATTAGTTAGTAAAGAACTAATAGCAAATAATATTTTGAATTTTGACATATCTTTTACGTGAAACTCAATTCTTATCATAATTGTTGCCTCGAGAGTTTATGTTGATGTCATCATCACTTGTAACGATTCGCCTTGTCAAAAAGCTCATTCACTTGCAAGAATGACCGAAGATAGGAAAAACTGACGAGAATCTGAAGGAAGTGCTGAGGAGAATCTTGTAGGAAACTCCTAAAGCCGAAATAAGAAACTGTGAGAGATAACATGGATGGTCCTTTTATCCAGACGCACATAAAACGACCTTCTTGATATTAAAGTGATATTTAGACAAGATGGGTATTATATGACACTAGTGATGGGCATAATGACTCTTTTCACTGTGCCAGCACATAAGCTCTGACTCTTTCCAATGAGTCGTTCAAAAAGAGTCGTTCAAAAAGAGTCATGCAAAGAGTCTTGGTTAATAACATATTCAATAAAAGTCGTAGATGGGCAACCCCAATTTTTTTTTCTCTTTTTTGACCCCATATTCGGAGTTGGCGACCCCCAATGCCCTTTAGTTCGAACCAGCCCGATCGGACCACTATTTCCCATGAAAGGGGGCTGCCAGTCTGGGATGGGCGACCCCATTTTTTTTTCTCTTTTTTGACCCCAGATTCGGACTTAGCGACCCCCCAATACCCTTTAGTTCGAGCCAACCCGATCGGACCACTATTTCCCATGAAAAGGGGGCTGCCAGCCTAGGATGGGCGACCCCAATTTTTTTTTCTCTTTTTTGACCCCAGATTCGGACTTAGCGACCCGCCAATACCCTTTAGTTCGAGCCAACCCGATCGGAACACTATTTCCCATGAAAAGGGAGCTGCCAGCCTGGGATGGGCGACCCCAATTTTTTTTCTCTTTTTTGACCCCAGATTCGGACTTAGCGACCCCCAAATCCCCTTTAGTTCGAGCCAGCCCGATCGGACCACTATTTCCCATGAAAAGGAGGCTGCCAATCTAGGATGGGCGACCCCAATTTCTTTTCTCTTTTTTGGCCCCAGATTCGGACTGAACGATCCCCCAATACCCTTTAGTTGGAGGAAGCCCGATAGGACCACTATTTCCCATGAAAACGGGGCAGCCAATCTGGGGCGGGCATACAACAACGATTTAAGTCGGAGTACAAACCCCTGGCTTGGTCGAGCTGCCTCCGCCATGGATTAAGGCACCTCCTGAAGAGTGTGGTGTGAACGAAACCAAGTGACAGGAGGATGAATTGGCTTTAAGCTGATAAATTTTGTGTGGTAGTGGAGAGCGTGTTTGAGTCATTTTTGACTTAGACTCGCAATGACCCACTCCACTTTATTCAATTTCTTTATTGCATTTCGTTGGTTCATTCATACATTACTTATTTACAATTATTATTGTAATGTACTAAGGGCATTAAACGCATTCACTTTGGAGTGCCAACCTAAAGAAAATAAAAAGCGTTTCCGGTTGAGTAGTTAGTTTACCTCCGCCAATCAGAGACCTGTAGAGTTAACTAAATAATGTTAAGTAATCGGGTTATTATTTCATACAAGGATATCACAAGTGGCGACGAGGATAAAGTAGAATTCGTTCTAACCTGGAAGGCGTAGAATTTCGTTAGAATCCCAGGCAAAGAAGAAGACGGAACAGCTGCCGCAGGAGCCGAAAGGTTTAAAGTTCCAAGAACTAACGAACGTCATGGACGTTTACTTGAAGCCGGCGGTCTCAAGTTTCGTGGAACGTTCGAAGTTTTATTCTGCAAATATGAGGAGCGAGCAATCCATTCGGGACTGGGAGCGGGAAGTTCGTCACCTTGCCGTGGAGTGCGAATTTGGCTCCGCACTTGACAGTTTCCTTCGAGACAAATTTGTTATCGGTCTGAAAGATGGCATAATCAAAGAAAAAATGTTTGCTCAGAATGCAGATGGGCTTAGTTTTGCCAAGGCGGCGATACTGGCGCTGGAAACGGAGCTGGCAGTATTGTATGTATCCGTAAAAGGTGGCAACGCTGAACATTTAAAAAAAGCAAATAGGCAGGTAAGTCCAGACACGCAAGAAAATAGTCCATGTAAATCGTGCGGTTACTCTAATCACTCATTTGCAAATGCAAATGTCGATATAAAAATTGTATTTGCAACAATTGTGGAAAAAAAGGGACATATACAAAAAGTATGTAAAAATAATAAAAACACAGCCACTATTAATAAAAACAAAAGCAAAGAAACGCCCGCAAATAACTATGCGCAATCATTGCAGTAAAAGTTCTACGCCCGCCTTGATACTCTCTTCGACTCACTTTCAAAAAACGACGTAAAATTGGTGCTGGGAGACTTTAACGCGAAAGCCGGAAATGAAAGTTGGCACCGGGAGACCACTGGAGGCCACAGTCTCCATGGAGAATATAACGACAACGGCCAGCGACTTATCGACTTCGACTGCAGCAGGAATCTAATCGTAAGCTCTACGTGTTTCCCGCATCGACGCATTCACAAGCAGACCTGGAATTCTCCAGACGCACATACCGTCAACCAAATTGATCACGTCCTCATTTGCAGGATATGGGTGTCTAGCGTGATATATATATATATATATATATATATATATATACGATATCTGCTCCTATCGAGGAGCAAACTGGGACTCAGATTATCACTTGGTGAAGACGACCTACAGATGTAGAATTTCCTCAGTGCACCAATCGAGAATCAGTCCTCCCAAAATCTTTGCGGTTGATAAGATTTTGAGCGATGCTACGGCGGTGGCGTATACTATCGCTCTTGAGGAAAGACTATCGCCTTTGCTACACTACATCAGCAATAGAGGCGTCCATGGGTTCTGGGAAGAACTCAAGGGTACCATCAGGGATATCGCAGAGAAGGTCGTGGGATATAAAGCCCGGCGAGAGCGAAATGACTGGTTCGACGAAGAATGCAAAAATTCACTTGACGCGAAAAACGAGGCATATAGACAATGGATTCGATAAGGAACCCGAGCCAGAAGAGAAAATTATGACGAACTACGTCGAATATTGAATAGAATAATTAGACGTAAGAAACGTAAATACTTTGACGAGCAGTTGCTGAATATTAACGAAAACTATCGATCGTGGAATACTGTACAACATCATGCTGCAATTTGCGATACCGGTCAAATTAGTGCGACTAATAAAGATGACGATGACCAACTCCGTCTCACAAGTCAGGATCCATAATAGACTTAATGATCTATTTGAAACATGCACTGGTCTGAAACAGGGCGATGGACTGGCACCGACATGGACCCTAACTCAAGCCCCCGGAAACATGGTAGACACATTTGAACCGAAGCTTCTGCGGCGAATTTTCGGGGCTGTTTGCGATCGAAATGGATGGCGCATCCGGTACAACCTTGAGTTGTATAAACTGTACGATGAGGTGGAAATTTCGAAAATCGTCAAACTTCAACGACTTCAATGGGCAGGGCATGCACAACGAATGGACAATGATCGCATGCCAAAAAGAGTAATGAACGCAGAACGAATCGACGGAGCGAGACTGCCTAGACGACCGAGATCTCGTTGGGAGAGCTCAGTATATGTGGACGCCGAGCAGCTACTGGGCTCCCAAGATTGGAGGACAACGATCCAGGTGGCCAAGGCCCGACGTCGGGCTGTCGCGCCACGATGATGATGATGAATTTCCTTTCTAGAATAACACTGAGATATTTGACGGAATCCGCCTGGAGCACTGGAGTGTTGTAGGACATCTAATTTGTCTGGTATTTCTTTTCTTCGAAAAGGGAACAACAACTGCCTTAGTCGGATTGACTCAAAGGCCGTTGTCATTGCACCATTTTTGTACTGTGTTTAATGCCTATTGAAGAGTTTCCGTTAGGTTCTTCAAATTTTTTTTAACAGTTATGGGCAGGTCATCGGGATATCCCTGAGTTGAATATTCCATCTTGGTAAGCTTCCACAGTGAGCTTTCTACAATACTACGATGCACCACAAGAGAGGAGATATTACCCCTCCTTGCGGGCATCCTCGAGTGACGTTAGCTTTTAAAAATCAGTCTCCTATCTCTGTGATGACTTTTCTGGATGAAAGCATCCTTTTTATCCCTAGTGCCGTCGTTTTATCCGCTTCCTTTGCGCTAATTGTAGAATCAATGGAAAAGAAAGATGTTTTGTCGAAAGCACCTTCGATGTTCAAAAAAGCACAAACCACCGTCTTCTTTATTGCAAGGATTGCCTCAGTTTCTCCAACTAAATAGTGTAGTGCAGTTTTAGTCGGTTTACCTGTTTGGTAAGCAAACTGTTTACAATATAGTGGGAATTCTGTGAAAAGTGTGGACCTTATGTGAGCATCAAGGATTTTCTCCATAGACTTAAGCATAAAGGAGGTCAGGCTGATAGGCCTATGCGATTTGGGGTCATCTTTGGGACGATTGTCCATTTTTTGGGATGAAGACTACTTTAACCGAACTTTAGGAATGTGGGATATATCCGTATATATATGGAAGCTATGATACCTCTGGATATACACTTGCGAGCAAAAATACTGAATCAAACCGAAAGTACGTGTATTTGTATGCATATTTTGAAAAGTACATTATGTATTCCTACAAATCGTATACCATTAGAATACTTGAAATCTTAGCTTTACATTAATACCGTTTTTAACAATATTTGAAGATAGATTTTAAAAGAGTGGGGCTTGAAACCAAAAAGTAGGAAAAATGGGGATTTTAGAAAATGGAGTGTGGTCAGGTTTTTGTTAAATAAAACAATTTTTTTTTTTTAAATAACAAAATTATTTATTTATTAATATCTGGTATTACCACCTCTTGCTCTAATCACAGCTTGTACTCGATTTTTAATTGAAATTATTAATTTTTAAATGGTATCTTGAGGAATTTCGCTCCATTCCTCTATTAAGGCCTCCTTCAATTCGTCGATAGTCGAAGGCGCGGGATCTCTGTGTTGGACTCTTCTTTTGAGCTCGTCCCACAAGTGCTCAATGGGATTTAAGTCTGAACTGCGAGCAGGCCAGTCAATTGTCGTAATATTAGCTTCGTTCAGGAACTGCTGTGCTTGACGCGATGTGTGACATCGTGCATTGTCGTGCATTAAAGTAAAGTTGTCGCCAATAGATGCTGCGTAGGGAACAACATGGCCACGTCGAATACCGGTAATATACCGTTCGGCTGTCAGTCCTCCTCCTCGGCCTCCAGAGGGCACGAATACAATTTCCGTTTTTGAATCCACAGAGATATCGGCCCACACGATACACGAACCGCCCCCGTATGTTACCGTTTCTGTGATACAGCATTTCGCAAATCGCTCGCATGGACGCCTGTATACCCGACCTCTTTTGTCACTGCCATGTAGACACACTCTGGTCTCGTCGGTGAACAATACGGACCGCCATTGATCGAGGGTCCAATTTAAGTGATTCCTGACAAACGTGAGTCGCGCTTGTCGGTGATGTGGGGTAAATTTTGGGCCTGTGGCGGGCCGTCTTGGAGTCAAATTCGCTTCCTTTAGTCGTCTCCTCACTGTCAACTCGCTTACAGCTACTCCGCGAACGTCCCTCAGATTCTGCTGCACGTCAAATCCCGTGAAGTGCCGATTTCGTAGCATACTTGTCACAATAAAACGATCGTCTCTATCGGAAGTGCACCTAGAGCGGCCGGATCGGGGTCTCTGATTGCAGCTACCTTCCCCCCGAAACACTTTTGACACAGTAGACTGACTCATTCCTAGCTGACGAGCGACTGTTCTCTGAGTAAGCCCTTCCGAAAATAAGGCGACAACTTGAGCCGCCTGCTGAGGCGTGGTACTCATGAATGACAAAATTTTGACTTTTATTGCGTTAAACTTATTCAATCAACCTTCCAGATTAACTGACCATTGAAAACCCTTTGCGGATGCATTTATAGGGTTAGTTTGCCTTGTAATAACCCATTCATAAATGTTTAATTTCCCGACTTTTTAGCTCCAGGTACCGTGCATTCATAAAACACTCATTAAATGGTGATAAGAAAGGTATCATTTTAAAGTTAAGATCTCAAACTTTCAACTTACGATTTGTAGGGATACATAACGTACTTTTAAAAATATACATACAAATACACGTGCTTTCGGTTCGATTCAGTATTTTTGCTCGTAAGTGTATTTTTGGTAGGAGATAGGGGATAGTGTATCCTTTCCTTTCTGTAACAGAGCGGGAAAGATTCCATCCGTGCTGGTAGATTTATACGGGTCAAAGGAGTCAATGGCCTATTTCACTTTTTTGTATGTGAAGATATTTTTGGCAATACTCTGGTCAGAGCGGGATGCGTCATAGCGCAGCCCCATGCCGACCGAGTAGCTGATATCTTCATCTAGACTAACGCACCCAGGAAAATGGGTCACAAGAAGCAATTTACCTGTGCTCTCGGCATCCTCTGTGATGCTGCCATCTTGTCTCCTTAGGGTGTTGACTTGGCTGGTGCCTTTTCTAGCCAGTCAGGATGAAGTGTGGCAGAAGTGTTGGTATTACCTACACCTTCGCAGAACCTAATCCAACTGCGTTATTTGGCACTGCAGACACCTTTGTTGTAGAGTGTCAGCGAAGCTCGGTACTGCTGCCACTCACCAATACGCTTCGCCAAAAAGGATTGATAATTCTACAAGAGTTATTACTCCATATAACTTTCCCATCTGCCGGGAGATTTGTATGTCTTGACAAATTGTATAGACTACACAAGAAAGCTGACTCCGCCTCCGGCGGTAGATTTGTATGTATTGATTCTCTTGTGTATCTATACTGTATAGTTTATACTCTGTTTATACAATTTGTCAATACATACAAATCTCCTGGCAGAGGCGAAACTTCTATGGAGTGATAACTCTTGTGGAATCTATACTATTTGGCTTCGCTTTATACACTAAACTCCTATCTAATCAAAGTATTTTGAGTCCTTTGGTGAGGAAAAAGTACACCAAAGACACTCTTGACAACGAAGTGATATATTTATTTATTTATTTATTTTTTTTTTTTCAATTCAATTTATTTATTGAATTTCGTTAATTCATTTATACATTTTTTATTTAAAGTTATTATTGCTTCTCTCCCCAAGAACAATGCTAGTGCGAGGAGAGTATTAATTCTATACTAAATTAGCTAAGTGATATTCTTGCATTCTATTCAAAATTTATTGTTTATACATATTCCTAAAAAGTTTTCTTTTTCTATTTACGTTGTATTGTCGACTAATCGTTTTTAAATATAATAATTCAAACAATCTCAAAAAAATTACTTACGGTCAAGTTAAGAAGCCAAAATTTTAATTTTACTTTGAAGTTTTGGGGTGGCGGGTTTAGAATATGTACCACTAGGTGAATCCTACTTTGACCGTAGGATTACGTGCAGACAACAACACCACCTCTAGATGAGCCTGCGGCACTGTTCAACATTTTTAGGACCTCCCACAAGTCAGTGTGTGATGCGCAGTTGAGTGATCCCAGGGCGAACATTGTTCGTGCCAGAGTTCTACGGTTTCCGCGGGTGAGCGCTAAGAGCCAGTCCAAATACACTATAGAGAAGCATAGGGTTGCAAGCTGGAATATCGGATCCAAAACGGGAAAGAGCGAAGAGCTAGAGGACGTCATGAAACGGAGAAGGATAGACATTACGTGCGTGCAGGAGACCAAGTGGCGAAATGACCAAATCGACCGAGCTCGCTTTCTGACGAATTCCAAAAAGTACAAATTGTGCTATTGTGGAAACTCGAATGACAGAAACGGTGTTGGCGTTATTCTGTCTTCGGCTTTACTTGGCAGCATCGTGAGTATCTCGAAGATATGCGACCGCTTGATGAGTATCAAACTGGATGAATGGCAGAAGTGTGTGGAACGTCATAAGTGCCTAGGCTCCCCAAGTAGGTTTGTAGCAAAGTAAGAAAGTGGAATTTTGGAGCGACGTCGACACACTGCTTCAAAGTATGCCAGAAACCGAGCTGTTTTTTTTCGGCGGGGATTTCAATGGCCACGTGGAAGAATCGAACCATGAGTACGAGTATTGCCATGGTCGGAAGGGTAGCCAATCTATGAGGCTATCCTCACTATGTGCAGATCACACGGTCTAGTCATCCTCAACATCATTAAAAACAAAAGGCACCTGATCACATACAGCAGTGGAGCTTATGCGACGCAGATAGACTACCGTCTGTGTCTAATTTTCATGAGACTTTGGCTGAAAGACTGCAAAGTGATCTTGGGTGAATCGGCGATCACTCAGCACCGCTTCCTCCTGACGGAATATATTTTGAAATGGGGAACAATACCTCAAGCGATCAAGTGGCATAATCTCAACAACGAAAGCTTTGAATCTGTTGTAACTCCACTCATTGCTAAAATGGAGAAGTGGCTTCAATACAACACCAACTGCGACGATGAAAGTCCAACACAAATGTGGAATGCTTTGGATTTGGATGAAATCTTAGTAGGTGAGGCTGAAAAGATACTGGGAGTTTCGAAAGCTCCACTCCACACGAATAAGTAGACGTGGTGGTGGACTAACGAAACTAAAGAAGCAGTGCAAGCAAAATCGAACGCATTCAAGGCTTCAACAACATGCAAGACAAGCAATGAAGCCACGCGAAGCGTGAAGGGTATCATACCTTCGGCAAGATAGCCGAAGGCTAGCTTGTTATTATACCTTTTGTAAACAAATATCTGCAAAAATTGCACGTGCATCTTAAAAGTCGCATTCACATTGCACTCGGCTATCGAGAAAGAGAAAATGCATTGAGATGATAGTGTCCCTCGGTCGATACGACATGCTTACCATTTGCTGACAAAATTCAACCTGCGGACTGAGTCGATCGTATCAGAATCTGAGCAGCTGAATGAGAATCCGCGCATTTGATGCTGTGTATCTCGACTTATATTTGAGAAGTCGTTGCGAGTACTTCTCTGGAAGATAACGTAGGAATAAAGAAAATGAATCATTGAAGATCGAACTGTTTTTCTATCTTCACTTGAAAGGAAGTATTTATCTCCCTTTTTATTTACTACTACTTTGCCTTAACCCCTAGCGGGGCATAGCGCGCCAACTACTCCTGCGCGCCATCGTACTCTGTTCTGGGCAATGGGGCGCAACTCCCCAAAAGACTCACCCAGTACCTGACACTCCTTTGCCACAGATCGACGCCATGTGATTCGAGGACCCCCTCTTGGTCGGCCTTGGTTGGAAATGGGGTTCCATTTCATGGCATGCATAGCAATGCAGTTATCACTCTTCCGCAATGTGTGACCTATCCACTGCCATTTTCGCCTGCGTATCAATTCGTCGATTGGCATCTGACCCGTACGCCGACTTAGCTCTTCATTTGATATTGTTTCGGGCCAGAAAATTCTTAAAATTCGACGAAGACATGAGTTGACGAAAACTTGCAGCTTTCTGGTAACTCCTACGGAAACTTTCCATGTACTGCTCCCATACAAAAGCACTGATAGTACCAGGGAGCGAAACAGGCCCAGCTTGGTCTTGATGCTGAGATAACTGCTCTGCCAGATTTTGGACAGCATGCCGTATGCGCGTTTAGCCTGGTTGATACGACGAGCGATGTCCTGCTCCGTACCACCATTTTCGGCAACAATGCTACCCAGGTAGACGAAGTTGTTCACCTTCTCCACAGGCTGCCCATTAATATTGATGGCAATAGGTGTCGGATTTCTTTTTCGCAACGGCGGGCTAAGAACTTTGGTCTTGCTGGTATTAATCTTTAGCCCAACCTTGCTTGCCTCCCTCTCGAGATCTAACGCCATTGCGGACAGATCCATGATTTTGTGGGAGAGTAGGCATATGTCGTCAGCGTAGTCAAGATGTTGTAGATAAGATGTCAAAGTCCATTGAATTCCTCTGTCGAGTCCGGATAGGGCTGCATGCAACACATCGCCGATCACAATGAGGAATAGGATCGGTGAGAGGATGCACCCCTGCCGAACTCCACTGCGAATCTCAAAGTCCCCAGACACCTTACCTTTATGCAGAACGCGACATTTCGCGCCGTCATAGGTTGCCTTAATAATAGCCACAAGCTTCTCAGGGATGCCTCTCCTGCGCAAGGCCGCCCATATAGAATCCCGGTTCACACTATCGAAAGCCTTTTCGAAATCGATGAAAAGCAAGTGAAGCGGAGAATCGTATTCAGCGCATTGCTCGATGATGATTCGCAAGGTGTTAATGTGATCGACACAGGAGAATCCGGATCGAAAGCCAGCCTGCTCTTCATCAATTGTGCTTTCTAAGTGGGCCTTTAGTCTCTCCAGGACGATTTTAGCTATTATCTTGGCAACGGCAGGAAGCACACAAATGCCTCTCCAATTATTACAGTCTGTGAGGCTACCCTTCTTTGGAAGTTTGATGATCAAACCTTCCTTCCACTCAGTGGGAAAGGTCTCTGTATTCCACGCTTTATCAACAAGTGGGTGCAGCAAATCGGCAGTTACGCTGGGCGCTGCTTGATAAAGTTCGGCAGGGATGCCGTCAAGTCCGGCGGCCTTTCCTCGTTTTAGTGCAATAATTGCAGTGACTATTTCCTCTTTAGTCGGGGCAGTGGACCGTATACGCACATTTTGATGGTTAGCTAAATTATCTATATGAGGGGGAACTTCACCAGAGGTTACACGGTTCAAAACCGCGGCGAAGTGTTCTTTCCACCGCCTCATTTGATCTTCTTCCAAGATAAGTAGCTTTCCACCACTATCTTTCACCGGATGTTGGCAGGAGTTACGACCACCTGTAAACTCCTTGATGACACCGTATAAGGCGTTTAAGTTGTTACTTCTAGCGGCTTCTTCTGCTGACGCTAAAAGAGAATTGGCATAAACTCTTTTATCGCGTCGCACACTACGCTGAACTTCTCGAGCTTTCTGACGGTAAAGGAGTTCGATGCTGCTTCGATTGTCGTCTGAAGCTGCAGCCAAACGAACTTTCAGCTCCTTTCTTTCAACAATCCGCTGCCATGAAGCGTCGGACATCCAGGGCTTATTCCGGCAATCCGGGTTTGGGCCAAGGATGGTATTTGCGCAATCAATGTACGCATTTTTTATGGCATCCCAGTTTTCGTTTATGTCACTATCTGGGTGACTAGTTATCTCAGCCGCTTTTTGCGCAAGATGGTCATTATATTGTTGTAAGACAGCTGGATTTTTTAGTCGAGCGGTGTTGAATTTGCGGGGCCTGGATCTTTCGTCGCTGGGGCGGCGCACGGCTGCAATACGCAATCGAACATTAGCGATCATAAGATAATGGTCTCTTCCCATCCCAATAACGGCACCCTTCTTGTTTCGCACGTCCAGGAGGCAACTCTTGAATCTTTTACTAATGGCAAAATGGTCGATCTGATTTTGTGTTCTGCGCCGATCAACAGAGGACCAACTGATTTTGTGGTGGTCCTTATGCTCAAACATAGTACCACCGATGAAGAGACTGTGAAAGTTGCAGAACTCTACAAATCTTTCACCGTTGTCATTACGATCACCAAGACCGTGTCTCCCCATCACATGTCTGAGCCCATAGTTATCGGCGCTAACTTTCGCATTCAAATCACCCATAACCATTATAATGTCACCTTTAGGTGTTCTGCTCTGAACGGCGTTTAGTTCTTCGTAGAAGGAGTCTTTTGCCAAGACATTGTCGGGTTCAGTAGGGGCATAACATTGTATTATTGAGATGTTCCTCATTTTGGTCCGGAACCTGGCGGTCACGACCCTGTCAGAGACCGGTTCCCGGGATAAGAGACAGTTTCGCGCGGCTCTGGTTAAAAGGAGCCCCACACCTGACTCACGGCGACTACCGGTAGCTTTACCGGAGTACAACATTACAGTGCTGCCCGTTGGAGAGATGAATTCTCCGCTGTTCCACCATCTTATCTCACTAACTCCTAAGATATTTAGTTTGTACCTCAGAAATTCACTCTCTAATTGAAGAAATCGTGCGCTCTGGGGACCTTCTGATCCATTGTCCAGGAGAGTACGCACATTCCAGAATCCAATCTTTGTCATTGTACGATAGCCAAAAGTCGTAACCGTTGAGTCAGTCCTTATCCGAGGCATAGTTGACGTTTCGTTAGCATATAAAGATTTCGGATATTTATAGGACCAAATAAATATCTTTGGTCTAGGATATGGGTCAGCACATGAAGAATTGAGATTGTATTCTCGTTCAAGTGTGAACTTTAAAGTGTTGTGCTTGTGTTTTCCATCGTTTCACTGTTGTATGTTTGGCGATTTGAGATTGTCCCTGTTGCGGCTTTAGAAGGTGAGTGATCACTGGGATTTTGTGTTTAATTAGTTATTGTGCATGTGAATGGTGCTTAGTGTGTTATATGCCGTTTGTGCTTTTGATATGTTATTGCCCTAGTGAGGCCATTACACCTGTGATGGGTGTTTGGTCGTAAGTTGCTACCACTGCTCAGGGCAGATGGTTTCACCTGGAGAAGGACCGGTAAGCCATCCTGAATATGAGTGGTTAGTGAGCGATAGCACTACTCAGGGCAAGATGACTTCATCTGTGAAAGTTCCGGTGAGCTATCCTGAGCTAGTGTCCCCGGTGATGATAGTTCCACCTGTTATGGGTCGGTTTATCATCCTGAGATGGTTCAGAGAGGACTGTTCTACCCGGACGGGTTGTGGTGTGCGGGTCTGAATGGCCAATATGGGTTCTAGCGGGATCGGTCCACCCGAGACGGGTTGTGTAATTCTCCAAGAATGTGTTCATGGGCCACGCATGGATTGGAGTGGTTACACCGTAACGAACCATATTGGTGAGGTATCTTCACCTCAAAAGCCATGTTTTGAATGTTTACTAAAATTCAGTTAGCTGAAGCTTTACGTAGTTCGCCTGTAGTAGTTTGTTGTGGACTAGTTTAGCATATTTTCTCATCTATTTGAAAAATAATCTTTGCAGATAGATGATTCGAACAGTATCGTGGTCGTGTACGCGCGTTAATAGTTTCGTCGTTAATTTTATATTGTACGTTACACTTGTCTTGAATGCGAATTTCGTTTAAAACGGTAATACCGATTCAATTTTCCGGAGAAGCAAAATAAACCACTTGTTTGCTCAGCATGTGCTCAAATCTCCCAGAAGCTCTTTTTCGAGTCGCCGAAACAGTTCCTCTCCAAAAGCGTCGGAATTCTCCAGTTCCTTTGCAACACAAAGCACGACTCTCGTCATATTTGCGTATGTCCACGTTAAAATTTTCATTAAGAAATTAAGAAAATTGTTTGAAACTACAGAGAAAAATTGAAAATCTTCAAAGGGATAATACCGAGTTCATGCAAACTGTGAATTCAGCTATAAGCGATTATTCTTAAAAATGTATCGGTTTGCCCGGGTGAATTTTCCTTCCTGACTTTCCAAGTTGGTGATGAACTTTTACGAGAATTCTCATGCGGTGCTGGTATTATATCGTATAGCACTTGTACCGTAACCCGTGTGGTGGTGGGTGCGTGGTAGATTTCCGTGGGGGACTGGGAAAGCCCATTTGTGGGCTGGCGTTGGTCTATTTCGGGGGTGCTTTTATAGTGTGAAAATGTTACGCACCCCACCCACAAGGCGAATGAGTTGACTTGAAGGTAGAAGCAATGCGGTTTTCGGGCCTAGCGTGCCGGCATAATATTTTCCCATGACGGAAAATTCTAAGGAGAAAAACTCGACAAAGTGAAAAGGGAAAAATATACATATTTTGAGCGCGAAGTGTAGTACCTTTAATAGGCTCGTGGATGGCAGTTTCTATGACCTTCTTTCGAGGAAGGAGTGGTTTCAGGGCGGTTTTTCATTTTGATGTGTTGGCCGATCGTCGTGTGGAAATGTCGAAAAACGGTAAGCACACCGGACTCAGACCACATTTACTAATTTAGTACTAAATGTACCACCGAAGATTAATTCTTTTTGTTTCTCGGAACTACATAATTGCTTTTATCTTTGTTATAGGGGTGGAGGGGAGGATGTAGGTTATTGGGTTCTAGACGAAGGGATAGATATAATCAAATATTAATAGCAGGATATAGGGTTGACTCTTGAACAGGTGCAAAAGTTAAAGGTTAGGAAATTACAATAGCGCTGTGCGCTCTCAATGTGAATGTGCGTGCGGTTAATTAATAAACCATTTTGCTTGGAACAACATCTGTCTAGTTAAGATATTGACGATTGAATCTTTGACTAAGTGTACTTGTGAAGTGAAGATTGATTGTAATCGTAGGCTGATATGACAGACAAGCTATGCATACGAGCAAACAACTACGAATATATGATACTTACGTTTACTTTTTCATTGAAAGATCATGAGAAAATTTATGGACGGTTCTTATCGGAAAGGCGTTTGTATAAATAGTTAAATGACAAGACCGTTGTTCATTTAAAATATGTTCTTTATTGAACTGTTGAGTAATAACTGGTGATCTTACGGACTAGACGTAGCATTTATACATTTCCATCTTATCTCCTAACATGAATCCTTAAACATTTCTATCTTATCTCCTAACATGAAACCTGAAGACTATGTATAAGTTAACACCTGAACGCGCAGCGCATCCTATTACAAAACGCTGACGTAGCGTCTACCCCATTTGAAGCAAATGCACGTTTCCCACGGTCAGCAAATCGGCGTCAGCAGATTTAGTTTAAGCGAAATTCATGTAATTAGAATTAAGTCAGTTCCAATTGTACTCTAGAATGGAAAAGAGGGTTCTTCCCCAAAATAAAAAATAATTTTTTTAAAGTAATCCCAGTGTTAATTATTTAACTGGCGCCCGAGCAGGGACGCGCATCCGTAGACATCTGTAGTAATTACGCGAAGTTGTTAAATTAGCCGCGCGAAAACCAAGTGCGTGTTTTTTACCTAAGCGTTTTTGCAAATAACCGCGCGATAATCAAGTGCGTGTTGTGCCATAAACAATCCGAGTGAGAACCAAATTCGGAGAAACAGAGTCCTGCAGGGGAACGAGGCCCCCAAGTAGCTGCATTGCGAAAAGGAGCCAAAAATCAGATTGGCAGCCGCCCCGGCCGTCGGAGCAGTCGCGTCCGTGAACCCAAATCATCAGGGATACTTATCTTGAGGAAGGAGGACATTTCCATAGCAGAGATCAAGGAACTCACCTATATCCTTTTTAAAACCAAACGAATTATGATTAACATCTTACTGTAAGTCAATAGTTTTAAGAAAATTTCAACGAGTGGTTTTAAATTTAAAGTTTTTTTCAAAAAGGCCAGTTCTAAAATTCCCTTTTTTCAATACCTATTCGAAAACCAGAAAATTTTAGTATCGCAAGTTGGTTGTTGTTCTGTGCAGTTTCTCTAGATTTTTAATAAATTCCATTAATATTTTGCCGTGATCGCTTAAAAATTATCCGAAAAATGTCAAACCCGAGCAATTTGATTAGGCCTGCGCGTTTGAATGTAAACGAAGAGGCTGGACAAAATAATCCTGCGCAAAATAATCCTGTGCATAATAACCCAGTGCAAAATAATCCTCCGAACAACGAAGAACATAACAACCAACGACTACGTGATTTTATCACCCAGCTTGTGTCGGAAACCCTGCGGGTTCAAGGAAGACAACTATTTGACTCCTTGAGCAACCCAGAACCCGATGTTGATAATAACGCCGACGTTCCGATTTACGTCGGAGCAGAGGGGGGACTTTCCGACATGGACAAAATACCGGATGTGGTGAAAAGTCTGAGGCAATTCTCGGGTGAGCCCGGTGAATTCAACTCGTGGAGAAAGAGCGTTGATCGTATCCTCAAAATATACGAACACTTAAAAGGCACGCCAAAATATTACGGGATTCTTTCCGTAATACGGAACAAAATTACCGGCCATGCCGACATCGCCCTGGAGTCATACAACACTCCATTGAATTGGGATAAGATCTCTAAATGTCTGACGCTTCACTACGCGGACAAGAGAGACTTAGGTACTCTTGAGTACCAAATGACGACATTGGTTCAAGGTTCAAATTCAATCCCAGAATTTTACCAGGTCGTCTATCACCATCTTTCACTTATCCTCAATAAATTGGGTTCGATTGGCATGAGTCAAGAGTCACTAACCGTCATGACTCAATCGTATCGAGAGAAAGCGCTCGACACATTTGTGAGGGGATTAAGAGGTGACCTTCCCACGCTCTTAAGTATTCGCGAGCCTGCTGATCTGCCACAGGCGCTACACCTGTGTCTCAAATTGCAGAATGTGAATTACCGCACGCAGCATGCTAATTTTTCACAATCTACTCAGCATAGGGTTAACAATCAGGCCCCACCTGTAGTTCCACCTAGAAGAAATATTCCACCTACCACGAACGTGAGGCCTATCCCAGCTCCAAGGCGTAACTTCTACCCCGAACTCGTGCACAACCCACGAGTTCCACCAGCGCCTCAGTGGAGCAAGCAAACCTATCAACAACAATTCCCTCAAATTTCAAACGTTCGCCCACTTGCACCAAAACCTCTACCAAGAGCAGAACCCATGGACGTGGATCAGTCCATGAGAACAAATCTCGTAAATTATTCAAACAGACCACGGAACCAAAACCAGCAGTGGAACAATAAACGCCCTCAATTCCAAACACGACAAATTCACCACCCACCTAACAAAGTACAACGAGTGTATTACACAGAACAGGACAAAGAAGACAACACAACACCAGAACAATACGAACAGTACGAACAAAACATGACGCAGGACGACGAAGACTATGACCAGACCATGTCGGACTACACCGACCAGAACAATGAATCTAACCTTGACGTCTCTGAAGAATTGGATGACATTTATTTTTTAGCCTAAAGCGCTCTTCGCTTCCTTATTTCGAGTATCTTTCACGAAGCGGAGAGGTATTAAAGTTCTTAGTCGACACTGGGTCGAATAAGAATTACATTCAACCCAGACATATTAAATATCCTTTACCAAACATTAAACAATTTTACGCAAATTCAGTCGCTGGAGGCATAAAAATAACTCATCATGCCTTCGTGCCACTTTTTGGACCTGATAAAGAAAAAATCCAATTTTTCATTCTACCAAGTCTTATATCCTTTGACGGAATAATAGGCAACGACACTCTCAAACAACTTAACGCAGTCATCCATACGAAAGACAATTACATGACTATTTACCCAAATTTAAACATTTCCTTAAAACAACTTATTTCGGAAACTGTCAACAATATTAACATTCGAACGTCACATCTTACCCATAACCAGTCTGCAAAATTAAATCAAATTCTTCAAAATTGCTCTAATCTACTCACGGAGCCAAATGAAAAACTGACCTATACTACTAACGTAAAAGGAGAAATACGGACGTCCACCAATGAGCCAGTGTATTCCAAATCCTGCCCTTATCCCATGTCATTGAAAAATGAAGTCAAGATCCAGATTAATAAACTTCTCGAGGACGGAATTATTCGCCCGTCCAGATCTCCTTACAATTCACCGGTTTGGATTGTCCCTAAGAAGGCTGACGCGTCTGGGGAGAAAAAGTACCGTATGGTAATCGACTACCGGAAATTGAACTCGGTAACGATTGCTGATCGGTATCCTATCCCCGAGATTAGTGAAGTCATTGCAAATTTGGGAAGTAACATGTGGTACTCAATTGTAGACCTGAGAAGTGGCTTTCATCAAATTCCCCTGAAGGAGCGCGATGTAGAGAAAACCGCTTTTTCAGTCAACAACGGCAAGTTCGAATTTACTAGACTACCGTTTGGGCTGAAAAACGCTCCAGTCATCTTCCAAAGGGCTTTAGATGATATCCTCAGAGAACACATAGGCAAACGCTGCTATGTGTACATTGACGATATCGTTATTTTTGGAAAAACCGAAACTGAACACTTCGATAATCTCGAGAAGGTACTGAAAACACTGGAAGCCGCCAACATGAAAATTCAAACGGATAAGTGCGAATTCCTAAAGACAGAAATCGAGTTTTTGGGTTACGTTATTGGTCGAGATGGCATTAGAGCTAACCCGAAAAAGGTACAAGCAATCATCGATCTACCTCCTCCAAAAACGCTCAAGGAGCTCCGTTCCTTCCTAGGAATGTCGGGGTATTATCGTCGCTTTATCAAAGATTACGCGAAAATCGCGAAACCCCTGACATCTCTCTTGAGAGGGGAAGACGGTCGTGTGTCCAAAAACCAATCCAAAAACAAAGCAATCAACTTAAATCCCAACGCTTTAACCGCTTTCGAAAAACTAAAAAACTCACTTGTATCCAAAGATGTTATTTTGGCTCATCCCGATTTTGAGAAGGAATTTGAATTGACAACCGACGCTTCTAACTACGCCCTGGGTGCCGTCCTTTCACAAAACGGCAAGCCCATAATGTTCCTCTCCAGAACACTTACGGAGACAGAGGAAAATTATGCCACGAATGAAAAGGAAATGCTTGGCATTATTTGGGCCCTAAACTCATTGCGTAGTTATCTGTATAGCTCTCGCAGGGTGAAGATTTACACCGACCACCAGCCCCTTACATATGCCCTTAGTAGTAAAAACACTAATAGCAAATTGAAAAGGTGGAAGGCCATATTAGAGGAATACAATTACGAGCTAAAATATAAGCCAGGAAAGGCGAATATTGTAGCGGATTCCCTTTCCAGACCTCCTCTTCCTTCTCAAATCAACTCTATGACACCTACAGAGCACAGTACCGATAGTTCACCAGAATATCTAATTCCTTCTGTCGAAATACCGGTAAATGTATTTCGAAATCAAATTCTTTTAAAAATCGGCAATGAAGACAGTTATCAAATCGAAGTCCCCTTTCCAAATTACACAAGACACACAGTCATTAAACCACACTATTCCGATACCGATATAATAAACATTTTTAAAAGGTACCTTAATCCAAACCTAATAAATGGTCTCCACACGAGCGAAGAAATCATGGGAAGAATCCAACAAATCTATCCTAACTACTTCAAGGACTATAAAATTCGCTTCACTCAAAAAATCGTTGAGGACATCACCAACGAAGTTGAGCAGGAAGAAAAGATTCTACAAACCCATCGTAGAGCTCACCGCAATGCGGACGAAAATCGGTTACAACTTTTGGAAAACTTCTATTTTCCCAAGATGTCGGTGAAAGTTAAAAACCTGGTCAAACGTTGCCAGATCTGTAAAGAAAATAAATACGACCGACATCCCAATAAACCATTTTTGAGTTCCACCCCAATTCCTTCTTACCCCGGACACATAATTCACATTGACATCTTCAGCACTGAGAAACATCGAGTTTTG
This sequence comes from Chloromyia formosa, assembly GCA_964017055.1. Lineage (NCBI taxonomy): Eukaryota > Metazoa > Arthropoda > Insecta > Diptera > Stratiomyidae > Chloromyia > Chloromyia formosa. The sequence continues at coordinate 105,155,802 of OZ024813.1, forward strand.
ACCGCAATCGACAAGTTTTCGAAATTCGGACAAGCTAAAATTATCGCGTCGAAATCTACCGAAGATATCAAAGAACCTCTAATGGATCTTCTTTTTTATTTTTGCATCCCCGAACATGTGGTTGTAGACAACGAAGGTGCACTTAGGTCCGCGTCAATAACGTCTATCATGGAGGATGATCTTCGGATCAAAGTCTATAAGACACCACCTTATAAGAGCGAGGTGAATGGTCAGGTCGAACGCTGGCATAGTACGCTCACTGAAATAATGAGATGTTTAAAAAAGGAAAATCCTTCAAGACCTTTCAGAGATCTACTAAACCGCGCTGTGAATGAATACAACTTTTCCATTCACACCACCACCGGGAAAAAGCCGGTAGCGCTTCACTTCGGTAGAACCCCCGAAATTGATCTTGACGAATACGAAAGAATACGTCTATCCAACATTGACAGACTAAAACGAAAACAGGACATCGACATCAAAAACCATAACAAAACCAGACGACCTATAAGACAGTATGAGGTAGGTGAAACAATCTATGTAAAACAAAATAAACGCTTGGGATCAAAATTAACACCTAGGTACAAACAGGAACTAGTAAAAGAAAATAACAATTCAACGGTACTAACAGAATCCGGCAAGATTATCCACAAAAGTAACATTCGAAACTAATACATCGTTTCAGCTTCATCTTCCCCCTGATACATGCGAAAATTCAAATTTTGGATTTCTCCAACTCACAAATAATATCCTTCTACGCGGGACAAACAAAAATACAGGACGGAAACTTCAAACTGATCCACGAAATCAACATAGACCAATACGTACGCTTCATTTCGGAAATCGAACCGATCCTCAACCTTTCCGAAGTCCGACAACATTCCCTTTCCAAATACCTATCCCACGAACTCCAGCAAATTCAGGACCTCGTAAAATACAAAATTTAAAACCTCGCAGAACAGAGAGATCGTTAGACTTTATTGGCACAGCATGGAAATGGATTGCTGGCAATCCTGACCATGAGGACTTCATTACAATCCAGGACAAAATTAATAATGTACTACAGAACAACAACAAACAGGTGGTAATAAATCAACAACACAACGACAGGATCAACCAGCTAACAAAAACAACAAATGATATTTTAAAATTGTTAAAGAAAGATAGTCAAACTAATAGCAACATGATTTTAGACGTTCAGTTCAGACTGAGACTAGTAAAAGAAGAACTAAGAAATATAAACCTAGCAATTCATTGGGCAAAGTTAGGAATAATAAATTCTCTAATCCTTTCAAAACAAGAAGTTAAATTTGCAATAGATATATTTAATAAAGATTTGTTACCTTATGCCACCGTTGAAGAAGCTTTAGATTTCGCTGAAGTAAAGATTATTACAAACTCTTCAGCATTGCTCTATATTATTAATATCCCACTCACAACTGGTACAATTTATGAAACCTTAATTATCAAACCAGTAAAGAAAAATCATCAAATTAACGAATTATCTCATAGTAAAATTATAAAAAATAACGAAAGAATATTTGGAATTATCGGAAACTGTAAAACTTTTGACAAATTGAGTATATGTAAATCTGATTATATTTTAGAAATTAGCGAAACTAATTGTATACCCAATCTATTGCGAAGCCAGAAAGCCATTTGTAACCGAATTAGCAGTCAACACACACCCACGATCGACGAGATCTCTCCTGGAATCCTTCTACTCAATCAATTTGTTGGACGCCTGAAAAACGAAAAAGCAATTCATCATTTGAACGGGACATTCTTGGTTAAATACCAAAATACAAGTATCACGGTAAACGATAGGACTTTCATCAACAAGGTAACCACTAGTCTACAGGTACTACCCGCCATCCTACAACCACCTCCGGAAGAAAAAATGTATCACGAAATACTATCATTGGAATCGATGAGGGAGCTAAATCTGAACAACACGAACCAAATCGAGTTATTACGCCATGAAAAGCACGTTCATCTATTGACCACGTACGGCTTATTCGGAATCGCATCAATCATCTTCGTCATATTGATCATCTGGCATATCCTAACGAAGAGAAACACTAAAATAATTTTACAACAACCGCTTCCCACGGAAATCGAAACAAAGCATTGGAGTCCTCCTGCAAAATCAACATTATCCTTACCTTTGGAATTATCTTCGTCTCAACCTTTGGCATCATCCTCATCTCCACCTTTGGCAATTTCATCGAACCCGGATACAAAAATCAAATTTAATAACATTCCATATTTTTAACGATCGAGGACGATCGTACTCAAGAGAGGGGCGAGTTAACACCTGAACGCGCAGCGCATCCTATTACAAAACGCTGACGTAGCGTCTACCCCATTTGAAGCAAATGCACGTTTCCCACGGTCAGCAAATCGGCGTCAGCAGATTTAGTTTAAGCGAAATTCATGTAATTAGAATTAAGTCAGTTCCAATTGTACTCTAGAATGGAAAAGAGGGTTCTTCCCCAAAATAAAAAATAATTTTTTTAAAGTAATCCCAGTGTTAATTATTTAACTTATATTATGCTGACCTTTAGAGTGTGATAAGAATGACACGGGTCATGGTATGAATATATGTCTGAGTCATCATGGCATAGTGATGAAACAAACATGCATTATGATAACGAAAATGCAAGTATGCATTTTCGCCTGTGACTCAGAACCAAGATTTAGGTTGAGTGTGGTAGTGAGGGGTTGGTTCCTTAACTCCTCCCTCCTCAAGTGACAAGTTGTGCTCAACTTTGTTCGTTATCGTTTTATTTTTTACAACAATTTCTATTGATTTCTTCTTGCAAACCGATTTTATGATGAGTATTATCACAATACTGATAAACACAATTATGGGTAGTGATATGGCTACAGACAGGTTGAAATTGTTTTCTTTAAGTGATTCTAGTTTAGTTATATTCAACAAATTTATGGTTTTATTTTCCAATTTTCTGATGTGATGTATTGAGATGGGTTCCATATAGCTAACGTTTGCCATTGGATACAGTTGAGGTTCCAAAATGGGTATATAATTACTACTTGAAGTCCTTAAAACCAAGTACTTACTAAAAGAAAAATTACATTGATTCGATTCGAGTAAAAAATTCTTAGATTCTATAGGTATATAAATAGTCTTTGACTCTTTACAGAAAGTTTCCAAGCGCTTATCATTAACGTTTGTTAACAAAAACATTGTGGTTGAAATTTGGTAAATTGCTTCTTGTGTATTTTTAATCAAAGTACAGTTGTTTGGCTTTCTAGTGAATATGCTAGCAATACATTTGTCATGAATGGGCAAATTTGATCCAACGGGGTAAATGCTGCTAATTGAAAATTGTAATTATTTGGTACAGGAAATATTTGATATATGGAAGTTCTCTTAACTCTAGTGGAATTTTAATGAATATGATTAATTTGTGAGGCTCAATTAGGATATCTGTTTTTATATGTTCTAATTTAAGCGGGGTTAATTTATATGACGATAATTCCGTATCAGAGAGTATATTTCTATGCAGTGTGTGGGCTTGATTATTCAACACTATTTCCGAAAGCTTGTCAATTTTTTCTTGAGCCAATGTTAGATACTGTGAAAATTGTAGGTAATTCATAATCTCTAATATCGATTTTTGTTGACTATTATTTTCGTTTATAATTCTATTAATAGTGACATTGAGCATATTTTGCTGTTCGTTGATGGAATTTGTTATTCTGTTTATCTCAGATCGAAGTGTGTTTGTTGATTGGAGGATTGTGTTTTCGTTTACTATTAACTTTTCTTCTTTGGATTCGACTTTCTGAAAATTTCTTTGAATGAGCTCTCTATCTTCGTTATCCAAAGTGCCATTTTCTAATTGACCCTACGAAATTTAAAATACCCCTTTTCAGTTTAAAACCTGGAAATAATGTTTTTATTTCGGTTTCCAAGTGTTTCAAAATTTGAAACGAGTACTTTGGTATGATATTAGAATTACTTCCGTCGATTTTATATAACATGTCGTACAAATTCGATATCATGCTAGTCAAATCGGATTCATATATTGGATGACCGACGATAATTCTCTTTACTGTCTCGAACTGTGTGCTTGTTTTCATTAGAATGTAGCCGTCCTGTTGGGGAAGGGGTGTTATAGCGATTTGTGCTCTTGCCAGGACAGGGAATATTAGAATTGTTGCCAGCAATATCCCTGGAAAGATTGTAATGTTTTTTTAACTTCTTTTGTCTTTGAGGGTGAGTTTTGGATTTATGTTTGTCGACTACATATCTTAGATCTAATTTATTTTTAGGAATATTTTTCTTGTAATTTTGGTCAAGGGGCGAATGTTTTCGATTTATGTTGGCTTTTTCAATCCATTTATCTTTGTTACGTTGGAGATTTTTCAATATTTCATCTTTACTGAATTGAGATTTTCCAAAAAATACATTGAAGGGAGTGTCATTGGTTGTGGTGTGCTTGTTATTATTGTAATAATGCAAGCACTGTTCCACTGGATCAAATAGTTCTAAATCGGGATCTTCATGCTTTTGTCTTTGTAAAAATATACGCATTTGTTCGTTTAGCGTTCTATGAGCAACCTCAATATCTGAATTTCCCGTTTTATGGTAAGGTGAGCATAGGTGGTAAGATATTCCTTGCTTACTTAGCCATTCTTTCGTTTTTATGCTTGTAATAGCACCTTCGTTGTCAAAGACTATGTATTTGGGAAGACCTATTCTATTAAATATGGTCTGTAATGTGTTTATAACGGTATCCCATTGCCTATTGTCCAGCTTTTGTACTGTCAGAAACTTACTAAATTTGTTTATGCATGTAAGATATGGGCTTTTATTATCCCGAAGCCAAATATCTACATGATATATTTCCCTAATATCTGATGGGGTTGGTGAAATTCTGAGAGGTTCTTTTGGGGGATGTCTATCATATTTAGCTGTAGCGCAAATAGCACATTTATTTATGTAGTTGGTTATTGCTAGTTTCATTTTCGGATAATAATATTTTTTACGTAATTTATCGTACAACTTGTTAATACCCAAATGATTTGTCTCCTTATGTTCTTTAGCAATTATTTCTACTATTTCTGCATGCGAACACTCGTTCAGCATATACAATTCTCAATAATAAGTTTAGGGTAGTTTAGTTTCCAGTCCTTATATTCGTTCTGAAAAGTTGAGAGAATAGATTTACTGGGAACTAACTACTAAGTCCGATTGTTCCTGTGTTCGGAATATGATTTCGTAATATATATTGTGCTTCTTTTGCAGTGAAGCGTTTGTAATAGAAAGTTATCCTTTTCCCACTTAATAACTTTTGGACACTGCTGCGAACCCGTTTACCATTCTTAATAACTATTTGTAACTTTAAACAGTTTAAGGGCTTTTCGGATATGCTTATATAATTCGTGTTGTCTTCATGAGCTGTATGTTGTGTTGCTAAAGAATCGGATTTTTTATTTATTACATCTATAGCATTAACTTCGATTCTTGACAGAGCATCCGCTACAAAATTGGATTTACCTTTTATGTATTTAATTTCATAGTTATACTCAAGTAATTTGAGTTTCCACCTAAAAAGTTTAGGTGTATCTTCCTTTATACTTTGTAAAAATGTAAGGGGCTTATGGTCAGTTTCTAATATAAACCGTCGACCATATACATAAGGCCTAAAATACTTGACTGCCCAAACTATCGCTAAAAGTTCCTTCTCGATAGTTGAAAGTCGAGTTTCTGTGTCGTTGAGAGTTCTTGATGCATAACAAATCGCTTTATATCCCTGTGATAAAACCGCTCCCAAAGCGAAGTTTGATGCATCAGTTGTCACAGTGAACGATTTATCAAAATCGGGGTGAGTTAGAATTGGCTCATTTAAGATATAACTCTTTAATTTCTCGAATGCTTTAATGTATTCGGGATCTTTAATGTTAATCGAATTTGACTTCTTTAATGTAACTGTGAGGGGTTTTGCTATTGAAGCATAGTCCTTTATAAATTTTCGATAAAAGCCCGTAAGACCTAAAAACGACTTTACTTCTTTTGTAGTTGTAGATATTGGGAAGTTACGGACCGCTTCCACTTTCTTGGGATTTGGTTTGATACCGTCTTTGGAAATAACATGCCCTAAAAATTCGGTCGATTTTTTTAACAATTGAGTTTTAGACATTTGGATTTTTAGGTTAGCCGAACGTAAAGTGGATAATATTTTGCGGAGAGCTATTTCATGTTCTTGTAATGAAGTGCTAAAAACTAAAATGTCGTCCATGTACACAATGCATATTTTATTAACGAATTCCTGTAAGATTGTATTCATCAATCTTTGGAACGTAGCTGGCGAATTCTTTAAGCCAAATGGCATTCGAGTAAATTCGAAATGCCCTTCATCGGTGGAAAATGCTGTTTTATGACGATCTTTAGGATCTATTTCGATTTGATGAAATCCTTTCGCAAGATCGATCGTACTGAAATAATTAGCGTTTCCCAAGTTCCCCAGAATATCGTCAATTTGTGGTATAGGAAACTTATCTTCAACAGTTACTAAGTTAATTTTACGAAAATCCACAACAAGTCGATTTGAGTTTCCTTTTTTTGGTACAACCAATATTGGCGAATTATATGGGCTGGAAGATGGCTGAATAATTCCTTGTGCTAAATCTGCCTGAATCTGTTTTTTAATAAATTCTTTCGAATGATAAGGCAATTTATAATTCCGTTGATAAATTGGCTCATTTGACTTTAGTTTCAAAGTGTGTTTGATTCGATGCGTAAATGTTAATTTTTCTTTAGGGTCATATTCTAAATCAGAAAATTCTATTTTAATTTTATCAATTACTTGAACCTCTTCAGTCGTGTACGTATTAGGATCTGGTTGTGAATCCATTTGTTTTTCTATGGTGTCAATAGCATTAGAAAATTCACGAATTATATCATTTGGAATGTCCGTGCTAAATGGTATGAGATGCCCATTAATTATACCCTAGTTTTAATTTCGGAACGGGATATATCGATTTTGGCACCTAAAGCGATTAAAATATCCATTCCGATTATAGCGTCGAAATTTGAAAATGACATATCAGCTACTTTCCAATTCCAAATTCTTCAGGTGCTAATGTCCTAAGTGTATCATAACATGCAATTTTGCCGTTAATTGTATGCAGATGTACTGGGTTGTTAAGTTTGGTTCTACCAGAGTCATGGACTTTTCGAGCTGACATAATGCTCGTCGACGAGCCAGTATCAATTAGACAGCGATAAAAATTACCATGAATAGTTAGTTTAATGATGGGTAAATTTGAGATTGACACTCCGAGGCAAGTAAACGAAAATCCGTACTATCATTTTGTACATGCAAAGATGATTCGTTGGAATTTACTGTATTCATAGATCTGTCCGTTGACAAAGAATGATCTACATGTTGATTATGATAATTTCCCGAGTTTGCAGTTCTATTCTGTGAGGAATTGTAGTTAGCCTGGGAATTATTACCGAAGTGTCCCCGATTGTTTCCCGATTGATATTGCGGTTGCTCGTACAACCATTGGGGATTCATTGTATAATTTACAGGAGGTAAAGATTTTGAATTTTTAGAAACTGTATCCATATTGAACTTTCGAGAACTTGAATTTTTGTTATTATTACTTGAATTTCCAAAATATAAATAGCCTGTCTCGTGTAAAATAACTCTCACTTCCTCTAAACCAGCAGGATTTCTAGCTAACAGAACACTCTTTAAAGGTTCTGGGCATTTATTAATATAAATGTTTTTGGCCATTAAATACCTACTTTTGATGATATCTTTTTTTGACTACTTAAATATACGTTATCATTTCGGATTTTTTGACTTATTAAACACAGACACTTACAGAAATAATCATATAATTGAAGCGCCGAAGTGAATCTCGCACCACATAGCCTTTCCTGCAGTTGTAGTTCTGTCTCCGCCGTATCAAAGTGCGTTATAAGGGTCTTCCTGACCTCATCCCACGTATCCGGGTTATATGTCAAAACCGCCTCTCTCGCCTTGCCTGTAATCCGTAGTAGGATTTGTTGCGTCAACTGCACTTTGAAAACACATGCGTTTAAATCACTTTTAATAGAGTCGATCGCTTTTATGAACGGATATAAATCCGATTGGTTCCCATCGAAAGCTGGGATCGATGAAATAAACGAGCTTAGTTGTCCGTATTCCATATTTTCCCGTAAAATATTAACTTTCTTAAATTTTCTAATTAATTCGTCAAGTTTCAAATGTCTCGTTTGTCCGGTTTCAAAATGATCTTGTGCTCAAGAAAAAACACTTTAAACTTTATCAATGTGATTACCGCGACGTATGTATATAAGAGACAATAGGTTCTTTTAGCCCGGTTAAACTTATCTTGCGTAAAATATAAATTTTTACTAAATGTCGTAACAAAACCGTGGCCCGACTGCGCCAGTTAAATGACAAGACCGTTGTTCATTTAAAATATGTTCTTTATTGAACTGTTGAGTAATAACTGGTGATCTTACGGACTAGACGTAGCATTTATACATTTCTATCTTATCTCCTAACATGAATCCTTAAACATTTCTATCTTATCTCCTAACATGAAACCTGAAGACTATGTATATTATGCTGACCTTTAGAGTGTGATAAGAATGACACGGGTCATGGTATGAATATATGTCTGAGTCATCATGGCATAGTGATGAAACAAACATGCATTATGATAACGAAAATGCAAGTATGCATTTTCGCCTGTGACTCAGAACCAAGATTTAGGTTGAGTGTGGTAGTGAGGGGTTGGTTCCTTAACTTAAATGACCACAACTGATTGTCATTTCAGTTTAATTGGCGCTCGAAAAAAGGCTTATCATTTCAGTTAAAATTCCCGTTTTTAGGGTTTTGTATTAAAAACAAAACCCTTATGAAATCGGTCAAATGTCTGTCCGTCTGTCCATAAAATATCTCACGAACGGCTGAAGCTACATACATGAAATTTTGTGGGAGTATGTAGAATTATTTTAATTCGCCGGAGAAAGCGATTCGCTGTAATAGGCTGACTTTAAGGGGATGTCCCCATAGAGGGGAAATGAAGGTCAAAATTTTTTTTTCATCTGGTATAGGCAAGTGGGGTATCATGAGAAAGGTAACACCGAGTACATTTCATTTCCGGTATTTTCATTAAATTTGAAAAAAAGGGGAAAAGAGATAGAGGGGAAAATATGTGATCCGAGTTTGTCCCCCCCCCTTGCGTTTCGATACCGTTATACTTAGAAACATGAAAATTTGCAGAAAGGCGGCATTTTATTAGTGTAGAAAACCGAAAATCGTAGAATTTTGATATCTAAAAAAAAAGGTTAATAAATAGTTCATTTCTAAAGTTGCAGTTAGAATACCCCCTGCACGCCTGAAGCACAGCCGAGGTAAAAAATATTGATGGCCAACGTAAACCAACATCATAGGCAATAATATCCATAAGTTTCATTACAATCACATAGTATTTAATAATAGTACATTCATTTAAAGTTATGCATTTTGACACTATCCACACAAAAATTACACCTACCGGCCTCATATGTAGGTGTGAGTACTACTTTCATGTTGTTTTTCGTAGTGCGAATTGCAGTTATTTAATTAATCATTTTTGAAAGGGTAAAGATTAGTTGGGGGCGCTGCGTCGTAATTGGCAAACTTTACCGAGTGGAAGGGGGGAGGGGTCCACATAGAGGCGAAATTAAGCTCAAATTTTTTTTTTATCGACTGGTATAGGCAAGTGAGGTGTCGTGAGAAAGGTAATGTTGAGTACATTCCATTTTTTTCGCATTTTCTTGAAATTTGTAGAAAGGGGAATAGTGGGGGAGGAAAAAATATTAGTTCGTAATTCGCAACCCCCCTTCCCCCCGCCATGTCGAGACTGTTAGAATTATGAAAACTTACAGGAAGGTGGGTTCCGAATAGCATATAAAATGGAAAATAATGGAATCTGTATATCTTCTCAGAATAGGTAAGTAATAGTTTATTTCTGTAGTTACAGTTAGCACACCTCTGCATGCCTTAAATACGTTCGAGGTCAAAAGTACTGATGGCTAACGATAACCAACACCTTAGGCAATAATATGTTCTAAGTTTCGTTACAATCACGTAATATGAATTGGCATGTAAAATGTAAGTTTGTAAGACATTTTAATTATGTTTTTTTTGTCCATCTGAGTGGTATCAAGAAGAGCAACGAGCCGATATTTATATACCAAAATAAGCGCTTGCTACAAAACCCTCGGATTTCGGGCGTATCCCTCTATATTCCGGTTTCATTTTGTTTAAACACAGAAAAAACAGAGTCCGAAAGAAACTGCAATTGAAATTGTGTATTTTAACCAAAATGATTGTTTAAATTAGACTTAGTAATCTATAATGGACGGTTTGGTGAACATCAGAAGATGCCAGTGGGGACGGAGCCTAAGGCTGCATGATGGCCGTGAAGGTCGAGCAGTGCTATCTGGCGAAGAAATAGGAGCTCAACGAGCTAAGTAGCGGTCTATGCTTGTTGTAGCCCAATTCGGGAGACGTGGGCGGGGTTTTCGCCGCTCGGTGTCCTCGTCCTTTACGTATTACTAATGATACGTACGTACTCAGTTGCCCTAACACCTTGTGGGGCTTAGCGCGTCAACTGTTCCATGTGGCCCAGTTGACGTTTCGTTGGTATTATCTGGTTTCGGAGAATGCAGTTCCCAGCATGCACATCCATAGCCACGAACATCGTCGTGGACGGGATTCGAACCCGCAACGCCGGTAGTCAAACATGAGACTGATGCCTCAACACACTGCGCTAACGGTCGCCCCAAACTAACTATTACTAATCATAGGCCTGGGGGAAACAACACAAACAAATGGGAAAAAAAGGCGATAAGAAGGGAATGAGTGTCGGACGGCTCAGGTGCTCTCGCACACTCAGCTGGGTCCAGGTCTTATTGGACCTTCGGCCTCTCATCCACCCATCCCCGAAGTTCATGGCCGTAATATAAAACTTTGCGGACCAACCTAAAATAATATAAAACACAAAGACCTTGTCTAAAATCATGAAAAACACGATTTTTATGCACCTGTGCCATTTTGGCATCAATGTAATTTCAACAGTAGCCAAGCTACGTAATCATTTTCGCTAAACTCAACGCGTCATATTGAATTGCATAATAAAATCGATTGATTTATTTGTAAATTACAGAATTGGGTGTTAAGACAATGGACTTTTTGTTTCTCCTGTACGAAGGCATAATATTTCGTTACGCCCATTAGCGTTAATTTCTCCATGACGGAATGCAGCAGAGAACAAGAGAATTTGAGGATCTTTCGGCAATTTCCTTATAGAATGATCTACCATGCCGTGAAAGTCTTGAGAAAACAACTTATCTGCCTCCTCCAATGCAAGAATTTCGCCCTGTGACATATCTGTCACTTATTATTTATAAAAGAAAGAAAGACCTTTTCCATATAGTCCTCCACGTGGGCGCCCCCTGGTAACGGCAGTGTTTCAAACCGCTGACGGCCAAGTCTTAGCGATCAGACAGTTTGGAAAAAGGCAGATAGCTGTAGCCTAAATGGCTGACCAGCACCTAAGCGTCTCTAGTTTAGTAGGATGGAAATACTTGCGTAGTTGGACCTGCAACATAGTTGTGTGAACTCCAGCACGGTTATTAAACCATCTGAAGCAGCTATCTTCCGAGGCCATCCCCTGAATGGGGTTAAGCAATGTGCTGACAACCCGTCCTTTAAAAACCACTCCACGTCAAGAAACCTGGAACAAATGCCTCGGATTGGGTGGATCGACAACAACGACGACGCAAACGACTAACGGATTATTCTTTCGGATCCTGGAATGTACGCTCCTGGAACAAACCGGGGGCCGAGAAGGCCCTCCTTCAACAGGTCGAAAAGTACAAACTGAGCATTACTGCAGTCCGGAAAACAAATTGGCTTGGCAGCGAGATCAATGACAAGAAATCGCACACAATTTTTACAAGTGGCAAACCATCGGGCAGCAAGGAGTTTGGAGTAGCATTTATAGTAAACAATCACCTCAAGCCGGACATTACTGACTTCAAACCCATAAATGAACGGCTATGTGCGATTCGTATTAAGACTAGATTCTTCAATCTCTAGCTCATCCATGTGGACTTCCGCACTGAAGCTAAAGATGACGTAGTAAAAGACGAGTTCTCAGCCCGCCATGAGACTCTCTTCAACTCACTTCCAACAAACGACGTCAAGTTGCTGCTGGGAGACTTTAACGCAAAAGTCGGGAATAAAAGTTGCCACCGGGGGACCACTGGAGGCCACAGCCATCATGAAAATATAACGACAATGGCCAGCGACTTATCGAATTCGCCTGCAGTAGGAATCTAGTTGCAAGCTCTACGTGTTTCCCGCATCGACGCATTCACAAGCAGACCTGGGAATCTCCAGACGCACATACCATCAACAAAATTGATCACGTCCTCATTTGCAGGAGATAGGCGTCTAGTGTGATGGATGTCCGCTCTTATCGAGGACCAAACTGCGTTTCAGATCATCATTTGGTGAAGATACAGAAGCAGAATTTCTTCAGTGCACCAATCGGGAATCAGCCCTGCCAAAATCTTTGCGGTTGATAAGCTTCTGAGCGATGCTACGGCGGTAGCGTATACTACCGCCCTTGAGGAAAGACTATCACCTATGCTACACAACATCAGCAACACAGGCGTCCATGGGTTCTAGGAAGAACTCAAGGGCACCATCAGGGATGTCGCAGAGAAGGTCGTGGGATATAAGGCCCGGCGAGCGCGAAATGACTGGTTCGACGAAGAATGCAAAAATTTTCTTGAAGCGAAAAACGAGGTCTACAGACAATGGAGCAACCAGAGCCAGAAGAGAAAAATATGACGAGCTACGGCGAATATCGAATAGAATAATTAGACGTAAGAAACGTAAATACTTTGACGAGCAGTTGCTGAATATAAACTAAAACATAACTAATAGGAACACCAGACAAGCGTACAAACTAGTAAATACAATTAAGAACGGCTACCAACCAAGGACTAGCCTATGTAAAAACAAAGACTGAAACATCATCAGCGACACCGATGGCAATAACAACCGATGGGCCTCTTATTTTGAAGAGCTACTGAACCTACCATCTAACATCCCTACACAAGAAGCTCTCGACGATATTGTTGATCTAGGCCCACCCATACAACACCGACAGTAGAGGAAGTTGATCTCGCGTTGCGGTCACTAAAACGAAATAAAGCGCCGGGCGCTGACGAGATTCCAGCTGAACTGCTAAAATTCGGTGGAACGGGTCTAGCTAATGCCAGACATCAAGTATAGGACGACGAGGAGATGCCAGACGATTTGCGCAAAAGCATCATCTGTCCACAAAAAGGGAGATAAACTGCAGTGTGAGAACTAGAGGAGCATATCACTAGTTTGTACGTCCTATAAAATTTTGACGAAAATTCTGGAAAATAGAATAAAACCGTGCACAGAACGAATCATTGGCGAATATAAAAGTGGTTTCAGACCTGGTCGCTACACAACCGATCAGCTCTTTACGGTCAAACTGATATTCCAGAAGTGCTGGGAATACAACGTAAACGTATGTATACCAAATCTTTGTCGACTTCAAGCAGGCATACGACAGTATTGATCGTGGAGTACTGTACAACATTATGCTGCCATTTCGGCACACTGGCCAAATTAGTGCGACTGACAAAGATGACGATCACCAACTCCGTCTCACAAGTCAGGATCCAGAATAGACTTACTGACCTATTTGAAGCACGCACTGGTCTGAAGCAGGGCGATGAACTGGCACCGACGCTCTTCAATCTAGCACTGGAATACGCTACTCATCAAGTCGACACAATTAGCAGCGTACGCCGACGACATCAACATCATATCCTGAAGACTGGCCGACGTACAAGAACTTCTGCATACGCTCGATAACGCTGCGAAAGAAGTTGGACTACGTATCAACGAGGGTAAAACTAAAATAATGATGCAATGGACAACAAGGACACCTGCACAACCACCGAGCATTAATTTGAGGGACCTCAACATCGAGTTCGTGAACAACTTCATATACCTGGGCTGCAACTTGTCAAGAGACGCCAACGAAGCTAACGAAATTAAGCGACCGATACAGTTACCTAATAAGAATTTTTTCTCGATTCTCTCCATAATGAGATCGAAGCATGTGCACAGAAACACGAAGCTCCGCGTGTAGAAAACCTTTATACGACCAGTGCTATGCTACGGCTGCGAAGGATGGACCCTAACTCAAACCTCCGGAAACATGCTGGACACATTTGAAGGTAAGGTTCTACGGCGAATTTTCGGGGCTGTTTGCGGTCGAAATGGTTGGTGCATCCGGTACAACCATGAGTTGTATGAACTGTACGATGAGCTGGAACTAGTCGACGGAGCGAGACTGCCTAGACGACCGAGATCTCGTTGGGAGAGCTCAGTATATGTTGACACCGAGCAGCTACTGGGCTCCCAAGATTGGAGGACGCGGTCACGTGACCGAGATAATTGGAGGACAACGATCCAGGCGGCCAAGGCCCGACGTCGGGCTGTCGCGCCACCATGATGATTTTCCTATTCGCTACTATAATATGTTCTACATTGTTTTTTTCGAACCAGTTTTCCTGATCGGGACTGCTGAATTAAACACAGCAAATGTTGTTTTTCGTTGCTTACGATAGGGTCAAGCCAACAATGCTATCTACGAGTATTGCAGCGCTATGAAAACGTGCAAGCAAAGCAACCGATAATCTAATTCCAGAAATTTTACTCGAATTGATTGCCACTATTATAACATGAACTTTTAAATTCAATTTTCTACTATTGTTATTATTCATTTTCACTTTGCATTTGCCGGTGAAAATTCGGCCACGATTGAAGCAATGGCTCGCTCGACCAACCAATCGCATCTAATTTTAAACAAACACATTCGTTCAGAATGAATTTTGTTCTATTTATGGAACAAATCCATGTGCCGCTTCAGTGGTTCGTGTAATCGCACACCAAAATAAACAGATAAACATTTAACACCTGTTTTCATTGCCCAATTAATGGTTGGTCCTTCACTAGACTGTTGTTTTGTTTCGGTGGCAATAAAATTAGTGTAGTTACAATATGCACTCTGTCTATGAACAGCTGAACGAAGAAGCCTTTCCCCCGGGAAATTTCGAATCCAGGCCAAATTAATACTGCGTTAGCCATACAAACAGAGTGTTTATTTGTAGGAACGGATACCGCTTCGGTTGAATTTAAATTAATAGCTCCAATTTCTTTAGCAGAGAAATTGATTTTGTATGTGATGCTGACAAATTTAATGGTTAAATAGTCATTTTTGAATGTTAATCTGGTAATTGTACAGGGGCGGGCAGAATAAACAATGTTTTTAAAAAGATACCATCGAGATCATAGGTGTAACCAGGGTGCGGGTGGGTGTGAGCGCTTACTCCTCCCCTTTTCTTTCATTTGCACTATCGAAAAATTCTTCACACACTTTTTCATCATTGTAGCGCTACAGACCGACGTCGGGCCTTGGCCGTCTAGATCGTTTTCGCCCAATAATCTCAGTCAAGCAGTGCTGCCAGATCCGTCATAACTTAAGGCGAACATACACCATCCGGAATTCCGGACAGGCCGTTTATTTCAATAGACGAATGTATTAGTTGTACAGCTTTGCTTCCGCCGTTTTCTGACAGACGGCTGTGTCGGAAAACGGCGGATGCATAGTTGTACACATAATATATTCATCTATTGAAATAAGCGGCCTGTCCGGAATTCTGGATGGTGTATGTTCGCCTTAAAAGGACTTGTATTTGTATGCAAATGCATATTTTTAAACCGTTCACGGATGTACCCTATCACATCCGTTATTATTAACTTTGTCATGAAGTGTGCAACGCACAGAAGGAAGCATCTCCGACCATATAAACTATATACATATATTCTTGGTCTGTATGATGAGACGAGTCGATTAAGCTTTGTCCGTCTGTCCACCTGTCCGTCAGTCAGTCCGTTTCTATGTAAACTAGTCCCTCAGTTTTAAAGCTATCAAACTGAAATTTTGTACAAAGGCTTCTTTTTATTGCATGCTGGAAATATGTCGGAACCAACGGAATCGGACCACCACGTCATATAGCTGCCATAAGAATGACTGGTCCAAAAATTCGTCTTTGTGAGAAAAACTTTTTTATTTCTAAAGATATCTTTCTCAAATTTCACACAACGTCTTCTTTCTATTGCACGCTGTAAATTTATCGGAACCAATGAAATCGGACCACTACGTCATATAGCTGCCATAGGAACGACCGGTCCAAAAATTCGTCTTTGTGAGAAAATCTTTTTTATTTGAAAAGATATCTTTTTCAAATTTCTCGCTAATCAATAGTATCTTTAGTCAAATCACATTCCCGAATTTCGTTGAAATCGGACTATTCTATCATATAGCTGTTATAGGAACGACCGTTCCAAAAGCTAGTTTTTGTTAGAAAAACTTTTTTATTTTTAAATATATCTTTACCCAAATTCATATTATTCAATCATATTAACTGCCAAACCATGTTCCTACAATTGGTTGAAATCGGCCCACTATTTCATATACCTCTCATAGGAACAGTGAAATCGGAACAAGTTTTACTACTAATTTCAAAGTGACAAATGCATCATAAGTCACAAAGAAGATTTGATACCATACCTTCGGCTTTTATTTTCTAACTTTTGCAAATAAAATAATGCAATATCATTGGGAATCCTTGCATTTGGAATTATTCTATAATACGAAACTCGACTCTTAGGACACCTAAAGCCGAACATACACCATCGGGAATTCCTGTCCGGAAAAACTGATCAGGCCCGGCCTTGAGGAATTCCGGATCGTGTATGGCCGTTTCTTAAGGCTGCATGCCGGAAGGAAAATCGCTCCCGCCAGGCCGCCACCACATACGTTCCGGAATTTTTCTCCGGAAAAACTGATCAGGCCTGGCCTTGAGGAATTCCGGACCGTCAATAGCATGTTCGGGCCGCCTTGAGGCTGCCGGACAGGCCTTTGAGGCGGCCGGATGGATAATTGGAAACCGATCTTATCGCCATAGAATGAAAGTATCTATCTATTGGATTGAATTGTACGGCATTTGACTTTCCATAGCCAAGCTTCAGATATATTCGTCTATTGAAATAAATAAATAAATAAATAACTGGCGCAACAGTCCAATTTGAACCGTGGCCTCGAGATGAGTTGGCATCATCTCATTTTCTAGATCGTGACAGTCTTGTGCAGAGGTGTGTGATCAGCAACACGCTCAACCGAGTTATTTGTCCCATTAATGGGTACTCATTTAACAGCTGAGTGGGCTCATAGTCCGACACGTAGATCCCCTTTTTTATCGAAAACTACCGCATTCAGTAGGAATCGAACCGGGACCCAGTCCGTAGAAGGCAAACGTGCTAACCATTGCACCATCCGGACTACACTATTGGACTATTGAAATAAACTCCAGTGAAAATCCATTCTAGTCAAGGAGCCTGAAGCAGCCATACATGATCCGGAGTTTCTCAAGGCCGGGCCTGAGCAGTTTTTCCGGCAGGAATTCCGGATGGTGTATTCTATATTCAGGCAAACCGGAAGGCCGGGCCTGATCAGTTTTTCCGGACAGGAATTCCAGATGGTGTATGTTCGGCTTAAGGAAGCAACCCTCACCCTAAGATTGGGTATGTACGCTTGCAACTGGCGTACCTGAAATCAATTTACACCCCAAACATTAAACAAGCCTCGGATACCACGGAGGAAGGAGCTACTTTTGTCGAATCTTGCTTGTTTTCAATACCAACTAACTAGAAAACTTGGTAGGATGTTGGTAGTAACAACATCCTACTAAATTTTCAACTCGCTAGAGTCATTCTATCGAAAGTTATCATAGTTCAAGTAATATTTCATTTTTTTTTAAATTTGTAGGGTAGGTAGGCGTCCCTTTGGTCTGACTATATCCATCTTACCAAATCTGAAGCAGCATCTAAAGGCCATGTGTCAGGTGTCTACGTCAATTGGTTCAATAGTTATAGACAAAAAACCTGAAAAGTAGGGTGGTACGGGGCTCTTTGCAAGAAAAGAACCGCTAGTTTCTAAATGATCGATTTTATTTTTCTAGGAGAGTAAAAAGTGGCCTTCTCGAGCAATCTACCAAAGTTAGAACTTTTCACGTGTATTTAATCGCGAGTTACAGATACAGCTAATTATTCTACATATGTAGGGATCATACTGCCAACATACGACCAAAATTTAAAGGCTCTAGCTTCGTTCTATCGAAAGTTATCGTGCGAACGGACAGACAGACATGGCTAAATCGAATCAGGAGGTGACTCTAATCATTCATAAATATACATTGTTATACGTCCGGAGCCTCCTTTAAGGTGTTACATATTTTCGTCGCGACAAAAACAATATACCCTTAACTCAGGAAGTCTAGGGTATAAAAAAGAAAACCCCGGAACGTGCTGTTCAGCTAGTTTATAATAGCCGCTTTCGATTCAACCAAATCTCAGATCATTTTCATACAGAGCGACAGACCGGTTTTAATCTAGGTCTGGTTTGGCTTCTTATCGGAGCACAGTTGAAAGCAAATTAGTTGAACATCAACTTCTTTCGTCTATGTCTAAATGTATACTGAGTCCGCAATTCGCCCCCTACAACGGCCAAATGTCTGTATGGTGGCTGCTTAAGTTCGCTCGTCGCAGAGCCGTGGCGTTCTTTTCGGTCTGTGAAGCCGTGCTAATGAATCGAAAGCGACTATTAAAACAGAGATTTAACATTTAGAAAAATTATGTACTGTGCTATACATATATGAGAAAAAATTGAATGAATGTAGCAGCTAGAGGGTTATGAAATCGAAAAAAAGTACTCAGTATTTTTGCTAAAAATTTCAGGGAGAATCTCGTCGTTGGATAAACTAGTTTCAGAGAATGCAGTTGCCAGTATGCACCTCCTGCTCCCCCATTTAGCCACCTACCTGCGACAAGTCGGGAAATGCTGTGGCTTATTATTACGCCCCGCGCCACAGGGGGAAGACAACAGGGATTCGAGCCCGAAACGCCGGCAGTCAGACATGAGGCTGATGCCTCTACGCACTGAGCTACATTAGATATTGTGCAGAATAGTGGAACTGCTAGATAAAATAAAGTCGAACCAGCTTAGGATAACGATTAAACTCAAAATTTGACACTGAAGTTATAAATTAAGTTCAAAATAATGCACATCATACATGAACATTATTGAATGTATATGTTTTATATAAAATATGTCAATACTTACAGTCATAATAATCGTATTTCCGGGCTTCTTCGTCGCTAGTCTCGCTCCCTCGCATTTTGTTCCAAACTGAAGAAATAAGGAACATCCTTTGATTTATTTATGAATAGTATTCTTAAGACATCGAATACGAACCTCTTCGTAGGCAAGCCGCAAAAGCGTTTCGCGTATACCACTGAGCACGATTAAGCCTATGGCTGAATTGTCGATGAAAGCCCGGACGTATATTTCGATAATATCGGCGGCGATACTCCTGCGTTGGGACTGGATAATTTTCTTCACTTGACTCGATTTCGAAAACTTCGAAATTGTGTGACGGGGCTGAGGGGGAGTCTGTAAATGAAATCAGAAAAATTACTTGAAAAGCAAAAGACTTGTTATTATTTCAAAATATAATAGCCTAGCAAAAAGGACAAATTTTTGACCCGGACGCGTTTATGTTAGCAAGTAATATTTGTTTCAAGGGCGATGTATGCAGCCAGGACCAGAGGAGAAATTAGATTCGCTAATAAAAGGAGACTAGTAACACCCGCCTAGAATAATGTTTTCTCGTGATCTAGAAACCATAAATCATCTTCATTTCTAATATTAAATGACAAAAACAATATACCCTATACTATAAGTCTAGGGTATAATGAAGACGAGAGTGATATTTCCCAATTTTGACTGAAATCATTATTATAATCTCTCGCCCCGTTCGGTCGGTCACCGCTTTACGATCTAGAGAACGGAGGTTCGATCCTCGGCGAGAACAACAAAAAACAAGCTATGCCGATCGGCTAGCCTGCAATAGGCTGTGCTGCTATAAATGGTAAATGCAGAACGGATAAACCATTCCGCATGTACTACTTTGAAATTAGCAGAACAACTTGTTCGGATTCCACTGTTCCTATGAGAGGTATATGAAATAGTGGAACAATTTCACCCAAATTCAGGAATGTGGTTTGGCGGTAACTATGGTCGATTAATCTAATATCTGGTAAAGATATATTAAGAAAAAAAAAGCTTTTCTGACAAGAACTAACTTTTGGACCAGTCGCTCTGATGACAGCTGTATGATATATGTAGTAGTCCAATTTCAACGAATTTGGGGAATACAGTTTGGCAATACATACGACTGAAAAATACTCTCTCATAGTCCTCCTTGTAGGCGCCTCCTGGAAAGGCAGTGGTCGTTGACCAAGTCAAGCCGCCAGTAATGGCGGTGCGATGATCTGGTTGAGGTAAACATTCCCCCCTGCGGTGTGGGGCGTAAGAATAAAACAACGACATTTCCCTTTGCCGACCTGTCGTAAAAACCGACAAAGGACAGGATGTCTCGGCCTGTCACTTGCACTATCCGAAATTTTTTAAATGCTAGCGACACGTCAACTACGCCTCGGATAAGGGCTGGTTCGACGGTTATGCCTTTTGACTATCGTACAATGACAAAAATTGGAATTCCGGAATGTGCGCACTCTCCTGGACAATGGATCAGAATGTCGCCAGAACGCACGATTTCTTGAATTAGAAAGTGAATTTCTGCTGTATAAATTAAACATGTTGGCAGTTAGTGCGATATTTTTGTATTTTGCTGAGGACTTAAAAGCAAGATCTCCTCTCACTACCTCAATGTGGCGGATTACCAATGACGGAATCTGCCCACCTGCGCCGTATCAAGGAAGATATGGTCCTCCTATGACAGAAGGAAAACATCTGAGCTATTAACCAAGTGTAGTACATGTGGAACATGTATTTTTCCTCTCCAATGCATTGAAATGTAATCAGAGAATATTAGAAAATTGACAGATTGATTTTTTACGAGCGAATCGGTCACGCTCATTTCTTAGGCACAAACTGCCGGACTAGACTACGCAGAGATCTGCGAATATACATACCATTTGAGGATGTGTTCAAAGGCAGTTGGTTCTGCCAATCTCTTGTGAATTGAAACAAGGCAATGGTGCCAGAATGATGTTCAAAGCACAAGTGTGTCTTTATTATAAAATGTTCATTCTTATATACTAAATTTCACTAAGCCTAAGTAATAAACTAACATAGTTTATTATCCTATCTTAATCCTAGTTCAATCCATGGACCATGTCCTTTAGGTCGTAAACTCGCAGAGTTTATTGCCCTAGCATTCATATTGGGTCAACTCATGACCACATAAATATTCCTATGTCATGGACATGATGACATGCACGTGGACATTACCCATGTATGCATAGTGCATTGAAGGTGTCAAGTGACATGTTGTATGGATCTTTCGGGTCATTCAAATGTCTAGACATAAGGAAATGTTTTATGAAATTGGTCCAAAGGAAAAATTGAGGGTGTGTAGTGTTACATTGCATATTACATCACTACACAAGTCCCGTAAGGATGTCGCCAGGTTCATGGCGGTCATTACATGCAATAAGGCTTGGAATACCTTATAATCCGCATTGCCGCAACTGCGGTAATGAGGATGAGAAAAAAATACTCACTCACTTCCTCTGCAAATGACCGGCCCTTACTAGGGCCAGACATCGAGCATTGGGTGAGGCCTTTCTTGTCAACCTGGGGGATGTGTCGAGGGTGAAGATCGGGGAGCTGTTATACTTCCCGACTCCTCCGGTTGGATCTAGGCATCCTTGCATCCTTTGTTAGTGCCATCTTCTTACAACCGATTTTGTCGAGGTTTGTGGTTACAAGAAGGCGCATTCGCGCTAACTGAGCTCTGGCAACTTGTGCTTCGGCCACCATTTATACAAACATACAATACATACATAGTAAAATAAGATGGTGGCACAGCAAAGAATTTATCTCTCCAACGGGTAGAACTGTAATGTTGTACTCCGGTAGAGCTACCGGTAGTCGTCGTGAGTCAGGTGTGTGGCTCCTTTTAACCAGAGCCGCACGAAACTGTCTCTTATCCTGGGAACCGGTCTCCAATAGAATTATGACCGTTAGGTTCCGGACCAAATGAGGAACATCTCAATAATACAATGTTATGCGCCAACTGAACCGGACAATGCCTTGGCGAAAGAGTACTTCTTACGAACAACTAAACGCCGTTCAGAGCAGAACACCTAAAGGTGATATTATAATGGTTATGGGTGTTCTGAATGCAAAACTGGGCGCTGATAACAATGGGCTCAGATGGGGAGAAACGGTATTGGTGATGGTAATGACAATGGTGAAAGATTTGTAGAGTTCTGAAACTTTCACAGTCTTTTATCCGTGGTAAAATGTTTGAGCATTAGGACCACCACAAAATCAGTTGGTCCTCTGTTGATCGGCGCAGAACACAAGATCAGATCGACCACTTTGCCATTAGTAAAAGATTCAAGAAATGCCTCCTGGACGTGCGAAACAAGGGTGCCGATATTGGGATGGGAAGAGACCATTATCTTATGATCGCTAATGCTCGATTGCGTATTGCAGCCGTGCGCCGTCTTAGCGACGAAAGATCCAGGCGCCGCCAATTCAACACCGCTCCACTAAAAAATTCAGCTATCTCACAACAATACCATGACCATGTTTGGCAAAAAGAAGCTGAGATAATCAGTCACCCAGATAGTGACATAAATGAAAACTGGAATGCCAGATACCATCCTTGGCACAAATCCCGATTGCCGGAGTAAGCCCTGGACGGCCGACACTTCATAGCAGCGGATTGTTGAAAGAAAAGAACTGAAGGTTCGTTTGGCTGCATCATCAGACGACAATCGAAGCAGCATCGAACTAATTTACCGTGAGAAAGCTCGAGAAGGGCAGCGTAGTGTGCGACGTGACAAAAAAGTTTATCCGAATTCTCTTTTAGCCTCAGCAGAAGAAGCCGTAAGCTATAACAACGCCGTATTCGGTGTCATGAAGGAGTTTACAGCTGGTCGTAATTCCTACCAACACCCGGTGAAGGATAGTGATGGAAGGCAACTTATCTTGGCAGAAGATCAAATGAGGCGGTGGAAAGAACACTTCGCCACAGTCTTGAATCGTGTAACCTTTGGTGAAGTCCTCCCTCATATAGATAATTTAGTCGAGCATCTAAATGCGCGAATACGGAGAGGAATTAGTCACTGGAATTTTTGCACTAAAACGAGGAAAGGCCGCCGGACTCAACTGTATCACTGTCGAACTTTATCAAGTAGCACCAAGTGTAACTGTCGAGTTGCTGCACCCACTTGTTGATAAAGCGTGAAATGGGCTAAAGATTAATACCAACAAGACCAAGGTTCTTAGCCTGTGGAGAAGGTGGACAACTTCATCTACCTGGGTAGCATTTTTCCGAAAATGATATGGTACGGTGCAGGACATAGCGTCGTATCAACAAGGCGAAATGCGTATACGGCATGCTATCCAAAATTTGGTAGAGCAGTTATGTCAGCATCACCAAAGTTCTTGTAGGAGCCCACGCACACGGCAAACTTTTTAGTTCGCAGAAAAACTAAGTAGTTTAGTCAGAGAAATAGAACATACTGTGGTTTGTGAGACCGCGCACACAGCATTAACTAAATAGTTTAGTCTGCTGTATGCGCGGTATCATAAACTGTCGTGTCGCTAAGAGTAACCAGAAATCTACAAGTTTTTGTCAACTCATATCTTCGTCGAAATCTAAGAATTTTCTGGTCCGAAACGATATCAAATGAAGAACGGTGTACAGGTTAGATGCCAATTGACGATGTGATTCGCATGCAAAAATGGCACTGGATAGGACACACATTGCGCAATTATCATAAAAATAAAATAACTGGCGCAACAGTCCAATTTGAACCACGGCCTCGAGATGAGTTAGCATCATCTCATTTTCTAGATCGTGACGGTTTTTTTTTCAGAGGTATGTGATCGGCAATACGCTCAACCGAGTTATTTACCCCATAATGGGTACTCATTTAACAGCTGAGTGGGCTCATAGTCCGACACGTAAATCCCCGGAATCGAACCGGGGCTCAGTGCGTTGAAGGCGAACGTGCTAACCGTTGCGCCATCCGGACTACAACTACAGCATTGCTTTACATGCCATGAAATGCAACCCCATTTCCAACCAAGGACGACCCTAAATCACATTGCTGTCCAAAATCTGCCAAAGCAGTTATCTCAGCATCAAGACCAGGGCTGTTTCGCTCCCTGATACTGTCTGTGCTTTTGTGTGGGAGCAGTACATGGAAAGTTTCCGTAAGAATTACCAGAAAGCTGTGACTTTTCGTCAACTCATATCTTCGTCGAATTCTAAAAATTTTCTGGCTGGAAACTGTTACATGTATTAGTAATACTAGTAATAGACCTGCAAGTGAACTCTGTAGTAGCCTTAAGTCACTCTCACTTGGACCGTCACTTAACAATCGTCTAGCCATCTTTACTTTAGTTCTATATTTTACATGGTGTCAGGTGTAAAAGTTTACTTTTAAATAAGTAAAAAATGCCGGGAGATAGTCAACCAACAAGTGAATCGAAGCCGGAGGCAGTATTTATTAACAATACTACGCTAAACAGCACCATACCACAATTGGATTTTTCATCGTCGAATCTGTCGAAAGCGTGGAAAACATGGCGTACGGCTTTCAACATTTTTCTATTAGCAACAGGACTTGATACGCAAAACGATACCAGGAAAACAGCAATTGTTCTTCATCACATGGGTCCAGAAGCGATCGACATCTTTAATTCATTCAACGAGGATTTAGAAACAATATCCTACGCCACATTGATCCGTAAGTTTGACGATTATTTTACACCGAGAGTCAATTTAGCCATCGAGAGGAATCAATTTTTCTTGAGAAAACAATTGGAATTAGAAACTATAGATGAGTACATAACAGTGTTAAAAAATCTCAGCCTATCGTGTGAATTCGGTGAATTAAGAGAAGACCTTGTCAAAGATATTTTCATTTGCGGTCTTTTGCCTAAACATAATAATATTAAAGAGCGTCTATTATCCGATGGTGAAATGAAATTGGAAAAAGCGATTGAAATTGCTAAGTCCGTCATTATTGCAAAACAACAAACATCGTCGTTAAATGAAAAAAGTGATCAAACGGTAAATTCAATATCAAAATCATCAGCAAAACGCCCTACTAAAACTGACACACAAAAATTTGCTAAAAATTTAAATATTGTACAAATACAGGGCAACACACAGAATCAAAATGCGGTCGATGTGGTCAACAACATCGCGTACGTTGTCCAGCCATTGGGGTTATTTGCAATAAATGCCAAAAACCTAACCATTTTTCTAAAATGTGTCGAACTAACGAAGAATTTATAAAATCTCATAAAAATGTACGTGCAGTTTATAACGAAGATGAAGATTCGCAGTCGGAAACATTATTTTTGGGAGAATTAGGAAATACTAGTTCAGATAAGTTAGTGTGGGTTTTGCCACTTAATATTAATGGTGTAATTGTAGAGTGTCAAGTAGATACCGGAGCCCAATGTATTGTAATTTAATTTTCTCAAAAATGTTCCATAAGATATGCCCAAATAAAAGTATAAAACAAACGCACTCGAATATTATCTCTTTCTCAGGAGAGAAATTACCAATACTTGGAAAAACAACTCTTGTATGCAATTATAGAAATAAAATTCATAAGATCACTTTCTACGTGACAACCTTGGAGTGTAAATCAGTGCTAGGTCTTGTCGCCTGTGAAAGTTTAAAATTATTAAAAAAGGCAAATGAAATCATAGTCGCGTCTATTAAGAAACAAAATAGTAATTATGAAATAATAACAGAGAAGTATAGTGAAGTGTTTGAAGGAATTGGGAAAATAAGAGAAAAAGTTGTATTAAAATTGCGTCCGGATGTCAAACCTGTAGTCGACAGTCCGAGGAAAATTCCATTTTCGTTACGCGATCAATTGAAAAAAGAGTTAGACCTTTTAGAACAATTAGACGTCATTACAAAAGTTGACCAACCAACCGAATGGGTCAGCTCAATTGTGCCGGTTAAAAAAGATAATGGAAGTCTTCGTCTATGTTTGGATCCTCGAAATTTAAATAAGGCGATCCAGAGACCTCACTTCGTATTTGCTTCTATTGATGAATGTAAAGCAAAATTATCAGGATGTAAATTCTTTACTAAGTTAGATGCTCGATCAGGGTTCTGGGCCATTCCATTAGAAGAAGAATCGTCAATGCTATGCACTGTTGTCACTCCGTTTGGAAAATACCGCTTCAAACGGATGCCCTTCGGTATAAACGCCGCTCCAGAAATTTTTTATCACATAATGATAAAATATTTTGGGGATATCCAAGATCTCATAATTTGTTTCGATGACTTTTTAATTTATGCAAACACGGTGGAAAAACATAACCAAATACTTGAGCAAGTGTTGATTCGAGCTCAGGAAATAGGACTCAAATTTACTTTGGACAAATGTGTCTTTTGTGTAGAAGAAATAAAATTTATGGGCCATATCTTCAACAGTCAAGGTGTGAGTCCAGATCACGACAAAATAAAAGCCATTGTACAGATGCCACGTCCTACAAGTGTCGTAGAGCTGCAAAGATTTCTTGGGATGATCACATATATTTCGAGTTTCATGAAAGGTCTCTCGATGGAAAGTGAACATCTAAGGGAATTACTGAAAAAAGAGATCGCATGGCATTGGGATGAGCGTCATGAAAGAGAATTCAATAATTTGAAGACTCTCAAAAGCACCTATTTTGGCATATTACGATCCAAGTAAACCACTACTCCTGTCTGTAGATGCTTCGCAAAATGCTTTAGGCGCAGTAATATCGCAAGATAACCACCCAATAGCATATGCATCTGGTACTTTAACGCAAAGTCAAAAGAACTATGCACAAATAGAAAAAGAGCTTTTAGCCATTCTTTTCGGATGCACAAAGTTCCACCACTATACATATGGTAGAGAGATAACATAAACCGTTAGTGCCCCTTTTCAATAAACCTTTATACAAAGTTCCTGCCCGTCTTCAAAGGTTAATGATGCGTCTTCAAGCCTACCGTCTTGAAGTCATCTATAAACCGGGTAAATATCTGCATACAGCAGATGCCCTTTCTAGAGCTGCTCTTTCAGAAGAGACTTTACCTGAATTTGATAAAGAGGTAAGCCTTCATTGTAACCTGCTGATGACTAATTTATCTATTTCCAATGATAAAATAAAGAAAATTAGAGACGAAACTAATGCAGATTCCACACTGGTTAAAATTAAACAGTACATACAATCTGGGTGGCCAAGCAATAAAAAGATAGTCTGTCCAGATTGCGCGCCATATTTTCCGATTAAAGACAACCTGCATATTATCGACGATATCGTTCTATTAGGAAATAGAATAGTTGTACCACACTCAATGAGGCGAGATATTTTAAGTCGAATCCATGAGGGTCATCTGGGTATACAACGCTGTCAAAGTCTGGCAAAAGATTGTGTCTTCTGGCCAAACTTGAATAATGATATCGTCAATGTTATCAGAAAGTGTGAATCGTGTCTTCGTCACAGGAATGCTCAGCCGAAACAGCCACTTCTACATCATGATGTTCAGACGCTTCCATGGCACAAAGTTGGAATGGACCTATTTGAGCTGAACAAAATTATGTATTTACTGGTAGTCGATTACTACTCCAAATATGTGGAAGTCGAATGTGTTAACAATGGCTACATACACTAGCAAACTAGTCATTCAAAAACTAAAGTCTATTTTTGCGCGCCATGGGATACCCCAGATAATAAATAAAATAAATAACTGGCGCAACAGTCCAATTTGAACCACGGCCTCGAGATG
Organism: Chloromyia formosa; assembly: GCA_964017055.1. Classification (NCBI taxonomy): domain Eukaryota; kingdom Metazoa; phylum Arthropoda; class Insecta; order Diptera; family Stratiomyidae; genus Chloromyia; species Chloromyia formosa. Next base: position 105,183,859 of record OZ024813.1, read on the forward strand.
AGTTAGCATCATCTCATTTTCTAGATCGTGACGGTTTTTGTGCAGAGGTGTGTGATCAGCAACACGCTCAACCGAGTTATTTACCCCATAATGGGTACTCATTTAACAGCTGAGTGGGCTCATAGTCCGACACGTAAATTCCCGGAATCGAACCGGGGCCCAGTGCGTTGAAGGCGAACGTGCTAACCGTTGCGCCATCCGGACTACACTCAGAAAAAATAAGTGGTTGAAATTAACCATTTTCAATTAAATAGTCAACACCATATCTATGAGGAAAAAGATTAAATGACTACTTTTTGGAAGAAAATAGTAAAAAATAGTATATCAACAATCCATAAGTTCATAAATAACAATTTTTTCAGGTTAAGATTAACATTTGCCATAGTTGAAAATAAATATCTAAAATAGTTCATTTTGATTATTGAATATAGTTCAAATCAACTACGAAAAATTATTGTAATTGACAATGAAATGTTTGGTTTCCATCAGAGCACACATTTACGGTTATATGCAGAGCGAATTGTAATTTTGTCTTGAATTTGCTTCGCGTATCAACTACTGACTGTAGTCAATTTTGACTATACCATTAGTTGACCGGTACATGCAACGGATAAAATCCACAACTTCAGAAGTTTCACTGTGTTATTGAGCTCCATTTTCTCGCAGCAACCGTGTAAAATACTCGCAAGTGTACAGTGTAGTGGGTGCAAGGTGCATTATGAGTGAGCAAAATTTTGATACACGTGATATTTTTGAATTCGAAGGTATAAATTCCAATTCAGAAGCGTTGTGTTTAAGTGAATGTGCAGCAAACGAACTTGTTGACTCTGAACAAATATCTTTATTCGTGCTAAATAGCGAAGAATCAGCCCCAGTAGAAGATCGGTCTTTGAAGGATATCCTAAAAAGCTGGAATTTAAACCAGCTATTCAACCGATTTATTGGTAAGTTTTACATTTAAGTAAGTTAATTTAATAAAAAATTATATGTTATGATCTGGTTCTCGAAATCTTCTTCGGATAAATTCTGTTTATTAATGCTTACAATAGATTTACAACGTTACGATAAAATAGTTTCTGTGGTTTTCTCTTTTGCTTCGCAAAATTGAAACAAAAAGTCTACAGCGCCGTTGCGACACCATGTCCCAGTAGGTGAGTTAGCTATATCTGGGCATAGTATTTGTTCACTTTTGCACCGGATGATTACTTTTCCGCCACTCTGTGTTTATAAGCATATATTTATGTAACTTCTTTTCACAGAGCATATATTATATAGCGAGATTAAGCAATTGTTCGCCACGAGGAAAGCTTTTCGATAGGTACAACAATCGATTAAAAACTTTACGAAGGAAACAGTTACTCCCGGGGTCGTCAAATCAAAAGCAAAAGACCAAAACTGTAACGTCAGCCTGGAAACAAGATATCGATACAATCGGCAGAGGTATCTAACCATTCAAATGAAAATCAAATGATATGGAAATGATGGTCTCCTTTGAATTTCCAGATGAAATTGAATCGGACAAGAATTTTCTAAAATTCCATCAAGACGACTGGAACACTTGTATTACGAAGTGGGAAAATCTCTTAAGCTACCGTAAATCAAACTTCGATACTAGGGCTGATTGTACATTATCCAATATTTTGGATGAATGGCCCATATTACGCCATAGTCTTGGTTACACCTTGGTTGGTATTCGCTTTATTTTAATTCAGATCAACAGGGATTTCTTGGCAATCCATGGGGAGCGGATACATATGGGCTTAATCAATAAACGGCCGACTTTTGTACTTAAATATGGAAGTCTCGAATCCAGGATTAAGGATAAGTATTGCAAGCTTTTCAATTCAATCACTTCTGCAATACTAGAAGGTATAATTTGTAAGCTATTTTACGACAATTTGCAATATTTCTTAAAATCTTTCAGATACCAGGGACGCTATAATGATGCTCACCCTACACTCGATAATTCAACCAACTAATCGCGTTAAAATAAAGAAGGATACTTCGTCTCAAAAGGCAGTTTGGAAACCCAGTATAGTGGCATCACAAGACAGTTTCCTTAATCACGTTGTCAATGGAAGCGATGTCATAGTTTTTTACGCCACCATTACATGTCCATAAATTATCTGACAGTAGGAAGGCGTTACGAATCAAATATTTATAGTTCTAGTGAAAGAACATGGATTAATTTGAAAGCAATATGTGATATTACTTTGTTATTTTTTCGACACATCACCTAAGAAAAGAACAAGAGTAATACGAAAGGTTTATTGAAAAAATTTCTTTTTTATTGGACAATGTGCAATGTACTTCCTCAGTATACAATAATTTACTTAAGTTCAGTTGTGGGGGAAACCACAATGAAATCAATGAATTATTTTTGTTATTTTTCTGTTGGAAAACTAAACAAAATGTACCGCTGTCGCATATTCCATAATAATAAAAATAGAGAACAATTTATTTTATAAAATGTATGTGTGTATATAAAATTTATACTTAAAAATTCTGCACTACAATTTCTAATAAACATATTTAGTTTCAAAATTAAAAATGGTTATTTTTACGGATATTCATTGGATGCCAACTATTTTTACAATGTTTTAACCTGTGTCACCGGTTGATTCTTACAACATAAATAGTTGTTCTCAACTTATACAGCTGTTGTTTTGGGAGATGTTACTTCTAACTACTTGAATGGTTGATTTCTCCTTGAAGCGTCGTTGATTAATGAGCTGTTGTTTTTACAATGTAAATAGTTTCTTTCAACTATTCTATTGGTTAAAAACAACCATGGAACGCAAAGTTGAAAACGACAATTTTTAATGATCAAATTGAACTGTTTCAATGGTTTTCCTGATTTGAATCATCAAAATGGTTGATTTAAAGTTGAAATCAACAACTTTTTTCTCTGAGTGTACCCAGATAATAATTTCGGATAATGGGCCTCCATTTAATTCGGAAGAATTTCGCAAATTTTGCATTAGCTGGAATATTGAAAATAAGACATCCAGTCCATATATGTCTCGTTCAAATGGTTTAGCTGAACGATCGATTCAGACCGTTAAAAAATTGTTTAAGAAATGTCAAGAGGATAAGTCTGATCCATACATTGCCCTTTTGCACTATCGTACCGTATCTAAAGGAAATTTACCAGCACCATCAGAACTTCTAATGTCACGCAAACTGCGTACCAAAATCCCTTCTTTATCAAGCAATTTTCAGTCTGTGCAAATTAACCAAAAGGAATATCAAAAAAATGTACAAAACCAGAACAAGAAACAAGCACAATACTACAATAGGTCAACTAAGTCCCTCCAACCACTGAAACCAGGAAGAGACATCTATTTCAAAAAGACACCTACTTCCTATTGGACTTCGGGGACAGTAGTGAAAGTATGTCCTGACCCGCGATCGTATATTATTCGCAATGCAGGGGGAAATACTCTTAGACGAAATAGGGAACATATAATGACACCGTCTAATCATGATTCTACTCCACCTAGTGAAACTAAACGGGGGGCAAAGACCTTTTCCATAGTCCTCCGCGTGGGCGCCCCCTGGTAACGGCAGTGTATCAATTCGCTGACGGCCAATGTCTTAGCGATAAGACAGTTTGGAAAAGGCAGATAGCTGTAGCCTGAATGGCTGACGAACACCTAAGCGTCTCAGGTCTAGTAGGATGGAATGACTTGCGTAGTTGGACCTGCTACATAGTTATGTGGGCTCCAGCACGTTTATTAAACCATCTGAAGCAGCTATCTCCGAGGCCATCCCCTGAATGGGGTTAAGCGACGTGCTGACAACTCGTCCTTGTAAAAACCACTCCATGTCAAGAAACCTGGAACAAAAGCCTCGGATTGGACGGATCAACAACGACGACCACGCAAACGAATAAAGGATTATTCTTTCGGATCCTGGAATGTACGCTCCCTGAACAAACCGGGGGCCGAGAAGGCCCTCCTTCAACAGGTCGAAAAGTACAAACTGAGCATTACTGCAGTCCAGGAAACAAATTGGCTTGGCAGCGAGATTAATGACAAGAAATCGCACACAACTTTTACAAGTGGCAAACCATCGGGCCGCAAGGAGTTTGGAGTAGCATTTATAGTGAACAATCACCTCAAACCGCACATTACTGACTTCAAACCCATAAATGAACGGCTATGTGCGATTCGCATCAAGACTCGATTCTTCAATCTCTGGCTCATCAATGTGCATGCCCCCACTGAAGTTAAAGAAGACGCAGTAAAAGACGAGTTCTATGCCCGCCTTGAAACTCTCTTCGACTCACTTCCAACAAACGACGTCAAATTGCTGCTGGGAGACTTTAACGCGAAAGTCGGGAATGAAAGTTGGCATCGGGGGACCACTGGAGGCCACAGCCTCCATGAAGAATGTAACGATAACGGCCAGCGACTTATCGACTTCGCCTGCAGCAGGAATCTAGTCGTAAGCTCTAAGTGTTTCCCGCATCGACGCATTCACAAGCAGACCTGGAAGTCTCCAGACGCACATACCGTCAACCAAATTGACCACGTCCTCATTTGCAGGAGATGGGCGTCTAGTGTCATGGATGTCCGCTCCTATCGAGGAGCAAACTGCGACTCAGATCATCACTTGGTGAAGACGACCTACAGATGTAGAATTTCCTCAGTGCACCAGTCAAGAATCTGCCCTCCCAAAATCTTTGCGGTTGATAAGCTCTTGAGTGATGCTACAGCGGTGGCGTATACTACCGCCCTTGAGGAAAAACTATCACCTATGCTACACAACATCAGCAACACAGGCGTCCATTGGTTCTGGGAAGAACTCAAGGGTACCATCAAGGATGTCGCAGAGAAGGTCGTGGGATATAAAGCCCGGCGAGCGCGAAATGACTGGTTCGACGAAGAATGCAAAAACTCACTTGACGCGAAAAACGAGGCCTACAGACAATGGATTCAACGAGGAACCAGAGCCAGAAGAGAAAAATATGACGAGCTACGGCGAATATCGAACAGAATAATTAGACGTAAGAAACGTAAATACTTTGACGAGCAGTTGCTGAACATAAACGAAAACTTAGCTAATAGGAACACCAGACAAGCGTACAAACTAGTAAATACAATTAAGAACGGCTTCCAATCCAGGACTAGCCTCTGTAAGGACAAGGATGGAAACATCATCAGCGACACCGATGGTATTAACAAACGATGGGCCTCTTATTTTGAAGAGCTTTTAAACCGACCATCTAACATCCCCACACGGGAGGCGCTCGACGATATTGTTGATCTAGGCCCACCCATTCAACCCCCGACAGTAGAGGAAGTTGATCTCGCGTTGCAGTCACTAAAACGAAATAAAGCGCCGGGCGCTGACGAGATTCCAGCTGAACTGCTAAGATTCGGTGGAACGAGTCTAGTTGATGCCATACATCAATTACTCCTGCGAGTATGGGAGAACGAGGAGATCCCAGACGATTGGCGCAGAAGCATCATCTGTCCAATTCATAAAAAGGGAGATAAACTGCGGTGTGAGAATTACAGGGGCATCTCACTAGTTTGTACGTCCTATAAAATTTTGACGAAAATTCTGGAAAATAGAATAAAACCGTACGCAGAACGAGTCATTGGCGAATATCAAAGCGGTTTCAGACCTGGTCGCTCCACAACCGATCAGCTCTTCTCAATCAAACTGATACTCCAGAGGTGCTGGGAATACAACGTAAACGTATACCAAATCTTTGTCGACTTCAAGCAGGCATACGACAGTATCGATCGTGGAGTACTGTACAACATCATGCTGCAATTTGGTATACCAGCAAAATTAGTGCGATTGACAAAGATGACGATGACCAACTCCGTCTCACAAGTCAGGATCCAGAATAGACTTACTGATCTATTTGAAACACGCACTGGTTTGAAACAGGGCGATGGACTGGCACCGACGCTCTTCAACCTAGCACTGGAATACGTCATTCGGGCCATGAATATGGACAACAGCAAGACGCTACTCATCAAGTCGACACAATTAGCAGCGTACGCCGACGACATCAACATCATGTCCCGAAGATTGGCCGACGCAGCAGAACTTCTGCATACGCTCGATACCGCTGCAAAGGAAGTTGGATTACGTATTAACGAGGGTAAAACTAAAATAATGATGCAATCGGTGACAAGGACACCTGCACAACCAAGCATCAATGTGGGGGACCTCAATATCGAGTTCGTGAACAACTTCATTTACTTGGGTTGCAACCTGTCAAGAGACGCCAACGAAACTGACGAAATCAAGCGACGGATACAGTTAGCTAATAAGACTTTTTTCTCGGTTCTCCCCATAATGAAATCGAAATATGTGCACAGAAACACGAAGCTCCGCGTGTACAAAACCATTATGCGACCAGTGCTATGCTATGGCTGCGAAGCATGGACCCTAACTCAAGCCTCCGAAAACATGCTAGACACTTTCGAACGTAAGGTTCTACGGCGAATTTTCGGGGCTGTTTGTGATCGAGATGGATGGCGCATCCGGTACAACCATGAGTTGTATGAAATGTACGATGAGCTGCAAGTCTCGAAAATCGTCAAGCTACAACGACTTCAATGGGCAGGGCATGTACAAAGAATGGACGATGATCGCATGCCTAAGAGAGTAATGAATGCAGAACGGGTCGACGGAGCGAGACTACGAGGACGACCGAGATCTCGTTGGGAGAGCTCAGTAGGTGTGGACGCCGCGCAGCTGCTGGGCTCCCAAAATTGGAGGACGCGGTCACGTGACCGAGATAATTGGAGGACAATGATCCAGGCGGCCAAGGCCCGACGTCGGGCTGTCGCGCCACGATGATGATGAGTGAAGCTAAACGGTCTTCCTCTGAAATTCGAGATTTGAATACTCCTGAAGCCCCAGGGGAGGTATATGGTATATAATGGAACTGTAATTTTATATCGTAAAACAAAATAAATGAAATGTTGGATTTTAATGAATTTGAATCGGTAAATAGGTGATACGATCATAATAATGAATTGGAATTCGAAAAGAAATACATAGAAATAAATACATAATAAAGAGTTTAGATAATTTCATAAAATATAAATTTGTACTACGCTGACCTGTATTTTGGAAATAAATTCATCTTGAATTACATTGTCGAAAATGAAGTTAAATATAAAATGAAATTGTTATTAATCTCAAAAAAGGAGATGTTACATGTATTAGTAATACTAGTAATAGACCTGTAAGTGAACTCTGTAGTCTCTGTAGTCACTCTTACTTGGACGGTCACTTAACAATCGTCTAGCCATCTTTACTTTGGTTCTATATTTTACAGAAACAATATCAAATGAAGAGTTAATTTGGCGTACGGGTCAGATGCCAATCGATAAATTGATACGCAGGCGAAAATGGCAGTGAATAGGCCACACATTGCGGAAGAGCGATAACTGCTTTGCTTTGCATGCCATGAAATGGAACCAAGGGCGACCGAGCGGGGGTCCTAAAATCACATGACGTCGATCTGTGGCAAAGGAGTGTAAGGCACTGGGTAAGTCTTTTGGGGAGTTGCATCCCTTGCCCAGAACAGAGTACGATGGCGCGCAGAGGTAGTTGACGCGCTATGCCCCACTAGGCAAAGTAAACAGTATTAATGTTAATAACTACTCGTCAAAGAACTTATGTTTCTTACGTCTAATTATTTAATTTGATATTTCCCGTAGATCGTCATATTTTTCTCTCATAGCTCTAGTTTGACGTTGGTTACATTGTCTGTAAGCTTCGCTCTTTGCGTCAAGTGATTTTTGGCATTCCGCCTCGAACCAGTTTAAACTATTTACAAAAATATAATTTTTTTGATTCATGCCAAGAACAGTACTAACTCGCGGGCCCGGTGGTAATTAGAGGCGGGCCAGATTTGGCCCGCGGGTCAGAGTTGGCCGACCTCTGTTCTACAATCCAGATTTTACGATATTCGTACGATCTTCTCAAATTAAAGAAAGTAACAACCCGAACAAACAACGTAAAATTTACTGGAAACAGGAGCTAGGATGAGTTGAAATTTTTTAGCACTTATCCAAAATAATTTTGTTTATTGGAATATCCAAAATTGGAACGCCCAACGAGAGACGCGAAAATAATAATTACTGCCAATTTAGATGGATGCACTTTATTACAAATCGTAAACTTTCATTGGTTTGTCGCTAATGAAAAGAGCTTAGTAAATAAATTCGATTTGAATGCATGAAATATTTTAATACTCATAGCATTCAAGCACACGAAATTCCCAGCATTCAGCACTCTCACTGGAACATCAAAAACGACGACTGCTAATAAATCAAACTGGCCGAATTGATGTGATTAAGTAACGCGAAACAGATATTTCAGTTTTCAGTTGTATTACAGCCAATACGATTTTATTGATAATTAAAAATGGGAATGTTTAAACAATGGCGGGCATTTGCCAATGAATTTAAGTAAACAAAATAGCTCCGGGCATTTCGCCTTCCTTGTCCAGATCCGGCAAATTTAAACATAGCTAACAATTGGATATGTGTCAAATACTGCTCTTGCTGGGCGTCCAATTCAATAATTATAATAATAAGCATGAATTTTGGCGGTGACTAAGCGACGCGACACGACGCTGCGGCCAGAGCAATCGTAAAATAAATACAGACTGGTATTAACTCACTTGCTTCCGACATATTCTCCGCACAATTTTATCAACAAATAACGTAAATAAATTTATTTATTTGCAAATGCTTGGTGAAGGATGTATAAATAACTTGTAAATATTTTTGTCTTGATAAAATGCTCTTGTACACTTTTCTTAATTATTTATTAAAAATGCACTTGACCGCGAGCAGGTTCACTGGTAATCGAACGTGACGTTGACTCGCTGTTCCCGCGGACTAAAATTCAGGCCGGCTACCAAAATCCTTCCTAGCGATTTTCCATACCAAATTGCCTTCTGATCTTGATCTTCTGGATATTTTCCGTTCTTTTTATAAAACATTTTTATATTTTGTTTATATTAAGTGTAAAAAGTAACAGACAGACATTCACGTATGTAGATATTGCGATCTCAGCCTTTATTGTGACTAAAATTCGGGAAATCGGAAATTTCAAAAGAATGCTTGTTTTTGGACGTTTAGAATAGACCCAAGGCTTACGGGCCGCCGTCTATTTCCCATTGTAGAATATCGCTACACATGTACATATGTACGAGAAAATGTAAATGTAAATGATATGTACGCACCTTGAATCGCTATTCCGAATCAAATCAATTTTTTAAAAATCCAATTAACAGCAAATACATAAATAAATGGTGTTTGCAAATAATAACAGGCACCCCGCAATGGCTGAACGATGAACTCGCGTAAAAAAACCGCAGGTAATTACGAATTTCGATTGCGATTCGTATGATTTGCGGGAGACGATATCTGTTTATCTAATTTTACTAAGAACACTTTCCATTCACATAAACAATGCCCAACACCTGATTAATATTTAAAAATAAACAAAATGGACACTTTTTTAGCTACACTTCTGCTAGTGCTAATATTTTAAAAAACATACTTTGCGATCGCGTGCCGACGCTAGAAACGCCTTCGATACCGCCGAACCGAGGAAATCAAAAATATAACAAAGGCGCCAAAATAATTCCGGCTAATCATGGGAAAAACAGAATTTTTAATTGAATCAGTAAGCCCGGGTGGTATTTTGGAACACGCGACGTGACTAGAAAAGATGTTCGTTTCGTGACAGGAATCCAATCTTAGGCAGATGCAAAGAGTGTACTAAACTGTGGCAAGAAGGCTCCGTGAATTTCGGGCTAGTAAAGTGGTGGAATTGTGTGACTACAACGAAATTATTTGAACCATTTTTAGCTCCACGCTCTGCTTACTCTTCGTATTATGAATATTTTTGGAGGAAACAAATAAGAATGTATGTCAGCGAGAAAAGCGGATTTTTTCTTTCATGCCGTTCTGCTGCAAAGCATCCGTTCTCTGCTACTTAGCGAACACAAATTTTTCAATCGTGGAAAGCATCTATCAAGACGCAGCACATTAAGAGTATGTGTACGATGAAAAGCGATTTTTATTGCGGATCACTCCCGGGGGGGTTTAATGTGAAAATGCATGGGCGATACATGGTGTAGGTATCGATTGAATTTTTCCCAAATTACTTGTGAGTAATTAACATAAATTGCGTTTCTTATGCATTTCGATATACAGTCGAGAACGGATAAGTTCAATCGTCCCTGGCAACGAAATTTATTGCACTTATACGTTTTTTTCACTTGTCCATTGCAAAGATAGGCCATTAAAATTGATTCAATTTGGGGGTGTTATAGGAAATAATTGGGAAATATCTGGAAAAAATTGTAATCCCTTCTGTAGATTCTAAATACATAGAAATTCTGTTTGCTCAGTAACAAAGGCTGACCTTAACTTTAGGCAGGTGAAAATCTGGGAAATTCAAAGGTTTTTTTTTAAATTGGTTTCTTATAAATTCCAAACGGTAGAATAAATAACTGCGCAACAGCCCAATTTGGAACATGGCCTCAAGATGAGTTAGACTCACCTAACTTTCTAGATCGTGACGGTGTGTTATGAGCAGAGGTGTGTGATCAGCAGCACGAGGTATTTACTCCAAATGGGTACTCATTTAACAGCTGAGTGTCCTAGTCCGACACGTAAATCCCCTTTTTATACCCTAGACTTATACAGGGTGGCGCAAAAGAAACGAAGGAGTTTGAATAGTCTATAATTCCGTTATTTTTGAATCAATCGAATTTCTTTTTTTTCTTAGTATACTTCATAAATGGGAAATTTTGTTAATTTAAACGTGAAAAAAAAATCGCGTAAGTGGTACCTATTCCCAGATTTGCAAATTGCGACGTTTTCATGCTTTTTTTCAAGATTTCAGGAGGTCTCGCTCGAATCTCTTCTCGAATATTATTGTTTAGTTGGGGAATGGTCTGTGCCTTATGCATATGCCATACACATACTCCAGACCATACTCCAACCAAAAAATAATATTCGAGAAGAAATTTTAGCGATACCTCCTGAAATCTTGAAAAAATTCATGGGAAATGTTTTAGAAAGAGCGCGACAGTGTAAAGTTGAGAATGGGCACCACTTATGCGTTTTTTTTCACGTTGAAATTAACAAAATTCCCCATTTATGAAGTGTACTAAGAAAAAAAAACATAAAAGAACTACGATTGGGGTAAACCCCAATCATGCAATACTCTAGATGAATTTGAACCTGGTTAAAGCCAATAAATAATTTTGGTTGCAATCTCGGGGGGTAGAAGGAGGGTGAGGATTACATTTCATGAAATAGTGCAGTTTGTATGGGAGGGGGTAGAAGGAGGGTGAGGATTACAATAAATTTTATAATGTAGGTTACAATTATCATAAAAGTGATATATTCAAAATTTCAAAGCAAGATGTTTTATAGTTTCTGAGAAAATCTGATTATTGTAAATTATCAAAAATGTGTCATTTTGTATGGGAGGGGGTAGACGGAGTAAGGGTAATCGATTAATTTTTTTGAATCTAACTGATATTGTTAATTAAGTGTTAAGTACAAAATTTCAGCCCGATAAATTGTATATGTACTGAGTAAATTGGCTTAACGTATTTCATGAAATAGTGCAGTTTGTATGGGAGGGGGTAGAAGGAGGGTGAGGATTACAATAAGTTTTATAACATAGGTTACAATTATCATAAAAGTGATATATTAAAAATTTCAAAGCAATATGTTTTATAGTTTCTGAGAAAACCTGATTATTGTAAATTTTCAAAAATGTGTCATTTTGTATGGGAGGGGGTAGAAGGGGTGGAGCGATTTAGCCCGTTCACGAACTTAGCCTTCATTTTTTGTCAAAAGTAACGTGTGCAAAATTTGAACTTCATAGCTCAACGCGTTCTCGAGCTAGAGAGGTCACGGACGGACGGACGGACAGACGGACAGACGGACAGACGGACAGACGGACAGACGGACATCCGGTTTTCAGATATTCGAGTGATAATATGAACTTCTGTATCATTCATTTTTTTCTGCGAGCCTTATTTCTTAGCGTTACAAACTTTGTGGCAAACTTATAATACTCTCAGATTTCATCTAGAGTATAAAAAGAAATTCGATTGATTCAAAAATAAAGGAAATATAGACTATTCAAACCCCTTCGTTTCTTTTGCGCCACCGTGTAGTATAGGGTATATTGCTTTTTTCATGACGAAAATATGTAACACCTCAAAGGAGGCTCCGGAGGTATAGCAATGTATATACATATATATAAATGATCAGGGTCACCTCCTGATTCGATTAAGTCATGTCTGTCTGTCTGTCTGTCTGTCCGTCTGTCTGTCCGTTCGCACGATAATTTTCGACAGAGTGAAGCTAGAGCCCTAAAATTTTTGTCAAATGTCGGCAGTATGATCTAGTTGGCTGGTATTGAAAATGGGCATGGTCAGGCCAAGAGAACGCCTGCCTCCCCTACATATGCAAAAAAAAAACATTATTTATTACTCCTGATTAAACAAACATGAAGAGCTCTAGCTTTGGTAGATTGCTCGTGAGGGCAATCTTATACTCTCCTGATTTTTGGCATGTAACACTGAGGTGAGAAGCTGCTTAGGCTTTAGTAAGTTGGGCATAATCAGATCGAAGGAACGCCTACCTGCCCTACAAAGTTCAAAAAATTAAATATTATTTTAATTACGATGACTGTCGACAGAATGAATAAATGGTAGCAAGATCTAATTAGTTAGTATTGAAAATGGGCAAGATCCGACCCGAGGAACCCCTACCTCCCCTACAAATGAAACTTCAAACAAGCGATAACTTTTAATAGAATGAATCCAGCGACTTGAAATTTTGGCCAAATGTTTGGAGTGAGATTGAGCTAGTTGGTATTAAAGATGGGTTAGATCCGACCTAAGGAACCCCTACCTCCTCTAGAGATGAAATTTAAAATAAGCGATAATTTACGACAAAATAAAGCTAGCGACTCGAAATTTTGGTTACATGTTTGTAGTAGGATTCAGTTGGCTGATATTAAGATAAGATAAGATAAAATTGTCGAGCTACTGTCCCAGCAGGAAGGCACTGCGACCATAAAAGATCTCGCTTGACAGACCCATCTTGTTTAGGTGATATCTGACCAGGTGATGGCCAGATAAGTACCCCACTAGGAGTCTTAGGTGGGCTCTACTCATTTGAGTAGCACCCTTGTGACTGAAGGGCACTATCAGCTGCTTTGATTGACGAAGCCCTGGAAAGTTATTCCAGTACTGTTGACGCAATAGTGCAGATCAAACTGTGATCCGCCGTTTGGCCGAGGCCACTCCAAGGCCACAGTAAGGCTCAGGTCCATGAAAACGACTGGATGATCCTTGTCTAGCAAGTTCACCCGCAGCCTCGTTTCACTCAATGCGCTGGTGGCCTGGCACCCAACACAAGAAGACTCGGTTTTTGGTTGCCAACAGTTGAAGGAGTTCGTAACACTCCTTCACCAGTTTCGAAGAGACCTTATATGAGGAGAGCGCTTTTATAGCTGCTTAGTTGTCTGAGTAGATAGCAATGTAAGCGCCGCGAAGTTCAGTTTCCAAGATTACTCTGGCGCAGACCTCAATGGCGTGGGTCTCAGCTTGAAAAACGCTGGGCGAGACCCCCATTGCGATTGAAATCCTGGTGTTGTGTCCAAAAACACCTGCACCAACACCCTGTTCAGTTTTAGACTCATCAGTGAACCACTTAATACATCTAGGGTCTGGACAGCTTGTGCCATTTACCCATCCAGAGCGGTCAGGGATGAGGGCTGAAAATTTTCTCCCGAAGCAAACTTCCGTTATCATGTAATCTGATCTCAAGCAGATCTGCACGTCAGGAATTTGATTCAGAATGCTCATGTGACCGCTTTCTTCACTGCGTGCGTCGGAAGTTAAACGAAGTCTAGGAGGATTTAGAGCTGCTGATTCTTGAATAAATATATGCAGCGGAGTAAGTCCAATAATCGCCTCCAGGGCTGGCGTAGGACAAGTGCGCATAGCTCCGGTGATGCCAAGGCAGGCAAGGCGTTGGAGCCTAGTGCACTTCAGTAAGACAGAAGATTGCTGAGTTTTCGGCCAGCACACAAGCGCTGCGTAGGTCACCATGGGCCGCACCAGCATGGTATATAACCACTCAATTATCTTTGGGGTGAGCCCCCATGTCCGTCCAAAAAGACTTCTGCAAGCCCACATTGTGCGTGTGGCTTTACTATTTTGCCTTAACCCCTAGCGGGGCATAGCGCGTTAACTACTCCTGCGCGCCATCGTACTCTGTTCTGGGCAATGGGGCGCAACTCCCCAAAAGACTTACCCAGTACCTGACACTCCTTTGCCACAGATCGACGCCATGTGATTCGAGGACCCCCTCTTGGTCGGCCTTGGTTGGAAATGGGGTTCCATTTCATGGAATGCATAGCAATGCAGTTATCACTCTTCCGCAATGTGTGACCTATCCACTGCGATTTTCGCCTGCATATCAATTCGTCGATTGGCATCTGACCCGTACGCCGACTTAGCTCTTCATTTGATATTGTTTCGGGCCAGAAAATTCTTAAAATTCGACGAAGACATGAGTTGACGAAAACCTGCAGCTTTCTGGTAACTCCTACGGAAACTTTCCATGTACTGCTCCCATACAAAAGCACTGATAGTACCAGAGTTACCCCGAGACATTTAATTTCAGTGGAATAATCTAAGGTCGTGCCGCCTAACGAAATTGGATCCAATGTTAAATATCGTTTTCGTTTTCTGAGGTCCCCCGCGTTGATGCTCGGTTGTGCAAGTGTCCTTGTCACCGATTGCATCATTATTTTAGTTTTACCCTCGTTAATACCTAATCCAACTTCCTTTGCAGCGGTATCGAGCGTATGCAGAAGTTCTTCTGCGTCAGCCAATCTTCGGGACATGATGTTGATGTCGTCGGCGTACGCTGCTAATTGTGTCGACTTGATGAGTAGCGTCTTGCTGTTGTCCATATTCATGGCCCGAATAACATATTCCAGTGCTAGGTTGAAGAGCGTCGGTGCCAGTCCATCGCCCTGTTTCAAACCAGTGCGTGTTTCAAATAGATCAGTAAGTCTATTCTGGATCCTGACTTGTGAGACGGAATTGGTCATCGTCATCTTTGTCAGTCGCACTAATTTTGCTGGTATACCAAATTGCAGCATGATGTTGTACAGTACTCCACGATCGATACTGTCGTATGCCTGCTTGAAGTCGACAAAGATTTGGTATACGTTTACGTTGTATTCCCAGCACCTCTGGAGTATCAGTTTGACTGAGAAGAGCTGATCGGTTGTGGAGCGACCAGGTCTGAAACCGCTTTGATATTCGCCAATAACTCGTTCTGCGTATGGTTTTATTCTATTTTCCAGAATTTTCGTCAAAATTTTATAGGACGTACAAACTAGTGAGATGCCCCTGTAATTCTCACACCGCAGTTTATCTCCCTTTTTATGAATTGGACAGATGATGCTTCTGCGCCAATCGTCTGGGATCTCCTCGTTCTCCCACACTCGCAGGAGTAATTGATGTATGGCATCAACTAGACTCGTTCCACCGAATCTTAGCAGTTCAGCTGGAATCTCGTCAGCGCCCGGCGCTTTATTTCGTTTTAGTGACCGCAACGCGAGATCAACTTCCTCTACTGTCGGGGGTTGAATGGGTGGGCCCAGATCAACAATATCATCGAGAGCTTCCTGTGTGGGGATGTTAGATGGTCGGTTTAGAAGCTCTTCAAAATAAGAGGCCCATCGTTTGTTAATACCATCGGTGTCGCTGATGATGTTTCCATCCTTGTCCTTACAAAGGCTAGTCCTGGGTTGGTAGCCGTTCTTAATTGTATTTACTTGTTTGTACGCTTGTCTGGTGTTCCTATTAGCTAAGTTTTCGCTTATGTTCAGCAACTGCTCGTGAAAGTATTTACGTTTCTTACGTCTAATTATTCTATTCGATATTCGCCGTAGCTCGTCATATTTTTCTCTTCTGGCTCTGGTTCCTCGTTGAATCCATTGTCTGTAGGCCTCGTTTTTCGCGTCAAATGAGTTTTTGCATTCTTCGTCGAACCAGTCATTTCGCGCTCGCCGGGCTTTATATCCCACGACCTTCTCTGCGACATCCTTGATGGTACCCTTGAGTTCTTCCCAGAACCCATGGACGCCAGTGTTGCTGATGTTGTGTAGCATAGGTGAGTCTTTGCTCAAAGGCGGTAGAATACGCCACCGCTGTAGCATCACTGAAAAGCTTATCAACCGCAAAGATTTTGGGAGGGCTGATTCTCGATTGGTGCACTGAGGAAATTCTACATCTGCAGGTCGTCTTCACCAAGTTATGATCTGAGTCGCAGTTTGCTCCTCGATGGGAGCGGACATCCATGACACTAGACGCCCATCTCCTGCAAATGAGGACGTGGTCAATTTGGTTGACGGTATGTACGTCTGGAGACTTCCAGGTCTGCTTGTGAATGCGTCGGTGCGGGAAACACGTACAGCTTACGACTAGATTCCTGCTGCAGGCGAAGTCGATAAGTCGCTGGCCGTTATCGTTACATTCTTCATGGAGGCTGTGGTCTCCAGAGGTCCCCCGATGCCAACTTTCATTCCCGACTTTCGCGTTAAAGTCTCCCAGCAGCAATTTGACGTCGTTTGTTGGAAGTGAGTCGAAGAGAGTTTCAAGGCGGGCGTAGAACTCGTCTTTTACTGCGTCTTCCTTAACTTCAGAGGGGGCGTGCACATTGATGAGCCAGAGATTGAAGAATCGAGTCTTGATGCGAATCGCACACAGCCGTTCATTTATGGGTTTGAAGTCAGTAATGTGCGGCTTGGGGTGATTGTTTACTATAAATGCCACTCCAAACTCCTTGCGGCCCGATGGTTTGCCACTTGTAAAAATTGTGTGCGATTTCTTGTCATTAATCTCGCTGCCAAGCCAATTTGTTTCCTGGACTGCATTAATGCTCAGTTTGTACTTTTCGACCTGTTGAAGGAGGGCCTTCTCGGCCCTTGGTTTGTTCAGGGAGCGTACATTCCAGGATCCGAAAGAATAATCCTTTATTCGTTTGCGTGGTCGTCGTTGTTGATCCGTCCAATCCGGGGCTTTTGTTCCAGGTTTCTTGGCATGGAGTGGTTTTTACAAGGACGAGTTGTCAGCACGTCGCTTAACCCCATTCAGGGGATGGCCTCGGAGATAGCTGCTTCAGATGGTTTAATAAACGTGCTGGAGCCCACACAACTATGTAGCAGGTCCAACTACGCAAGTCATTCCATCCTACTAGACCTGAGACGCTTAGGTGTTCGTCAGCCATTCAGGCTACAGCTATCTGCCTTTTCCAAACTGTCTTATCGCTAAGACATTGGCCGTCAGCGAATTGATACACAGCCGTTACCAGGGGGCGCCCACGCGGAGGACTATGGAAAAGGTCTTTGCCCTTCGTATACGCGAATTGCATACGATGTAGGCGGCTCGACAGTTCCATCTTGTGCCTGATATGCAAACCAAGCAACTTTTCCATGGTTTTAAGGAAGAAGGAAGTAAGGCTAATCGGTCGATAGGATTTGGGCATATGTTCCGGCTTATTACCCGCTTTGGGTATGAAAACCACATGGCTGGTATTGAAAAAACATAAAATCCGTGCAACGAAACCCCTACTTCCCCTACAAATGTAACTTCAAATAAGCGATAACTTTCGATAGAGTGAAACTAGAGACTTGAAATTTTGTTAAAGTGTTTGTAGGGTGATCTAATTGGTTGGTGGCAATGATGGGGCAAGATTTGACCCAAGGAACCCGTACCTCCCCTACAACTGAATCTTCAAATAAGCGATAACTTCCGATAAAATGATGCCAGTGACTTGAAATTTTGGTAAAATATTTGTACTGAGCGACCGGTAGCGCAGTGTGTTGAGGCATCAGTCTCATGTTTGACTACCGGCGTTTCGGGTTCGAGTCCCGTCCACGACGACGTCCGTGACCATGGATGTGCAGGAGGTGCATGCTGGACACTGCATTCTCCGAAACCAATTTATGCCAACGAAACGTTAACTGGGCCACATGGAACAGTTGACGCGCTATGCCCCCACAAGGGGTTAGGGCAATTGAGTACGAATCGAACTGGTGCCCAGTGCGTAGAAGGCGAACGTGCTAACCGTTGCGCCATCCGGACTTTTATGGACGCTGGGGGAGTTAGAAAAGTTGAATTTTTCGGCAATGTGCCAACTCATGCAACATATCAAAAATTCGAAACTACTCTAGTGTATTGATTAGAGTAGTTTCGAATTTTGTAACAATTGGCAACCAATATTGTGACAATTTGACAGGCTACTGAAAATGCTTTCAAAACAGCTGACCGCCAAAGCACTCGATCTCAGCTCAGTCTTACCAGTTTACTTGACCTGAAACTGTCAGATACAAATTGAAGTTCACTACACCTGGATTTCCCAGATCGAATTGATCTGGCCGCTAGTGGGAAGTTGTCGATGAGGAATTTGTGTCACTGGCTTCAGACATTGCTGCTCTAGATGACACATCCCAACCTTCCTTGGTTGCCGACTCTTTTGAGTATGAGTCTGACATTGATAGTAAGGCTGATGTCACAGTTGTGGAAGCGCGCAATCCTCAATAAATGTTAAAATTTATACAAATAAACCTACATCACTCGACGCTGCCTCAGCCGCTCTTCTTCTCCACCTGAAGAGCAGTGGAGAGGACATCGCATTAATACAGGAGCCTTGGGTCGTGAATGATGCTCTGAGGGGCGTGAGTTCTCCTGAGTATATAATTTTTCATGTTAAAGGGCAGGGCAAGCCACGGTCTTGCATTCTTGATAAGAAAAGCCTTAGGGCTTTCCTTGTGTCTGGCTACAGTAGCAACGATTGTGTGGTGGTCTGCCTCGATATCAATGGTAGGGTATATTGGTACATTTCGGCCTACCTTCGAAATGACCATGAAAGATTGCTGACAGCTATAAATATTAGAGAGACAAACAAAGGCCAAAGAAACAAGAATCGGCCTCATTATCGGGTGTGATGCCAATGCGCATCACACTGTGTGGGGCAGCTCTTATATAAATGCACGGGGGGAGCTGCTGTTTGAATACATTATGGGCACTAACCTACTGATATACAACGTAGGTAATGAGCCAACATTCGTCACACGCAATAGGCGGGAGGTGTAGGTTATATCCCTTGTGTCTGAGGATATCCAGCATCAGCTGCGAAACTGGAGAGTGTCATCCGAGCACTCGTTTTCCGATCACCGTTATCTACAATTCAGCCTGGATGCACGTTCAGTGGCCACGCTGCTTCTTTAAAAACCTCAGAAATGCAAAACGGAGCTCGTGCAAGAATTTTTGTGAGCGTATTGATCGATAGTTTCGACCCATACAAATCCGCTGGGCCGGAAGGCATCATTCCGGCAGACTTGCAACATCCATGGGACATCGTGTAATTTGTGGTTGACTACGTTTAGACCGTGGTCAGAATCGTAGTACTATCTGTGGTGTACTCGAGTTAGTACAAGTTCTTGGTGAGTTTAGACCGACGGGTGCACCAAGTATTCCCGATGTCAGCTGTGGTTTTATTGTCTTTTCGGTAATTTCGGGATTGCTCATAATCCGGGCGAGCTACTAACTTTGAGCCAGACGTTCGAATTCAAGTTCACAGCAGAAAACGCAAACGTTACATGCAATGACAGCAGTAGTTAGCTCAGTACCGCGTGGCAAATGGAGTTAAAGTTAGTCGTAGCACTAACTAATCTGGTACGTTTAGACCGCGGTGGGTTTCTTCGCATTAGTTAATCCTCCAAGTAGTCCGCACGGTCTAAACGTACTCGTTGGCGACTATTTTTAGAGCTTGCCTGGGGTTGACATATATTCCTCATATATGGAGGGCGATTAAAGTGACTTTTAAGGTGCCTTTAAAAACATCTTACCTGGGACCATCACTGAGGCACTCTCGGGCCTGCTGGTTGATGGTTCATTGTGTGAACTAATTGACCTGCTCTTAACATCCAAACTGGGCTGTATCCAGTTTGGGAGAGTCTACTGTGCGTAGGTTCGTCTGTAGAGGCACACTTCGAGGTGGTGTGCTCTTACCGTATGGAATCTAGCAATCAATAGATTGCTTTTGGATCTTGAAAGACTGGGATGCAGAGTTGTTTCCAATGCCGACGATGTTGACATCGCAGTTACAGGTAAGTTTCTGAGCGTTCTTAGTGAGGTGCCGCATAATGCTATATCGACTGCGGTCAGTTGGGCTAGTCGGAGTGGTGTCAGGGTCAATCCTGTCAAAACGAAATTTGTACTCTTTACAAGGAGACACAACCTACCCTCGGGTATCGAACCTCCTGCACTGGAGGGTGTCAAACTGGCGTTTCGTGACAAGGCTCCTTGGTCTTATTCTATTCAGAAAGCTGGTATGGAGGCCAAATGTGTTGACAAAGCCTTTATGGCACTCTACACGTGTAGGAAGGCGATAGGTCGGAACTGTGGACTACAGGCAAAGGTGGTTTTGTGGCTGTACACATCGGTTCTTCGGCCCATTCTTTTACATGGCATTCTTGTCTTGTGGACGGCGCTTAGAATGAGTTCTCAAGGGACTCTCTTGGGGAAGGTACTAAGATTGGTAACGATTGCAGCAACCGGGGCAATCAGATCCACTCCATCCGCTGGCTTGGATGCCCTTCTAAATCTTTTACCGCTCGACTTCGCGAGACCGGTCAGTGGCGTGCGCTACGCTCTGGCCACTTTGCTATTTTGAATAATCTTGACCTCCCTGGATATACGGAATATATATCTCCTAAGTATATGTTTGGCAAGAATTTTGTGAGTCAGATTCCCTCAAGAGACATGTGGAAAACAGGGGCAATTACTCACCCAGACTCTATCGTTTTATACACTAACGGATCCAAAATGGATGCTGGAGTGGGGGCCGATATGTTTTCGGAGACGTTGTAGATTAGTTCATCTTTCCGCATACACGATCATTGCAGCGTGCTGCAGGCAGAGATTTTGGCGATTTCAGAAGCTCTCGCCTGGCTGGGATATAATGTCGCAATTGGTAGGAAACTCACTATTTACACTGACAGTCAGGCTGTCGACATCGCAGACGGTTACGAACTGTCGATCGCTTCCAAGTCACAGTGCTTATGCTGATGGCTAATGAACTTGCTCGGGCTGGGACGACTGGGGCAATTAAGGATGGTCGTTGGGACATCGGAGTGCCTTTCACAATCTGCAAGCGAATTATCAACTCTAACACGAAACATAAAAGAACTACGATTGGGGTAAACCCCAATCATGCAATACTCTAGATGAATTTGAACCTGGTTAAAGCCAATAAATAATTTTGGTTGCAATCTCGGATGCATCGTATACGTACTGAGTAAATTGGCTTAACGTATTTCATGAAATAGTGCAGTTTGTATGGGAGGGGGTAGAAGGAGGGTGAGGATTACAATAAGTTTTATAACATAGGTTACAATTATCATAAAAGTGATATATTAAAAATTTCGAAGCAATATGTTTTATAGTTTCTGAGAAAATCTGATTATTGTAAATTTTCAAAAATGTGTCATTTTGTATGGGAGGGGGTAGAAGGGGTGGAGCGATTTAGCCCGGGCACGAACTTAGCTTTCATTTTTTGTCAAAAATAACGTGTGCAAAATTTGAACTTCATAGCTCAACGCGTTCTCGAGCTAGAGAGGTCACGGACGGACGGACGGACAGACGGACAGACGGACATCCGGTTTTGAGATATTCGAGTGATAATATGAACTTCTGTAACATTCATTTTTTTCTGCGAGCCTTATTTCTTAGCGTTACAAACTTTGTGGCAAACTTATAATACTCTCAGATTTCATCTAGAGTATAAAAATAAATCGAGCGCTAGATGGATTGAGGACGGTGCGTGTCAAACCATGAAGAGGTTATGGCCCACAGTGGACCCCGTCCTGCTGCAATATTATCACTGAATAGGACGCACATTGGTGTGGTGATGAATATTATCACTGGGCACTGTCCCATTGGGGAGCACGCAAGAAGACTTCGCTTACCCTACAATGGCTTCTGTAGAAGATGCGAGGATGCTAACGAGAAGGAGAGTACCCTCCATTTTCTATGCACCTGTCCTGCCCTGGCTGCGAAGAGGCGGGTCTTTCCTTCTTTCTTTCTTTCTGTCTTTCTTTCTGCATTTGGAAGAGCTAAGGGGCGGCTTTATCGGTTGATTGCCAGCTCTGGCTGAATCAATGGATAGCGATTTCAATAGGATAGGTGATTATCCTGGTAGGTATCACAACGGGCCTCTTGTGCTCCTCCTATATGTGCTGCGTCATCCGCGGCAAAAAAAAAAGATTTTCCGATTTTTTAAAAATTCAAAGAGTTGCGTCTTTGAAATAACGGTGATTTTTTTAACTCGTGGAAAGTTCGTTTATATGAAATTTTATGTAATTTCAGAAAGTAAGATCAAATCTCGGATCGAATAATAATTGGAGGTTTGGCAAATTTAGAATTTGTTGGACAAGTCAAGGCTTTTGACAGTTTAAAAAAAGAAAATGCCATAACTCTGTAATGGTTAAAAATGGAGGGTTCATGTAGAACATTAATTTTCCCCAAACAAGCCGTACTATCTACCATTGAAACATTTACCATCATGATCGGGACACCCTGTAAAATACTCTTGCAAGAGTTTTATGAGACATGTGTAACTCCCATTAGGTGAGTTGAACTCTTGCTACAAGATAAAATAACTCTTAAATTGTCCTGAAAATACTGCATAAACTGTATATTTTTTTAGTCAATTAAATCCAATTAGCAGGATTTTAAATACTATACATGTATAGAAATTCACCCCCCCCTACCGTTAGTTTTATTGTGACGTAATCTGCAGATGTCGCAGAGTCAGGAAATAATTATGCGTCAAAAAATATTCGGAAAGATCCGAAAATGGGGCCATATTTGTTTCTTAATGAACTGTATGTGAC